>CM031234.1:740768600-741968600 GCA_018340775.1 Taxus wallichiana var. yunnanensis | reverse complement strand
GAATTTTGAGAATGTGAGATAATTTTGTGCTTGAAATTTATTGAAACTTTATATTTTGAGTGCTATCCTGTAACAATTTAACACTTTGCTCTATGATTTATTAGAGATAAAGTTATAGAATACAATGTAATTATGTGTGTTAATCTAAAATTTTCTTTGTTTCCTCTAGGAGAGGTAATATGATAACCCCTGAATATTTCCCCATATTAATGAAGAGGTGAGAAGCTAGTAGTTAAACAATGAGCTGAAAGAAAATAGATTGATTGCTTGGAGATGAATTAGAAAAGTATAGAATAATATAGATAGTGAAGAATGGAATGTAAGTAGAGTGTATAAAAAATATAGGTAGGTGTGTTCTTGAACATTCAATATGGTAGAATTTGAAAATATGGTTCTAATGCCCGACGGTGCTCAAACGAATGTATGAGGCTTAAGATATGGGCCAAGCAATGTAAATTAATTAGTTGTCCTAGGGTGAGCTATAGTAAATTTAAGAATTGTGGTAGTAATACAATTTACTATAAGTAGTAAGTGGGAAAAAGGGAAAATTAATTTCATTTGTACCTCGAATGATTGTGATATGAGCTCTAGAATCCAATCATATCACGTGCAATAGAGGTGATTCCAACTAGATTTGAGAGGGTTGTGGAGGTGATATCGACGCAGCATAAAGATATTAGTTGGTAAGTATTTATTTGTACAAGTAGATAGGAGAAAAGTATAGATTTTTGGAATTTTCACTGATTTTTGAATTTTTTGAGAATATGGGAATTTCTGTCCAAGACCAAGCCAATGAGGCCAGTTTTTCCTTTAGACAAGTACCATCTAGTTCTAGGGAATATCATCTAAGCTTTGGCCACTAATGTATAAGATTTTGTAATATTCTTTCGTCAATTATAATATTTTTTTATATTGGCTGTTAATGATTTTTTTCTTAGCCAAGACACTAATTTATGGTTTTACTACTTGGTTGTGTTGTGCAAAGGCATGTGCATGTTGGCATGTGTCAATATAGGTGTTGTCATTTATGTAAAATGTCATTAATTACAAAGAGGATGATGCAAAATTACTAGAATGTGCTTGACATGATGGTGACATGAATATGTAGGTGGTTTCATGTTTGCATGAGTGCATTCAGTGAGATTGGCTTGGTTTCGCAAGCCTAATCAATTGACCTAGCTAGCCAAGGTGATGGCGCATGGTGGTGTGTGTTACATGGTGACTTGAGGAAAAAGGTAGAGGCATGAAGATAATTTTAGGATAGTGTTAAGACACTCACATGAGTTTCAGAGTGTAAGTACATGTGGAAGACTCAGTTATAGGTGCACATCTAGACCTAGTCTAGGTGCTTGGAGACCAAATGGGGTACAAGGATGATGTATAGAGACATATGATATCATGGATGCATGCATGGGTGTGATAAATTTTTTCCTAAGTATGAATAGGGACTTTTGGAGAGGTTTTATGATGAGGTATGAGGTTCTTCTACTATGACCTAGCTTAAACCATGCAAAACCCTAAGGGCTAGTCATGAAAATGAGATGGGATATGAAGATACAAACCTATTTTAGATTATATGATGATTGGAGATGGTGAAAAAGGGTGTCCTATACATGTAATAAAAATTGCAAGTCATTATGAAGATAAATTTGCAAGTTATGATGTTTTAGGGAAAATAGGGTCCACGAAGGGGTGATTTCTAGCTCGAATTGCAACTTCAGATTCTCAATGTGGATTGTGTGATTTGAATGAGACCTTGTGGATTTTAGGATTTTTACATTGAGATAATATAATTTCAAAAAATAATAATGAAGTGGTTTCATCGGCATGCTTTTATGAACGAATGTTAAGAAGGTAAATAACTTTTTATGAGTTTGAAACCCTAGGTCAAGAGTGATGGAGAATATCATCTTCGTAAGCTCCTATAATTTATTATTAGTGATAGTACGATGATTTTGTAGATTGAGCAACAGGGGCGGAAGCCTGATAATATTTTATTAAACTCAATCAACCATTTACACAGGAAAGATATGCAATACTTATAGGTATTGTACAACTGAATACAAACAAAATATAAGTTGTAATAATACAACAATCGATACATTAGCTTCCAATATTACATCCAGAAAGCAACAATTGAATAAAAACAAATATACTTATTTAAAACAATATAACAACATTTATGAAAGACAAATACGGTTTATGAACAATTTAACAATACATAACAAAATATGGTTTATATTATAACCATTATTATTTAATTAATAAAATTAATTAAATAATTCTACTATGCATAATTAATTATTCTAATAATATTTTATCCTAACATTCCCCCCCTTAATTGTGCATTGTCTGAAGAGATAAGGAGAGGAACTCTCTGAACAACTCGAACTTGTCATGTGCAAGTGACTTTGTGAAAATATCTACTCGTTGTTCAATAGTTGGACAAAATTGAAGCTAGATGTTGTGCTTCAACACATGTTCACGTATGAAATGAACCTGAACCTCAATGTGCTTTGTTCTCTCATGAAACACTAGATTGTGAACAAGTTTGAGAACACCTTCATTGTCAACATACATGGTGGTCGGTTTTTTTGTGGTATTCCAAGTCCTTCCAAAGATGCGACGTAGCCAAATCGCTTCACGACATGCTTCTCCGAGCGATACTCGGCTTCTATGGAAGAGCGAGAAAAAAGTGTTGTTTCTTACTTCCTTATGATATTGGTCTAGATCCCATGAAGAATACAAATCCAAAAGTGGATTTTCTATTATCAATGTTACTTGCATGATCCGAATCAATATCCATCAAAAAAATTTTCGTTCTTCTTGTATTCTAGACCAAGATCCTCTGATCCTTTGAGATATCTCAAAATGCACTTTGCTACTTTCCAATGACAAACTTTGGGTTCTTGCATGAACCTAGATAGATAACTTACTACAAAGCTAATATCTAGTCTAGTGTAGGTCAAGTAAATGAGACTCCCAATCAACTGTCAATAGAGAGTGGCACTTACCTCAGGAGATGGATTTGAACGAGATAACTGTAGTCTCGTTCTCCATGGGTGTAGCAATTGGTGTGCAATCCATCATCCTAAACTTCTTGAGCATAGTCTTGGTATATTTCATTTGAGAAACAAAAATATGATTCTCTTTCTACCACACTTCCAATCCAAGACAATAGTGCATCAGCTCGAGATCGGTCATGTCAAACGATTGATTAAGATCTTTCTTTGTTACATCAATCATCCTCACTGAACTTCCAGTGATGACTAGATCGTCGACATAGAAAACAACAATCACCATCTCCCCCTTGATTTTTGAGGTAGAGATTGGGATCGTATGGATTTCTAACAAATCCATGTTGTATGCAAGATGCTCATCAATCTTGATGTACCATGCCCAGGGTGCTTGTTTGAGGCCATACAGAGATTTCCTGAGTCTGCATACCTTTGCTTCTTGACCAGGTACTACATATCCCTCAGGTTGAGTCATGTAGACTTCTTCTTGTAAATCTCCATTTAGGAAGGCACTTTTTACGTCCATTTGGTGAACTTTCCATCCAAACTGAGTAGCTAGAGCAAAGATCATCCTGATCATTTTGATCTTAGTTGTGGGAGAAAATGTCTCCTCATAGTCAATGCCTTCTTTTTGTGCGTACCCCTTTGCTACAAGTCTTGCTTTGTACTTGTCCACTGTCCCATCTGCTTTGTACTTAGTTTTGAATATCCATCTGCATCCAATGGGTTTCTTCCTGATGGAAGATTGAAAAGCTGCCAAGTTTTATTCTTCATCACTAATTTATATTCAGAATCCATGGCATCTTTCCAAGCTTTTGACTGTAGGGCTTCCTGGACTATAGAGGGCTCATCTAATTCAATAACTCTACTCATCAAAGAAAAGTTAACTTCTTCTCTTGCTTTACTACAAGTCCGTGGTCCAAGGGTGGATCTGTATCCGGTGGAGCATCCAATATTGCATCTTGTAATGTACTTGTACACCATTTAGGCATAATATGAACTACTCTCATGGGTCATGGTTCTATCTGATCAACACCATCATCCCCATCATCACTTTCATCTTCTGAGGGAACATCAGCTTCAATTTTTATAACAGGTGAAAAATATACATCTTGTGAGTCCGGAGGAGGAGTCTCTGCTTCCTTCTTCTCAAAAACTCAACATCTCTACTGGTGTAGAATTTTCTAGTCTTAGGATCCATCAATCTATACCCAAGAGTCTCTTCATTGTACCCAATGAAGATGAGTTTTTGTGACTTCATGTCCAATTTATTTCTGTTCTATTTGGGTATGTGCATGCTTGCTTTACACCCGAATACTCTGAGGTGTGCAATGGATGGTTTCCTTTTTGACCATGCTTCTTGTGGTGTTATTCCATCAAGAGTAGTTGTGGGCACTCTGTTCAACAAATACACTGTTGTCTTTGTTGCTTCTGCCCAAAATGTTTTTTCAAGTCCGGAATCATCGATCATGCATCGCACCATTTCCATGATGGTACGATTTCTTCTCTCAACAACACCATTTTGCTACGGTGTGCATGGAGGAGGCATTTGTCGATGAATCTTGTGAGTTTATAGGTAGTCTCGAACTCATCACTTGGTGAATTCCCCCTCAATTTGAGTGGAGAGTTCTGATGTGACGACCAGTTTCTTTCTCAACTGCTACTTTGAACTTTTTGAAGGTTTCAAATGCTTCACTTTTCTTGCGAAGATAAAAAATCCACATTTTCTGTGAATAGTCATCAACACAAAGCATGAAGTACTGGAACCCAGTATGACTTGGCTGTAGTGGACCGCAAAGATTGGTATGAACCAGGTCAAGTTTACCATGAGCTCGAAATGTACTCCTTTGGAATGAAACTCTGTGTTGTTTTCTTGCTAGGCAGTGAGGACACTTTTCTGTATCCTTCTGAAGAGATGGTATCCCATGTACCATATTACACCGGTGAAGTGTTTCGAGATATTTGAAACTTACATGACCAAATCTCTAATGCCACAACTATGCTGAGGTGGAGTTTTTAGCCACAAGTGCTTGATCATCTCTATGAATGAAATCAAGTTGAAACATGCGTCCCACATTGGAGGCTTTTGAAATTATAATCAAGCCTCTTGATTTATCTCGAATCAAACACGTTTTCTTGCCGGATTGACTATCAAAGTCAATTTTTAGGTTGTGATCAAGGATTTGACTAACTGAAAGGAGATTCTTTGTCAACCCAGGGACATATAGGACATCTGATAGTCTACATTTTTGTGAACCAAGGGGTAGAGTAATGTTTCCAATCCCCTGAACTATATATGAAGAATCATCTCCCAATGAAACATGATTTTTCGATGGTGTGTCCCTCATTGAAATAAACCAGTCTCTGTGGATAGTCATGTGTTGAGTGGCTCCTGAATCAACATACCAGACATCACTAGATGACGTGGATGGTTCACTTGAGCGAGAAGTGAACAAGAAGTCTTCATTGTCTGACTGGTCTTGTTGCTCAACAATATTACCTTGCTGGTAGGGTCTTCTTTTCCCCTTTTTCTTCCCGTAATTGTTGTTAGAATGTCCCTTGTAAGATTGTTGTTGTGGTCCAGAGTTGCTTTGGATGAACCTTTCTTGTAAGTGTTATACCAACAATCTTTTAAGTCATGTCCTCTTTTACAGATAGGACATTGCTTCTTCTGTTGATTGTCCCCGTGAAACTAATTCTGATGTTGGGACTTCTTATAGGAATTAGGTTTTCCTTTACCTTTTCCTTTCCATTTTTGATGTGAAGATAGTGCCTGCTCCTCTTCATCATCCTTATTGTGCATTACTTCCTCTTGTTGAACAGCAGGTTTACCAGTTTGTCAAAACCAACTTTCGTATCTGTCACATTTAGTGTTGTGATAAAAATGTAGTAATAAGAGGGAAGTGCTCTCGAACAATGGGAATGAGAGCATCATCTATGACTGTTCTCCTAGGGCCAAAATTGAAGCCCTCAATTCTCCCGCAACCCTTCTTAAGAAAGCTTCAATTTTCTCATTCTCTTGAACTTCAAGTGTATGTAATCGACTCTACAAATTCAAGATGACATTCTTGTTCTTGGCCTCGTATACTTGCTCAATTTATACCATGCTTCTTTTCTGTTTTGGCATCTTGAATTTGGGGTTGCACATCATTGAGACACTCCAACCAAGATGATGAGTTTGGCCTTCCGATCTACTTTATCAAATTTTCGTTGTTGTGTTGTATCAATGGTGACTTCGGTTAGAGTACCATTCAAAACAGACCAAATCTCTTCAAACTCAAGTTGTGTCTTTATTTTTGTCTTTCATGCAGCATAGTTGCTTCCTCTGAGAAATTGTGAATCTGGAAGAAAAAAATTGGGGGCATTTGTGCCCATTTTGCAGAGATCACTGACAGAGTTTGGCTCTTATCACTCCAGGTATTAGGTCTCCCAATCTATATACCATCAATCTTATATACCAAACCTCTCTATATACACGCTCTTCCGATATACCCGTCGGTACGTGGAATAAGGTCACCATTTCTATATACCTGGCGGTATGTGAAAGAGGCGTTAATGTACGTGAAATAATTCAATACATGGTACCAAGACAGTATTGATGGGGTCTATGCGATTATTGACACCGGCTCAAAGAAATATCTTCATACGCGCGCGTGTAACTTCACTATATACTTGGATAATTTCTCGGTCAAATTTATGTCGTGCAATCGTTCACAGATGGATGGGATGGTTCATAGTGTGTGCAATGTGACCTTATTACTCCCCATCGATTATAGGGACAATGCCCGGATGACGTTATTGCAGAGCTATATTAGGCATTAAGTGTAGTAGTAGTCGTGATGGATTTACCCATAAGCACTTCCTGAGGCACCGTATATATACCGAACGCTACGAATGAGATCTAGGATCTCGTGAGTGTTACTGAGAACCAATTTTTTTATTGCTTTTGATTATAATTCTGTGATTTTGAGCGAGTTACAAAGTTTGCACGATTGACTATGGCAACCTACAAATTAGTAAAATATACAAAGAAGATATAATTTATATTCAAAAAACTAGAAAATTTGAATGGAAAGAAAAAAAAAAATTGTTTCGTGGGCCTTGGTAGCCTCCTAAGCCCAATACAACCCAAAATGCAAAAAATTGCAGAAAACTAGCTGAAAAAGCAATTTTTAGATGGGTCTCTTGTTGCAAAAAATGTCTGAAATGAAGAACCAGGCCGAATGGGAGAGAAAAAAAAACCCTAAATTAGGGATTTCTCTGCTAAATTTAGTTAGTTATAACTAAATTCAAAATTTCTGCTGAATTTGGCGGTTCCGCCAAAATCGAAAAAAAGAAGTTGGGGGTGGGATTTGAACCATGCACCTCCCACTTCTAAGACTTTCCCTCTATCCAACTTGGCCGCTTAAGCATTTGTAATGTAAAATGGACAAGATTGTATTTAAATAAAGGCAGATTTGACTCACCTCTTAAAAAAATGACTTGTAGAGGCTCCACATGGAAAATGCTGGTTTGAGGTGGTTTAGGGTTTTCTTTGCACCAAAAATGGATCCTAAACTTTTTCTCCTTCTATTTCTTTGTTTTGTCTTCCTTTGGCCACCATTTTATCTGCTTTGATCTTTGCTTGGTCACTGCGTTTTTTCCTTTCACCGCTTTTTTTTTTGAATGGTTTGTGTTTGCTTTGTTTGCAGGGACTGATCGCTGAGAGACCACGGTGCCCGTGGAAGAAGAGAAAAAGGCGTGGATGACAGAAAAGGCAAATATTTGCACTATATATTTTTTATTTTCTTTGTTTGGCCACCATTTTGTTTGTGCAGGTGCATGGTGCAAGGGTGCAGGTCACCCGATCCAAACGCCTTTGTATTGGTGTTGTGTAGAGGATGCGTAGAAAAGGAATCCACCTTTTTTTTGTTTGCAGCATATACGGCATGGAGAGATTTAATACAGCCCCTAGTTTTGTTTTCCACTACTTTTGATATGCTAACCATTACTTTCTTTGTGTGCAGGGTCATGGCAATGTAGCAGGGTCGTGGTGGAGCTAAGGTTGAGTGGGCTTGACTTGCAAAGAGCTTGACCTAGAAAAACAATGTAGCTTGGCCTCCAAATATAGCAAATAATCCTCCAAAACCAGATATACCTCTAAATGTAGAGGTCTGATAAAAAAACAGAGACTAAAAACATCTCTAATATTAGAGATAAAACCCCAAATGGGGAGAAAATAATTATATTTATATATATTTTCAATACCTGCAGCAAGTTTTGCCTCAGTGCTTTGGTGCACTAGTGCAAAAAAAAAATTGCGTTCCAAATGCCTAGAATTGAATAGGAGGTTGTGGGTTTGCAGGGGGTTCTGGGAAGCTGCAGGAGGAAGCATTGACTCTCTTTTTAATGCAGATTTCTTCTTCGTGAATTCTCCTTCTTCTGCAACCTTCTCCAACCTTGCTAGGAGCTTCAATTCACTCTGGTACCAAATGTAGATTGAGCAACAGGGGCGGAAGCTTGATAATATTTTATTAAACTCAATCAACCATTTACACAGGAAAGAGTTGCAATACTTATAGGTATTTTACAGTTGAATACAAAAAAAAATAGGTTGTAACAATACAACAATCAGTACATTAGCTTCCAATATTACATCCGGGAAGCAACAATAGAATAAAAACAAATATATTGTTTAAAACAATATAACAACATTTATGAAAGACAAATATGGTTTATGAACCATTTAACAATTCATAACAAATTATGGTTTATATTATAACCATTATTATTTAATTAATAAAATTAATTAAATAATTATACTATGCATAATTAATTAGGATAATACTATTTTATCCTAACAGATTTTAGGTTGTATAGTAATACTCAATATTTCCATAAATGTATGGTAGAATATGTGATGATTTTTGGACCCCACTAAAAAATGCATGTTTCTGAAGATGTTCAGTTTGTGGCTAAGTTCTCCAAAGAAGGTATGAAATAAATTGACATTTATTTTAACTTGGGAGTTTCAATAAATTTCTGTGATAGTTTCATATCATGGTTGAGGTCCTAAAGGGAAACATGTTCCTTATTTATGAAGACTAGTTTTGGGCTTGTAAAGGGTAGTTTTGAGCGAGTTTCGAGATCGATTGACTGGCTGAAAGAATTCCACTTGGATTTGGGAGAAAATGTAAAATTTTTGGGAAATTAGACTCAAATATATTTACAATGGTATATGTTTTTTCTCATGATGATTTGATTTGATAGGTCGACAAACTCGATTTGTGAAGACAAAGGTTGTTTATTTTTTAGGACAAGATTGCTCAGGGCTAGATGATTGAGGTAGAAGATGCATGTGATATATTAATTGATTATTGATATCGATTTGAGAGTTAATAAGGATTAATATTGTTCCTATTGAAATATATTTTTGGTCTTGAAAGTGGTTGAATGGGTATAAACACCTTTATTTTCCAAAACTACTTTCTCGGGCCGTTCAATTTGGTGAAAGGAAAATAGATGTGGTTTCAATGGATGGATGTGTCAAGAGGTATATAAATAATGGATTTGATCTAAAGGTCCATGGATTTCAAATAATGTTTTACATTCCATAGTTGAGATGTTAATGGGTGATCTTAAGGCCCATAGGTGAAGACTGGTTCCTCGAAATAACTTTTTTATAGCGATATGAGCCTTCTTGATAGAATTATGAAGAATTTGATTTGTTCAAGATAATTTATGAAAATATATGATGTTGATATGTCATATTTTACATGTTTCATGCCATAGGAGGATTTAATAAATGTGGTGATGAGTTTGGATCTCTTTGGTAAACCAGGTGATGGGGTTTTGAGTAATTTTTGAGCTTGTTTGGTGTTTTGGAGCATGGCTGACCTAAATGGGTCAATCGTGAGTATTTTTATGAATTTATTGTTACTTTTCCATGTTCTATTGGTTTATATATTGGGTTTTGAATGATTTTATCTATGTTTTTGAGTTTATAAGAGTATAAAGTAAGTGTTTTAGTATAAATTTGAACTAGTGCCTCTAGAGGGAAAAGTATGAGCTACTTATGAGTATGTGAGAGGTTCAAGTGAATCATTTTAGAGCTAAGAGAGTGTGAAAAATCATGAGGAGTCTTAGAGATCTTGATTACAATGGTTTTCATTAAAAAATTCTAAGTTTGAACAAATTAGAAGGATGTGTGTTTGAAGAGGGTTTTAAGGAGTTTTGAGTTGAATCTTTGATAACCATCAGCTGAGTGTTTGCAGCATAGATTCAGTTATCTTCAAATAAAAATATTTTGTGATGAGTCATATTCATGAAAGTCCCTTTTTGTTAGTAAATTTGTTGGAGCTCAAAATTACACCCATCCCAGATCAGGATGAACTAGACTTTTGAGGCAACATGGGACTGTCTCCAAGTTGTGGGACCTTGTGCACTTGAGACAGACCTCTAGAGAAGGTTGGTTCCTCTACCTATTTCTAATACTAAAACTACTCCTATGAAGGGAAATGTAGCTACCTATCACTACTCTAAGATTCCAAGGGACTAGGGTTAGGAGGAGATGCATGAAAAAGGGAAAACTAAGCTAAAGGAGGAGATAACACCAAAAAGAGGGGGATGAACAAAATTATATTTAAGTGAAGATGAAGGAGAACGAACACGAAAGGATAGACATGCATATCACATCCTAAAACATATTCATACACTCATTTTCATGGAGCACAATCAGAAATGGAACCTTTTAGGGATGTGAGAAAGCACAAAAAACAATCGATGAAAAAGAAAGACAAGAAAAAACAATAAAAATGATCCAAAGAAGAGAATATCCACAAAACCAAGCTTCTACTACTTCAAAGAAATGCACAATCGATTACAATGGTGAATGAGGCTAATATCCATAAACAAAGAGCTAGATCTAACAACCTACAACTTAAAATGCTAAGGAGCTAAGATCTTAATAAACTAAAGGGGTCCAAACTTTTACAATGAGCATTTATCTTATATTTATAGAAGAAGAAGGAGATAAGATGATGAGAAAGAAGAGGAAAACTTGAATTTTAAATTTCAACCACTAACAACAAGCAATAAATTCCTATAGATCCACCTGAAATGTTGTTATATGTGCCTCCCCATGTCTATCATGCTTGTAGCAGAAGGAAAGAGGGTAAATCTGATAAAATATGGGTGGTTGGGTCAACTAGACCTGTGCATTAATGACTAGAACATGTTTCCCCACTTATTACCTACTAAATATTTCAAAAATATGATTTTGAAAATTCCAATATGTAGCCCACATCAACATCTTTCCAACAATCCTAGGCATGCATGTGTTAGACCACCGTAGAAAAATTTATTACATTCTAAAGTTTACAAAGTGTAAGATGAACACACAATAAACGTGGCACAAATTGATTGATCCATATTATTAGCTATCAGTTTTGGTGTTTTTTCATTTATGCCACATGTCATGCATCAATTCATTACAAATATTTGACACCCTGTTCACACACTTTGATAGGTTAGATATTACACACTCAAGTGTGATGGGTGATGACGTGGCATAAGTGATTAGCATGGAAGAATTTACAAAGTGTGTGGAAGCAAGAAACGTGAAAGGTACGAAGACAAGGTGCGAGGGAAAACTCATGGAAAATAAGGGGGTGCATATTTGTAGATGGATACAAGTATGCAAGTCGGACATGGGTTTTTAAATGAGAGGCACACAACAACAAGGAATAAGGGGCATGCAAAGCAAGCCAAGAAGAAAATATGCAACTTGCAGAATGTAAGGCAAGATACGCCAGGGAAGAATGCAAGGGACTTAAGAATTTTGGAGGGAATGTCTCAAGCACATACGAAAGGATGCAAAAATTGTGGGAATAAATGTAGATGCACATAAGGGGTGCACACAAAAAGGGAAAATGGAAGGAGATAAAGGAATGGAAAAGGAAGGGTGTGGGGCATGCTTGGAGGAACTACAACCAAGAAAAATGTACCAAGTAAACAACCAGAGTACACGCAACATGTAATATTTATCTTCAAAGCCAAAATGGGAATATAATTTGTTAAAATAAATAGGGGAGTCATTTTGGATAGCAATTTGGTGACTTTTAGGGCCATCTATTTGCTAGATGAAGGAGATCAGTAGCCTTGAAGCATCCATTGGGCATGAAGTCTACCTAGAATGAAATTTCTGATCCGTAATTTTGAATAACTACCCCTAATGTCACTTGAAGAACTGTTTAAACTCTGTACTTATCCACTTCCAAAAATAATGAAAAATATTAGAAGATCCCTGAACCAAAATGACATCCTAGAATAAACAAAAGAGTGTGTGCAAGGAGCATGCGAGAAGAAATAACTATGTCCAAACAAAACAATGTGTGCACAACACACTTAGAATAATTGAAACTAGTATAATATATACAATGATGCATAAGACTCAATGAAAGTGCTTGAGATAAATGCCATTGACTGGGAATGAAAGTGAACCTTCACCAAGGTGAGACAACTCAAAAGAGTTAGCCTCCTTGTAAGAACTGATATTATGTGGGCTACTCCAATGTGTATTAAACTTTGAATGGCACCAAGATTTGGCTTTATTAGCATCCCACTTTAAGAATAGATCACCAAATTTGAAATATTTAGGTCTATCCTTTTTTCAACCCATTCCTTTTTTGATTGTTGATGATGTTCTAGCTTGATCATGGTAGAGTTTCTTAATTCTTCAAGTTCAATCAACTCTTCCATTTTGATTTATCTTTGATCCACGCCCTCAAACTCAAGTTGTTGGGAAATATCTAATGAAGGAAATTCCATAGATAGAGGAAATATAGATTCCTTTCCAATAAACAACTAATATGGTGAAACACATATTGTCTTCTTCACTGTGATTTTTGTGTGCATGAGACCTAGGTGTTTGAATGCCTCCGTTTGATATTAATTATCTATTTCATGATTCTCGATCAGCTTTTGTTGGTATATTCGGCCAAACCATTACCCTAGGGGTAATAATTAGAAGAATAATTCAAGCATATTCCTAGGCTAAGTGACCAATAAGAAATTTTAGTACCAAGGAAGGATTTTGCATTATCAGAAATAATGATCGTAGAACACCGAACCTTGTCACAATACCTTCAAGGAAGTCAATGATGACCGACTCGCTTAAATCCTTTAGCGATGACTTCGTCCATCTAGTGAAGTATTTTGTAGTTGTCATGACCCATTTTTGACTGTGCTAGAAGGAGGTTTGATCATGCCAATGAATTTGAGACCCCATTGTGTAAAAGGCTGGTCCACTTGGATTGGTCGAGGGGAATCGCTAACAATTTCTTCTTTCCTACAAAGAAAGAAAATTTTGTGCATTTCATGACCCACTTGTATGCTTTCACAAACAAGGTAGGAAAAATTATCTTACCTTTATGATATTCATCATTATTTCCTTGGCATAAAAGTTTCTACGAGAGAATCCATTATGAAATTCTTCTAACACTCTGTCCACTCGAGCATCGCTAATACATCTTTTTTTTTTAAGAGAATTCCATCAATCATTACATGTGTAATGGACTATAACCTTTGATGTCATTGATTTGATTTTCTAAAATTAGGAGGGTATGCGCTAGAGGAAAGGAATGTGACCATGTCCTTCATCCAAGTGTGCACACTAGGATAATCATTCTACTCAAGTTTAGCATGCGAGATCCTCGTCTATAAAAATGACGTATCGGGTTCGAATGGGCATCATATGCAAGTTTTTACATAGACCATTTCCTCTATAAAGCTTAGTGGATTTGATAGTCACATCATACTCCATTATTTTGGTTACCCATCCTACTCTTTTCTCACTAATTTCTACTCCCATGATGAAGTCTCTCACACCTGAGTGCGAAACTAACACCTTGATATGATTTGTGGCAAGCATGCTTTTAAACTTCTTAAGCATGTGCATGATGGCAAAGACTTGTTTCTCTATGTGATTATATTTCAACTCATAATCCTTCATTGTATGACTGAAGAAAGCCACTGGTTACTCTAGTCTTTGTTCATTTTCTTGTGTCAAGATATCAACAACACTCGGATTAACTCTATAAGCATAAATGATGAAATCTTGTGAGTAATATGGGTTGATGAGTGTTGGTGTGCAAGTAATTTGTTGTTTGATTTTGTTAAATCATTATTTTCCTTATGTCATTCACTTTTTAGTCACAAAATCATGCACTTTAGGCATTATTTATCTCGGTCTCATACTATTATTTAGAAGGTTCTTAAATGAAGAAAGTACTAATTAATCCCACCTTTTTGTCATCTTCTTTTACCTTTTTATTTTTTCATTCCCACGTATTTTCATATACATGACCAGTTATTTCATCACTATCCCATCATTTTATCCTAAACAGGGGCCACCCTGGTCCCACCTAGGCACCTCGATCCTTGTTTTACTTTCCTTCCTCTTTTTGGGATATTTCTATCAATTTTTCATACTTATCTTTTTTTGAGTTGTCCATGTTGGGATTAATTACGAAATTAGATCAAGATAACCATATAAATATAGAGTTATGACATTATAATGAGGGTCCTAGCATCACTTACTACTACCACTCCATCTAGATTTACATCCATTGCATCACTTGCATCCATATAGTTCCATGCATCAAGGATAGGATATCTACATCAACACACACAAAATAGGGGAGGGATTATATTCTATTATGTGGATACATGCTAGTACATTTTTATAGTTATTATTGTTAGCTACTTCAAAAGTGTAACTAACACAAGAGCACTTAGGCCATGAAATGCACACACACCAAAATTACATTTGAATCCAAAATGTAGTGTAGTTCTCGATTACTAAGCCCAATGTTATGGTGCACGAGGTCAGTCTAACCCATTTTTTTCATCTTTTATTTTAGGGATTTGATACTTCTTTGTCTTTTGTAGTTCATTCCTTCATCCTACATTATTTCATACATCATCGGTGTAGTTTGGAAGATCTAGTGCAACATGAAGGGAATATTTTACAATATCTTGTGACATTGAAAGAACCAGAGTATGAGATTTTATAGAGAAAAAGGTGCCTATTCTATAGTCTAGGGTGCCCCAATACCCTCCTGGGAACTCCGGTCTATTTAGATTCTCCAAATCTAGAATTTATGAGACTTTTGTACATTTTTTCCTTCATCTAGAATCCACAATGACTATGACACCTTGTGATAGTCTTAGAAAATTATCTAAGTTCTTTATTTTTACATATTTTCATACTTAGGATTTTATTTCATTTGATATAATTATTGAAAATCATTCCATACTATCTTTGGCATAGTTTACAATGTTTTAGTGCTCCTATATTAGGTTAACTATTGTTATACTTTCCTATAATTTTGTTTAATTTTAATTAATCATTTCGCTGAACCTGAAATGAAAATCCATGCATAGTCTTGGTAGCGGCCTCCCTTACCCTTGCTAAAAATATCAAAGAAGTCCTTCATGAATTCTCTGATATTTTTGTTTATGATTATGCTGATATGTAAGATATTGACACCTTTTTCTCGATGCACAATATTGTTCTTAATGCAAGCACCAAACATGTCCAACAAAAATCCATAAGATGCATCCTAAAGTGGCCCTCTTAGTCAAAGAATAAATTAAAAAACTTTTAGATGTCATATTTATCCGCACTATCAATTATCCTGAATGGGTGTCTAATATTGTCCCTGTAATGAAACTTGGATTGTCGTGTGCGTTGTTGCACTGATTTTTGTGATCTAAATAAATATTTCCCTAAGGATAGTTTCTCTCTTCCACATATCAATTCTATTGTAGATTCTACCGCAGCTTTACGACATCCTTGAACCTTTATGGATGACTTCACAGGTTACAATCAAATAAAGATCAATCCCTATGACCAATAAAAAACCTCTTTCACCATGTCATGGGGAACATTATGCTATACAGTTATGCCCTTTATCCTTAAAAATGTAGGGGCTACCTATCAACGTGTAATGACCCATTTATTCCATGACTGCATTCACAAGATCCTTGAGGATTATGTAGATGTCATTTTAGCAAAATCTAGGGGGTGTTCTTCCCACACAAAGGATCTACACATACTATATGAATGATTACGCCAATATCGTGTACATTTGAATCCATAAAAATAAGTTTTATGGGGTGACCAGAGGAAATATCCTTGGATATATTATCTTCCAATGTGGCATAGAGGTTGACCCTAGAAAAATTAAAGACATTACAGACATGCCTCCACTAAAGAACCTCCACCAATTTCACTCCTTAAAAGGTAAAATCAAGGATATCGGACGTTTTATGGCACAACATGTTGATAAAATGCAACCATTGACACGATTTATGAAGAAATATACTATGTTCATTTGGGATGAATAGTGTTAACAAGCATTAAATCATATCAAAGCTTACTTGTTAAATCCACCCATTCTTGTCCCGCCTTATAGATGATTGACCTTTTTTGTTATATATCTCTACTAAATTTCATACCTCAAGTCCATTATTGCACAACCTAATGATACTCAATGTGAATGATCCATATATTATATCATTCACACTCTTCACTCTTATGAATGAAACTATAGTTACATTGATAAATTGTGCCTCGGTCTTTTCTTTGTTCCGAGAAAAATTATGCCACTATCTCCTTAACAATGAGGTCCATATCATCACTAAATTTGATCCTCTGCATTATCTCTTATCCCACACACACCGCTTAGGGTGTTTGGCTCGCTAGGTCATGTTCTTCACATAAATTGATTTTAAGTTTATCCCTAAAAAAGAGATCAAGGTACAAGTCATTTTTTTCAATTGGCCACCACACCCCTCTTGGATACATCACCTATTTCTGATTCCTTCTATGATGATTTCACTACCTATACCATTGAATCCCATATATGGACAATGTACTTTGATGGTTCTCATTATCACTCTGGAATGAGAATCGGGTTGTCTTTATTACCCCACATGGTGATCCACTCCCCTTTGTATATCAATTAGGGTTTTCTTTCACAAATAATATTTTTGAATATGAGGCTCTCATTTTGGGTTTTATTACTGCTAAAAATCTCCTCATTCACAACTTATGTATTCATGGTGACTCTCAATTAGTCATCAATTAGGTCAATGATACATATAATACCAAGGAGGAACATCTTATTCCATACAATACCTTCGTAAAGGACCTTTTAGCTACCTTTGAGTCTTATTCCATTACTGTTATTCCTCGTAAAGATAATCACCATGCAGATGCTATGGCAAGTGTAACATCACTTATCCCACAAGAGATCACCAATGAACTAGCCACTTTCATCATTACACACTTATGAAATCCCTCTATCTCTGCATTACCTATTACATCTTGCATCATCACGCGTAGTCATGACACTCTTTTGAATGGTTCACCCCTATTTATAATTATCTATATTAACAAACTATCCCTCATACCTTATAGCCTCAGAAATCTTTCCAGTTACGTCGTGAGGCCACTCGTTGTGTTATTGTCAGGACCAGAATATTCAAATGTGTCATCGATGGTCATATTCTCCATTTTCTTTTGCTCTCAGATATTCTCATTTCCATTTCAAATATCTATGATAGCATATGTGGTGTTAATTTCTTGGGTAAATCCACGTCACAAAAAATCTTATGCTAACGGTATTATTGTATTGGCCAACAATAAAACAAGATTACCTTGACTATGGTACTCACTATGAAAAATACCAAAACATGGAAATATCCATCATGCACCTACTTATGACCTTCAACCAATTGCACCAACCTATCCCTTTTCCCTTTGGGGGTTTGAATTAGTTGGCATGATAATCCCTGAATCAGCCAATGGACACAAATTCATAAGTATAGCTACTAAATACTTTACCAAGTTGGTTGAAGCAGCTCCCTTACAAATGACCACCGCAGTGCATATTTGTAACTTTCTAATCACGCATATTATTACATGTTTTGGCGTGCCCTTTGATATCATCATTGATAATGGAACTTCATTCAAAAATAAAGATGTTAAGAAATTTTGTGCTAAATTCAAAATCAAACAATCTTTCTCTACACCTTATTATCCACAAGGCAATGACCAAGTTGATGCTACCAACAAAACTATTGTTAAAATCTTATGCAAGATTGTCAAATCTAGTGGTACCAATTGGAATAATCAAATTTTCCACATACTATGGGCTTATCACACTAGTTTTCGTAAACCTACTAATGCTACCCCATTTTCATTAATTTATAGTACCAAGGCTATTATTCCACTTGAAATCAAGATACCATCCTTGAAAATCTCTCTCAAAGGAATCCTTAAGGACAATGAATATCACAAAAACTGATTACATGAACTAGAAATGTTTTACTTGCACCGTGTCTAAGCACTTGAAAACCTCCACGCATATTAATCTCACATTTCTCAGGCCTAAAATCAAAAATACTCTCTCTCTACATTTCAATATCGGCAACCTCGTCTTAAAAGAAAACCAAAAATGCAAACGTTGAGGCACCTCTAAAATGAAAATTTCAGCCCAATTGGCTTGGTCCCTACTTTTTCATAGATAAGCTTAGTGGTGGTGTTTATCTCCTAGCCACTATTTTAGGAAAACCACTCAAAACCCACTAAATTTCATGCATCTTAAGAATTACTACACTTAGATTAGCACAATACAACCATTACCCAATGATACACTCTTGTGCTTCCGTTTACACTTGACTGTTGAGAGATTACGATTACACTAAATCCCACACACCAAAACTTAGGCATTACACATTTCATTCCATCATACATTGTGCATCATACACCATTCATTCTACACTTATTCTACATTATACTATTCCTCATTTATGCATTACATTCATTATGGTATCTATGCACTTAGTCACATTATACACTCGCTTATTTTCGTATCCTACATTTTCTATATACTATACTAGTATTCATTACATATGAGTCTAGTTTTACATTACATCCCTACAGTCTACATTATACTAGTCCTCATCATACACACTATATACATTATTAGGCTATCCATGCATAACCTATACATAGTCATTTCATACACTACACATTCCCACATATATCCTACATACTACACTAGGTTACATTACATATGAGTCTAGCTTTACATTTTATCATTACATATTCTATTTCTATCTACACCTTTCAATCACATCTTACATATTACATAGTATACATCATATGTTACATTTCCCACACCGCACATTAGCAAGTCCTACTTATCATATGGTCACCTAGTTTCACCATATGTATTACATTGTTTTCTACTCACCGTAATCACTACCTTATGACACACTTTAGTTCCTCGGTCCATAATCAATTATCAAGGATTTACCAATCAAATGGACCTTACACTCACCATGATACATTTCATCATGTGACATTATTAGGATAGTGATATACGCTTTAGGCTAAATCATCACCCACCTCTATACATGTTAGGATAAATCACCACCTCCATTATTTAATCTTTTAGTGGTATACATATTAGGTTACATCACTGTTCCTTCCTTTCATCTTATAGTGACATATGCTTTAGGATAAATTTTCACCTATTTCTATTCATCATATAGTGATATACGCTTAGGGATAAATCATCACTCATCCTTTCATCTCATAGTGATATACGCTTAGTGCTAAATCATCACCCATTCTTCCATCTTATAGTGATATATGCTTAGGGATAAATCATCACTCACCCATTCAAAAAGTTGTGATGTATGCTTTGGCTATAGGGTTCACACACATCTCCCCACATGTCACATCTCATCATCATTACATATACACATTCATCATAGCGTGCTAGACACACAAAACACTACTCGACCATTTCCCGATGACACACTCTTGTTTACGGTTCATTCTTGACTGTTGAGGGGGAATGAGCCTCATTACATACACTTCCATACACTCAGGGGGCACATTGCTCCTACCATTCCATCTTGCATTCCATTCCATCCATCCACAACATAATGCATTGTCTTAGGGGAATTTAATTTTGTTTACTAAGTGTTTTGCATGATCACTTTACTACACATGTTAAACTGATTTCTTAAATTCCATTATCTATATCATACACACATGCATGCTCACACCTTTGTTTAGTGTGATCACGAGATACAAGAATTTTTCATACAACATGGATATTCACCTTTTACCTTTCCTATGTTGGTCGTTGGGGGAATCCACATTCGTCTTATCAAGGTGTTATTGTTTCATTTTGTATTTTGAATTTTACATCTACTCAATCATACACACTTTGACATATTAGTTATTTCTCTAACATGCTAACGATTGTCCCATGTGCAATGCTTGTTTTACAAGATTAGATGTTTCCATGACTACTTGCTTTTTTCTATACTTGTCTTCTATTGTTTTCCATTGTATGCGTGGATTTTCCTTATATTTGTGTGCACACTTTTTTTTTGTTTGCGCCATGACGACCTAGTATGTATTGTGACATCGTGAGTGAAATTCCATTTTTGCAACCCACTTTTTTCATTCTACTTATTTTCTTGCATATTTACACTAGTGTGCTTGGTAGTTTCTACATTGTTTATGTATTTTACACTTGTCTTATTACATACATGTGTTTTAATCCAAACACTTGTTTTGGCTAACCATACCCTTTTATGCATGCCTTGGTTTCTACTAAGCACTTTGCATTTCCCCTGTAGGGAAAAGTTATACATGTAAGAATGTGGTAGGTCCTCTTTTGGGGCCGCATTCTTCTTTCATCGACATCACATGCACCTCCAAAGATGGGGGAATCATTGAGGGTTTTACATAATAACATGGTGTATTTACACCAATTCAATATAGTGCACTTTCCACCCTTGGAATTATGGTTTTACATATTGCGAGTGAGTTCGGACCGGTTACGAACTCTATACACAAAGGGATTTGACGGGACATGATGTCTTTAGCATTTTTGGGAAGAATTTACGAGCTTGGGAGTTGCAGTGGGTGTTCCTCTCTACAATGCTTCAACCAGGTTGGTGTCGATCATCCAAAAAACTAGGATAGTACATAGATATCTTCACACATATTTTAGCGAGATGGTCAAAGGTTTGAGGACATAGAGCATTTCCTCCCTATAATTATTCATCCAGGGTGGCGTGAGATCACCAAAAAAACTCATGAGAGTACAAGATATCCTTCTACACCCTTTTTCTAGACATGGATCAGGTGCACATGTTCCATTTACACTTTCCTTTTAGCCTACATTACATTTTTGTATTTTACACATTTCTATACACGTGTATTTTACACTACACTTCTATATACATATATATTTGACTACTTGATCATTTTCTCCTTGCAGGTCTAGCTGTATGAGAAATAAATAGTCAAATTGGGGGAAAAGATAACAACGATGAAGATGAGAATGACAACACATCATGATACCACTCACCTTTACTAACCATGCAGGTACATTACACACCGCACTAGCTACACACATGGTCCAACCTAGCTTCACTCTCATCACTTTTTGATGCACATTTTTCATCTTTAGAATCCACACTCCTCCAATTTTTCTTTTTGTCATTCCACTCTTGAGTCTAGTCCATTAGAACATTTCTACTACACTCTACATGGATATTAGGTATGCATATCTATCTACTTTATGTTACCAAGAATTCCACTCACCAACATAAAGTGGGGGAAAATGTAGTCACAAAATCATGCACTTTAGGCATTATTTATCCCGGTCTCATACTACTATTTAGAAGGTTCTTAAGTGAAGAAAGTACTAATTAATCCCACATTTTGGTCTTGTTTTACCTTTTTATTTCGTCATTCATGCATATTTTCATATACATAGCCATCTATTTTGTCATTGTCCCATAATTTTAGCCTAAACTAGGGTGCCTGGTCCCATCTAGGGGATCCCGATTCTTGTTTTAATTTTCCACATCTTTTTGGGCTCTTTCTAGCCATTTTTCATAATTATCTTTTTCCTAATTGACCATGTCAAGATTAATTATGAAATTATATCAAGATAACCCTATAAATATAAATTTATGAGACCGTAATGAGGGTCCTAGCATCACTGACTACTACCACTCCATATAGAGTTGCATCCATTACATTACTTGCATCCACATAGTTCTATGCATCAAGGCTAGGATATCTCCCTCAACAATCATAACATAGGGGAGGGATTCTATTCTATTCCATGCACGCATGCTAGTACATTTTTTTCTATTTATTGTTGTTTGATACTTGACAAATTCTGACTAAAGACAAGAGAACCTAGGGCATGAAATGAACACACAAACAAGAACTACATTTAGGTATGAAATATAGTGCAATGATAAGATTAGTAAGCCCACTGTTGTGGCACTTGAGGTCATTCTGACCCATTAATCTTTCATCTTTTATTTTAAGGTTTTGATACTTCTTTATCTTTTGCAGGTCATTCCTTTAACCTACATTATTTTATACATCCGAGGAATTTTAGAGGATCTAGTGCGACATGTAGGGAAAATTTCGGAGTATCTTGTGACACTAAATGAACTATATTCTAAGCTTTTACACATACCAAGGTGCCTATTTTGTAGACCAGGGGTGCCTCGGGGTGCCCCAGTACCCTCCTAGGTGCTCTAATCCATTCAAATCTTCTAGATCCTTCCTTCATAGGAGTTTTTTATAGTATTTCTTATTTCTTGAATCCACGGTCAGGACCCACAACACCTTGTGATAGTCTTCAAAAATTAGGTATTTTCTTTCCTTTTACATCTTTGAATAGTTATGGTGTTATTTCATTTTATATAATTATTTAAAATCATTCCATACTCTTTTGGCATAGTTTACAATGTTTTATTCCTCCTATATTGGAATAACAATTGGTATACTTTCCTATAATTTAGTTTAATTTTATTTAATCACACTTCAAGGTTATATCTTTCTTGAGCATCAACGAGATGGACCTAACTAGTCTTGAAAATTTAGGGATGAATCTCCTAACAAAATTTGGTTTGCCTATACATGACTGCAAGGCCCTCTTGTGTATTGACAAAGAGAGAGATAAAGGTCTTGACAATGAATAATTGAAAATAATATTTGACATAAAATCTTTACACATAAACAAGAAAATGCTTATTTATTTTATTAATACCAAAATGAAGCATTATAAAAAAATGAGAGAGTTGCAATATTTATAGATATTGGACAACTTCTATCTCATCCACAATAAATGGAAACATATCACCTAATCTAAGAAAATATGCATGAATAACATATTTCCCCTAACTTCCCCTATTACCCTCATGGAAATCATCTAGGAAAAAAATATGCAAGATAGAACATGATCCCACAAACCAAGGGATAAGACAACTAAAAGACAACTCACTAATAATTGACTTTATCTAAGCTAACTTAAGTAATTAAAAATTACTTTATTACAATATCACATTAACTCATATGATGAATTAAGTGTTAGTTTATTTCTAACATTCCCCCCCTTAATTCAACATACTCTGAAGTGAATAGGAGAGAAAAATTTGAATGCCTCAAATTTTGGATGTGCAAGAGACTTTGTGAAGATATCTGCATGCTAATGTTCTATCGGAAATGTTGGAGCTGGATGTTGTTTTTCTGAACATGTTCACGAATGAAATGTACTTGCACCTCAAAGTGTTTGGTGCGTTCATGAAAAATTGGATTTTGAACAAGTTTTATTACTCCTTCATTGTCTACATGTAGGATTGTTGGATCTTTTTGCGGTATTCCCAATCCTTCAAGTATACGTCGATCCATATCACTTCACAGATAACTCCACCTACTACATGATATTTTGATTATGTGGAGGATATTGAAACACAATTCTGCTTCTTACTCCCCCATGATATCGGTCTAAATCCCAAAAATAATACAAATACTAAAGTGGATTTCCTATCATCCATGATTCCTACATGATATAAATATGAATATCCCATTAAGAAGAAGTTATTGTTCTTCTTGTATTTTAGGTCGTAGTCCATAGTTCTTATGATGTACCTTAGTATCCAATTTTCTTCTTTCTAGTGAGAAACCCTTAGTTCTTGCATGAAAAATGAAATATAGATGACTGCATAGCTGATATGTGGCCTATTGTAATTCAAGTAGATGAGACTCCCGATCAACTGCTGATAGAGAGTTACATGTACTTTTGGTGACGGATATGTTCGATACATGTTGAATTATTGTCTCCATAGGTGTGAAAATTGGTTTAGAATCCATCATATTGAGCTTCTCGATCATTGTCTTGGCGTATTTCAATTGTGACACAAAGATATGATTTTATCTTTACCAAACTTCAAGTCCAATACAATAATGCATAAGCCTGAGATCGGTCATGTCGAATGATCATGTTAGATATTTCTTGTTGACTCAATCATCCCGACTGATCCTCCGGTGATGACTATATCATCGAAATATACTACAATGATCATTATCTACCCCCTTTCTTTTTGAAATAGAGATTGGGATTGTATGGACTCTGTTGAATCCATGTTGAATGAGATGCTCATCATTTTTAATATACCATGCCTTAGGAGACTTCTTTAAACCAAATAGAGATTTTATGATTTTATATAAATTTTCCTCTTTACCTAATATGAACTTTTTTTTTGGTTGATTCATGTAAACTTATTCATGTAAATAACCATTAAGAAAGGCACTTTTCACCTCCATTTGATGTATTTTCCAACAAAATTGTGTAGCTAGAGCAAAGATTAACTGAATGTTTTTATTTTAGTTGTAGGAGAAAAATCCTCGTCATTATCAATGCCTTATTTTTGAGCATATCCCTTAGCAACTATTCTAGTCTTGTGTTTATCAATTTTTCCATTTGCTTTGTACTTCGTTTTGAAGATCCATCAACATCTAATTAGATTTTTCCTGGTGAAATATTTGTAAGTTGCCATGTATTATTTTTTCATAAGTGACTTATATTCCACATCCATAACATCTTTCCAAGGTTTAGAATGTAGGGCTTCTGAAACTATGGACAACTCAATAGTTTCAACAACTATACCCATTAAGGCCAAATTGACCTCATTTTGATTCGTACTGCGAGTCCCCATTCCAGTGGTAAATGTGTCGGGGGCACTATCCAATTTTTCATCTATCATCATACTTGTATACCATTAAGTAATACTTTAAGTGGTTCCCTGTGGGATGTTGAATTTCACCATCTTCCACATCATCATTGTCATCATCAAAGTGATTACCATCCTCTATTTTTACGGTAGGGCTGATTTTTTCATCATGTGAGTGTATGGAAGGAGAATCTGTTTCTTTCTTCTTAATGAACTCAACATCCCGACTAGTGTATACCCTTCTTATTCTTGGATCCATAAGTCTATACCTAAGTTCTTCATCATTGTATCCCTACAAGATAAGTTTTTCTTATTTTATATCAAGCTTAGTGCTATGTTTCTTAGGAATGTGCATACTAGCTTTACATCCAAAAATTATAAGGTGTGAAATAGATGGTTTATGCCCTAACCATGCTTTTTGTGGTGTTACTCCATTAAGTCCTACAAAGTGGGACATCTATTTATTAGATAAATTGTTGTTTTAGTTGCTTCGGCCAAAAATATTTTTGATAAACTCCGCATCATTAATCATACATCGCACCATTTCCATGATAGTGCAATTTCTCCTTTCAACAACACCATTCTTTGGTGTGTGAGGAGGAGCCATTTTATGATGAATACCATGTGTTTCAAAAATTCAAACTCATTGCAAAGGTGTATTCTCCCCATTGATCTTAGCAACATATTTTTTATTTTCCTACCGGACTCTATTTCAACAAGAGATTTGAAATTCTTGAAAGTTTCAAAAGCTTGGTATTTTGTAGAAAGATATTATATCCACATTTTTATGGAAAAATCATCAACAAAGAGCATGAAATATTAAAACCTAGAGTGGCTAGGTCTCATTGGTCCACATAAATTAGTATGCACTAAGTCAAGTTTTACCTTAGCCTGAAATGTACTATGCTTGAATGGTGCTCTATGTTTTTTTCTTGCCAAACAATGTTGACATTTATCTATACCCTTTTTATAAGTGGAAAACCCCTAACCATATTGTATCGATGAAGTGTGTCAAGATATCCAAAACTCACATGTCCAAGTATTCATGCCATAGTTGAGCTGATGATGTATCCTTGGCTACAAGTGCTTGATCATTACATTGAACAAAATCCAACTAAAACATTCTTCCCACATTTGAATATTTTGCAATAATTTTTGAGCTTTTTGATTTATCTCAAATTAAGCACATATTTTTACCACCTTTACAATCAAAGTCAATTTTGATATTGTAATCTAATAATTGACTCATGGATAACATATTTTTTGTTAAGCCAAGGACATAAGGAAAATCTATAATTTTACAGTTATGTTTCCAAAGTGGTAGTGAAATGGAACCAATTCATTCAACACTATATGATGTGTCATCCCCCAAAGAGACATTATTTTTGGTGGGTGTTTTACTCATTGTGAAGAACCAATATTTCTTTCCTGTCATGTATCGAGTTACACTCGAGTCGACATACAAAATTTGATTTGTAGAATTGAATACTTCATTTGATTGTGCAGAATATAGGAAGTCATCATCATCAAATTGATCTTCCTGTTTAGCTACATTTCCTTATTGAGTTGGTTTCTTTTTCCACTTTTGACTATTTTGTCCTTGTTTAGTCTATTGTTGGTCTAATTTTATTTGTTGATAATCAATATTTTTACCACTTGACGATCCTTGTTGGAATGTGTTGTATGAACAATTCCTTAACTCGTGTCCTTTTCGACCAAAAATAAGACATTTTTGTTGGTCCTTTTTCCCTTGTTGAATATTACCTTTCTTTTGAGGTTGTTTACTAGATTTAGCCTATTTTATGCCTTTTTATTAGAAGCAAGTGCCTACTCTTCAGTTTTAGTAGTTGAGTGAATAGCTTCCTCTTGTTGTAGAATATTCATTAACTCTTTAAAATTTGTTATTTGACCAATTATGTTTAACATGTTCACAAAAATCCTATAAGGAGGAAAATATTTGAATAATATGAAAAGCACACACCAGTTTTGCACATAAAATATAATTCACGAATAATAATTCACCTTCAATTCATTCCAAATTATTACATAATGAACAAGCTTCAAATATATAGGGAGATAGTTTCTTATTAAGTAGGAAAAAACTCAACCACAAATATATATATATATATATATATATATATATGTGAGTTGTTATAACTCCCAAACAACTCACATATATAATATACTAACCTGATATTATGAGATTGTTTATTACAACTCATAATATATTACGTAATATTATTCATCCATATATATGAATAATGTGAGCACTATATATGATTTCCTAACATTCCCCCCCTTAGTGCGAACATGGGAGAAAAACAATTGCACTTCCTTATGCAGTGTGCCACCCGTGCATTCTCATGATCTGGATGGTTTTACAGGACAGCCAACAACCTCAATATGGATGGTTTTACAGAAAACCAACAACCTCAACATGGATGGTTTTACAGGACAACCAACAACCTCAATATCATGATGTTGCTTTTCTTTTGTGCTTTCATTTGTCCACTATGCTTTTACATCAGGGAATTATGTAGGAAACACAACTGGCATATTACAAAACCACACAATAGAAGATATATTGAAAAAAATTCACATTACTTCCTATAAGAATCGTAATGTTCTTAATCGTAGTCTCTGTCATTGATCACTGCCACTCGATCTCGAACAACATAGAAAACTACCACTGCCACTGGAATCTTTCCTTGACTAAGTCATTTTGGGTACGAATGGGAATGGAACATTAGAATTTATTCCCACCCCCAACAATGTGAAATTCCACTCATATAGATACTGAGAAGCAAAATGCATTGAAGAACATGCTCCTGAATGGATCTTGTTAGTTAGGTCTTGTTGCACATGGTCACTAATGCTAGTGAACGTATTCTTCTAGCTGACCATATTCTAAAGAAGTACGGTAGTCGAGGATCACCGATGTCATCTCGTGCTCCAACACAACTCTTTTTCCAACATCCATTAAATACCACACAAAACAGTACACCGTAAATCAAGCACATAGAGAAAATGGAACCCACATCGAAAATCATATACTCACACCATACATATGCCACCACAGCTTCTGCATGGCCCCGTCATTGGTGACTAACGAGAGGTCGCTATTCGACCTCCGTCCTCCGATGCCTCCTTCCTCCATTTACATGCTGCTAACTCAGCGGAATATATCTTTGAAGCTCATCAAGTTTCACATTGTACTTTATTTTGTCTCTCCCCCGCAATGTGAAAACAATTATTTCCAGACGTCGGATAACACCGAAAATGCATCTGTGAGGTATTTTTTATTTTTCTTTAATATTTGACAAGGACACTATTGACAAGACTCGATAATACTATTTTGACAATATGACAAACACATATCTTGATGACTAACATAAAATCCAATTAAAGATTGGATTTTAATAGATAAACAAAATGTGATTTTAAAAAAAAATGACTATTGAGACTAATGATGACAAGACTAGTATTATAACAATACAATGATTTTGACTGACACACAACTACTCGACAACAATTGACTCGACAATTTGACTATAACGACATAAACTTGACAAAGACTCTTTATAAATGACACAAAATGATACTTTAATGGCATGGATTTGATACTAAAAAATAATTTTGTATAACATGACTAAAAAGAATTTTACTAAGACTTTAAACGAGAAGAAAAAATATATATATAAAAAAATAGACTTCTAATATGGCACTTACGGACAAACTAAACTTGACTTTACCTTAACTGTTCAAATCATTATTTGATCGGCACGGTTTTGGACTCAACAATGGATCATGCGAATTATGGAAAAATGTTTGAAGAATGAGCCATGTGGACACATGCGTGATCTAAAATGCTGAAAACCATATAGTTGATCGGTTTGAATGCATAATTGGTCTACAATTAAGAATGAATGGATGTTTGAACTGATCGAGTAGCTATGCAGGGACGAGATCTTAGGGAAACTTAGATTTCCAAAAATAAATGTGAATGACTCGATTTAAGTGGTCAAAGCCAGAGATTGAGGCAGTTGGAATGAAACTTTGGAAGTCAAAGCTAATTCATTCTCTCTGAGGTGAAGATGATCTGATCTGCCTTGCATTGTACTGTGTAATGGAAGAGGACTCAATCGAAGATTCCAATATTTTTTCGCAGTGAATAGATGCGACCAAAAATCTGTCGATACTTATGTAGGCCTGTAATCACTAGTGACACAGAGAACTGATAGCAGCAAAATCTAACAATAATAATGCTAACTGATGCACTGTGTTAACTTATACAATAATAACAATACACAGGAATGCATACATGCTGACAAATACACCGTCACAAATGGAGACTGCCTCTATATTTCACAAAAATATCACTAAGAACAACAACATCACCGATATGAACACATAATATGGGACAATATGGAATGCTAATTGCCCCTGACTACTCTCAATAAACCATTACAGGCATATGACTATTCCACTCTGATGCCAAATGAAAAGAACACACTAGGTTTGCACATAAAATATAATTCACGGAATAATAATTCACCTTCAATTCATTTTGAATTATTACATAATGAACAAGCTTAAAATATATAGGAGATAGTTTCCTATTAAGTAGGAAACAACTCAACCACAAATATATATATATGTGAGTTGTTATAACTCCCAAACAACTCACATATATAATATACTAACTTTGATATTATGAGATTGTTTATTACAACTCATAATATATTACATAATATTATTCATCCATATATATGAATAATGTGAGCACTATATATGATTTCCTAACATAATATAGGCATGAGTGATGTGTCAATTACTTATTCTTTCAAATCTTGAAGTGATCCACATGAATTTTCTACTCTTCTAAAAACATTTCAACTTTCTCAGTTGGCTGCATTTTCAAGTTCAATAGTTGACTTTGGAGATGAAGTATTGTGTTCTTATTTTTGGACTCATATACTATTTTCAACTTGTCCCAAGATTCTTTTATTGTTGTGGCCTCATGAATATGAGGTTGTACCTCATCTGAAACACTAAACAAGATTATTAACTTTTCTTTTTGATTTACACAATCAAATGTAGCTTGTTGTGTAACATTTATTGTAGATCTTGTTAATGTACCAAACAATGGACCATATATTTTCAAAATCAATTTGTGTGCAAATTTTTGTTTTGCATGCTGGATAATAATTAGAACACAAAATTTGAGAATATAGAAAAAATAATTTCAATGTCGTAATTACGGTGATTGGGAAGAATGATAAACATTATTGACCCTGTTACAAATTTGGCTTTGTGGATGATTTGGAAAAAATAAAAATGTGGTCTCTTTGGCCTCTTTCCAAGTGCAAATAACCTCTATTTTTGTGATTTTTAAAATACAAAGCTTATTAAAAGCTGGACCAAGACATCGAGATTGAAAAACCATACACTCTTTGAAAAAGACACTCCAATTTGAGGTACTAGTTAAAAGTTATGACTTGTTTAAATTCTGATTTTAATATCTTTCCGGGGCCCTTTCCAAAAATGGAATTATTTTTGCAAAATCCAAAAATGGAATTTAAAAAAAAATTAGTTAAAAAAATCATGGCCCCATTAGGGCTTACCTGGCTCGCATGCACGGTGATTTCTTGGTCACCACCTTAGTTTTTCATCCTTTATAGCTACATGTAGAGGTGACATGTGGCATGATCTAGTGCGTTTTAGGGCAAGAATGGAGTCTATATGTTTTCCTTAGTCTCTTTAATAATCCTTGGCCACATTTTTTTAATTTATTTCTTGCTTTTGGAATTGAAAATCAATGCAGGTATTTTGTTTCTTTGATCTGTAGCTTTGGACAATAGTTTTCACATTGAAAAACCTTGGCCGCTTTGTATTTATTTTCTTGAAATCTATTACAGGTGACATTGAATACTTTGCAGGTCATTGCTCCTCCTCTAGATGGATAGCTTGCTCATTGGCCACCGTATATTTTTTCCTCTTGCAGGTTGATTTGAAAAATCTCCTCTCTTTCTCCCTTCACTTGGATATACTAGCTCAACTCACCTGGATTTCGATTATCTCGCCACATCCATCAAAAGATAGAGCACAAAGAAGGAGAAGTTATGTGGGGAGCTTGAAAAGCTCGGGTCCCCACAAATGTTTTTTTGTATATATTTTATTTAAAATCCTTCCAATGTTTAAAAAATTACAGGTCAAATAAAATAATATTGATTTCTATATCTTTAGGTAAAATGTATATTTTAAATACAATACAATAGAATGAAACAATGTCATCGTTTGCTCCTTGCCACTAGAAATTTTTAAATATGAAATTCTTTAAATCTCTAGGTTTTCTTGAATTGCAAATCAACCTGATTCAGGGTGTGGAGTTGGGTAGGGGATATGAAATGGTTGGGGACATCTATGGCTCCTCCAAGTTCTGTAATTTCTCTAGATTTCCATAAAATTCCCTAAAACTTCCTACACTTTTCCCTAGATGAGGATGTTCTCTCGATACCAAATCTTGATAATGAATACTTCAAAATAATATTTGACACATAAGATTTACCGAGAAATAAGACAACACTTATGGATTTAATTAATATCAAAATCAAGCATTAAAAACAAATGAGAGAGCTAAAATATTTATAGATATTGGACAACTTCTATCTCATCCACAATATATGGAAACATATAATCTACTCTAAGAAAATACGCAGGGAATAACATATTGCCCCTAACTACTCCTCATGGAAATCATCTAGGAACAAAGTATGCAAGATAAAACATGATCCCACAAACCAAGGGATATGAAAACTAAAAGAAAACTCACTAATATTTGAAATTATCTAAGCTAACTTAAGTAATTAAAAAATACTTTATTGCAATATCACATTAACTTGTATGATGAATTTAATCATTAGTTTATTTCTAACAAAAGGATGGTTGAAACGTGCTCATGATCAATGGAAATATCATCCTTTGAAACCACATGGCCCAGAATCTTTCCCCGTGCCACAATAAAGTTGCACTTCTTGAGATTAAGAGATACCCCAAATTCTCTCGAATCTCTCTAAGAAATTCTCTAGATGTGTTATATGATTCGCGCACCGCTTTGATAAAATAGTTATCTCATCTAAGTAAAGCATGATGAAATCATTGACATATTATTTGAAGGAAATGTCCATAGCTAATTGCAATGTTGTAAGTGAATTTTAAAATCTAAATGGAATCTTATGATATGAATACATTCTCCATTTGGTTGTAAATGCTTTCTTGAATTGATCCTCTTACTTAATCATGATCTGATTGAAACCAAAATACCCATCTAGTAGAGAAAATATTTGCATGCCTACCACATTCTCAGTAGAATCTGATCTATAGAAGGCAAATGATAATGATCCTTTAAGGATGCCTTATTTAAATCTCTGAAAGAAACATAGAGTCTGATTTCACCATTCTTCTTGTACACTAGAAAAATATTTGCAACCTAAAGAGAGTACTTGATGGGAAATATTATATTTTCCTCAATGATTTTAGACAACTCTTTCCTCATGAGGGGATCTATCCTTGGATTTCTTCGGCCTCTACTTTTGTCTGATGGGCTTGATGCTAGGATCAAGTTTAATGTAGTTTTGAGAAATAATTGGATCAAATCCTTTCGTATTCATACTCCCATGAGAAGATGTCACCGTACTTTCACAATGAAAATGAAGTTTTGTTGTTATACATGCATGCAATCTTTTCCAAGAAAGAACTCTTCATCGTGCACGATAGTGATTGAAGTGTAGTCTTCTTGTATTACACGCATATTATTTTCTTCACCTTGTAACTCATAATTAGGGCTGAAAATTTTATCTAAGGTGACCATCCCTTTAGTAAACATGTTGGTCTTTAGCTAGATCACTTGGTCACCATAGTTATCATGCAAGTCATCTTGCATACTTGAAGAGAAATCAGCTTCATTTTGAATAAACAAGACAATATACACATCGCTATCAAACACTTGATAGTTGGTGTCATTCTATGGAATAGTTGGCCTGATTACCATATTGATGTGATGCACACTACCTTTTATGAAATCCTCATTGGGTAAGAGTTATGAATCGAGTGTGGCTATTTTATATGTTTATTTATTCATTCTTCTTGGTATCACCTGTCGATTTAGTGCATCAAATCCCTCTAGGAGGTCATTTCATCACCAATCCGGCACTATGATAATTCTTCACCGGGAACTCCTCGTGCTATGATTATTTACTAATGCACAGCCTTTAGTTTGGTGGATGTAATCTGGAAACAAAACAACAACCGAACACAAGAATACCATTGACTATGATAAGACAGAATGACGACAAATCTGAAATATCAAAATAAATTATAATATTAACATGAAACTGTTACAATCTCACCCATGAGATACTTCAACAAGACTATGGGAGAAACTTTACAATTACACCTCTTGATGGCTTCTTCAACACACCTTTAACTGATGGCTTCCTTCGCACACTTCCTACAATATTTCTCACTACTTCTTTCTATGCTAAATGAGGGGGGTGGCCTCTCTATTTATAGAACTTCCAGGCTTATCCATCCTATCTCTAAGATAGGATAAGAAATCCACTCTGACGAATCATATTCCATACCTTAACTCTTATCTGTACATGTAAGCTTATCTCGTTAAGATAAGATAAACCTTATCATTTTACATGGGTTCCACATTTTTAGACTTTTTACAAATAAAATACACAAAATATTTATGACCTCACTCCTTGTCCTTATTACCAATATAATATTTCTAATTCCTAATCATGTAGACCCTACTTCTCTAATTACCCAAACTTTGACATTTTAACATTACCGGACCACTTACGACAAATATTTACTTTTTACAACAATCCTATTGTACTTTGACTGCTACCGTACTCCACATTATTGGCGGCACTCGTCTTGGCGCCGTTATCTTCTATCGACGCTATTACTAATTACACTTAACAACATCCTATTCCTAATACATACATTAATGAAATAGAAATTTTGGAGGAAAATTTTAGTCATCTTCCCCTTCTAGCTTCTACTCCGTCCTCGGAGTAGACTATTCTGTGCTTGGAAAATCTTCAACTTGTCGTGGTTGACCCATTTCGTAATGGGAGTTCCATCTAATTCCTCCAAATCGGTACATACCATTTTCATGTATACCAGCTGCTTTATTTTGTAGGGCCCCATCCATTTTGGAAGAAATTTTCTCTGTCTTCTTTTTTTTGTATCTCGGAATCATATACTAGGACCAAGTCATTCACATGAAATGGAGACCATCGGATCCTTTGATCAAATTATTCCTTCTCGCTTCATTTTCTTCTTATGGCTTGTATCCTTTGCTATTTCCCTCATTTCTTCTAGCAAATGAAGATGTACCAACCTTTCTTTTACTGAATCACTTTCGTCCATCCTTTCATTTTTCATAACTCTCACAGTGGGAATATCAAACTCAATAGGAAGAACTGGATCAATGCCATAGGCCAACTGAAATGGGGAGTATCCTGTTGCTGACTTTGATGTTGCCCTATATGCCCACAATGCTGCATGAATCCTTTTATCCCATTTATGTACCTGCAAGGCTGCATCTTTTGCTAGAATTTGACACAAAAACAAAATTTGTTCGTTCCACCTGTCCATTTGTGCTTGGCTTGTATGTTGTTTCCTTCCTGTGCTTGATAGAAAACTTATTGACTAGGGCTTCTACCACCTCATTAATGAAGTGGCTTCCTTGATCTGTTACAATTTCTAATGGACAACCAAATCTGGTGACAATGCGTTCATATATGAACCTTGCCACTTCATCCATGGAAGTTGTTTTCAATGGCCTAGCTTCAACCCACTTGGTTAAATAATTTGTGGCAACTACAATATACTTATTTTGACGTGATGTAGTTGGAAGTGGACCTACAATGTCTATTCCCCATTTTTCAAAGGGACCAAGGGGAAGAATAGGACATAATGGAGCTGATGAAGTCTTACGGTTACCATGTGTTTGACAAATATCACATGTCTTACAATAATTATAACAATCTTTAAAAAGAGTGGGCTAGTGATAACCTGTATCCAAGATCCTTCTTGCTGTAAGTTGTCTAGAGAAGTGCCCTCCACATGTACCATTGTGGAATTCTTCTAGCAGCTCCTTTCCTTGATCACGTCCAACTGCCCTCTTGTACTGTCCATCAGGTCCTATTCGAAATAATGCTCCATGCATAATAGAATATGGACGATCGGCTTGAGTAATATTTCTCTTAGTCTTTGCATTGGCACCATCGAAACTTGAATTCATTAAGATAATTCCAAATATCTATGTATTCACTAGGGATTGTGTCGAAGGAGAACAATGCTTTGCATCGAGAAAATCATCATCATCACAAGATGATCCTAAACCATCATAGGCTCGAGAGATTGCATCTGCATTGACATGCTTCTTTCTGGCCTATCTATAATATCAAATTCAAATTCTTGAAGAAAAATTATCCATCTTGCTATCCTCCCTGATGGGTTAGGCTTATTGACAATATATTTTGAGCACGATGATCCGTTACAACTATAAATTTCTGCCCTAGCAAGTAATTTCTAAACTTCTTTACAAAAAAAATGATAGCGAGCCTCTTTTTCTGATATAGTTTACCTCAACATTGCTCATTTGTCTGCTCCCAAAGTAAATTGGATGTTCATTCCCATTTTCATCCTTTTGGCTCAAAGTACTACCTAGTGCTGCATCTGAGGCATCAGTGTACACAATGAATGGCTTGCTCCAATCTGGATTCTTCAAAACAGGTGAAGACACCAGGGCTTCCTTCAGTTGTCCAAAAGCTTCATGCGCCTTGTTTCCTGGTTCATAAGCAACATCCTTCTTCAAGAACTGGGTTAGTGGCTATGCAATCTTTGAGAAATTCTTGATGAACCTTCTATAGTAACCCACATGGCCTAAAAATGATCTCAACTTACTTCTATTCATAGGAAATGGTAAATCTTTGATTTTTGAAACTTTATCAGGATCAGTACCAATACCATCTCTGGATACAACATGCCCTAACAAAACGCCTTTAGAACATCCAAAGACACACTTTGTAGGGTTTAGTGAGGCTTGTGCTTCATCTAACCTTTGAAATGCTATCTCCATCTGGTGTAAGTGGTCTAACTTGCTCCCATAGATGCAAAAATTATCCAGAAATACTCTGATGAAGGTCCCAATGTAGGGTTCGAACACCCTATTCATCAAACGCTGGAATGTTCTTTGGAGCATTACACAACCCAAAAGGCATAACTCTATAAGCAAACGTTCCCCAAGGAGTGGTGAACGTGGTCTTCAGCTGATCTTTCTCTGCTATACGAACTTGGTTGTAGCCGCTATATCCATCAGCAAAACTATAGCACTCCTGGCCAGCTACTTCGTCCAAGATTTGATCTGAAAATGGAAGAGGGTAATGATCCTTCTTTGTTGCCTTATTGAGCTTCCTGTAATCAACACAAATGCATAGCTTCCCATTCTTTTTTATTGAGATCACAATGGGAGAAACCCATTCTGAATTCTCCACAGCAAATATGAATCCTGCATCAAGTAACTTATCTATTTCTTCTTTTACAGTCTTGGAAAAATTAGGATTCATTCTATATGGCATTTGCTTTATAGGCTTAGCACCATCTACCAGCTTCAATACAATGTTCTACCCAACTTACTTGATGGAGTTCCCGTAATCAAAAGTGAATAGGTGTATGTACCTCGAAAGAGCCGGAGGTAGGATTCCTTCTCACTCTCCATCACAAAGATCACCAATCTTTATTTGTTGGAGACAATCATCAACTTCTTCTTCGAGATAATTTTATGGGGTCATGAGTTGGTGTGGTGGCAGGGATATCCATGATGAAACATCCACCTCGCTTTCTTCATCTTCGGTGTCCACTTCACTGGTACTAGAGTAATCGAGAGGATGTCCAATCATCGGTTTCATCACTTGAATCCACAGTTCTACTTTATGATGTCGAGGATCACGTTTATCTTCACCCTCTCTCTCTACCATGTCCAAGTGTCATGAAACCTTCATTCCAGGTAGTTTCTTGCATGAACTCTCCTTAGCCATGGTCTTCCCAGAAACATTGGAGTACGCAATGCAGTACCATTTTTCATCACCTAAAGTCTACCACACATACAACACCCATAATGATATTGCCACATTTGAAACTAAACCTTCTGTTTAGTTTTTTCCTTATTTAATGACCTTAACATAAGTGTTGAAGGGCGATCAATTTTAAACCCAACATATTCATTACGAGACTCGGTCATTACATTAATCTGCAGCACCTCCATCAACTAAGACATCATGAATTGAAATACCATTACATAATACCTCAGCTCTTGGAGCATAGGGATCTGCCTCGCCTCCAAAACAGGGACCTCAACCTCCTTCCTTCTTCGAGCATTGAGTCCACCTCGCAACTCCCGCCTCTTCTCGAAGACATAGCCAAGAGTTGACCATATGTAATATTTGCGAGCCTTTTGGACAGATTTTCCAAGATAGAGTATGGTCCTTGCCCCCGTGAAATCGAAAATCCTGCACACCCAACTTTCTTCTCCTATGTTTCTTACTAGTTTCTTCTTTCATTTTCTTAGGATCATTTCCATCTTGATTATCTTTTTCTTTCTTTCTTTTTGTTACAAACACATCTACTTCATTATTTCTGCTCTTATCTACTACATCAAAATAATTCATAGGTGCTTTTCCTTTATCATTATCTCCCTTACCAGATGTAGAAGCTCTATCTCTGGAAAATTATACTTATAATGACCCTTTTATAACAACCATAACAAACAACTTCAGAAATTTTTCTTTTTGGACCTCTATCTCCTCCCCGAGAACTAAATTCCTTTCCTTGAAGAAGATTAATAGTTAACTGACCCATCTTTTTGAGCAGATCTTCATACTCAGTAGATGTATTAGGAGAAATATTTGTGCTCACCGGGAGTGGTTGTGGATTCGGACCAAAGGAGCTGGTGTAGGCTCTACTTTAGCAACAATTTCTTTGGGCTCCTCTTCCATGCTTTCTTCTTGCCTTCTTCGCAATCTCCTTTGCTTGTTCAATGGTAGGCAAGGGCGGTCATACTTCACTCGTTGTCGATCTCCGGCTTCATCCCAAGAATGAAGTGCTTACAGAGGAGATTATCCATGCCATTTATCAACCCATCCGCTAGTCCTTCCTTCCAGATCTGGGCATCGAGCTTCCTCCTTAGCTATAGAACACGAGCATGATAATCCCTTATCTTCTCCTTCTCTCCTTGGGATAGCTTTGTGATCTCGATCATGAGATCTGCATATTTCTGTTGTTCACCAAATTCTTCAAGAAAACTTTCGGTTAATAAATCCCATGAATTTTTCACATTATCACCTAGTGTTTCAAACCACCTAAGTGCTGAACCATCCAAAAAGGTAGGAAAAAATTCAGTCCATTGTTCCCTTCTTATAAGGCCATTACAAATACAAGATCGTTTAAACTCTTGAATGAAAGAAGAAGCATCTTCATTAGATTGAGCTGAAAAAATAGGAATCTTTCCCATTTTCAAAAGTAACCACCATGAAATACCAACCCACAAGTACAATTAACAAGACTTATGTGCACAAATAATTGGAATCACTATACTAGAAAGTGACTTTACACCTTTCTACAGTAAAATAGAAATGACCACGGTAAACTATGGTAAAACTTGACTTACTACGGTAAAAACTGACTTTACTATGGTAAACACTATTCACGGTAAAAAGTGAAGTTACTGCGGTAAATACTATTCACGGTAAAAGTGACTTTCTTCGGTAATTACTATTCCCAGCAAAAAGGACTTTACCAGGGTAACTACTATTCATGGCAAAAATGACTTTAACATGGTAACTACTATTCACGGTAAAAATGACTTTACCATGGTAACTACTATGCACAGTAAAAACAAGGTTACCCTCCAATTAATTTTTTCCTAAGTGGGAATATCTCTCCAGAAAATCCACCAACGAGGAATGGTCCCGGCAACGGAACCAAAATGTCATCACCAATCCGGCACTATGATAATTCTTCACCGGGAACTCCTCGTGCTATGATTATTTACTAATGCACAGCCTTTAGTTTGGTGGATGTAATCTGAAACAAAACAACAACCGAACACAAGAATACCATTGACTATGATAAGACAGAATGACGACAAATCTGAAATATCAAAATAAATTATAATATTAACATGAAACTGTTACAATCTCACCCATGAGATACTTCAACAAGACTATGGGAGAAACTTTACAATTACACCTCTTGATGGCTTCTTCAACACACCTTTAACTGATGGCTTCCTTCGCACACTTCCTACAATATTTCTCACTACTTCTTTCTATGCTAAATGAGGGGGGTGGCCTCTCTATTTATAGAACTTCCAGGCTTATCCATCCTATCTCTAAGATAGGATAAGAAATCCACTCTGACGAATCATATTCCATACCTTAACTCTTATCTGTACATGTAAGCTTATCTGTTAAGATAAGATAAACCTTATCATTTTACATGGGTTCCACATTTTTAGACTTTTTACAAATAAAATACACAAAATATTTATGACCTCACTCCTTGTCCTTATTACCAATATAATATTTCTAATTCCTAATCATGTAGACCCTACTTCTCTAATTACCCAAACTTTGACATTTTAACATTACCGGACCACTTACGACAAATATTTACTTTTTACAAAATTCCTATTGTACTTTGACTGTTACCGTACTCCACATTATTGGCGGCACCAAATCTTGTCGACGGCGCCGTTATCTTCTATCGGACGCTACTACTAATTACACTTAACAACATCCTATTCCTAATACATACATTAATGAAATAGAAATTTTGGAGGAAAATTTTAGTGTTGATAAATTCCCAAACTCTATGTTTATAAGCTTTGAGAATCTTATTCTTTGTTGCACACTATTTTGTAAATTGGTGGATAATCATCTCACTATCCTCAAAGATGTACAATGACTTAACTTGTCTCTTATAATCAATAAGAAGGCCACCCACCAATGCTTCATATTATTCTACGTTGTTGGAACATGACATTTATATCCTCGTACACGAAGACTAACTTATCATTCTCAAGGGAAATGATAACAACACCTGCGCATGCACCATTTCTTCTTTTGGAGCCATTAATATATAATGTCCATAGACCATGATTTTCTTCATTTTGTTTGAGTGTGCATGGAATCATAACTTCCTCTTCAAGGATATAATAAGTACCAAGACCAGTTTAAAATGCTTTAAAATATTCAACATAAGGATCAAATTTTTGTAACCTTTACGCCCATTCATCAAATATTATATCAAGTATAGGATGAGGAATATGTTTATCTACTAAAATTGAATCTTGTTCTTGGCCTTATTTGATTAGGAAATTGGCTTGGGGAGGTCATGGGTCATATTACTCACAATGATATGAAAATATAGGCCCAGATTGTATGGTAAACCAGGTACCATACCTTATTTTTAGTAACATATGAGACCAATTAGAAGACAAGTAGCAATCCACTTTGGCAATGAGGTCTTTAGATAGGAAGAGGGAAAACAAAGGAGGTAGATAAATGATCAACACATCTTGACTTATGGTTAGGTTTGGGTATTCAATGAGGGTTAAATCAAGATCCTTGATGACTCCTAGAGTGGTAAAAGTTGAGCCATCAAGTTGTAAGACTCCTTTGGACATGGGGGTGTACTCAAGACCTAGGACATTAACAATTTTCTTAGGCATAACAAAAGTGTTGGCACTTCAATAGATCTTACAATTATACATGATATTTTTTCCCACTATCAAAGATGTATAGAAAGGTGGGGTTTTAAAAAATTTACTTACTTGATTCTCCTCTCACACATATGTTGATAGTAACATGAGGTCTTTAGATAACAAGATAAGCAAGTGGAAGTTACGCGCAGAGCTTCTTGCAATAAGTCATAGTGAGATGGAATGGTAAGGGCATCCCATATTGTGAAATTAACATTTTTATTATTCATTTGGTCCATAATGTTGAATGGAAGTCCCATCGAATTGTGCATTTAAGGCATAATATCATATTTTATTGATTACTTGGGTGTAGAGGTAGGGGCCTTAGCTTATGCCAAGGATTGACCTACAAAACGAGGGGTGCGTACCACTTCTCTAGAATTATTTTGAGGAACCTCATTCATGGAAACTTGCACACCAAATTTTTGGTCTGATTTGCATTTGTATCTTTTTTTTTTGGAGGTCACTGCTCGGGAGAAGTGGAGGGTCAGTATGGTAGAGTCATGCATTCTCTTCTTGTATCTTGTATTATAAACAACTTGGGCGCACAACCTATTTGTGTTATCTCGTAGCTTGTTTAATTTCATAGAAGTCTTAAGAACCAAATAACATAAGGTTGGCATCGGGAACAACTTATGACATTTCTTGATTTTTATTTTCACGTGTGCTAGTGGAAGGCTCATAGTTTGAAGAGGATTGAATCATGTAAGCATGTGAGTGAAAGAAATTTGGAAAACTATAGTGTTTTGGGGGCATATTAAAAGGAAAGCACCATTTTGAATGTCGTGTTATATGTTCTTAAATAGAATAAGTGCTTCACTTGAACCGGGTGTTGGACAAGGTTGCGCAGAGGAATTGTTTGCAATCGAGATACGCATTAGCATGCCATCTTTCATTTTTTTGGTTCTACCCATATCTCATATTTGGATATTGATTTCTAAAGGGATAATGGCCTTGGATATACCTTTGATTAGAATTATCTTTGAAGGCTTGTGCCTATTTTTTTCTAAAGTTATAACCTTGTTTGACAAGTTTCTAATTAGGGCCTTTTTCTTCATCCTCATTCTACTGTGTGGGAGAGTAAGATGTGGATGTAAAGGGTTGATCACTCTTCTCAGGAATAGGAGAAATATAAATCTAGGGTGCTTGCAAAATTTCTAGGAATAAGGGAATAGGTTGTCTAGGAGCTAAATTTCTTACCTGAATTAGACAGCTTCTCATTCCTAATAACTAATGCATAGGCCCCAGAAAGTATCACCCACCCATGCATGGGATGATGACACTAATATCATAATTTAAATCCCTAAAAAGTAAATAAAATCACATTCTCGAGTTGGTCTTATGAGGATTGGAATCGTTTCCCATGTTTTCGAAATCTGACATTAAAGTCCATCATGAGCTCATTGGGATCCCTCTTTATACTAGTTAGTTATTCAAGTAGAGAGAGTTTGTCTACCTTTTCTTCAAACTGATTGAAGGGCTACTCTTTATACTAGTTAGTTATTCAAGTAGAGAGAGTTTGTCTACCTTTTCTTCAAACCGATTGTAAAGGGCTACCCTAGATGATTCAAATTTTTAATTGACCATGTTTTTTAGACTCTTTAACCATTACAAATCTCTCCCATTGAATGAAGAGGCTAATAGTATAATAGCCACATCTTATTGAATCATTTAATGGATGATGCATACATTAGCAATTTCCTCTATGTGGTTTGTTGAGTACTATGGTTTTCCCAGGTGAAGAAAGGGAAAATTTAAGTGAAAATATTGGAATAGGATTTTGGGAATTAAGAGTAAGAGGACATCCTACCTGGAAGAAGCCGTAGGTGATCACACGATCACAACACAAGGCACCCGACTCACTACTCTGTCGAGTCATACTTTAGAGCAAAGCTCACCCCCACCATAACATACCCGAAACCTCACCTTTATATCTCCTTCTTTGTAGGAAGCCATCCTCACCAAAAATCTATTTCACAATTCATGTGTCATTCCCTAAATAGCATAAGCTACAAAAACATAATAGAAAAGGAACTCCTAGGATCACGTTTTCTTAGTGTTTCGCTTGGCTTCCATTTTGAGGTGAAAGATCACATTCATTACTTTTTTTTTCATCCTTGCATACTCCTCATCATAGATGGTGTATTCGGCTTCACCTAAGTGTGCCTGGGCCATATCATCATCATTCTCGAATGCAGGTTTGATTCCACATCAAATTTTAATTCATAACCACTTTCTTTCATCATTGTTTCCATTTTAAAGTAATCATCATCGCCGTTACCTCGGCCCGATCATCGCTTATACCCAATCGACATCGGTTCTAGGTACTTTTACTAGAATACTCAAAAGGACATTTTACTCCATTTTTCACAGTCTTTTTCACTATCATTATTCCCATTAACGTTTTACACATCTTCAAATTTGGCATACTGTCATATATTTTACCTTCTGCTCATTGTTTACTCACTGTCTAGTTTCTACAAAGGACTGACTAGCAATGTTACCCTTACTAACATTGGTTTTCCCTAACTAGCATCGGTTAGCCTTTGTTTCATATTCCAGCCACCATTTGTTACTTCATCCATTTTTTTATCACCAGATTCACTGTTCTCGCTTTTCTCGTATCATTTACGAGAAGTAGCCCTACCTAATCAATCTTGCTTCACGTGCTTTGACCCAAAGACAAGAAAGTGCCCTCGTATTCCACACCGCCTAACCACTTCCACCTAGTCCTTCACCACCTTCTATTTCATCACCATCCATGGATCCCATCCACCTACTACTATCGCTACTGGAGATGAGGAGTTCGCATGACTCCTTGACCGGAACCCTACTGCCTTGTAGTTTTACCTCTCCCACTCATCCACTCGAGATGCCTTGGGTGAGTTGATATATGGTATGCCCGTATCTATCCCCCCCGACTCTCGCACCCACTTCTGCATCGGTCCTATTTGGATCCATGTTGCCTGCATCCATGTTACCCCTAGTTTTTTCACAGCCAGCTAGGTTGTATACCCGCTTTGACTTCCACGTCTGCTACCTTTGTGGCACCTATCACATCCACCATACCCTTGACAACTACCCCAAACACAACTTCATCCACCCCTCATGCCTCACACATACCCAGTAACTACATTCCTACCTCCGGTAATCGGTGACTCCTACCCCATTTCAAAACGTGGTTCTTTCTATTCCACAATCATTAGCCCCTATTTCCACTAGGGTTACCATGACCCTTCCACTACCATATACATACTACCAACAACCTCCTATTTCTTCTATTATTTATTCTGGAGTACATACCCCTATTTCACTACCTTCTTCTCCACCACCTTACATGGCAGCCCCATACACTGGAATGCCACCCCCATTATATACCCAAAACCAACCTCTTCACGCTATAGGAGGCATCCAATCATCACAACCCACTAATGACCTAATTAAATTGATGTTGGACAAGATGCAAACACTAGAGGCATCGGTTTCCAGCTCCCACAACACTCTCACCTATGATGAGATTTGCAACGAGCCTATTCACCCATCCATTCCCATCCGTTCATACCCTATGCATTGGGAAATGCCTAAATTCAACCGCTTCAATAGTAAGGAAGACCCATAACAGCATTTGCACTCATTCAAACACAGGTGTTATCTGATCACTCATGATGATGCCCTACTTTTGAGAACCTTTCCCATGTCCCTCACTGGACCTACATTAGATTGGTATAGTGGGTTACCCAAACACTCTATATTCTCATTTAATCAGGTAGCCCAAGCTTTCTTGGATCATTTCTCTATCAATATCACCAAGAAGGTTACCATGACCGATCTATATTCCACACATCAGTACAAGGATGAATCTATCATATATTTTTTCACTCGCTAGCACAGCTTGATCAATCAACTTACCTTCCAACTACCACAAACTGAACTCATCGAGCTCTTCACATGAGCTTGTGCCAGACATATCTCCCTGACCTTTCAGGTCTAAAATTTCCAAACATTTGATGAGGCATTCACTATGGCACAAAAGTTAGAGATTCGGGCCATTAAAGAGAAGAAAATCCAATTACGAAATAATAATTCGACATTCAAGTCAAATGAAACCTCTTCTTCTTCCAAACCACCAACCAATTATTCAAAGGCTAAGGGTACCACTAACGCAGTGGTACTCAAGGCCGGCCCAACTCATCCATCCAATTAGGCTACACCCTCATCTAATCTATCACCCGTCCAGGATTTTTGATTCAGACAAGAGCAGTGAAAATATACCCCAATTGGGGAACCTTACTCTTCTATTTTAGAAAAGCTTATCAAAGCTGGAGCCATCACCCTTCCACCCATAAAATCACACACTTTGGTTTTGACCCTGCTTGCCCCATGCCCACATGGTATAAAGAGCATGATTTATTTAACTATCACCGAGTAAAGGGTCATAGTGATGGAAACTACATCACTTTCAAGAATATTGTCCAAGAAATTCTTGAGAAAGGCAAGTTAACTGTGGATAATCCCAACGCCACCCCCAACCAAAAACTAAAAATCTTAAAAACCATTTCCCAACCATGCCCCTTCATCCAATCAAACCGGTGATACATCCACTCACGATACTCATATCTCGTGAGGTTCACACAATCTTTAATGAGGTACTTGTCACCTCTTAATTACCTCACATCCCTTTTATAGAGGAAACTCTAGCCCGAAATCCTCCTTCCACATTGGAACCAACCTCCACCGTTCCTTCACCAATAGAGTAACACCTTTCATCTCCTTCATCACCAATAGAGGAGTCTTCCACTAACATCGAGCCCCTCTCACCCCTAGCTTCACCAGTTAGAGAGCCTTTACCTACCATACCTCCTCCACCCATAAAGGAGCTTCCATTACCTCCTCCACCCATAGAGGATAACCCACTACCTCCTCCACCCGCAGAGGAGCACCGATCCATTCCTCCAATTATAGAGGAGCTCCCATCATCTCTTCCACCCATCATAGACCCAGTGGAGATACCTTTGCCTCTTGGCAAGCATTCTCCATTGGCTACCCAATATCCAATAGACCTACTTTCAGCTCTCTTACCCACTAAGCCGAGGCTAGCCAATTCCTCATCTCGTAAGATGCATTTTACGAGAATTCCCATTAGAACTCACCAACTCCACCCACGACATGCCATCCTGACGCTTTGGCCAATCACTTAGATTATGTGGATAAGGCTTTACTATGGGGGCGCCTCTTACTTTCTGTCTCAACACGGATGTAGAGATCCTTGATGACACCTCCACTATATATCCAAACACATTTCCACCCATCAAACCAAATACAACCACTACTATCGCAACCCCTTCCACGATACTTGTTAGCACTCACACCACACCCTTACCCATAGCCCGACCTATATCTAAACCCAAACTCATACCCACAACATCTTCCTCCACTAAACCTATTACCACTTTAAGGGTCACCCCGAACACCAACCTCACTCATCCACCTATTAAACTAGATTAAGATACATCCTCCAATGTCAATACCACACCTACTTTGACACCCAAACCAAAGAAACAAACTCATTGACCTCATACCCGACCGTACCAATCACACCTACACTTATGCCGTCTACCTTCGACTCGACCTCCCCCAACATGGTCAAGCACACTTCACCCATCCATAAACTAATAACACAAGAACCCATTCCTTCCTCACAAACCTCTAACCTACCTGTGCACACAACATGACTCATACTTACACTGCAGCCTCTTTACCACCAATACCTCCAATACCTTCACTATTGCTTCACTACCCACTACACTTTAGTCATTGTCCCTCACACCCCAAGTACGACCCACTTCATCTACCTTCACAACACCCATGTTATCCCCATGGGTAACTCACCCTCTTCCTCCATCTACTTTTCCTTCTAGACCTTGTACACCCACATCACCTTTACCCAAGAAGGTGCAACCCAAAAACAAAACCTCACTACCCCACAACAAGGTAGTCAAAACAAGCCCACACCCTCCTCCACTTCCATCTATTGTACCCTACCCAAACGAACCTGATCAATAACTCAAACCACATTGGCACCTAAACCCATAGCTCGACCCATTCCTACACTTCCAAAAATAGTTCCCTGAAAATCAACCACACCTACACCCAAACCGACATTCACTTCCCATTGTGATCCACTAGTAGGGTCCTATGCCAAAATTTTTACCAACCTCCTTGAGACTTTTGTTATCACATTACCACCACTTCAACCTTACGACCCCCTCAAACCTAATCCAAAAGGTTTTGATGATACTAAAATTTACACATACCATCATGTTCCAGGGCATGATGTGGAGAAATGCAAGGCCTTGAAAACCATCCTTATCCGATTGTGTCCACCAGAAACCAACTTTGACAATGATGACCTTCTCGATAAGGATCTTGCTTCACCAACACCCATTCCCACATTGCCCACTCAACAACCACAACCTCCACCCTCACAGCTCCTAGAGCCACCCTCAAGATTTTAAATTAACATGGTTCGCATTAGAGAACTTGCCATGCCACCACCCAAATGTCATTGCGCCCAACTGACCTCATAAGGATTTTCTCCTCCAGTAGGTTTTTTCCCTTCATGTCATTATACCACTCATCCTACACCTTCTCCATTTGCCAACTTCCCTCGAATCAACATGGTACATGTCACTACACATGCGTAGAAGGGAAAAGAAAAGGTAATTGACCCACCAACCAATCCTATACCCAACATACCATCTGCACCCATACCTAAAATCACTATCCGTGGCCCCACGTACCCATTTCTAATGGTGTCACACATCGTACCATGCTCAAACAACTACACCAATATCCCCTCAAAATGTCCTTATACGACCTCATCCAAACCTCAAAATCCCATTGTCAAGCTCTCATGGAGGTTCTTCAATACATTGAGGTTTTACCCAATGACCCTACACCCGTAGCCTCCATTATCACACCCCATCATGTAGCCTCTCTCACCAAATCATCACCTTCATACTCACCTCACTTTTTCACCAAGTAGCCTCCCTTAGCTTCTCGAGAGGAGGAGATCATGCCACACAAAAATGATGACCCGAACCAGTCCTCTTCATCTCTGTCCACATTGATGACATACGGTACATCGTGTGATGATTGATGGAGGAATTAGCATTAATATCATTTCGTCCCATGCATTTGCTCAAATGTGCATACCTAACAATTGAATGCATAAACATCCAGTCATGTTGCGTTCATTTAACAACGCTATCACCTCCACACTAGGCACTATCATCCTTCACATTCACGTGGGCCCCCGCACTACTCCAGAATTGTTTTATGTTTTGGAGGGGGAATTCCAATATAACTTGTTGCTTGGTAGACCCTGGATCCATGTCATGGGTTACGTTCCTTTCATTTTGCATCGTTGTGTGAATTTTGAACACGAAGGACACACTTATACCATTCCAGCTGAACCATCACCTTTCAAAACATGCAACATGCTTTAATGACCCAATGATGTGCTCATACTTGTCAAGCAGTCTACTTCCGCAACCAATACCACTTCACCTACACCTCCACCTACTAGTATAGCTGCTACTTTTACCGCACATACCTCCTCCATTCCTACCAATTCTATAACCTCCACAACTGACCCATTAGCTTCCCAATCCATTAACTCCACCTCCGCATTGACCTCGACACATCATCCATACCACTAACTACATACCAACCATTGATCCCTTAGAAGGTGTTTTTCAATGCCTCACTCTAGGGAGTACCGCCTATATAGTGTCAACACATTCCTTAGTCCACACGAGTATGGAAGCCTTCACCAACACCCTTGTTATGATCACCGTATAGTTGAATGCCTCCTTTATGGTCCTCCTCATCTTCGTACTAGTAGTATCACCTATGGGGGACTTGATACTACCACTTACACACCCGAACCACCATCACAACCCCACCCATTTTCTGATGACTTCTAATCACTTACCAATCACCTTTACACCCACACCTTCCTACACCTCTGTGCGTGGAAGGGTTTTGGTTTTGGATTTTACGAGCAAGGCTATCATACCATTATTCCATGTACCACCCGCAAACATAATGACCATAGTGGTATTAGATTCCCTGAACCTCCTACCAAACAGGCCGCATTGAACTCATTGAGGACCCTAGCCCTTCTCCACCTTCATCACCACCCTCACCAACAGAGTCAATGGATCCTAAATCTATCCCTCCTAACTTTTTTTTTTCATAAACACCATTTCCTTGGGGCCTTTGACTTATCAACACGAAGGTGAGGCCCCTTCCACTCTTCCATTCCTATATCCTGAGATGATCAATGATGACACACCTACAATTAACATCGTTCAATGTCAGGATGATGAATCCATACTCACCTACCTTAGTGTAGAAGACTCATATATTCATCGGTCGTTACCCTCTGAGACACAAACCATGTTGAATGAATCGACTATCGAGATCAACATTCATACTCAAGATGACCCGCACATCCTAAAGATTAGATAATCTTTAGATGTTGCTGAACAAGAAGCCATCACTTCTTTTCTCTGATATCATAACCACGCTTTCACTTGGTCTTATACAGACATGCCCAGTATTTACCCCACCATAGTGGTCCATAATATCGTAACCATTCCCGATGCCAAACCTATCAAACAAAAGATGAGGAAAATGCACCCTCACATTGCTCTTCTCGTCAAAGAAGAACTTCAGCACCTTCTTTCCGTTTCCTTCATCTTACCCATTGATTATCCTCATTGGATTTCTAACATTGTCCCTATTACTAAAGCAACAAGGGGACTCCGCATTTGCACAAACTTCTCGTGACCTCAACCTCACCTACCCAAAATATGACTTTCCCTTGCCCGATATTGATCAACTGGTTGACCTCACCACTGGTCACGAGATGCTCTCACTCATGGATGGCTTCTCGGGTTATAACCAAATTTTTCTTACCCCGAAAGATCAATTGAAGACCGCATTCATTACCCCTTGGGAACCTTTGGCTATTGAGTCATATCCTTTGGCCTTAAAAACACTAGTGCTACATATCAGTGTGCTATGACTTACATCTTCCATGATATCATGCATCGCATATTAGAATATTACGTGGATGATCTCTTGGCTAAATCTAAACGCCGCGCTAAGCACCTCACTGTCCTTGAAACCATCTTTGATCACCTCATTAAATATTACATCCGCCTTCAACCTAAAAAGTGCATCTTCATGGTTCTCTTAGGAAAAATCCTAGGATTTATTGTTTCCCTCCATGGTATAGAAGTTGACCCTGCTAAAGTCAAGGCCATTCTAGAAATGCCTCTACCCACTAACCTTAAACAACTCCGTAGCCTACAAGGTAAATTACATTCCATTCGCTATTTCATTTTACAATTATCTCGATCGTGTCAACCATTTCATTTTCTCGCTTAGGAAGGATGTGTCCTTTAAATGGGATGATGAATGTCACAAAGCTTTTAAGGCCCTAAAAAAATACCTTCTCCAACCACCCGTACTCATTCCACCTAAAGACAACAAACCTTTTTACCTATACATATCAGCTATCGATCATTCCTTGGGTGCCATGCTCACTCATCGCGATGAACAACACAGGAGAAAATGGTTTCTTATATAATCCGTACTCTTTTGGACTATGAAACCCGATACAACCATCTCGAAAAGCTTTACTTAGCCTTAGTTTTCATTGCCACCAAACTCCGCCATTACCTACTCAACCATAAAACCTATGTTATTACCAACACCGATCCCTTATACTTCATGTACACCAAACCATATCAAAATCAGCATGTTGCACGATGGCTTATGCTTTTAGCTGATCTTGACCTCGAATTCATTCATCAAAAGTCTAGCAAGGGACAAACTATCACTAACCAACTAGTCGACGCACATATTTCTGGGACCAACCCTCTAATTTTGACTTTCACGATGAGTCAATTGCTACTCTCTCCCTGGACGAACCCCCTTACCAAATGACACTATTCTTCGATGGTTCCAAGTGTCATCTTGGGGATGGGGCTAGTGTTATCCTCATTCCTCTGGATGGAGAACCCATGCTTTTGTCTGTCACTAGGTCTCCAAGCCGCCTATGCCCAAGATGTCAAATCAATCCACATCTTTGGTGACTCAAAATTGGTCATAAACCAAGTCAATGGTTTGTACCAATGTCGTAATGAGATACTTCAAAAGTATAAACATCATGTAGACATAATTTTGATAGCCTTTGATCGTTACACCCTTCAAACCATCCCATGTTCAACCAACAAATTTGTAGATACCATGGCCTCGCTTTAGCTTCCCAAATACCCACTTCCCCTACCGATTCCAAAATATTTTTCACCATACAATGCCTCCATTCACCTTCTTATTTACCTCACGATGTTTACTCAATCGAAAATAACACCCCTGACCCGAGTGACCTTTGGTATAAACAATACTCCGATTACCTTTCCCTCTCCATCTTACCTCCTGATCTCACCCGTAATGACAACGCGCCTTCCTTAAAAAGGTCTCCCATTTCATTATCCTGGGGGACTCCTCTATAAGTGCAAACTTTGATGGTATTCTCTTACGATGCCTCACAAGTTCTAAAATTCCTTATACCATTAAGGAGGTTCATGATGGCATATGTGGAGGTCACTTTAGTGGCCTTGTTATTGCTAAGCATATTCTTCACCTAGGCTACTACTGGCCAACCCTTAACCATGATTGTTGTGACTATGTCAAATGTTGTGTGAAATGCCAAAAACATTCCAACCTTCATCATACACCTAGTCATGCCTTACAGGTCACTCGTGACCTTTAGTCCTTCTCTCAATGGGGTTTGGATCTTGTCAGAGAAATCATTCCTCATTCTTCCCAATGCCATCAATGGATCATAATCACTACGAATACTACACAAAATGTGTGGAAGCCATACCACTCATCTCCATAAAAGCTGAGAAAATATGTGAGTTCATTAACCATCACATCATTTTTCTCTTTGGTGTCCCTCATCGCCTCATCAATGACAATGGAAGACAATTCAAAAACAAAGCACTGCAAAAATTTTGCGACACCTTCGGCATTTAGCTTAGTTTCTCATCACCTTATTACCCACAAACTAATGGCCAAGCCAAATCCACTAACAAAACCCTCAACAAAATTCTCATGAAAGTGGTTGATGATACTAGGAAGGATTGGCATATGCACATTCCTTTTGCTCTATGGGCATACTGCACTAGTATTCGCACTTCCACTACGGCTACACCCTTTTCGCTAGTCTATGGTACAGAGGCTGTTCTACCTCTCGAAGTCTAGATCCCCTCACTCTGTATTTCTCTCCATGACATGCTTACTGATGATGACTTTTGTCAGGACCGCTTAGCACAACTAGAGTTATTAGATGAATGTCATCTTAATGCTCTGGATCACCTTCAAGTTTACCAACAATGTATCAAACGTGCTTATGAAAAACATGTTCATGAACACACCTTCCAAGTTGGTGACCTTGTCTTGAAAGAAAATCAACACATAACCAAAGAAGAAAAAAGTAAACGGGGAAAATTTGCTCCTAATTGGCTTGGACCATACATTGTAACTCATACCTATGGATCGGGTGCCTATCATTTGTCCTCACTTGAGGGTAAACCCAAACCTGAGCCCCTTAACACATTACATATTTGACCACTCTATTGTTGACTCATTGTCCTACCTCACCCTTTATCTCTTTACAGGATCATCCCTTGAGCGCTATTCACTTCATACACCTCCCTAATGATTAAACAAGAATCATGTGAGTACCCGTCACTTTTTATCTTCTCTTGAATATGTGTACCATGACATTGCACATAGCATGATTCTCATGGATACTTTTGTCTATCTTTAGATGAGATCCCATGGTCATTCCACCTTGCCTTTTGAACAAGAATCCTATCCTTCACCTTGGTCTTGTCCATGATTTCAAAGACCTCCAATGGGACCAAACTCCTTGAGTCAAAATTCTAATAAAAAAAGATGACTCCCTCAAAAGGACATCTTCCTCTCGACCAAATTACTGCTATAAATAGATTGATCCCTCGAAGGATAGCTATGTGAAGCTTTAAAAAAAAAAGAGATAAACCAAAGCTTCCCGCATCGATTAGCTTCATGAAGACCTCAAGGAGTACCATATTATTTATCCCATATAGACTTCCCGCATCGATCAGTCTATAAAAAAAAAACCTTTTAGTCATGGACTTGCCCATTATGACCTCGACCTCTTGCCCAAAAGACCTGTCACTCAAAACATATACAATTAACTACCTTTCACCCACCTTACCATTTCCACTCTCATTTCCTAAATTTCCTCAAGGGACATCTTGGAATTTTGACATTTGGTGATCCTGTGACTACTTTCACCGTAGAACCATTAATCATGCAATACCTTTCGGTCTTGTGTTCATCACCCCCTCCACGGTATGATCTACTCGGTATGATCCTACCCAATTAGGTGGCTTTATTTCCCCCCTCTTATCTTTTAACCATCTTTGTTGACATTTTGATTACCTTATACAGGACTTGGTCCTCGACGCTTACCTTTGGGGTAGCCCTCCCCTTTCACCATAATCACCTTCACCTACATCAATTTACCTATAATCTACCCACATCTATTACACCTAAACCCATAACATGCCCACAAACATACCAACTCATTTTATATTCTTCCCTAGCTCATGGGAGAACTACATCGCCTAAGGTCCCTTTTCTAGGGACTATGTAGGTAGCACTCGAGGGTATGGGGCCCTTGTAGGTTAGTTCAGCCATATTCTCTACCTTAAAAATTCCTCAACCATGCCTAACTTGCCATTTACCCCGCATTTCACTTAGTTCCCTTTTTCTAAAAAAATTAGAAATTAAGCCACATACATAACAAGTTGTTTACCATTTTATACATTTATTACACCTACCATGCCTCTATCATCACTATGCATCAATTATACAACATTTCCCATATGACCCATAGTATCATTCATTGTAAACAATAATGAATCATAAACCAACCTAACTCAACCATGCCTATAACCTTGACTCAATCCATGCCTATAACCTAACTCAATCCATGCCTATAACCTAACTCAACCATGCCTAAACCAACCTAACTCATCCATGCCTACCAAACCTAACTCAACCATGCCTATAACCTAACTCAACCATGCCTATAACCTAACTCAATCCATGCCTATAACCTTGACTCATCCATGCCTACCAAACCTGACTCAACCATGCCTATAACCTAACTCAATCCATGCCTATAACCTGACTCGATCCATGCCTAAACTGACCTGACTCCATCATGCCTAACTCACCTAATTTCCATCCATATCAAAGTAACACATCCATATCTCATCTAACACAAGCCATAAAACTGATATCTCATAAACACATTAACACATCACCAAATACCATGAATCTCATCGTATAAATGAATAACTATGTATCTCAAAATACATGCTTGTCTCATCATGGCCATCATCTCAAAATGTTGGCACATAGGCCGATATACAATACAAAATGTCATCGGCATGCAGGTTGGTCTCATATATACAAAAAGAATGAATGAATCAATACAAAATCTTCAAACGCAGCCAATAAATGCTCAAAATATACAACAATCACTCGTACATCCTCGGCCTTGGCATGTAGGCTAGCATATATATCAAATAATCACTAATATACATCAAAATGTAAGTGGCCGTATATCAGACATCTCACCGGATGTCCTCCATCTCTGTGTCACCTACACCCTTGGCCTCCTATGTCCCTGCTAGCACATCACCAAGCTCTGGTCACCGTGCACTGGTGGCCTCACCCTAATCGAGCCTCAGAGCTCACTACCCTCTTGTGCTCTCCACACTATGTGTGCAGGATCTCATCCTCTCATTAGACACTGTTGTGCCATGTACTCTCCGTAAGAGAGGAAGTCTATCCCAGCTACCATGAGCTGGTCCTGATAATATCACGCCTCACTTAGGGCATCCCGTAGCCTGGATATAAGCACGGTCTATGGTGGTCCCATAGGTCTCGGCCCATGTATTTTACCTACGCTAACCTATGAACTGGGACCATCTCCCTGCACCTGTGGTGGTGCCCCCTACCCATGTGCCTATGGTGGTGCCCCCTATCCCTGTGCTTGTATCTGGGCCTGTAAGACCCCAATCTGTGCCTGGCCTATGGCCAAATGGCCCTATAATCTTACCACCTGAGCCTGTAAGGCTGCCACCTGACCATCCCTGTCTCCATCTCCTCCATCTCCTCCACCCTCCATCTCGCCATTTGGGCTGTGGATGGCCATCTATACTGTAGCTTTGCTACCTCTACCTCTGACCCCTCTAGCTATGTCTGCAGTATACCTATCTGTGTGATCAACATCACTACCTACCCCTGTAGGCATCTCTCTGCACTATCACGGTAGTTAAGTCTGGCTGCCCTGGTCTTGGTGGTATGGCTCATAACTGAGCCACCCACCACTGCCTATACCTATATGTGCATCTGATGTCATCAATCCACCGATCCACTGGCTACTCCTCCTCTCCTGTAGGCACTGTAGGCTATGGTAGAGGGAGAGGCCTCTCCATGTCATCTCTCCAATATTGTTGGAAGGGAAGAGGAATATCCTGTACAAGCCCGAACTGCCATCGGACCCTCTCGACCGGGATCATCTCATCCTCCCTGGCGCGGCAACCCTATATCTACCTCTCTAGCTGGAGCTCAACTAGCTCCTCATGCATGTACCTATATGAGGGGAATCCAACATATGGTCTCCAAATAATGTCAACTTCGAACAACCCTCTAACAATCGCTGAAAATGGGCCACATCATATGTCACCTATCCGACCTCCGCTTCCTACAATCGGCACCCATCTCTTATATCCCAACCGCACACATATCGGTGGGAATGCATCTTCTCGGGGCATCCCTATAGGTCAAACATAGACTATGTGCTTGTAGTCCTAGCAAAGTGTGTATAAATGTACATCACAAAGCTAAACCCGCGCAAGCGCCCATATGCCCACAACTCTCTATATAGCTACACCAAGAATGCTAGTGCCTGGAAAACCGTGTCACATACACCATCATATCATGGAGCACCCCCATTAGTGATCGGAAAATCATCCACCCTTTACATCGGGCGGTGCGGATCAACACACTTCCTCCATCAACAAAACTACTAACCTCATCTCATCCGGACGGGCTAGGTACATCTCGCCATAGCTCAAACTAGTGTTATGGAAGCTCAAATCTACCTCCCCTCACCAAATACTGTCCCGATATGCTTCTTTGAGGCATAAAAGGAGATAGTGTACACCCGGCCCCAATATGGGTAACCTCATAATCTGAACATGTCCTCCAGGGGTGATAGTCATCTCACCTGTCGGAAGGTGGAACGTGTTGGTCGTGGAGTCCCATCTATCGATGAGCATGACCATCAAACTAGGCTACCAAACAACATGTCGGTAGCACCAAATACCACTCAAGCCCACTGCCTCCACGTGCTGCAGCTCCAAAGGGCTCACTAGGACACACAATGTCACTAATAGTGGTGGAACCTTGTCTCGCATATGTAACTGTGATCGAACCTGCATCTAATCCAAAGCACAACATTAATATACCTTTACCATGACCATATTCATCACTTATCCTTACCTACCACCCTATTTTTACCTTACCCATCTCAACCACCTAACCTACATCATTTTTTGGACCCTTGTGCCTAAAATCGTGACTGGTGCCGGTTCATCCTAACCAACTCCGGTCACTTTTAACGCATCGATCACCTATTTGGTGTCCGACACTCGTTCAACTTGACCGACCATATTTACCACTTAACCGGCATCGGTCACCTATTTGGTGACCAATCCCGTTCTACCCACCCACACCGCCAAGCTTGACCGATGTTGGTCACCGTCGCGGAAAACTCTACGACTTCCCAAACCCCCTTTTTCTAAAACCCTCCCACCTATCCCTTTTACCCACCTACAATGACCTACACTACCCCAAAACCCCTACCCACCCCACCTATCCAATTTCCTACCCCCTCTCTTTTTTTCCCATTTTTCCCCCCATACCCGATTTAACTTTTTTTCCCACTCACAAAATACAAAAACCCACAAAACCCTCCAAATACCAACTCTTACACCCTTTACTCTATCTACTTAACATTATAGAGTTAGATGCTTACCTCGTCACACTGATCGCTTGTCTTGGTGGCATGTCCGCCACTATGTTCGGTGGTCTACCTGATCCCTCTCCTACCTCTATCATCACCAACTATCTACCCGCAACCTCCAACCAATAAACTCTCTCACCAAGATCTCATGGACCCACTACTCACCAACACAATCATAGTCAAATCCCATTGCCACTCACCGTCCTGCTTCCTCTGACACTTTTCTCTCTTTTTTGTCTTTTCTTCACTCCGCAAATCACAAATGAATAATCAAAATGTGGATTTTTATTTTTATACCTAACCGACGCTCGGTTCCCCTTGACCGACATCGGTCTCGTGCCCTACCTCACCATCATCGGTTTTCCTATACTGACGTCGGTTATACATGACCGCCATCGGTCACCCTTACCTACACATTGCCCCTACTTTTCCATTTTACCCCACCCTTTACCTTGCTCTTTACCCCATACCTTTACCCAACCCATTAGCTTACCTTTCCTGACCTCGTCACTTCCTACCTCCATTTTTCCTCCTTTGGGGACTCATTATTTTACCCTTACCTTAGCCTTACCCATGCCATGACCTAGATATTTGGACCTAGACCATCACTAGTGACCTTTGACCTCATGTGTTCACTATACCTTATGGCACTATTACTTGTGTTGATTGACCTAATGACCTTACCTAGCCTATTATCGTGACCGTTTATCCTGACCCTACCTTTGGTGTACCAGAACATACTTAAATGCTACTACACCTAACCTACATTGTGTTTCCCGACCTTATCCTATACCTTGATACCGGATTCACTTCAAACTTGTTTGGATAAAGTTGTATGACCTTAGATAATGTAGAGTTTGCCTGCTCTTCAACCCGGTAGCATGTTGTAGTGTATATGTGTGTGTGCTTTTGACTGTTGCTACCTATGACCGTGACTCATTACCTAGATTTCCCGAGTAGACCTTTCACCCCTTTTTCCCTATACCCACTTGCCTTTTTCTTCACATTTACCTTTTATCAAACCACTCACCACTTTAACCTCGCTACCTCGCGGTTCCTAGTCCGAGGGGGATCACCTTCACCCTCGTATGGGGCATCCACATCTTATTTTTGTTAGCATCACTTACAAATACAAGCTATGCAACAAAAAGGGGCAAAATGTAGACACTAAAATTAGGTCACACTCCCCTTTCATCCCTCGACATATAAACACCCTTTATTACATTTACCTAGCCATGACCCCCTTCACCCCACTAATATTAATTTAATTAAATTAATGCATTATCCTCACTATATTTATTATTTAAATATCTTATTTAAATAATATCTACACATACAGTTCACTTAGACACCTCACTAGGCTAACTCAACCTAAGCCATATTCATAGCAAGTTACCATAACTAACTAAGACTTACCCAAACCCTAAAAATCAATGCCTACATTCCCTCTAACCACATTCCCGCATGCTCACCGTAAGATCCTAGTATAATCTGTGGTATAATGGCATGAGATCTAAGAAAATCAGGAGGATCTCCCTAAGTTTAGTAAACCTAGAAAATCCTGCCTTGATCGACGTCAGTTACCCCTAACCATCGCCGGTTAAACCGGACCACCATCAGTTACCATTTTAACCTCAAAACAACCTTATTTTCAAGGTTAGAACTTGGAAGTTGGAAAATAAACTTTGGGAGAAATTTGACGAGCAAGAACAAATCTCAAAGAGATAATGCATCTTTAGAGAGCAAATTTCAGTGAAAACTCACATCCAAGGAAGGAGATTGAGCATCTTCTCCTACACACCATTCCACCATGATATGATTTATCCAAGCAAAGAGGAGTGTGCATGCAGCCCATGCAAAAATATTTTCTTTAGTTGGTGATCACTTGCAACCTTCAAACCCATCATTAACACCTCCTTCCTTCACAAACAGCCTTCAGGAATGAAATCCAAGTACAACAACATACTTTCCTAGTTATTTCATTTCATCATTACTTTATCACCCATTGTTTATCTTGCTCCCTATTGACATTATCCAACATTTTCACCTCCATAGACCCATTAAAACCTAAAAAATCCTACTCCAGTCACCTAATACCTCGTCCTGACCAACCAAAATCCTTTGTGTAATCACAAAGGAGACTAAAACCCTATTTTGTGACATTTCCAGATCTCACAGTAACCGACACCGGTTATATCTAACTATTGTTGGTCACCCATGAACGACACCGGTCTCTATATGTGTGCCCACATAGCCTTAAATAGAGACCTACCCACTAGATTTTACCTCACCCGTGACCGAATCGAGACCTTTATCGGACACAGTAAAGACCCAGAACCAATCATTTAACCTTTGATTCTATTCTAGCTTAGCACATTAGATTAGATCTATTTTCTTATTGTGTTTTAAGTGAGATACCCAAATCATTTAAAAATAATAATAGGATTTACTTTGTTTACAACATTAATTTGTTTAAAATAGTGGACTAACAGCCATCTAGGAATTACCATACTTCCTAGATCTAGAATACACTAGGCGATTCACTTGACCATATTGTTTGATTCCTTTTGGTGGTCTTGTTTTCATTACAGGTAGTTCCTCCTATCTAAAAGGAATCTCTCACAATCAGCCGTGGATTCGAAGTTATACACGCACAACAACCCATCAACCGATATTTGAACAGTATTCCTCCTATGCCCATTACCCTATATGTTTGTCAACACTTCAAAGAAACAATCTACGAAAAAGGTGAAACAACTACCAAAAATTAATAAAGATATGATTTGATTATGGTGTTGTGATAATGATAGGCCTAAGAGATCCAAAGAAGCTATAAAGAGGACCTATGAGGAGGTGGTGTTGAAATTGCATGGCATGATGGAGATGGAGATGTGTGTGTGGTATCTCTGCTACATGTTCTTTTGGAGAAATTTTAAGGTATTTAAATGACTCTCTAGTTGTTGCACATTGTTAGGTAAGCAATATTCTCATAAAAGGTGTGAAAAATACTAAAAATAGTAGATCTTAGAATTGGGAGTCACCAGATCTATTGAAACAAGCCTCCAATGGATGAAAATCACTAAGTCACACACTAAAACTTAGTAATGATGAAATTTAAATTTTTAGTGCTTCCATCCCACCGGCGTGTAAAAAATGTTTGATCTCAAAATTGCACCCATCCCAGATTAGGATGAACTCGGGATATTGAGGTGACATGGGAGTGTATCCAAGTTGTGGGACCTTGTGTGTTTGAGATAGACCTCCGGAGAAGGTTGGTTCCTCTACCTATTTCTACTACTAAAACTACTCCTACGAAGGGAAATGTAACTACCTTCACTAGTCTAAGATTACAAGGGACCGAGGTTAGGAGGAGATGTATCAAAAAGGAGAAAACTAAGCTAAAGGAGGAGATAACACCAAAAAAAGGGGGATGAACACAATTAGCTTTAAGTGAAAATGAAGGAGAATGTACACAAAAATGATAGACACACATACCACATCCCTAAAAACATTCATACACTCATTTTCATGAGGAACAATCATAAAAAGAACCTGCAAGGGATGTGAGAAAGAAAAAAATGTAAAATAAAGGAAAAATAAAGTAATAAAAATGAGCTAAGGTAGAGAATAAACACAAAACTAAGCTTTTATTACTTTAAATAAATGTATAATCGATTGCAATGGTGAATGAGGCTGATATCCATATGCACAGAGACATATCTAAAGGCCTGCAACTTAAAATGCTAAGGAGTAGATCTCTTAAAAAACTAAATGGGTCCAACCTTTTATGATGAGCATTACTCTTATATTTATAGAAGAAGAAGGAGAGAAAAGGAGGAGAAAGAAGAGGGAAAATTTGAATTTGAAAGTTCAACCACCAAGAATAAGTAAAAACTACCTATAAATCTACTTGTAACGATGTCGATGTGCCTTCCCATGTTTTTTTTCTTGTAGGATAAGGAATGAGGGAAAATCAAATCAAATATAGGTGGTTGGGATGACTAGACGTGTATTAATGGATGGAATGCATTTCCCGCTTTATACCTACCAAACCCCACCAAAATATGATTTTTAAAAATCCAACATGTATCCCACATCAACATTTTTCCACCGATCCAGTGCATGTGAATCGAGCTCGTAGAAAAATTTATGGTGTTTTGAAGTTTACAAGGCAAGTTGAACATGCAAGACACATGGTGTGCACTTTGATTGACCCATGTAATTGGAAAAATATTTTAGTGTTTTTAATTTCTACCACATGTCACGCACCGGTTTGTTAGAAGGATTAAATTCCTTGGTTGAGCACTTTAATAGGTTACGCGTTACACACTCAATTTTGATAGGTGACGATGTGGCATAGGTGATTGGCATGGAAGAATGAAAAAAGTGTGCGTAAGACAAGGTGCAAGGGAAACACCTATTGAAAATAAGGGGGTGTATATCTATAAAATGATACAAGTATGAAAGTGGGCCATGGGCATTCAAATAAGAGGTGTGCGGAGACAAGGGAGAAGGGGCACATGGATCAAGCTAGGAAAGAAGTATGCAATGCTTAGAATACAAGGTAAGATACGCCAGAAAGAATGCAAAAGAAGCATGCAAGGGACTTAGAAAATTTGGAGGTAAAGTCAAGGGTGCATGCAAAGGATGCATGTATTATGGGAAGAAAGGTGGATGTACATAAGGGGTGCATAGAAAAGGAAAAAGGAAGGAGATAGAGGAATTGAAAAGGAAGGGCACGGGGCACACGTGGAGAAACTAAAACCAAGAAAATGTATGAAGTAAATAACGAGAGTGCGCGTGCAACCTAAAATATTTATCCTCATAGCTAGAATGGGGATGTAAGCTATCAAAATAACTCGGGATTCATTTTGGACAACAATATCAACAATGTTTAGGGGTTTGTGATGTTTTTGGGGTTGGTTCCTCACTAAATAAATCTCTTGTGATGTGTAATACTCACTTGAGTATTTGTTGTCAATAATATCAAAACAATTTTAGTGGGTTTTCTTCCCCTTTAGGCATTCCCACTTAAACCTTGTGTTCTTGTGTACTCTCTCATGTTTATGCTCTTACATATTGTTTTTGCTTATTGTTAAGATATCATTAACACATAGTTGAATGTTAATGGTATATAAAATATAATTATAAATTTTGTAAAGGATTTTGAAGGACTGATTCACCCCTACTTTAGTCCATTGTACTTCTAACAATTGGTATCAGAGAAAGTAATTTTGGAGAAGTTTAATCACATGAAAGGAGATCTTTGAAGAAAAAAATGGTGAGTCAATAGGATGTCTCTTCTTCCAAACAGAACCATTATTCGATGGAGTGAAATATTATTTTTAGAGTCTAAGGATGCGAGACTCACATCATGTCATTAGGGTTTTATATTGGGAAATTCATGGTGGATGGGTTATATTTCTCTAACATCTTCTCCAACAAGTAATTTAGACAAGATGTTGTGTAGTGAAAATTCATGCACTATGAATGTTATTATGTGTGGTGTAGGTAAACTGAGCTTGTGAAGGTAATGCATAATAAATCGAAAAAGCAATATGGGGAAACTTTAGGTCTTATATGAAGCATATTCCAAGGTAAGGATAACTAATCTTCAAACTTTCAAAAATAAGTTTGAAGGGTTGAAAATGAGTGATGATGATCCTATTGTTACATAATTTCTTAGGGTTTATAAGGTTGTCAACACCATGAAATTCTAGGTGAAGAAGTGAAGGAAGAGGTTGTAGTTCAAAAGGTTTTGAAGTCACTTACTTCTAGATTTGATTCTAAAGTGTTTTCTATTGAAGAGGTAAAAATTTGACTCTTTTAACAATGGATGATTTGCATGGAACCCTAATTGCATATGAGATGAGAATTTAGAGTCATAAGCTTGTCGAGAAGGAGATAGATTTCAAGACTTAAAATAAGACAAAAAGAAAGAAGACTAATGATGATGATGTTTCCCATGAGATGGATTATGATGACTTGTTTTTCATGGTTTCAAGGATATTGAAGGTTAGATCTTGAAAACATAAAGGTAAGATTCATTTTAAATGTTTCAACTGTGGTAAAGTAGGTAATTTTTCTATCAAATTTCCTTATAATCAGAAAGGAGAAAGATCATAATGAGCATGAGCATGAATAATTCCATGACAAGAAGGATAACAAGTTTGAAAAAGGTAAAAATGGTTTCAAGATGTTTGATTATAAGAGGAAGAATAAGAAGAGTATTTATACAAATGAAGAGTGCTATTCATGTGAGGATAAAAACATTGATGATGAATTATTCATGACTAAAGATGTCATGAGATTTATGAGTGAAATTTCAACACTATTTGGTGACAACATGTAATCTGATGATGAAGAAGAAGAAGATTTCTATGAGACTGAATTGTCATGTGTACAAGTTGAGCTAAGACATGCTGAGAGGAATGTCAAGAAGTTAAAGACTCAAGTAAAATAATATGAAGGAAAATTTCATGATCTTGAGGAGAAGCATTGGGCTCAGACATAAAATCTACATGAGATAGTCAAGAGGCTAGAGATACAAATGAGTTATATGACTCTAAGTTTGTAATCCAAGGAAGAAGAAGTGATTCTTCTTAAGGGAAATTTTTCTAATGTAGGTAATGATTTAATTATTTTCCAAAATTTGAGAAGAGTCCCAAGGATCTTGATGATCTTCTTGAAAATTATAGATCAATAGAAGATAGATCAGGTGTGTGATTCAATGATGACTTCAAAGAAAAATTGATGAAGCAAGAAGATAGTGTTCAAATTAAGGATGGTAAAGGATCGAGCACCAAGGAAGGAAAGGAGGAAAACTGCACTAAAGACAAATCCCATTAGGAAACCTAATGCCTCAAGGTATGAGAGATAATTTAATTGTTATTTTTTCACTTGTAATGGTTTTGGATATAGGGTTAAGGAGTGTATGAGGTTTGCTAAAGATGATCATACTTGGAGAGATAGTATGAGTGAACAAGAAAAGAATGTAGTTTTCTATAATTTCCATGAGAAAGGCCATACTTTTAGGTAATCCTTACATGAATCCTCAAGTCAGAATTTAGGTAATGAAGGCTACAGGGAAGAAGTTTAGTTGTATGTTTTAATTGCATAAGAATGGAAAAGGCATAAAATGAGATCCAAGAAGGGGTAATATGGTTCCACCTATAACAAATATGAATTTAAATTCAAGAGTTAATCAAGGTACAAGTTAGAAACAAGATGGAAAAGGAAAGTTTCAAGTAACTAAGAGTGTTTTGGATATCATTAGGTCACTCTTCTATATTTATCATGAAGTAATATGTCTCCACTTGGATTGTTAGAGACATAATGATCCATATGAAGCATTAGAAGAAGGAGAAGTTGCATAGGTTGAAGTACGAATCATCCAAGATGTCAAGGTATGTTGTCAAAGTGTCAAAGTATGATTTGTGGTATTTTTATGTTATTCAAGTTGTTAAAATTTCATGGCTACAGTAAATAAGATATTTGTTTTAGTATAAGTCATGTTTTCAAGATGGTTTTATCATGGTTGTTGTATATTAGGTCTTGTTTGATATATTAAGGTATAATTACGGTATACATTTGTATAGTTCACATAATTTAAGATCCGGGTCCGACAATGAAGTGTTGTTAGTCTATTAAAGGTCCATCTTGAGTAATGGTGATGTTATAATATCATGGGAAGTCTATCATGCCATGAAGTCAAGTTTTTGTGCCATGTCAAAAGGATGGAGTAATGTGTAAAAGAGCTTCTCTCAGTCAATTTGTATCAAGGGAATATAGAATATTGTTTATCATGAGGTATCATAAAATGACCTAAGTTTAAGTCTTTTAGGTGTGTTATTTGATATTGAAAAGGAAATTATGTTGTTTTAAAGGATGTTGATCTAATTCCCTAGGATCTCATGTGAAGAAGGATTTGTGATGTGCATATTATGGTCTGATTTCATGTTATATGATGTTTACCTTTGAAGAATGATATTGTAAGAAAGTGAGATCATGGATCAATTGACACCCTCATATCTTTTAAGGTATTAATTATGCCTTCAAGATGGTTTGGATACTAATAATTGGCTAGAAAGACAAAATTTCTGAATAAGTCATTCAAATATTATGACTTGATCGGACCATCATAGTAAAGTGGTTTTTTGTTCCCCAGTATGAAAGTTGCCTTACATGGCTCATTATTTTTTTGTATCATTGAAACATATTTTTGACTTTTTCAAGAGTGATAATGCATCATAATTACTAAATTAAGTTGGAATGATCTAATAGAGGTTGAACACTACAAGCAATATAATTATGAGGCTAATATGTTTCCATTGTATTCGTAAAAGATATTCAATACATTTAAATATGGTTTACATGCAGAGAAGTGAATAGGAAGGTCAAAGGAGTGTATTAGATACAAAATAAATAGTGTTCTCCATGTCTATACATGATTGTTTGAGGTTTTTCATTGGAAATAATTTGATTTGTTTGTATATGCAAGAAAAAGGAGGTCCTTTAGGTTTAAATGAATAAAAAAATTTGCTATATGAGAAAGAATGTTAGACTCGTGAAATGCAATTCAATTAGTTTGTATGATGAATTGATCAAACTATCAAGAATAAGAAGGAATAGTGCATCTGAGGTATGTTCATATGTCAAGCTTGTTCATGATATTTTGAGGTAAATGAAATCTTTGTGATAGCATTTCAAGGGCTAATAATTTTTATATGCATAATGAAGTAAGTAAGAAGAAAAGAACAAATTTTATTAGGACTATGCAAGTGGAAGGTAAGTACAAAGTGGTAAGTAAAAGTGAGTATCTCGTAAGGATATATGTTTTGAGAATCTTGTGTATGGTTTAATAAGGTATGTGGTTATGTCTTGAGTAAGTTCAATGGTAAGATGATGTAATTTATAAGATGGTTTTCCTCTTAGAGATGGTCTAGGATGGTTAAGTATTATAGATCATAGTGACATAGGTATGTACAGGGTTGATGTTATTGAATTTTTCCCTTCGGGTGAAATTGGATAAACATGACCCCATAGAAAAAAATGAGGGATCATTTCAACTAAGGGAGATCACACTTCGTTATTGGCCGAATAGGTTAGGCAGGCAGAGCACATTGCAGAGGAGTTCGGGAAATAAGAAGCTCCAAAGTTTGAAATTCAGACTTCAAGATTTCGGGAATTTAGAGGTTTTATGTGCCAAGAGTATAATCTAATCCCAAAACCCGAAACCCCCAAACATAAAGTCTTAAACCCCTAAAAAGGAAAAGTTATGAAACCTGAAGTCCAAATTTCAAAATTAAGGGTTTCAAAGTTTAAGAACTTTTACCTTGAATGATGAACAATGTCACGTGACATGATTTCAAAGTCCAAACTCCAAAGTTTGAATTTCGGAATTAAGAGGTTTGACATTTCGGAACTCTCGGGCCAACTTGAGCGATGAACAGTACATCGATCTCTCAAGTTGAAAATCCTAAAGTTCTAAATCCCAAAGTATGAAATTTCAGATTTCGAGAGGGTGCAACGCAATTTCAGATCCCGATAAGGGAATAATAACCACTATTATTTATTCTAGTATGGCACTGTCATCATCGATGGCCATAACATTTGACTCGGAGCTTGGATTTTCATAAAATCATAATTATTGGAAATCTGTTAGTGTCCTATACACAACTAAGATTGTTGTTATTAATTTTAGTAAGGCTAAGTATTTGAAAATGAAGAAATAAAGTCTACCATTTTAGAGGGTGTTTCTAGATTTCCACCTACCAAAATGATAAGGTATGGGCTTTCTTTATTCTCCAATAAGGAAAAATACATGGAGGCATTCATTTTGTAGTGGTGTCCATCATTGTTGCAAGTGAATTTAATGCTTTTTTGGGTGGTTGAAGAAATATTTTGATTTTATTCTCTCTCTCTCATTTTTTCTATATATTGTAAGGAGGGGATCATTTCAAAATGTTGGATAATCTTTCTTTGCACCCTCCCTTCTTCTCTTATCTCAGTAAGCAATCTTATGGAGTTCAAACCTCCCATTCAAGTTGTATTAAATTAGTGCCTCTTGGCCATTGTAATGCACTGTATCAAATTTGTGGAGCAATAATATAAGTTTTTGGATGAATTTTAACCCTCTCTTGTGTTCATTGCATTCTCCTGATCTCTCATTGCAAATTTTGGTTAACTATGCATGTTAAATTGTGTTGCATATTTAATGATTTGTGTTTAATGGTGAATTAATTCATAACAATTAGTTGACTTGTGGTGTGTATTCATCCCCTTAAAATTATTTGTTTTCCTTTCCATGTAAGGAAATTTATTCAACATTCGTTTTTGTGCATCACCTCCTATAGATTAGGTTTAAGTTCTTGCAATCTTTTCAACCCTGTTTCCTTGGTAAGTTAAATTAGATTTTAGGATAGATCCTCTATAATTAGATTGTGTGTATCAGAATAGAGGAATAGTAACTGACCTTCATCCGGAGAGCTTTACCAATTGCAAAGTCCCACACTTTGGGAAAAGGTACATGTTATGCAATCACACTCACAGTTTCAATCTATCAAGTTGAAAACAATCATGGGTGTTGTGATTACGCATCAACAGTTGAGTATGGTCATTAAATACTGTGATTATGTTTCTCACCTAGGGAGACATTGGTAAGATCTCAATAAAGTGTGTAGCTGATAAAGATGGTCTGAAAAGACCCAAATGAAGGCTCAAAATTGTTGAAGGACTGTATGTGTACTATATGGGCCAAATAGTTGGGTTATCATTTCATGAGTTATCCATGGCTGATATGGATGGTTACAAATATGTTTTTGGATCCTAGTGCTTAAGAAATGGAATTCTACATGTATGGGATTCAAGATGAAATAGGAATTCATATTTTGTAAATATTTAAAGTCATGATACAAGTGTGTGTTCATCACAAGGATGTATACAAGAAGACAAGGATCTATTAGGTAAGCATATAATCTAGTACAATTTGCTTCAAGATAGTAGAGGTATAAAAATATGACCTACAGGTCTATATGGACCTAATGAGACATGGGGATCCCATTTGTTTTTACCAAGCATATTAGGTGTCTATCATGAATATTTTGGTAGTCTTTGTGAAGTAGTTAATATCATAATTACATAAGGAACCATCCATTTGTCTCAACAAGGCATGGTATGACTATGAGAGAAGGAAAATGATGCTACAGTATGATATATCTTCTCAAGGAAGGGGTACTTGGTAATCATCTCAAATAATGAGTTCTAGTGTCAAGAATAACTAGTGAAGAAAATTTGATAAAATCTATGCAATGAAAAGGCATGCTCATCAATTAAAGTTGCTACAATATATTAAGGTGAAAATGTGCTATTACATGTTATATATGAGGTTTCTTGATGTATCGACATGGATACATGATTTAAAATGGAACTTGAAGTGCTTTTCTCCACTGAAATGAGAAGACATGTATGTTAGTAGGGTCTCGGATGATGCATGCATTGGTTTTTGAATGTACAGTAGGATGTTTTTGTTATATTAGCATGCTACAGGATTGTATAAGCCTCCCCAGCAAGTGGAGTATATTCTAATCATAAATTAAGTATATGATGTGTTAAGTACTACGGAGATTTTTTTGTTAAATTTGTGATGTTTCTACAAGAATAGGTGTTGGGGAAGCAAATAATGGGTCAAAGAAGTCAGAATGTTATGCAAAGAAGGTAAAGGACACTAAAATGTTTCTTTAGGACTAGGTCAATGTAGTTGAGTCATTTTATGACTTATGTGCAAGTTATGTGGACCTAATTTTGTACTTTCTAATAGAGAAAAATGGTCTAATTCAAGGGGAGATATAAGAGTTATCTCATAGAGTTTTTGAACTTGTAGGGCATGGAGAAGTTATTCTAAAATGCACTAAATGTCAATCTTAGGGATTTTAGTCCTCAAAGTTGTGTGAAGGCAAGATATGGAAGTGTAAAGCCAATTTTGAGCATCTATCAGTAATTAAGAAGGTAAGCATGATGCTTTTGGCCCCAATTCATGATTTTTGCATGTATGAGTACCTTGTATCGCTCTTCCCAGGTATGTTATGGTGTTTCCATGGTGAGAAAGAAGGCTAAATTAGAGTCAAGAAGGAAATGATAGGTTTGTATGTTAACTTGATGACCTTGGTTGATGTTTCCAACCAAAAGGTGATCCTAAGAAGATGAGAAAGATGAAGAACGTGTACTTACAAGTATGTTTTGTCATTAATGTAAAAAGGGGGAGAAGAACTAGGTGGTTTTCCATCAATGACAAAGGGGGATGTTTGACATGTGTCAATATAGGTGTTTTCATTGATGTAAAATCTCATTAATGATAAAGAGGATAATGGAGGAGTGTTATAATGTGCTTGAGATGATGGTGACATGAAGACTCGAGTGTTTTCATGATAACATGAGTGGATTTAGTGAGATTGGCTTGGTCTAACAAGCCTAATTAGGTGACCTAGCTAGCCTAGGTGATGATGACTGATGGTGTGTGTTACATGGTGACTTGAGGACTATGGTAGAGGCATGGTGAGAATTTTAGGATAGTTTTAAGACACTCATATGGGTTTCATAGTGAATTTATAGGTGGAAGACTCAGTTGCAGGTGCACATCTAGACCTAGTCTAGGTGTTTGGAGACCAAATGAGGCATGAGGATGATGTATACATACATTTGAGATCATGGAGGCATGAAGGAGTTTGAGACATGTTTTCTATAGTATTATTAGGGCATTTTAAAGGTTTTGTGATGAGGTATGAGGTTCTATACTATGACGTAGCTTAAACCATGTAAAACCCTAAGCGATAGTTGCACAAATGAGATGAGATATGAAGATAAAAACATATTTGAGCTTACTTGATGATTAGATATGGTAAAAAAGGGTGTCATATAGGTGTGAAAAAAACTTCAAGTCTTTATGAAGATAAATTTTCAAGTAAATATGTTCGGGCACAATAGGGTCTAAGAAATGGTGATTTATAACTCAAATTGCAACTTTTTATGCTCATTATGGATTGTATGATTTAAACGGAACCTTGTGGATTTTAGGGATGTTTTTACATTAATATAATAAAAATTCACAAAAATAATGGAGTGGTTTCATCATCATGTTTTTATGAACAAATGTTAAAAAGGTAAACTTCTTTTAGTGAGTTTGAAACCTTGTGTCAAGAGTGTTGGAGAATATATTCTTGGTAAGTGCCTAGAATTTATTTTTGTTGTTATTATGATGATTGGAGTTTTTATAGGACTCCTTCGGATTTCTAGAAAGGTATGGTAGAACATGTGATGATTTATGGACCCCACTCAAAAATGCATGTTTATGAAGATGTTCAGTTTGTGGCAAAGTTATCCAAAGAAGGTATGGAATAAATTGACATTGTTTTTAGAATGGGATTTGTACTAAATTTTCAATATAGTTTCATATCATTATTGAGGTATTAGAGGGAAAAGTGTGCCCTATTTATGAAGACTAGTTTTGGGCTTGTAAAGGCAGTTTTGAGAAGTTTAAGAGATTGACCTAGTTGAAGGCCTTCTAATTAAATTTGGGAGGAAATTTAATGTTTTTGGGAAAGTAGAGTTATATATATTTCCAATGGTATATTTTTTGTCTCTTGATGAGGTGATTTTATAGTCAATCGAATCAGTTTGAAAAGATAAAGGTTGTTTATTTTTCAGGACATGATTGCTTAGGCTAGAAGATTGAGGTAGAAGATGCATTTGATGGATTATTTGATGATTTATAACCATTGTATAGTTAATAAGGATGGATTTTTTTCCTATTTAAGGAATTTTTAGGTCTTGAAAGCTACAAAAATGGTGCAAATTTTTTGAGTTTCCAAAACTACTTTCTAGGCATCTCAATTTGGTGAAGAGGAAAGTAGGTGTGGTTTTCATGGATGGATGTTTCAAGACGTATAAAAATCATGTATATTATATAAATTTCAATGGATTTACAATGATTTATTACATTCCATATTTGGCATGTTCTTGTATGATCTTTAGGTCCATAGGTGAAGGCTAGTTCTTGGAAAAACATGTTTTGATAAGGCTATGATCCTTCTTGATAGAGTTTTGAAGAATTTGATTGGTTACAGGTAATATACAACCATATATGATATTTTTATGTCATATTTGACGTTTTTAGGCCTTTGGAGACTTGAATAAGGATTTTCATGTGTTTGGAGGTCTTTGGTGAACCAAGTGATGGCATTTTGAGTAAGTTTTTAACTTATTTGGTGTCTTGGAGCATGGAAAACTACATGGGTATTTGATGATTGATTTTATGAATGTATTATTATATTTTCATCTTTTATTGGTCTATATATTGGAGTAGGACTGACTTTTTTATGTTTTTGAGTTGAGAAGGGTATAAAGTGAGTGTTTTAGTTCAAATTTGAACTAGTGCTTCTAGAGGGAAAAGTATGAGCAACTTGTGCATGTGTGATAGGCTCAAGTGAATCATTTCAGATCTAAAAGAGTGTAAATAATCTTGAGAAGTGTTAGAGAGCTTCAAAGTGAAAGGATTTACATTCAAAATTTTCCAAGTTTGAGCTTGGAAGGAGGTGTGTTTGAAGAGGGTTTAAGGGAGTTTTGAGGTGAATATTATGATCACCATAAGCTGAGTGTTGGCATAATATATTCAGTGATATTCTAATCAAAATATTTTTGATAATTCATGTTAATGTAATACTCTTGTTTTGAGTAATATCAACAAGGTTTTAGGGGTTGATGCTCCTTGTGGGGTTCGCTCCAAACTAAAACATTCTCTTTAGATGTTTAATATTCACTTGAGCCTTTTTGTGAGTAATATAAAAAAATTAAGTAGGTTTCCTTCCCTTGAGGTTTTACCACTTAAATACTATGTTCTTATGTACTCTCTCATGTTTATGCTCTTTTGGATGATTTTTTCTTATTTTTAAGATCCCGTTAATGCATGGTTGAATGTTAATGGTGCATGGAAGATAATTAGAAATTGTTTAAAATATTTTGAAGGACTGATTCACCCCCTCATTCCATTGTTCTTCAAAAATTTCATTCGCATGAGTTTCAAACTAGAAGACATTGTTGACCTTGGTTATGGACTAGGATGAGTGGGATATGTTGGATCATTATAGGATACAACATGTTACTAGATTGTGGGAGGTTCCATATAATATGAATTCAATTACTACACTTTGTAATAAATGGTGTGTAGATACACACAATATTTTACTTGTTAATTGAGATATGACAGCTTATAATCAAGGATGTGTATTAGATATTATGATTACTAGTAGTAGGGGAGTGAGTTTAAATGATGACCTTAGGTGATACAAAATGATAGATGAGAGAAGTTGGGAGGTATTTTACAGAGTTCCATGTACATGCAAAGTCATCAATTACCATGGATGATATAGTGAGATGGATTTTTATCTGTTTGTGCAAATTAATTGTAGTGATATTAGCCTCTTGTATGGTAGTAGATGGATGTGGAGTAGAGATATCTTATAGTATGTATATGATTTATGAGATTATAGATAATTATGGTGCTCAATATGTTTTGATCAATTTTATGTTGGCTCATTTATACACATATTTGTATAAGTTCATGAAGAGAACCATGGTGGTGATATTAGTGTTATTATATTGTTGCACATACGGACATGTGATAAAATTATAGTTATGAGGTCACCGAGTGGGCCATGAGTGGATTAGGTGTGGAAAATAATCTTTACTTCTAGACAGTTTTGGACCGAAGAGTTAATGTCTTAATACCACGACATATAGATCTATTTTAGATTGTATTGACTAGTTGAAGTTGTATGGAGGCCATACAAGGACTATGGAGGACAAGTTCACAAGAGTGGCCAAGCTTTTATAGTATGAGTGGCTTTCATATAAGTTTGGGATAGGTTGTTTCATGTAGTGAGGAGAGTAAAGGTAAGGCTAGGTCGTATAGGATCCTAGTTATTCCCACCATCCATAGATGAGGGGATATAAAGATAGTTCCTATTTAGGTAGATGATGTGAGGTGTAAACCAAATTACACTCAGTGGTGGGCCAATAAATGATGGCTACTATTATTCGCAGTGGTAGTAGATGTTATAGAGAATTTTTAAATATATTTGCATCAAGAGGAGAGGGAGCAAGAGAGTAGGTACCTACCCGTGAGGGTGATACAATAGTGGTAGTGGTTGCTAAATGTAAGTATAACCTAGTGTTATTTTAATTATGTACTTTTTATAGGAACATGATGATGATGTGATAATATGTTTCATGTCTTATAGGTGGTGAGTATTTGATCACGATAGTGGACACGTCAATACACACATTGACATGATTGTGAGCATGCCCATCTATTCAATCATATAGTGGTGACAGATTCCACGTGTATAATATTATGGTCAAATAATGATGAGGTGATGATAGAGTTATCTTGTGCGAGGCAGGCCGTGAGAGGAAGGATATGTTTTCTTATGATATATAGAGCTCTAGGGACAATATGTCGAGGTGGTCACCAAGGAAGCATCATTATAGACGTAAATAGAGGTGTAGCACTTATGAGTACGAGAGATAAAGGTTTACTTGTGAAGCCTAGAATTTTAGAGCTCCCATAGTTTCCTCCAGAATAGTGATGAGGAAGTATGATGTATTTTACAAAGGGGAATTTCCCCTTAGTGTTTGTATATGAAAACATTGGATATATATATATATATATATATGATGGTGATGAAATCATTTTTACTATGATATTTTGATGTGTACTTGTGTATGTGTGTGAGTTATTGGTGATTTGATTTGATATTTGTTGAATTCATGATTGAGGATATATTTATTCTCGCTTTGTGGTGATTTTGTAGAGTAGACTATACATGTTGAATTCATATTGATGATAACAACATAGTGATTATAACTTAGGAAGAATCGATAATGCATTGGAAATATAACATAAAATAAATAAAGACAAACATGTATAGAATAGGCATGAAATCATATAGAACTAACTAATATAAAAAAATCTAGCTAGAAATAAGGTGAAAAATACACATAAGTGGTTCAAATGATGGCCATTTAGTATCATGAGCATAAGTTTGGAATGATAATCCCGAGGAAATCATAGTAACACTAGGAATATTTAAATCATGTAGTGGTAAGTGGTGCTCCTTCAAGACAAGCTAAGGTTTGGGGTGAATAATAAGTGGGAAAGTCATCTCATGAATATTCCAAATCAAGGGATGAATATACCAAATAAACTTAGGAGTACAAGAGGTTTTCAAAGTAAAATATCCCAATGTTCAATGTTGTGGCACATGAGAATTTGATCAATTAACATGATGTGCGTGAAAATCAATGACACCCTTTTTCTCAAGTATCTAAATCCTATCATGGATTTCATAGAAACCATTATCTTTATGACCATTGATCCTTTGAATATAATTAAATTTATGGTTACAATTTCATCATAAGCTGTGAGGAGGATGATGCTCATGAAAAGGTATCCAAATCAACTGCTCATCAATCAAAGTGTGTAAGATATTATTAGGTCTAGAAGAATGTAGAAAATTACAATGGCTCATTCTTTGGAGGGGGTGAAGTATGGTGTATCTCTACAAAAATGGGATGAATGATGATGATAATGCCTAATAGGGGATGGAGAATGTGAGGGTGGTCCAATAGGAGGAATAAAAGATGTTCTAGGTGGAGTAGTGTAATAACAAGAAGCATGTGTAGAAGGAGGTACATTAAGAATCTATTGTTCTAAATGAATAACTGTAAAACAAGGAACTAGAAAACATTCCCATGTGTCATACATTAAATTTTCTTGTAGAGGGAAAATCATAACATGAAAAAGATATATTGCATTTCTAAATCAATAGGATGATAAAGTAAATGATACATGCAATATTTGAATGTAAGATATAATCGATAACAGTTCATTAATTCCTTGATGTAAATAAGGTAAATGCTCAAAATTAACTTTAGGACCATTATTAGAAATAATTTTTTTAAAAAGATTCTTCCATATGAAGATAAGTAATAATAGATCCCCAGGCATGTGATGAGACCAATGTGAAGCAATATCAATAAGACTAATAGGAAATTATTTTAGAAGTAATCTATCATTAGAACGTGAAGCCATGACTAACCTAAAATCCTTAAGATGCATGTAAGGATTACCAATTGACCATCAAATAGTTTAAAATTAGGCATAGTAAAATTTTTAGGACAAGTTGAGTTATAGATCTTAGGAATATGATTTCGTGAAGATATTTAGTATAAGTACTAGCATAATAGGTCCTACCCTCAAGGGTAAGAGTGTGAATATTATTTTGTAAATCACCTACAACATGCATAAGAGAAATAAATTCTTATGGGTGGAATGCAATAAAACATTAAGAGTTTCATTAAGGGGTGTATCTTTTCATTATTAGTAGCCATATGTACACTATTTGGTTAGTAGGTAATCTTAGGATCAATAAATGGATAACTAGGGATATGCACATTAGAAGAATAATCAATAGGAATAGAAGTTTTCTCACTTTTATCAACAAAATCATTCCAATAAGGAATATGATCAATATGCACACTATGTTTATAATCATGATTATCGACATAATCCTTTGAAATATGAAGATTAGGAACACATGTATCTGTAAACTTTGCATATTTTAAGACAGCATGAGAAGAAATATGAGTATTGTTATTATTATGTTGCACAAAACTAGTAGAAGAAGAAAAATATGTATTCTTAGGCACAATATTCAGTAGAAAAGCACATTGTTGAAATAAAAGAGAGAACATTAATATAATTATCAGTAGTAATAGAATTAACTCTATTTATATGTACATATGTAAGTGGAGGAGGAGAAGAAACAAGATTAGGACCATTTTTAATCTCATCTACAACATCATTAGAACTATGAGCATCGAAACATCATTAACAAGACATTTTTCATTTGAAAAATTAACCAAATATTCAACACATATATAATTTGCAGAAAGAGAAACAATATCCCTATAAATATCACAAAAACTAGTAACCTCAATAGAGAGAAGGAGTGAAACATTAGGATGAGGGTTTATAAGTTTTTTTATTATAAGAGAAAATTCACATGTATGGATTGTATGTACCTTATGGTAAAATTGGGCTTCTTCTTGTACATTTGCAAAAAAGCATGATGATTAGTCATCGGTAAGATATCATACTTAGGTAGTGGGGGTTTGTAAACTTGATTACACATCATATTTTTGTAAGGCATTAGGAAAACATAAATGAAATAGAATTATGGATCCTATAGATAACTAAGGTTCGATCAAGAGTGGGGTTCACCAAATGGTTTAGTAGAATTTAAATCTTATCGAGGATCGAGATCAAATAGATAATATCAAAATTTCATAATATCTAATATGCAATGAAAAACAAGTGAAAATAATGAGAAGATGAGAGTGAATCAGTTGATAACATATTGTCTTTGCTATATCCGAGATGGAATAGTGCTAGAGCATGTTGGATCTAGGATATATATGATTCATCTGGAAAATAAAGATATGCAATTCTCTTAGAAGTAGTTCCTAGAAGAGGAAATGACCACCCATATGCTAGTGTCTATATTGAATGCTAGTGTCCTAGTGGTGATCCTGTATATGATTTTTAAGGTTTGATAATATATCATTCACTTCACTCTTTATCACTCCGACCTTGTTGTAGGGTTTTAATATCACACATGTACTGTAAAAATAACTAGCTACCTACATAATCCTCAAGCACATTCTTGAGTTAGAATGACCTCATGATCACCCCAATGTGATTTTCATCGAGCACTACACTATATTTCATAATCAATGTAGTTATGGTGTGTGTGTGTGTAATATAATATTGTCCCTTGAAACTAGGTTTCCTTTTTCCACTTACACTAAGATAGTCAAATATAACTAATTTTCCCAAGATCAATGTGTGAGATGGGATTCATAAACTTCCCTTCCTATGTAGTGATTGATGCAGCCCATATGTAGTCCTTGAATGTTGGTATTTTACCAAGTAGTAGATAATAAGTAATAGCCCCAAATTACCCCTCCTTAGAATAATTATTAGGTTGTGTATATATATGATTCCTTTATTTGAATTTTGATAGTTAGTGACACTAAAGGCAAAACCAAATAATGAAATAAAAAATATAAAAGACCCAAAGTTAAGCACCAAGTGACATATTAGAAAATAATACAAGATGCACAAAAGTGCCTAGAATCTACACTAGCACCCAAGTGCTAGTGTCCTTACTCGGGTGGTATTGTCCCAGTGCGAAGAACAAATTACATGAAAAATGAGAGGAACATCAATTCATGTGAATAAACTATGAAGCATACAAATCTAGAAAATATAAGACAATGTCACAATCAAATCAAATAAAGAGAAATAGAAGTCACTAGTGTGTAATCATCTCACTTACAATCCATGTATATAACAACATAATAGAGTTGTATGTAATTGTAATAAGTTCATATTTTTGTGTCTATACCTGAGTGTGTAGACATACTTTTTCTTCAATTGAATGTTTTTTTACAAAATCCCATTGTGTTTGGTGTTGGCATGATCCACAATGAAAACTGCTAATAAAGAGTGTAGTCAATGTCTAGGATAAATAATTGAACTTTAACTCAAATGAAAATTATAACATGAAATATTTGAATTTACAAAAGTATGAAATGAAATATATGTAAAAATAGAAGGAATATACCCATTTCTTAGTAGAGAGAAAAAACCCATTCTTTTCTTATGCTTGAAGATTTTCTTCATTGAATTTGTTGAACTTTTCCAAAGAATTGGGGGTGATTAGAACGCAATTGTGCCAAGGTGAAACTAGAGTGTTAAGTGCATGTGGCCTAATGTGGAATTATCAGGAGAGAAGAATAAAAATGAACTTCCAAAACACCCTACTAAGGAATAAAACTGTATCAAAATTATTCAAGCCAATATGATATCTTTCCCTTTGAGTGCAAGAGGAATGGAAATTATTCCTATGAAGAAACTATCAAATTTGATACATTCCATATACAATGGATCACACCATTGCTGAAATATCTAGGCCCTATTGTATAAATAAGGACACATTATAAAATAGAATGAGTTCCCGTGTTCCCTGAACCCATATGCCACACAATTAAATAGAATTTTTAATGTACTAAGATGTTGTTAGAGGAGGTAGACTTATGCCCCAATATTCCTGAAATCAGTAGTAGAAAATGAATTTCATAATGTAGTCAGTAAAGTAATTCAAGCCCCTTATACTAATATTAATCGAGTATGAAACTATGCCAAAACCTGAAATTGTAGCTAAAAATATGAAATTATTGGAAAAGTTAATGTAACTTCCCTTGGGAAAAAATGTGTAGTAAGGTCGAGACCATTTGTATGGTCTTGAACAATAGGTATGGTTCCACACCTATGAATTTTTGTATAAATGTATATTTTTGTCTATATTTATGAGTTCTTGTACCATGTTTATACTGTATCATACCTCAAAGCATTTTGTTTGTGTCTACTTTAAGTGTAGAATTTACTTAGATGAATTCCCCATCCTTTAAGGAAGTGTAAAAAACTAATTTTTATCCCTTGGTTCTAAATAAAAGATGTGTTCCCATGTAATAGATGTATGAAATAGTCTATAATAGCATAGGATGTTAAGGAGGTGGCTACCTTGGAGAACTTGTACCTAAAAAAGTAAGGTATTTGTGCATGGTGGAAACCATTGCATGGAAGAAAAGAAATGATATAAATATTTAAAAACCATATAGATGATAGTGATATCAATCAATTATAGAAACAATGAAATCATATTAAAAATTGCGTAAACAATATAACACAAAGGTTTAAAGCCACAAATAATGGACACCAACAATGTCACAAAACAATTAAAGCATGTAGACTTGTAAACAAGAAAAATCAAGAGAAAATAAGCTAGGTATAATGCCACAAATTTGGGATATAGATGGTGTCCTAAGATAATCAGGGGCACATAGGCCACAAGCAATGGAAATAAGTAAACACTAGTACACAAAAAATAAGTATATAAGAAATAAGAGTGTCAAAACATGATAACATGATATAGTAGCCAATATATGTAAAAATTTGTGAAAAAGAGATGGCATCACTCGACATGACACATACGTTAGTTCTAGTATCTCAATAGATAACATGTACACAATGTATGAAATCTAGAAAAATATGGAAGTAAAAAGAAACTATAATAGAACAATAAGAGAAAACAAACTAGGTATAACACCAAAAACATGGGATACCCATGGTGTCGTAAGATAATCAAGGTGCATAAGCCACAAGAAAATAAAATAAGCAAACAATAATACATGTAAAAAATTATGCATCAAATAAGAGTTTATAAACATGATAACATCATAGAGTATCCAATATAGGTGAAAAACGTAAAAGAAGAGATGTCATCACTTTACAAGACACATGTGTTAGTCATGCTATCTCTAAAGATAATATGTACAAAATGTATGGAATCTAATAAAATATGGAAGTAGAAAGGAACTATAATAGAAGAATAACACTTGAATGAAGTCAAAATAGATCCCCCTAAATGTATAATAAGTTTGGGTAAAGTGATCAGCCAACACCTATCATCATGTAATAATCTATGTATGTCCTGTATCATGCTCAAAATACCATGTAAACGCATGTGTGTAAATAGAAATGAAGCATAATATCTTATCAAACCATAGTGACAAAAATATGTATTATGTAAAGTTGTAACAACTAAATAAAAATGTATAGGTCTTGATTTTGTATTTTACAAATATGTGAATATTTTTATTTTTAAAAACTATGTGAATGTTTTTATATTTTCAAAGTGTTTATATATGTACATGAAAGAAGGGTAAAATTTCAGTACTCATTATTTGAAGGAAGAATAGACCTAATGAAATGAATGTGCCAAGGCCCTAGGATCATATCAACAAATTTAGCTTTCAGGGGTAAAACATGTATCCATCAAGAGGTAGCTAACATAGTTGTAGAATATGTGGGCGTGGTGTGAAAATTAGGAACAAAGTCATGGATTGTATCAAAGGGGATGATCCGGGAGTAGTAATAGGATCAAGAGCGATATAAAGGAATGGATGAGGGGTATGTTGTAACATGTGGGTATCTTTGATAGGTAAGAGGTTTCATAAATTAATTGCATAGAGCCCATAATATGAAAAAAATAGTGTGACATTGTTATAATTGTAAGATACAATTTTGTAAAGATATAACAAGGGTTTCATATTTCTATAGATCAATGTGGATAGAAAAATCTAGAGGAATAGAGTACAAGAATTAGTAGAGTGTTACTATATCTACAATAAGAGTCGAAGAGAGTGTGAAGTTATATGAGGTAGAAATGGTAAATAAAAACATGGGGGTTGGTTATCAGTTGTGGTGGTAAAAGTTTTATGATCATTGGATGTGTATTAAGAATTATTCCTAGTAACTAACTTGGAAGCTAGATTCATGATGAAATTTTTAAGTGGGACATGCAAATTCCCCACCGTCATTGATACAATAAATATGTAGCTATGGGATGTAGAGTATGATGAATCACTAGAGGAGATAGAGAAAGGGAGTGATTTGAATGAGTGGAAATGGTATAGGGAATATGTGATGTGGGGAGGGTATCCCATGTTAGAGCATTTGAATTCTATGAGATCTTAGATAAGGTGGTTGATGTTGAGAGAATTTTTATTGAGGTGAATAATATAGTGATGACATCCGTAGTAAGCATTGGCATTACAATACTTACTTTGAGGCTTAATCATATCAAACTTGAAAATGGTGGAAGAAGAGATACAAGATTATAATTAAGTAATTTTTTAAATATAATGTATGAAAAATAAGGTAAGTGAGTAAAGTGTCATTTAGGTGAAGTAATATGTGTGTGATTATTGATAGATGCTTGGTGAAAGTAAAGACTGGATGAGAAAATGTAATACCATCAGATGCTAAAGTGACATTTGAAGTATAAAGCCAAGTTTTGTTAAGAAGGATATTATAAGTGGAATCACCGGGACAATATAACAAGATGCTTCAACTATCTTAGGCCCCATAGTGATTGGGATAATGGTATAACTTAATACTGGTGAGGTATGGTGCACATCTATGAATATTGTAAGCAATATGGATAATATCCTAAGTAGATAATCCTAAATCATGGATAAAATATAGGACACAAATGTTGATGTTTGATGTTAGGTGAATAAGAACATGCTTGACTAGAGTCCTATACACAAAACATTGAACATAATTTGGATGCTTGTTTCCAGTCAATGGTAGAGGAGGAATGAAAATAGAATCATGACTAATAGTGAAATAAAAGGCCTTTTAAATAATATACATTTTTAATGGGTGTGTTAAGATGATTATAAGTGTTGGTAAAGACTTGAAGTAAAATTTCCTTATAAAGGGTGTTTTCTTTAGGATATTCAAGGAATGATTTGGTATGATCAAGATGGGAAGTCACTTTTGTAATAAATAAATATATGAAGCCAAAAATAAGAATAATACAATAGGATAATATAAATTAACCCTAAGGGTATTAGAGTAGATGGATAATATCAAGTCACGAGTCGGGTTCACTTGAAATATTTACACCATAATTATATCCAATATGAAACTTAATTTATTTTCATGAAATGGTGGACTAAAGGATGTAATGGTTCAACAACAAGTGATTAAACTAATTATCTATCTTTGAACATTAATTATGACAATTAGAATAATGCTTTTATAATTGTAATTAATATGATAAAAAACATATGAACATGGAAATACGAAGGAATGAGTGAATTTATCTAATTATAGGTGATTCTTGAAAGTTTTAGGAGGGTGTAATCCTTGAATAAAGAGATATCAACTTGAGGATACTTCGTTCTAGACAATGTAACTAGAAAATGAACCAACGTTTATAGGTGATTCTTGAAAGTTTTAGGAGGATGTAATCCTTGAATAAAGAGATATCAACTTAAGGATGCTTCATTCTAGACAATGTAACTAGAAAATGAACCAACGTAGGATCATACAAATCTACCAAGATTGTTTGTATGGTCTTGACCTTATTATATACGTCTTGGTCCTACTTGGTTTCTAAATCTATAAATTCCACATACTAACGGTTTCCTATAACTATCTATTGGTATAAAACCCTAGTTTTCATTCATGTTGTAAAGCTCTATGAATAATCTAAACATGATTGAAAACCCTAACTATGGGTGAAATCTTGGGAAAATAACATTATTTAGGTTCTTGATATCCCCATGCACCTCTAACATTGGAAATACTCTTAACAAGCCTAATCCCACACGTCCTTCTCCACATAACATGTGATATCAAAAGTAATACAAATGGATTTGAGAACCACATTTGGAAATAATTGAGTTGATTTAGATATTGTTAAGATACTTGGGAAATGGATGTTTGAGTGCTTGTAGATGAGAGTGATTATTGAATTAACCTAGTATGAAGATTTAAACCTATAGATATTACTTCCCTAATTATTTTAGATGTGTTATTGGGATATTTAGGGAGGCTTGGGTGCCTTTTGAAAGTGTTAGAAGTGAGTGTAAAAATGTAGTTCCATATGATTTTTAAAGTTAGCAAATGAGTTAGTGTTTACTTGCTTATAGAAGGTTCCATATATGATTTATAGAAGAAAGGAAAAACCATATATATTAGAAGACCCAACACAAATATGAATTTGAAAGAAAAGGTGGAGGACATGTTGGTTCAATAAAGCACCATTTGGCTAGGAATAGATATACTATCTTGACCAAACTATACAAACTTGATCAGGGAAGGAAAACATGAAGTTGGAACTTTGGAACTTAATATTTTATGTTTGTCTATGGAGTTTGTGCATTTTATTCTCAAAATTTTATGGCATGTCAGTGTATAAGGATAAAAAAACTAAACAAGATACCTTATGATGTGTTAAGTGAGAATGGGAAGGTTATAGTTATCTTGACAAGAGTTCCTTATCATAACCAACAATATAAAAGAGTGAATTTCCAAATTTTAGTGTCTAAACCATCTATTAAATCTACATGTGAGAATATAAATTTGGAGAGTTATGTGAAATTGCACGTGGATTGAGATGATGAGAAAAGAAGAGGTAGTATGCTACAATTGAATAAATGTAATTATTTTTCTACCATGTTCACACTAGGGGATTGTTTGGAATTTATTATGTTAGTGCTCCCATTTATGAGAAAATATATTTAAGGGATTATGATATTATATATGCTGTAATAACAAAATGATTTTTAATCTAATAATAGAATAAAATAGTGTTGTGTGTTATTTGAATGACTCACCCAATATGGCGATATTTGTTATAGGAGTTTTGTGAGATATTTTAGGGAAATCTTGTTTAAGTTGTTAAATCCAACTTCAATGTATGTAGGATATCACATGACCTATTTATATGTAAGAATTTTTTTGAGATGAAAAACAAAAGAATTATTATTGTGTGTATAATCTATGTTTTACATTTGATAATCCATACCAAATTTTACATTTAGTATTAGAGTAGATTATTCCTATGAGATCTAAGGAGATTCAAGAGGTATCTCGATTAGTATGATATATTTAAAGTTATTTTGGGTAGATTCATTGTAATGATCGGTTTCCTTTGTAGACAAAATTCATTAATATGATAGATTTTTTTTGAAATTATCTTGTAGAGTTTTATGTGTGTGAGAAAATAAATTTAAAGTTTAGAATGGTGTTAAATTAGCAGCCTGTGCAAGTGTAAAAAAATATGATTAGAATATTGGGAAATATTGTGAGAAAAATAACATCATATATTTATCATTAACATAGATGTAGTATACTCATTTGATATCATATTAATGTCTTTTTGTTATAAACATAAGGAAGAGACTCACAAATTATCTTGTACACCATCTTAAGATTTTGATTTTAGATATGGTGAAATTTCTATTAAATAAACATATTTGTGGTTAGAATTTCACATATGGTGAATGAAAACTAATTTGGATGTCTTTATGGTGGAAAATTAAAAACTCTGCTAAAAATTAACATCCAAGTATTTTAGGGAGAAAGAAAAAATTAAAAAAATCAAAAGTGCAAATCCATCACCTTTGGAGCATTCTAACAAGATAAAAATCTTTGAAAAAATTCAAGGAATAGGTCTTTTGTGATTGGTATATTTTTTTATCATGCACGTTTAAACTAAAGTTTTAAATGTCCATACAAAATTAGGGTTGGTTTATTTTATTTTTGTAGTGTCTTTAGGTTATTTAAATTATTCATGTCTAATATGTTATCATTCTCTTAAATTCACTATTAGTTGATGTGATTTGTTATGTCTAGTTTATGTTTGTTTGGTTGTTATATGTTTGTAAATATATGTGTTCATTGTGATAATACTATATTTCCTAGTTTTGAAAATTGAGTGTATTGTTTTATATCTGCATTGTCAATGTCTAAATAAATCGAGTTCATACAATCAAGATTGTATTTATGTAATTATGTATTTTTATTAAAAAATAAATTAAATATTACTTAAATTAATTGTTATGTATATATCATCTTATCTAGGTTAATAATCAATAAATAAATTGTCTATGTTTATAGTTGTAAAATTTTTGAATTAATTGATTGATTCAAAATGGGGGAACTGACAGCAGTCGGGGGCAAAAATACCATGAAAAGAAGTGATTTTTGTTGCCGGGATGATGAGCATCAAAACGGTCATAACAGAGCCCCAACGCTGATCTCTTTTTCACTATGCTCTGTCAGTGTAAATTCTACTCTGGTTAGTTGGGGTAGTAACTCCATCTAGATAGCAACATGGCAACAAGAAGCTTATTTTCTACATCATCGTTTGTAGAATCTCCATTTCTCCCGAGAATATCCCCACTTATGGAAAAGTAATCCATCTCGGTCTTCCACCTTCACAGAAGTGCTTATTCCCCTCTTTCTCTAAAACCACGATAGCCCTTCTTCTTCGAGTGGTTTCAATCATGGGATCTCTTCAAACTGAAACCCTAGGAAGTTCCCCCTTAACCTGGTTCTCCTATGGATAATGCCTCTTCTTTGCAGTATTCCCTTTAATGGGAGAATGTTATAGTTGGGGATTTATTTTCTTCACATACGTTGGCCCGTGATGGAAAATTAGAAATTAATGAAAAGAATGGGTTAGAAGGTCAGATTATACTCTTCAAAAATAGGGCTCTAATAGGTAAATTTATAGCAATATGGATATCTATAAACAAAATCTCCAAATGGTGTGAGCATCAATGGGGGAAGGGGTTATAAATTATCCTTTTGGCTAAGGGTTTATACCTAATCTTATTATGTAGTGACACTCATCAAACTAAAGCCCTTAAGAGGAAATCCAATTTCATTCTCAAATGGGGCCTCCTTCTCCAAGAATTGATTCCCAAATTTGATCCCAAAAAAATGATGCAAAAGAACATTAGGTTTCGATTATTTTGTACACCTTTTCAATTGAATATTAGAATCTAAAAATCCTTTCCAAAATCTATAGCGATTTAAATTCATTCAATCAACTCTTGACCTTTTCACTAACACTTTTTCTAGGTAAGCATTTCATTTGACCCCTCTAAGAACCTACAGATTCAGATTCTATCCAGAGACCCTGAACATGGATCAAGCCATTGAATATGAAAGGATCTCTCTCACGAAATGCTTCATGATAAAATTAGGTCATCTTCAGAATGATGGTTTGACAAATCCAAAGACTATGATAATTCTTCACCGAGAACTCCTCGTCTATGATTATTTACTAATGCACAGCCTTTAGTTTGGTGGATATTAAACAAAACAACAACCGAACACAAGAATACCATTGACTATGATAAGACAATGACGACAAATCCAAAATAAATTATAATATTAACATGAGATACTTCAATGAGATACTTCAACAAGACTATGGGAGAAACTTTACAATTACACCTCTTGATGGCTTCTTGACACACCTTTAACGATGGCTTCCTTCGCACACTTCCTACAATATTTCTCACTACTTCTTTCTATGCTAAATGAGGGGGTGGCCTCTCTATTTATAGAACTTCGAGGCTTATCCATCCTATCTCTAAGATAGGATAAGAAATCCACTACGACGAATCATATTCCATACCTTAACTCTTATCTCGTACATGTAAGCTTATCTCATAAGATAAGATAAACCTTATCATTTTACATGGGTTCCACATTTTTAGACTTTTTACAAATAAAATACACAAAATATTTATGACCTCACTCCTTGTCCTTATTACCAATATAATATTTCTAATTCCTAATCATGTAGACCCTACTTCTCTAATTACCCAAACTTTGACATTTTAACATTACCGACCACTTACGACAAATATTTACTTTTTACAACATTCCTATTGTACTTTGGTATTACCGTACTCCCACATTATTGGCGGCACCGTCTTGTGGCGCCGTTATCTTCTATCGGACGCTACTACTAATTACACTTAACAACATCCTATTCTTAATACATACATTAATGAAATAGAAATTTTGGAGGAAAATTTTAGTGTCGACATCTTCCCCCTTCCTAGCTTCTACTCCGTCCTCGGAGTAGACTATTCTAGTGCTTGGAAAATCTTCAACTTGTCGTGGTTGACCCATTTCGTAATGGGAGTGCCATCCATTCCTCCAGGTCAGTGCGTACCATTTTCATGCCTGCATTTTCTTTATTTTGTAGGGCCCCATCCATTTTGGAAGAAATTTTCTCTTCTTCTTTTTTGTATACGGAATCATATACTAGGACCAAGTCATTCACATGAAATGGAGACCATCGGATCTTTTGATCAAAGTATTCCTTCTGCTTCATTTTCTTCTTATGGCTTGTATCCTTTGCTATTTCCCTCATTTCCTCTAGCAAATGAAGATGTACCAACCTTTCTTTTACTGAATCACTTTCATCCATCCTTTCATTTTTCATAACTCTCATAGTGGGAATATCAAACTCAATAGGAAGAACTGGATCAATGCCATAGGCCAACTGAAATGGGGAGTATCCTATTACTGACTTTGATGTTGCCCTATATGCCCACAATGCTTTGCATGAATCCTTTTATCCCATTTATGTACTGCTGAAGGCTGCATCTTTTGCTAGAATTTGACACGACACAAAATTTGTTCGTTCCACTGTCCATTTTGTGCTTGGCTTGTATGTTGTTGCCTTCCTGTGCTTGATAGAAAACTTATTGACTAGGGCTTCTACCACCTCATTAATGAAGTGGCTTCCTTGATCTGTTACAATTTCTAATGGACAACCAAATTTGGTGACAATGCGTTCATATATGAACCTTGCCACTTCATCCATGGAAGTTGTTTTCAATGGCCTAGCTTGACCCACTTGGTTAAATAATGCATGGCAACTACAATATATTTATTTTGACGTGATGTAGTTGGAAGTGGACCTACAATGTCTATTCCCCATTTTTCAAAGGGACCAAGGGGAAGAATAGGACATAATGGAGCTGATGAAGTCTTACGGTTACCATGTGTTTGACAAATATCACATGTCTTACAATAATTATAACAATCTTTAAAAGAGTGGGCGGTGATAACTTTGCATCCAAGATCCTTCTTGTTGTAAGTTGTCCAGAGAAGTGCCCTCCACATGTACCATTGTGGAATTCTTCTAGCAGCTCCTTTCCTTGATCACGTCCAATTGCCCTCTTGTACTGTCCATCAGGTCCTATTCGAAATAATGCTCCATGCAGAATAGAATATGGACGGCTGGCTTGAGTAATCTTTCTCTTAGTCTTTGCATTGGCACCATCGAAACTTGAATTCATTAAGGTAATTCCAAATATCTATGTATTCACTAGGGATTGTGTCGAGGAGAACAATCTTTGCATCGGGAAAATCATCATCATCACAAGATGATCCTAAACCATCATAGGCTCGAGAGAGTGCATCTGCATTGACATGCTTCTTTCCTGGCCTATCTATAATATCAAATTCAAATTCTTGTAGCAAAATTATCCATCTTGCTATTCCTCCACGATGGGTTAGGCTTATTGACAATATATTTGAGCACGATGATCCGTTCTGACTATAAATTTCTACCCTAGCAAGTAATTTCTAAACTTCTTTACTGAAAAAATGATAGCGAGCCTCTTTTTCGATTCTGGTATAGTTTACCTCAATTTGCTCATTTATGCTCTCTCCCCAAAAGTAAATTGGATGTTCATTCCCATTTTCATCCTTTTGGCTCAAAGTACTACCTAGTGCTTTGCATCGAGGCATCGGTGTACACAATGAATGGCTTGCTCCAATCTGGATTCTTCAAAGCAGTGAAGACACACGGGGCTTCCTTGATTGTCCAAAAGCTTCATGCGCCTTGTTTCTGGTTCATAAGCAACATCCTTCTTCAAGAAGCTGGGTTAGTGGTGTGTAATCTTTGAGAAATTCTTGATGAACCTTCTATAGTAACCCACATGGCCTAAAAATGATCTCAACTTACTTCTATTCATAGGAAATGGTAAATCTTTGATTTTGAAACTTTATCGGGATCGAGTACCAATACCATCTCTGGATACAACATGCCCTAACAAAACACCTTTAGAACATCCAAAGACACACTTTGTAGGGTTTAGTGAGGCTTGTGCTTCATCTAACCTTTGAAATTTATCTCCATCAGTGCGGGTGGTCCACTTGCTCCCATAGATGCAAAAATCATCGAAAAATACTCGATGAAGGTCCCGATGTAGGGTTCGAACACCCTATTCATCAAATGCTTGGAATGTTGCTTTGGAGCATTACACAACCCAAAGGCATAACTCTATAAGCAAACGTTCCCCAAGGAGTGGTGAACATGGTCTTGGTGATCTTTCTCTGCTTATACGAACTTGGTTGTAGCCATATATCCATCCATCGACAAAACTATAACACTCTGGCCATTCTACTTCGTCCAAGATCTGATCTGAAAATGGAAGAGGGTAATGATCCTTCTTTGTTGCCTTATTGAGCTTCTGTAATCAACACAAATGCATAGCTTCCCATTCTTTTTATTGAGATCACAATGGGAGAAACCCATTATGAATTCTCCACAGAAAATATGAATCCTGCATCAAGCAACTTATCTATTTCTTCTTTTACAGTCTTGGAAAAATTAGGATTCATTCTATATGGCATTTGCTTTATAGGCTTAGCACCATCTACCAGCTCAATACAATGTTCTACCCAACTTACTTGACGGAGTTCCTTGTAATCAAAAGTGAATAGGTGTATGTACCTTCGAAAGAGCTGGAGGTAGGATTCCTTCTCACTCTCCATCACAGCATCACCAATCTTTATTTGTTGGAGACGATCATCAACTTCTTCTTCAGATAATTTTATGGGGTCATGAGTTGGTGTGGTGGCGGGGATATCCATGGCTGAAACATCCACCTCGCTTTCTTCATCTTCGAGTGTCCACTTCACTTGGTACTAGAGTAATCGAGAGGATGTCCATCATCGGTTTCATCACTTGAATCCACAGGTTCTACTTTATGATGTCGAGGATCACGTTTATCTTCACCCTCTCTCTACCACATCCAAGTGTCATGAAACCTTCATTCCAGGTAGTTTCTTGCATGAACTCTCCTTAGTCATGGTCTTCCCAGCAGACATTGGGTGCATAGCAGTACCATTTTCATCACTGAAAGTCTACCACACATACACACCCATAACGAGATATTGCCACATTTGAAACTACACCTTCGGTTTAGTTTTCCCTTATTTAATGACCTTAACATAAGTGTTGAAGGGCGATCAATTTTAAACCCAACATATTCATTACTGAGACTCGGTCATTACATTAACTGCAGCACCTCCATCAACTAAGACATCATGAATTGAAATACCATTACATAATACCTCAGCTTGTGGAGCATAGGGATCTGCCTCTGCCTCCAAAACAGGGACCTCAACCTCCTTCCTTCTTCGAGCATTGAGTCCACCTCGCAACTCCCGCCTCTTCTCGAAGACATAGCCAAGAGAGTTGACCATATGTAATATTTGCGGGCCTTTTGGACGAGATCTTCCAAGATGGAGTATGGTCCTTGCCCCTGTGAAATCAGAAAATCCTGCACACCCAACTTTCTTCTCCTATGTTTCTTACTAGTTTCTTCTTTCATCTTCTTAGGATCATTTCCATCTTGATTATCTTTTTCTTTCTTTCTTTTTGTTACAAACACATCTACTTCATTATTTCTGCTCTTATCTACTACATCAAAAGAATTCACGGTGCTTTTCCTTTATCATTATCTCCCTTACCGGATGTAGAAGCTCTATCTGGACAATTATACTTATAATGACCCTTTTATAACAACCATAACAAACAACTTCAAAATATTTCTTTTTGGACCTCTATCTCCTCCACGAGAACTAAATTCCTTTCCTTGAAGAAGATTAATAGTTAAGCGACCCATCTTTTGAGCGAGATCTTCATACTCGGTAGATGTATTAGGAGAAATATTTGTGCTCACCGGGAGTGGTTGTGGATTCGGGACCAAAGGTCTTGGTGTAGGCTCTACTTTAGCAACAATTTCTTTGGGCTCCTCTTCCATGCTTTCTTCTTGCCTTCTTGCATCTCCTTTGCTTGTTGATGGTAGGCTGGGCGGTCATACTTCACTCGTTGTCGATCTCGGCTTCATCCCAAGAATGAAGTGCTTACGAGAGGAGATTATCCACGCCATTCATCAACCCATCCGCTAGTCCTTCCTTCCGGATCTGGGCATCGAGCTTCCTCCTTAGCTCTAGAACACGAGCATGATAATCCCTTATCTTCTCCTTCTCTCCTTGGGATAGCTTTGTGATCTCGATCATGAGATCTGCATATTTCTGTTGTTCACCAAATTCTTCAAAAAACTTTCGGTTAATAAATCCCATGAATTTTTCACATTATCACCTAGTGTTTGAAACCACCTAAGTCTTTGAACCATCCAAAAGGTAGGAAAAATTCAGTCCATTGTTCCCTTCTTATAAGGCCATTACAAATACAAGATCGTTTAAACTCTTGAATGAAAGAAGAAGCATCTTCATTAGATTGAGCTGAAAAAATAGGAATCTTTCCCATTTTCAAAAGTAACCACCGTGAAATACCAACCCACAAGTACAATTAACAAGACTTATGTGCACAAATAATTGGAATCACTATACTAGAAAGTGACTTTACACCTTTCTACGGTAAAATAGAAATGACCACGGTAAACTATGGTAAAACTTGACTTACTACGGTAAAAACGACTTTCTTATGGTAAACACTATTCACGGTAAAAGTGAAGTTCTTTGCGGTAAATACTATTCACGGTAAAAAGTGACTTTACTGCGGTAATTACTATTCCCAGCAAAAAGGACTTTACCAGGGTAACTACTATTCATGGCAAAAATGACTTTAACATGGTAACTACTATTCACGGTAAAAATGAATTTACCATGGTAACTACTATGCACGCAGTAAAAACAAGGTTACCCTCGATTAATTTTTTTGCTAAGTGGGAATATCTCTCCGAAAATCCACCAACGAGGAATGGTCCGGCAACGGAACCAAAATGTCATCACCCGAATCCGGCACTATGATAATTCTTCACCGGAACTCCTCGTCTTATGATTATTTACTAATGCACTGACCTTTAGTTTGATGGATGTAATCTGGAAACAAAACAACAACCGAACATAAGAATACCATTGACTATGATAAGACAAAATGACGAAAAATCTAAAATATCAAAATAAATTATAATATTAACATGAAAGTGTTACAATCTCACCCATGAGATACTTGACAAGACTATGGGAGAAACTTTACAATTACACCTCTTGATGGCTTCTTGAACACACCTTTAGCGATGGCTTCCTTCACACACTTCCTACAATATTTCTCACTACTTCTTTCTATGCTAAATGAGGGGGGTGGCCTCTCTATTTATAGAACTTCCAGGCTTATCCATCCTATCTCTAAGATAGGATAAGAAATCCACTCTGACGAATCATATTCCATACCTTAACTCTTATCTGTACATGTAAGCTTATCCATTAAGATAAGATAAACCTTATCATTTTACATGGGTTCCACATTTTTAGACTTTTTACAAATAAAATACACAAAATATTTATGACCTCACTCCTTGTCTTTATTACCAATATAATATTTCTAATTCCTAATCATGTAGACCCTACTTCTCTAATTACCCAAACTTTGACATTTTAACATTACCGGACCACTTACGACAAATATTTACTTTTTACAACATTCCTATTGTACTTTGACTATTACCGTACTCCACATTATTGGTGGCACCGTACTGATGGCGCCGTTATCTTCTCGACGCTACTACTAATAATACACTTAACAACATCCTATTCTAATACATACATTAATGAAATAGAAATTTTGGAGGAAAATTTTAGTGTCGATAGTCCCTTGAAGAACTTGTTAAGATGGATACCTAAAGATATTGTCCCGATAGGCTTAGCATTGATAATAATGGTCATCAAGCCCCTTGAAGAGTTTTCAATGGATTTTCTAGATGTTCTTTGGAGGCTAGAAATTATTATACTATTGATCAATATTTTTCCCTCTCTCCCAAGTCTTTCATCGTGGATGCCTCCGTGGTCACTTGGAATCAACAAATGTCCTCAAACTTATGCAATATGGAATGGAAGGCTGGACACGGTTCGTAGGAAGCTGGACACAGTTTGTCTAAAGCGGAACTAGAATCATGGGTTCAAGAAGGAGCAAATATTGGACTCTCATCCGACCTTTCTTGAAGAAAATCATCCAGAAGAAAGTGTCATGGATGATCAACTAGTGTAGTAATTAAATATTTTCTCCTTAGGATTTACTCCATGCCTTCCAAAACTTCCCAATGTCAGTCATTCTACCTCGGTGGAAAGACCTAGTAATGAAGCTAATACCAATAAAGAGATCACCAAAGGTAAGAAAAATCAAATAAGTAATTATTTTCTAGAAACTAAATAGGGAGGGCCAGTCCCTCCTAAAGAGAAAATGAAGATCTTATCTTGGAATATTAGGGACCTCAATGCCCGTAACAATAGTTCTTGGTTAAGCATTGTATTTTTGAATATGAGGTAGATATTTTCTTATTTCAAGAAACAAACCATGTTTTGTGGAGTATGGGGAAATTGGCATTTAAAATGGAAAGGTTGGAAAGGTCTCTTTATTGATTCAAGATAGGTGTTGTCGACACTAAAATTTTCCTCCATAATTTCTATTTCATTAATGTATGTATTAGGAATAGGATGTTGTTAAGTATAATTAGTAGTAACGTCGATAGAAGATAATGGTGCCGTCGATGCGGTGTCGCCAATAATGTGGAGTATGGTAGCAGTCAGTAAGTCAATAGGAATGTTGTAAAAAGTAAATATTTTTCGTAAGTGGTCCGGTAATGTTAAAATGTCAAAGTTTGGGTAATTAGAGAAGTAGGGTCTACATGATTAGGAATTAGAATATTATATTGGTAATAAGGACAAGGAGTGAGGTCATAAATATTTTGTGTATTTTATTTGTAAAAAGTCTAAAAATGTGGAACCCATGTAAAATGATAAGGTTTATCTTATCTTAAAAGATAAGCTTACACATACGAGATAAGAGTTAAGGTATGGAATATGATTCGTCGAGTGGATTTCTTATCCTATCTTAGAGATAGGATGGATAAGCTGGAAGTTCTATAAATAGAGAGGCCACCCCCTCATTTAGCATAGAAAGAAGTAGTGAGAAATATTGTAGGAAGTGTGCGAAAGGAAGCCATTAGTTAAAGGTGTGTTGAAGAAGCCTCCCATAGTCTTGTTGAAGTACCTCATGGGTGAGATTGTAACAATTTCATGTTAATATTATAATTTACTTTGATATTTCAGATTTTCATCATTCCGTCTTATCATAGTCGATGGTATTCTTGTGTTCGGTTGTTGTTTTGTTTCCAGATTACATCCACCAAACTAAAGGCTATGCATTAGTAAATAATCATAGCATGAGGAGTTCCCGATGAATAATTATCATAGTGCCAGATTGGTGATGACATTTTGGTTCCATTGCCGGGACCATTCCTCGTTGGTGGATTTTCTGGAGAGATATTCCCACTTAGTCAAAAATCAATTAGAGGGTAACCTTGTTTTTACTGTGCATAGTAGTTACCTTGGTAAAGTCATTTTTGCCATGAATAGTAGTTACCATGATAAAGTCATTTTTGCTATGAATAGTATTTATCACAAAAAAGTCACGTTTTACCATGAATAGTATTTACCGCAGTAACTTCACTTTTTACTGTGAATAGTGTTTACCACAGTAAAGTCAGTTTTTACCGTAGTAAGTCAAGTTTTACCATAGTTTACCATGGTCATTTCTATAGTAATTACAATTATTTGTGCACATAAGTCTTGTTGATTGTACTTGTGGGTTAGTATTTCACGGTGGTTACTTTTGAAAATGGGAAAGATTCCTATTTTTTCAGCTCAATCTAATGAAGATGCTTCTTCTTTCATTCAAGAGTTTAAGTGATCTTGTATTTGTAATGGCCTTATAAGAAGGGAACAATGGACTAAATTTTTCCTACCTTTTTGGATGGTTCAACACTTAGGTGGTTTGAAACACTAGGTGATAATGTGAAAAATTCATGGGATTTATTAACTGAAAGTTTTCTTGAAGAATTTGGTGAACAACAGAAATATGTAGATCTCATGATCGAGATCACAAAGCTATCCCAAGGAGAGAAGGTGAAGATAAGGGATTATCATGCTCGTGTTCTAGAGCTAAGGAGGAAGCTCGATGCCCAGATTCGGAAGGAAGGATTAGCAGATGGGTTGATGAATGGCGTGGATAATCTCCTCTGTAAGCACTTCATTCTTGGGATGAAGCTGGAGATCAGACAACGAGTGAAGTATGACCGCCCAGCTACCATTGAACAAGAAAAGGAGATTGCAAGAAGGAAAGAATAAAGCATGGAAGAGGAGCCCAAAGAAATTGTTGTTAAAGTAGAGCCTACACTGGCACCTTTGGTCCGAATCCACAACCACTCCCGGTGAGCAAAAATATTTCTCCTAATACATCTACCGAGTATGAAGATCTGCTTAGGAAGATGGGCGATTAACTATTAATCTTCTTGAGGAAAGCAATTTAGTTCTCGGGGAGGAGATAGAGGTCCAAAAGAAATATTTACTCAAGTTGTTTGTTATGGTTGTTATAAAAGGGTCATTATAAGTATAATTGTCCAGATAGAGCTTCTACATCTAGTACAAGAGATAATGATAAAGGAAAAGCACTGTGAATTCTCTTGATGTAGTAGATAAGAGTAGAAATAATGAAGTAGATGTGTTTGTAACAAAAAAAGAAGAAAGAAAAAGATAATCAAGATGGAACCGATCCTAAGAAGATGAAAGGAGAAACTAGTAAGAAACATAGGAGAAGAAAGTTGGGTGTGCGGGATTTTCGATTTCACGGGGCAAGGACCATAGTCCATCTTGGAAGATCTGTCCAAAGGCCTACAAATATTACATATGGTCAACTCTTGGCTATGTCTTCGAGAAGAGGTGGGAGTTGCGAGGTGGACTCAATGCTTGAAGAAGGAAGGAGGTTGAGGTCCCTGTTTTAGAGGCGAGGCGATCCCTATGATCCACAAGCCGAGGTATTATGTAATGGTATTTCAATTCATGATGTCTTAGTTGATAGAGGTGCTGCGATTAATGTAATGACCGAGTGCGTAATGAATATGTTGGGTTTAAAAATTGATCGCCCTTGACACTTATGTTAAGGTCATTAAATAAGGAAAAACTAAACCGAGAAGATGTAGTTTCAAATGTGGCAATATACATTATGGGTGTTGTATGTGTGGTAGACTTTCAAGTGATGAAAAATGGTCTGCATTGCGTACCCAATGCTTTGCTAGGAAAACCATGGCTAAGGAGATTTCATGCAAGAAACTACTGGAATGAAGGTTTCATGACACTTGGACGTGGTAGAGAGAGGGTGAAGATAAACGTGATCCCTTGACATCATAAAGCGAGACACGTGGATTGAAGTGATGAATCGATGATTGGACATCCTCTGATTACTCTAGTACTAGTGAAGTGGACACTGAAGATGAAGAAAGAGAGGTGGATGTTTCAGTCATGGATATCCTGCCAGTCACACCAACTCATGACCCCATAAAATTATCTAAAGAAGAATTTGATGATCGTCTCCAACAAATAAAGATTGGTGATGTTGTGATGGAGAGTGAGAAGGAATCCTACCTCTAGCTCTTTCGAAGGTACATACACCTATTCACTTTTGATTACAAGGAACTCCATCAAGTAATTTGGGTAGAACATTCTATTGAGCTGGTAGATGGTGCTAAGCCCATAAAGTAAATGCCATATAGAATGAATCCCAATTTTTCCAAGACTATAAAAGAAGAAATAGATAAGTTGCTTGATGCAGGATTTATATTTGCTGTGGAGAATTCAAAATGGGTTTCTCCCATTGTGATCTCAATAAAAAATAATGGGAAGCTACGCATTTGTGTTGATTACAGAAGCTCAATAAGGCAACAAAGAAGGATCATTACCCTCTTCCATTTTCGAGATCATATCTTGGGCCAAGTAGTAGTGGCGAGGAGTGTTATAGTTTCTTTGATGGATATAGCATGCTACACCAAGTTCGTATAGCACGAAAGATCAGCTGAAGACCACGTTCACCACTCCTTGGGGAACGTTTTCTTATAGAGTTATGCCTTTTGGGTTGTGTAATGCTCCAACAACATTCCAGCGTTTGATGAATAGGGTGTTCGAACCCTACATTGGGACCTTCATCAGAGTATTTCTAGATGATTTTTTCATCTATGGGAGCAAGTTGGACCACCTGCACCACATGGAGACAACATTTCAAAGGTTAGATGAAGCACAAGCCTCACTAAACCCTAAAAATTGTGTCTTCGGATGTTCTAAAGGCGTTTTGTTAGGGCATGTTGTATCCAGAAATGGTATTGGTATTGATCCTGATAAAGTTTCAAAAATCAAAGATTTACCATTTCCTATGAATAGAAGTAAGTTGAGATCATTTTTAGGCCATGCGGGTTACTATAGAAGGTTCATCAAGAATTTATCAAAGATTACATAGCCACTAACCCAGTTCTTGAAGAAGGATGTTACTTATGAACCAGAAATAAGGCGCATGAAGTTTTTGGAAAATTGAAGGAAGCACTGGTGTCTTCACCTATTTTGAAGAATCCAGATTGGAGCAAGCCATTCATTGTGTACACTGATGCCTCAGATGCAGCACTAGGAAGTACTTTGAGCCAAAAGGATGAAAATGGGAATGAACATCCAATTTACTTTGGGAGCAGACAAATGAGCAGTGCTGAGGTAAACTATACTGTAACTGAAAAAGAGGCTCTGGCTATCATTTTTGCTGTAAAGAAGTTTAGAAATTACTTGCTAGGGTAGAAATTTATAGTTGTAACAGATCATCAGGCTCTGAAATATATTGTCAATAAGCCTAACCCATCAGGGAGGATAGCAAGATGGATAATTTTGCTACAAGAATTTGAATTTGATATTATAGATAGGCCAGAAAGAAGCATGTCAATGCGGATGCACTCTCTCGAGCCTATGATGGTTTAGGATCATCTTGTGATGATGATGATTTTCCCGATGCAACATTGTGGGCATATAGGGCAACATCAAAGTCAGCAACAAGATACTCCCCATTTCGATTGGCCTATGGCATTGATCCATTTTCCTATTGAGTTTGATATTCCCACCGTTGTGAGAGTTATGAAAAATAAAAGGATGGATGAAAGTGATTCAAGAAAAGAAAGGTTGGTACATCTTCATTTGCTAGAGGAAATGAGGGAAATAGCTAAGGATACAAGCTATAAGAAGAAAGTGAAGCAGAAGGAATACTTTGATCAAAAGATCCATTGGTCTCCATTTCATGTGAATGACTTGGTTGTAGTATATGATTCCAGATACAAAAAAAGAAGACAGAAAATTTCTTCCAAAATGGATGGGGCCCTACAAAATAGCAGTTGTGCATGAAAATGGTATGTATCGACTAGAGGAATTGGATGGCACTCCCATTACGAAATGGGTCAACCACGACAATTTGAAGATTTTCCAAGCACCAGAATAGTCTACTCCGAGGACGGAGTAGAAGCTAGGAAGGGGGAAGATGTCGACACTAAAATTTTCCTCCATAATTTCTATTTCATTAATGTATGTATTAGGAATAGGATGTTGTTAAGTATAATTAGTAGTAGTGTCTGATAGAAGATAGATAACGGCGCCATCGATGCAGTGTCGCCAATAATGTGGAGTACGGTAATAGTCAAAGTATAATAGGAATGTTGTAAAAGTAAATATTTGTTGTAAGTGGTCCGGTAATGTTAAAATGTCAAAGTTTGGGTAATTAGAGAAGTAGGGTCTACATGATTAGGAATTAGAATATTATATTGGTAATAAGGACAAGGAGTGAGGTCATAAATATTTTGTGTATTTTATTTGTAAAAAGTCTAAAAATGTGGAACCCATGTAAAATGATAAGGTTTATCTTATCTTAAGAGATAAGCTTACATGTACAGATAAGAGTTAAGGTATGGAATATGATTCGTCAGAGTGGATTTCTTATCCTATCTTAGAGATAGGATGGATAAGCCTGGAAGTTCTATAAATAGAGAGGCCACCCCCCTCATTTAGCATAGAAAGAAGTAGTGAGAAATATTGTAGGAAGTGTGCAAAGGAAGCCATCAATTAAAGGTGTGTTGAAGAAGCCATCAAGAGGTGTAATTGTAAAGTTTCTCCCATAGTCTTGTTGAAGTACCTCATGGGTGAGATTGTAACAATTTCATGTTAATATTATAATTTACTTTGATATTTCAGATTTGTCATCATTCCGTCTTATCATAGTCGATGGTATTCTTGTGTTCGGTTGTTGTTTTGTTTCCAGATTACATCCACCAAACTAAAGGTTGTGCATTAGTAAATAATCATAGCACGAGGAGTTCCCGGTGAAGAATTATCATAGTGCCGGATTGGTGATGACAAGATTACCTCAAGAGTCCATGGGATCATTTGGTGGGATTAGAAGAATTTTATCACCTCCATTAAAAAGGATAATAATCTTCAATGGTTTTGGGTCCGAATATCCATGTGGATGTTATCTTCCTAATCTATAATGTTTATGGCCCATATAGCTTGATTTCTAAAATATCATTATGGGACTCAATACTTAAAGATATAGAAAGATTTACATATGAGTTAATTCTAGTATTCAATGATTTCAACACAATCACTTCCGATAGATATAAAAATGGTGGCATATCTAGAAACTCTCAATCCTAAAAGGACTTATGTTCTTTCATTCAATCAATGGATCTAATTAAAATAGACCCTAAGAAAGGATGGTTCACTGGTCTAATAGAAGGTTACGCTTTAATAGGATTGTAGAAAGACTAGATAAATTTCTTTCCAACAATGTTTGGCTACATCACAATATCATCTTAGAAAGCATTTTCCTCCCAAGTCTGGCTCGATCACTTCCCCATCTCACTTCAAATATCTTTGGACATGACTCCTTGATGGTCTCCTATAAACTTTGAACTTATGTGGTTGAGATCCCATCCCTTCCTGATTTGATAAGAGATCGTTGGTCATCCTCCTCTATTAAAGGCACCAAGATGTTAATCTTGTCTCATAAATTAAATGGCTTGAAAGGAAAGCTCATAAAATGTAATAAAATTCAATTGAAAATTATATTCACAGAGAAAGAAGATGGTGGAGGTATATTTTAAAGCGGTAAATGATGAGATATTTCATTCTAGCATGGAGCAAGCTCAATATCTAAAAGAAGAAGAGTGCTTAGTCAAACTGGGTAAACTCCTCTTAAAGGAAGATATATTATAGAAATAAAAGTATAGGGAAACATGGCTAAATGAAGGGGACTAAAATATAATTTTTTTCCATTCTTCAGTCAAGGCAAGGTGTAAATCGAATTATATTTAAAAATTAAAAGTCTAAAATAGGGAATGGATTTTAGATTAGAAGGGCATCAAAGAATCTATAATATATTTCTTCTCTGACTTATTGGCAAGATATTCTTTTTCCCATATCTCCTCTTAGAATGCCTTGTTTTCCCATGTTTGAGCTTGTGGACAATTCTTGGAACACTTTGGCCTCCTAGTTCCTTTCACTAAAGAAGAAATCAGATTCTTGGTCTTTTTAATGGAAAGGACAAATCCCAAGGTCCCAACGGATTTTTGACTGCCTTTTTTAATAATTCTCGGGAATCATTGGCCTTGATGTCTAGGAAGTGATAGAAGAGTCAAGAGTCTCAAGTAAATTTCTAGGAGCTCTTAATCATACTTTTATTTGTATGTATCCCAAGAAATCCTTGGATTATTTTAGGCCTATATCTTTATGTAATACGACCTATAAAATCATATTCAAAGTCATTTCTTTTCATCTTAGGCCTTTTCTAGATTTTATCGTCTCTATGGAACATGATGTCTTTCTACCTAGGAGATTCATTATTGATGGTATCCTTCTATCCCATGAATTAATGTACTCTACCACCATGAGACACTTTGTCTAGGTATGCTTCTCAAGTTATATTTTAACAAAACTTATGAAGGAATTAATTAGCAATTTATCATATAGAATATCCTAAGAGTGGGGTTTAGTCCAGATTTTTGCAATTAGATCCTCGATTGTATCTCCACTCCCAATTTCTCAATTATTTTTAATGGTTTAATGGAAGATAATTTTGCTAGCAACAAACGGATCTGGAAAAGTGAACCCCTTTCCTCATTCCTATTCATCTTGGTTGCGATACTCTAACAAGATTGATTTCAAATGACATTAGAGAACAAAATATGAAAGGCCTCGGGATTGCGGATGGAGCACCGCATCTCATCATCATTTTGTGTTTGATACATTCCTTTTTGGAGAAAATTATATAGCGAGAAGCTAGAAATCTAGGGAAAATCCTAGAAACCTATTTAAAAGAAGAAAATCAAGCTATCAGTTCTCCCAAATATCTCATTTTCTTCTTAAATTCTTCTCCCGGTTTTAGAGGTGGATCAAAATTATTTTGGGATTTTTCATAGGCTCCCTTCCTAAAAACTATGTAGGTATTCCCCTCTTTACCACGACTAGGCATTCTTCCCTTTGGAAGTATATATTAGCCTCCTACGAAAAGAGGTTGCAAAATTGCATGCATGGAAAGGAAAATGGCTTACATTTTCTAGCAAGATTCATCTCATAAATTAAGTCCTAAGCATAGTCCCTAGATATATGCTCTCAGTCATAAGGGTTCCCAAAATGATCCTTCTAAGATTGGAGAAAATTTTAAGACTGTTTCTTTGGCAAGGAATAAGGAGGAGAGGAATTTTACATCTATTCAAATGGGAGGAATTTAAGTTACCTAAGGAGAAGGGTAGAGCACGTATCGGGGATTTAGGTATTCAAAACATAACTCTCGAGTGAATCATATATGGAACCTCATTTCCATTCCTTCAAGTCTTCTCAATAGAAATTTAATTCAAAAATATCTCTTCAATAGAAATATAAAAAGCATCATCACTTGTCAAGAGCTCCCAAGGGGTCTCCCATGTGGAACTTCATTAGCTCTTGTAGAAATGTTTTCTCTCCTATCGCTTCTTGGAAAATTTTAAATGGGGCTACAACCAAGTTCTAGGAGGATTCATGGAATGACCACCCTACTCTATAGGATATTACATGCTTATAACAAGTGAATTTGGTAACAAAGATAACTTGGGGACATAAGATAGAAAATTATGGTTCACAAAGAGAAGATTGTTCCCTTTCTCTATCCTAAAAACTGCTAGACACTTTATCAGTCCCTCAAGCATATAAATTGTTGTTCCAAAGTATCCATAAACATCAAAAATGGGGTTCTCGCCAACCCAGATGAGATCATTTGGTGGGAGTCAAATAGAGGAAATATTCATCCAAAGTAGGTTACAAGATTCTTATTCAACAAGAAAGTAGAGGTCACATCTCCTAGTAGGGCTTCGGGACACTAATTTCCTTCCTAATGTAGGTGCTTTGACATGGCTTGTATATAAGGGAAAGATCCTAGCTCAAGCTCGGTGCAAGAATTGGGGTTATCAAGGTCCCTCAAGGTGCCTATTATGTGAGCGGGAAGAAGAGGACATAGATCATATTTTTCTTAACTACTCTTTTTCCTATGAATGTTGGTCCTAGTTATGTTAGAATTTTGACTTAACGTGGGTATCGATGGCCTTTAGTAATAAATTTATTCAATATTGGACCATTTTAGGAAAAGGGAAATCATTTGGATCAATCTAGATATGTAGCCCCATGCTTCTTATCTATAATATCTGGTGGGAAACGAATCTACGTCTCTTCATAGAAGTTTCATTAAACCCTCTTTCAGTCATCTCTATGCTTTGAAACAACCATATCGAGAAAATGTAAGCTCTAGTTGCAAAAACATAGCATATTTCTCCAGCAAGGATGTAACTATAAAGAAATCTTGGCCATTTATCAAGTTCCCAACCACGGGCATAATTATAAAGGTAAGTAAATAAAAATGGGAAAAGTGTCTAAAGAATAAAGAATTCAAGTGGCTTCGACCCCTTAGGCATCATAAAGTCAAATTTGATGGAGTTTCTAAAGGGAACACAAGTTTTTGGGGGCATGGTGTGTAATTCATAATGAGAGTGGTGAATTTATTAGTGTCAATTTTTTCCATCTACAATACAAAAATCGCAACATATTTGAATCTCGAGCTATCCTCTTTAGGGTCAAAATAGTAGTGGAATGTAGGAACTCCCACCTATCCATCGAAATGGATTCATAGGTCATTATCCAGGCTATAAAGAATGGTAAATATTTGCATTGGGTGTTAGATGATTTCATTTCTAACATCCTATTTTGGCTTGCCAAGTTAGAAACATGGAAAATTATTCACATCCTAAGAGAGGAAAAATCAGTTCTTTGACTTGTTAGAAAATAAGGGGGTGATGTAAGTAGATGAAATAATTATCTTTAGTGATAAAACAAAGTGGTAAGGTCTGGTGGTGATCATTGAATGGGACACCCATCTCACTAATTCCTAGGCATTCCAAGCGGGGCATGTGTGACCATTTCTTTAAGAAAGGTTCTTGTTTCATTTCCATTGATCATAAATTATCACTTTTGGATTTCTGCATGTATCGAGCCAGCGTTTGGCTATTGTCTCATGGAAATTCCTCTAGTTCCTAACCTTTATTTAAAAGGAGAATCTAGGTAAATGACATGTTATGGTTCTCGTATCCTAAGCCTAACTTTAGACAGTTTTTGCATTGGCTCAACCTTGGTCTACAATGTCGTAGAGCACATCATTGGTGAGAAATACCTTCAGGGGAGTGGCAGAGCAAGGGTTAACATAGAGATAGCCTCGGTTTTTGTCTCCAATTTACTATTTATAAAAAAGGAGACATTGTTTATTGCTCACCATATGATACATCCGAAGCATGCAGTAGGGTTAGAAAAAGTGGTCGACAATTTTAGTGTGCCATTTTCTTTCTTTCGTGGCCTTTATGGAGGGGAGCCCAAATTGGACAATAGGGCTGTATGGCTAAGCTAGAAAGGAGGAATGTGGTTCTTCTAGATTTCGTAGTGACGGTCCATAAGATTTACAGAATGAAGGGTTCTAGCACTACATCCATTCAACTATTGGACCTTGAATCCCTAGTCATTCCCATTAGCCTTGTTCCTTCTCTATTGTCTCAAATTCTAGCTAAGGAAATTCCTCCTACATTCTCCTTATTAAAGCAAAAAGGAAAGAGAAACTGTGGCATAGATCCATCTTGTACAAAAATATTTTTGAATCCATGGATGTGGCCGTGGTAAGTGGGGAGAAGCGGGTTCTTTATATTTCTCGTGTCAAGGTGGAAATCATAGACTTACCCGATTATTGATATAATATTGTTTGTTGATATCAATACATAGTATAGTTTTTGTATATTTGTCTTCAGGGTGGCGAAATTTATGAAAAATGTATTAGTTTCCCTGTTTTTGGATCGATGAAAGTACTATAAGGCCTGAGGTCCCCTAAAACACCCAGTTTATAGCTCCATTAAATAGATGTATTTTGAGTGGAATTTTCCATCCTAAGTCGAAAATTTCATAGACTTGTCCGATTAATGATGTCTGTTGCTGCTATTGATACATAGTATAGTTTTTGTATTTTTGTCTTGAGGGTGGCGGAAATTAATGTAAAATGTATTAGCTTCCCTATTTTTGGATTGATGATAATACTATAAGGCTGAGGTCCCCTAAAACCCCAGTTCATAGCTCCGAGTAAAAGCGTTTACTTATAAAAAATTTTGAATTAATCATTTTTGAATGGATGTATTTTTCGAAAGTGGAAGTTGTTATCCTAAGTCAAAAATTTCACATTGCGAGGAGTTATTAAAAAAATGTGGAAATCCTTAAGCTTTATTTTCCAATTGGATGAGTAAGTAAAATCATATTAGAAGACAATGGGACCGAAGGTTAGAGGGAAATAAGAAACCTCTCTCTAGTTGCTAAGAAAAGGGTCACAAAAATGAAGTAGTTAAAAACCAATTTGTCCTAAATTGACTAATTCTAGGATCGGTCTCTATGTTGCAGAACAAGGATTGTATTATATTATTTGTGATCGAGTGGTAGTAATGGCTACATACATGAAAATGAACACTGATTCCTTAAACTTTATTTTATTATATTCATATATATTATGTGATAAATAGAAAGATATGAACAAAATATAAACTGAATATAAAAATCTTATGACTATCATACTTCTTCATTGATCTACGGTGGGAAGCTCACTAGAAGTGAAAGCGAGAACTGTTGAGTTCTTGTATGTAGGTGAATTTTTGGAAGTGTGATCGATCGTTAAATATTTCACTAGAGTGAAAGTGATCTTGTTGAAATATTATATGTAGGTGATTATGTGTTGCAAATATCAACAACGTTAGAACTATATACCTATAGCTTCCATCCTGTAAGGACACACATTTCATTTTTCATTGCTAGTGGCATGCTTAATCCCTATGTTCACAATGAGAGGGGAATGTTAAAATATTTATCGTTATTGATCACATTACATTTTGATTATTATTATTAATTTTTGAGTGATTATATTATCTAGGATAATATAATTACATATTATATGAGAGTGGTTACATGAGTTGTATTAACAACTCACCAACATTAAACAAATATTTAGTTATGTGTTTGTATAAGTTATTATCATGAGAAAATGAAAGTGGTTTTAACCACTCACATATAATAGATTGAAATATATTTTTGGACAGCTTTTGTTGAAGTTGTTAAATCTAATATCTATGTATGTAGGAGACCATAATACCTATTTATATATAAAAATTATATGACATGAATAACAAAATAATTATTATTGCGTGTGAAATTTTTATATTTTGTTTTTTACATTTGAAAATTTCTACCAAATTTCATAGATAGTTTCATTGTTAGGTTCTAGAATACATATATTTTCCATTCAACATTCCATGTTTCATGAACCATGACATTTCCATAAATTATATTGGATTTCTTAAAGAATTTCATATCTCCTTATTGATCATACCTCTAACTTTTGAATTGATTTTTTCCCCATACAATATTAATTACAAGAATATAAATATATCTCCCTCTATCTATTTGATCTTCTAAACTTTTTCATTATCCCTTACTAGTTTATATACACGGCCCCTTTCATTTATTTTCATTCACCTCCCCATATCTACCTCAAAGAGATGATGTAATACCCATAAGAGAACATAGTTAAATGTAAAAAAATTCATCCTCATTCTCCTTCCATAAAAATATGGTGTTTAATATTCCTCTTGAAGTGAAAGAGATGAATTTATTTTAAAATCTTTTATGTAGAATTTTTTTATATAGTGAAATTACCATGCTTCTATTATGGTGTCCATTATATTTTGTTGGTGTAATTCCTTAATGATGTTCTTTGTAATGGAATTGATTTTGATTTATTATTAATATTAAGACTAGTCAGAGATATTATAATTCTTTTACTATTGGTATAATACCTAAATAATATTCCATGATGTTATATCTACTTATTTTAGAATTTAGTAACACCTATTAGTCCAACACAAGTTTTAATATAAGAGAGAAATGACTATACTCCCATAGATTTTCTTATTCCAACCTCTTACTACATTAAAATGTGATTGGTATTATAGTTTCACCATGATTCTTCCTCAAATGTGTCCACTCATGTCTATCTTGTGATTAGCTTATTTAATTCCTTAATGGCGCCTCTATGATAATGGAGAAAACCATGCATATTTATCCTCTTTCTAGAAGATTGATGTTTTTCACTTTATGGTTTTTCCTTATCTTCAAAGAATAAGTTAGATGATTAATTCTATTAAAAAAATAATTTGGAAAATCTATGTTATAGCCTATTTTCATCCAAAAATTTTAGCATGAAAAATTCAAAAAAATGTCATGACAATCCACCCACATTGGAAAATCCCACTCCTGGTCATTATAAACCTATCTTTTGACCAAATCAGTTAATGTGCTACCCTAATAATGGAAATTAGGAATGTTATAATGTGCTTTTCAATTTTGCTTCTTGTATAGGAGATAATTTATTGATTCATTCAAGACCATTCAAAAGGAATTGCTCCTGGAGGCCCAAAAAGGCATATTTTCAAGTTTTTTCACACTGGTGGACACCCCTTGGAAGATGATTGTTGAGGAAATACCCACACCGTAAGTTATAAAAAGGAGATACAAGATGTAATTTATTTATTTAGGAAATTTCTAGAAAAAAAAATAGGTTTAAGAACATGTTATATGATACCGAGGCTATTTGTAGCATTGTATAAGGAAATGAAGGCGGTGAAAAAGCTACTTGGTTTGTTCTGGATATATCAAGAGCCTCATGAGCAGTTGAAAAGTTGTAAAATACTCATTTCAAATACAAGGATGCATAATTCATTTTTAAAAACGTTTAAATAGATTATGAGCACTATATTTGCGATGTTTTCCCGACATTGTATAAAAGACCTTTGATTTTGGTAAAGATTGAATCAAGATTCTAGGAGTTCCATATAGATTTAGAATCTGGTTATAATGCCATAGTGGATAAAATGGGACCCTTTACATGTCTCATATGTTTATTTTGAAAATAGTTATACTTTTTTGTTGTAGTTTGATCTTTCGGGAACCACCCATGACCAAAAATGACAAAGGGCCTAAAATTAAAACATGAGGTTGAGTCAACTACTGAAAAATGGTGGAGTTGTATTCCTATGGTTTTTTTCACTCAAAATGATATAATTTTGGCCTAGTAAACACCAAGGAGGCTCTTGATTCACGAAACCACTATGACAAACTAATTTTAACATTGTAAGGGTGACACTTAGCTTCCAAAAGTAGAAAATGCACACTTGGATAACCCTAATGTCCATTTTTACCTTTGAAAAAATCCAAAGGGGACATGTGAGACACTATAATTCACCACCACATGGAGAGGATAGGTTTCGTCACTTAAAATGTAACTTTGGGTGTTAGAACATGTTTTCCACTCTTTTTAAGTTTTGGCCCCTTTATCATGATGAGAAAACCTTATGAAGACTTATCAGGGGGTGATTGCAATTAGTAAATTTTATAAGGGAAATATGGGAAACAAAAGTGCTCCATAATGGAGGAGGGATACTTTTTCTCACTTAATTTTGAAACATGAAGTGTTAGTTAATTGTTTCAAAATCACAACTTTTGGCCCCTTCTTTATGATGTCCGTACCCATGGAAATTTTTTACACCCCTAATGTCCCTTTTCCCCCTTCTAACTTAATAAATTTGGTAATGGACATAAGGGGTTCTAAGACCAATTTATAAATTTTTAACCCCACTCTTAAATCTCATCTAACATGCGTTAAGTAATGTGAGTCAACTTAGCAAATGAGAGGGAAAAATTGATTGAAAATGGCTCAAGGAATTTAAATATAAAAATGGCTCAAATCTTAGAAATTTTTCGATGTTTTTTCACCACCCTTCATTGATGTTATGGTTTTATTTAAAACCGGGCATCCACCACATGGGAAAAACACATTTTTTTCTCATTACTTGAAACCCCTTATCTAATGTCCCTAAAATTTAAACTATAGCTTCCTTATGAGAACACATTTGGAATGAATGTTTAAATACCATCATTAATGATATAATACATTTTCTACATTCATCTAAATTTTTCAGCAATGGAAAATTTCTCCTCATACATGTATGGAGTTGCATCAATTCAAATTTCCTCAAAATTGGAGATGATGATCTACAAAAAGTCATATTTCTAATGAGCACTTACCCCATGAAAATGAGTATGCTTTAAGATATGAATGATTGTTGTTTTTTTACTTTCAGACTGTTTAAAGAAGAAAACACATACCTACGATTTTAATTGTCATTTTCACAAAGATCCATATAAGAGACACCCCTAAAATTGGAGTAACGCATCCCAATGTGAAGTAGAATTTTTGAAACCATTTTCACTCCGATATGACACTCCATGGCCAATGTATATTTTTAGTAATTTTTACTCAAGAAAATTACTATGAATATTAATTTTGAAGAATGAATGGATTTAGCTAACTTACTCCATTTCCCTAAGAGGAAAGTGCTTAAAAATGACAATTCGACAAAATTTTTAAAACTAGTAACCCAAGAAGAACTTACTAAAAATAGTAAGTATCGGAAAAATGATTAAAATGTTCATGATTGTTCATCCTCTACACTCATTACTAAATCAAACCTTCATAGAGGAAAAGATCATCCTTATAAAGGGATGGATAGAGGCATTATGTCTTAAGAAGAAGAGGAGCCCCTAGGTCCCCAATTTTGGTCATGATGGTGCATTTTCATCTTGGTGTTCTTATCACTTCATCGGATGGGTTGATCAAATGATAAGAATATTCTATCCAACCTTGCACCTTCATTCATCTCATGGTTGGAATATTATTTACCTCATCTCATTAGTTGATCCGTTTTTCAAGGATTGGGATCATCATGTTGAATTATGCAGGCAATTGTCTCAAGTAACATCAAGAACTTGGTAGTCTGGAGGCATGCCAATGTTTCAAATGTTCAAAGGTTTGTTTGATTGAGGTAAATCATCCTTCATTTTCTTCATTGGTCACATTATCACCAACTCTCTTTTGAATGAGTGAAAATGTGTTGTAGAGGAGTTTCATTCTAGGGAGGTCTCTTAGGGGAAATGTTTGAAATAATAAATCTACATTGGTGGAGCACCATAGTGGAGGGTCATAAAATTTCAAGGCTTCAACTTCATCTTCATCAAATCTGATCTACATCAAGGGTGGAGGCGCATTCATCCATGATTTGGAGAATATTTTATCTCATGTCTTCATTCTTTCTCCTCTTCCCCATTTATAATTCCTCATTGTATGTAATCATGAAATTCTAGCCTATTTAATTAAGTGAAAATAAAATATTTGTAATCAGTAAAATTAGTCTCTCAAATTACAAGAGATGTACTTAATTTATCTCATCTAAGGGTAATTGGAAAGTAACAAGTGATCAAACATGAAGATCATGTAGGAGGTAGATGAAAAGTTTCATTATTACGCTATAAATTGGGAGAGCTTGCTCATTTCAAATTAGGGTTATCCTTGTTTACTAGCTCCTATATTAATTCTAGGAACAAGTTATAAACTTCCTCTAACTCCTTTGTCCATGTTTCCTCTCCATATCAACTAAACACCATGAGAATGTCTTTTTTAATGCATGCACTTAGAATTTGTGTTATTTGCATCATGTTCTTTTTTCTATGTTAGTGGTGTCTTCTCATTGAATTCATGGATGTATTTGGGTTTTAGGAAATAAAATCTAATGTATTATTCATTTTGAAAAATGCTCTCCCTATTCTATTCACACCTCTCTCTCAATATATTTCCTCCCTTGTAGTATCTATAACCATTTTTCCACATGTGTAGGGAAGTATCCCTGAATGATTTCGGTCAAAACACCACCCCCCGTTGTTATAATAGTGTACATAATTTCCCTATTTTCAATAAATTGAGCTACCGCATTCAAGAAAAGGAATTTTCCCACACTATTGGGAAATATCCCTAATTTTCACATGTGACAAATTATTTTTTCAACATTTTTGGTGACTCTCTTGGGGAGATATATGCGCTCATACATCGGTGAAGATATCTAAAAATAAAAAAATCATATCTTCAAAAGTCCATAAAAATTGAAAAATTGAAAAATAATAAAAATAATTTTTATGTTAAAAATCCTTGTTGTAATCTTGATGATAAATCTACATATTTCAAGTGTCATCATTATCTAATTCTCTAAACAATCTGATAGAAAGAAGATATACCCAAGCTAATCGTGTAGGTGGAATTATTGATAAAAAATTTGAAGAACAATTTCAACTTGATTTCTAACTTCCCATTGCATAGACAAGAAGATAAGTTATTGAAAATCCTTATGAAGGTCATCTTGAAGAACTCGTTATAGAACCACTAGTTATCACTCCTCTAGAAGAAGAAATGGAAGAGGAAGAAATGGAATCACAAACCCATATGCCATAGGGATAGAACACTCACCCATTGGATTTGACTCCACCACTTCATGAACTTATAAAAGGGTCAAGAAATAACTTTCTAAAATTCTATGGAGATGGAAAGCTACGAATAGATGAGCATATCAAAAATTTTGCCAAATCTTGTGGAATTTTTTGGATACAACATGAATATGTTGTAGTGCGACTATTCATGAAAATAATACAAGATGTCATTAGAGATTGGTTTTACTATTTTCCATCACACTCAATTGTTGATTGGGATAATATGAAAATCAAGTTTGAAGCAATATTCAAGACTACAAAATATGTTCATGCCCTCCTTTCTCAATTAACTCAAATGAAGAAAGAACCACAATATTCCATGAGAGACTTCATGGAAAAATTCAATAAGTTGATTGTTATCATGAAATATACCACCCTCTAATTCATCATGTATGTGTGGATGAGAAATTAGTGTTTTTGGGTAACATGGGATTGTATCTCAAGTTGTGGGACTTACTACTTGAGACAAACCTCCAAAGAAGGTTGGTTCCTCTACCTAATCCTAATGCTAAACTACTCCTAAGGAAGGAAATGCAGCTATCTAATCCTACTATGTAATTCCAAGGGACCAAGGGAGAGAGGGAAATTCATTAAAATGGTAAATCATAAGCTAACGAGAGGTGTTAACATAAAGAAAGGTATGAAGAGACACTCTCAAATGAGGTAAAATGGAAGAAAATGATGAAGGAGAGGGTAGACATGAGTGCCATAGTCCAAAACAACCTTCAAACCTCCATTTTCAAGGAGCACAATAGATTTAGATCCTACAAGGAGAACAAAAGATGCAAAAAATACCTACAAATGCAATGAAAGGAAATAAATTACAATATAACACAAGCTAGGATAGATTAATAGCCACAAAAAAGTATTTTATTACTTTAGAAGGATGCACAATACATTACAATGAAGGTGAAAGGAAATATTCACCATGGAGAAACCAAAATCTAAGGCTTGAAACTCATACACACATGTGCAACACTTAAAAAGAATGCACAAGCATTACAAGAATGTCTAACCCCTACAAATGAGTCCCTTTTTACATTATATAGAAATGGGAGAGAGAGAAGAGGGAAAAGTAGAGGGAAATTTGAATTCAGAACTTCACCCACCAACAACATGCATTAAATATCTAAGAAAACTGATGGGAAACCTACAAAACCCACTCCCCATGTTAGCTTACTTGCTTTGGAGAAGCCAATTCACCATATTTCACTATATCTGGTTATTGAGCTACCTAGGGCTGCATATTTTAATGCTGGGATTTTTTCCTCATTTTCTCCCACATACTCTTACCTAAATAAATATTTTATGTTTTCATGGTGTAGAGGATAAAAATACCTTTCCACTTATATAAATTTTATAAAATTTTGACAACTCAAGAGGGAGATATGGCCATGTGGATCTGGGTGGTGTTGTGAGGATCACATGTTTCCCGATTTCATTCATAGTCTGCAGATTATATTTTTTTATACATTTTATCCATTATATTTCCCTTTGTTGCAGATGTTTTAGGGTCTTGGAGCACTCGGGATATTGGGGAACTAGGGCCTTTTGTTCCTTATTTCTTTGCATTCACCAATTTCTTCAGGGTTTATTTGTTGGGTAGATAATTTGCCCAGGGGTGGAAGGATGGAATAGTTCCCCATAGGCCATTGTTCCTGAAACTCACACATCCTTACAAAAACACCACCCCAACTTTCCTTTGTTTGTTGACTGAAAAGCCTATGTAGGGAACTAATTACCCACACAAACCATTCCCTTGTTTTATGCTTCACCCACATCTCCACAATCCAAATTCCTCACCTTCCGCCTTCTTTCATCATTTCGACTCACCATGGAGGGAAATCCTCATCTGGGAACCTATTCAATCTAACCACCTAATACTCACAAATTGCCTCGAACTCAAAATACAATGAAACATTTGCATTATAGGAAAATCGATAATCTAGGGAATGTGAGGCCCGAAGGAACTTGTTCCTTGTGTTCCTCCTAGACCCGTAAAACCTGCAATGGTCTAGAAATGACCCTTTCTCCATTTTTTCAAATCTTCCTAGGTCTTTTGGCCAAGTATGGAATCTTCAAAATCTTAGAGAGAATAATATATAGGTATTGAGACCATCAAGTTCCCCAAACATGGAAAAATACTAGTTTTTTACCATTTCTTCATTGAATCTCCAAAGAACTACCCAAGTCCAATTTTCCACGCTATCCCATTTTTCATATGGGGAAATGGAAAACAATTTGGCAACTCACGGGGTAATCTACCTAGTAGATTTAAATGAATAAACCCATAATAGTAGTCCCAATCTCATATGCATATAATTTTGATCATGAACTAAGAAAATAAATGAAGAATTTGAAACTATCCCAAATCTGATTTTAGTTTCTCTACATTTGATTTTCTATGCGGGATTGCAACTGATCCTTGAAACTTTGGAACTCCTCTTCTCCACATACTTCCTCTACAATCCTTCATGAGCAACTTTGTCTTGCAATGAGACCTTCCGAAAGAAAACAAATTATGCATAGCACTTAGGGCGACTTAAACTAATCTACCAATAATACAATGTGTTGAAAGCACTTAGAGGAATTTAAAAACTAATCTACTATGTACAAGGGAGGGTCTTCATTTCAATAAAAATTCTTGAGGTAGATCCCATTGACTGAGATCTGTAATTCTTCTCCATCCAATCTTGACAATTGGAAATCATTGTTTGAATTGCATCTTAAGATCATGTAGGGGCCACTCCATAGTGCATAAAAATTCAAATATTTACTTGGTTTTTCCATATATGCATCCCACTTTAGAACTAATTACCCTTCCCGGAAGGTTTTGGATCTTTCTTTCTTATCAAAACTCCTCTTAATCTGAGCTTGATCTTTTTCCATTGTCTGCATTGCTTGACCTCAACTCTTCTAGCTCTATGAGTTCTGCATATCTGACTTCCATGGCTTTAAATTCAAACAATTACAACTATTTTATGAGTTCTAAAGTTGGAAATTCAAGGGATTTGGAAATTTTTCATATTTTCCATAAATAAATTAGTATGGAGAGCTTCTAGTTGATCTTTTGGGTGTAATTCTATCAGCTGACAAGGTTGCTTTCAGTTTTGTTTGTCATGTTCTATGATTATCATCTAAAGTCATCTTTATGATCCTCAAGAGATTCTTGTTTGTGGACTCAACCTTCCCATTACCTTGGGGTAATAGTTTGAAGATGTGCTCAAGTATATTCCATTTTTAATAGCCCAATCAGATATCTTTGTTCCAAGAAAAGCTAGAGCATTATTAGATATGATTGTGGAAGGAACACCAAATCTAGCCACAATTCCTTCATAGACTTCTATAATGTTCACCTCATTCGCTTCCTTCGGTGAAATTGGATCCATCCACTTATTGAAGTAGTCAATGGCTATTAGAATCCACTTATGGCCTCATATTGAATTTTGATTTATTTTTCCAATGAATTCCAATTCCCATTGCATGAATGGATGATCTATTGAGATGGGGCAAAGTGGAAGAGTTGCTAGTATTTCTTTATCTATAAAGAAGGAACACTTCTTACATTTCTTGACCCATGAATAGTAGTCATTGAAGAGGTTAGGGAAATAAAAACCATCCTTCACGATCCTGAGAGTTGTTACCCTTGGAGAAAAGTTACCTCCTATTTCCCCAACATGAAACTCATGTAGCACTTTCTCCATTTGATATGTTTTTGTGAACCTTATAAGAACACCATTCATATATTTCCTAAATAGATCACCAACAATAAATACATATGGAATCGATTGAAGTCTGAAATACCTCCTTTTGGATTTGTTCAATCCTTGAGGGAATATTCTTGTTTAGATAAAGTTCATTACATCTTGAGTCTATAAATGAATGGGTAAAGGATCGGTTGGTTATTCTGGTCATCTTGAAGCACCAAAATGGATTTTTGATCGGTTTATTGGTCTAAAACTAGTTATTCACACAGCCCTTTCTTGTAACTATATTAGTCATATTGATATCAATTTAATTCTCCATCACTTTTTTATTAAACCATATTTTTCTCATTTAGATCCTTCTTCAAAAGGGAAGTCTTTCATACCAACATGTTAAAATAGTAGATGAATATTGTTGTTGGACACTAGATGTCTCAATTTCTTTAAACTCATTATAACAACTAGCACATGTTTTTCAATGAATGAGTATCTCCCCTATTAATCCTAAATATTTTGACTATAAAAAGTAATGGGATGTTCTAAAACTTCTTCAATCTAGTGCATCAAGATATGGCGAGATATTTTCTCGGTACCTCCAATAGCATACAAGGTGAAGTCCGTCGTGAAATCTAGGTTAATGAGAGTTGGGTCTTGTGTAATTTCCTACTTGAGGGATTCAAAATTGTCCTTTCCCTCATCTACCCATTTGAAATCCATGTTCTTATTCAGAATTAGTGTCAAATTATTGACAAGATTGGAAAAAATTGGAACAAATATCCTAAAAAAATTAATTCTTCCAAAGAATATTTGGAGTGCTTTCTTATGGCTTTCAATGGCGATGCAAGGATTCCACTAACTCTCTTTGGATCAATGATTAGTCCTTCCTCATAGGCATTGTCGCCAAGGATTTTGGCTTCACGAGGTAGGAAGATACATTTCTTAGGATTAAGAGAAACTCCAAACTCCCTACACCTTCCAAATACCTATCTCAGATGGAGAAGACGACCAGTTGCATTCTTGGAGAATAATATTATGTCATCAAGGTACACAAGAACAATTTGGATGATCGGTCCACGAAATTCCATATCCATGGCTCTTGAGAATGTTATTGTAATCCAAAATTCACCCCTCAAGGTAATTTTGATAACCTACATCATTTCTTCAGGCTGAGCAAGTGGAAATGTCTCGAAAAAAAAATTGGATTTTTGGGTACCTCTTTGCTCTCCTCTAACTCCCCTATCCAAGAAAAATCCAAGGAGTTAGTAAAAACTTGCAAATCGGGTCTAAGAGCTGTGGATGGAACCAAGGTGGATCGTACTAGGGTTCATTGTACGTAATTTGGGTCTAAAATGCTAAGGAGATAGTGAAATGCAGAAAAATTATATATTTTTGTCCCAAGACGCACTGCGAGTTCACTTGGGACAGTCGGGACCAAAACCTAATTTTCCCAAAATGGCCAAAAATAGTGAAAATCGTTAAGCCGAGTCGAAATGTCCTGTGTCGCACATGGGACGTCGGGAAAGCTAGGATGTGCGAGAGTTGAAATCACGGTAGGAAGAAGAAATCGGTTAAGTCAAACAGCCAGGAGGAAGATTTTTGTCTGCGTGGTCTACGGGATTTCTTTGGGAAATACGTACGCATGGACTTTGAAATGCCAAAAGGATAATTGCAAAGTAGTGCAATGAAAGCGAAGGTCAATGGCCCTTACAAACTGATCAACGGAGGGACAATTGGGACAGAGAAGCTTAAATTAGGAAATGTAGAAAAGGGAGGCCCAGATGGTCCAAGTATGCATGGGACATGAGTTCCCTAAAAAGCTGAAATAGGCTGTGATGCACAGGAAAAGTCAACTCTAGACCCCGAACTTCAAACAGCCATAACTTTTGACTCGAGCTCCGATTTTCATGAAATTTGACTTTCTGGAATGAGCACGACGTCCTCTACACCAAAAAAATAGATTTCTTAATTTTTATGGGGGTAGATATATGAAAATAAAATAAACATCTTCAGCTCCAGTCAATTAAAAACTTAGTCCCGTTAAATGACATAAATGCCTGGTAGACCCAAAATAGTTACCCGCACTTAGAAGGCCATAACTTCTAAAATTCTAAACGAAAACCAAAAAAAATTGTACCATTGGAATCATGTTTCTAAGCCCGTACATAAATTAAGAAATACATAATTTTATGAGGTATTCATGGTGATGTATAAGAAAACTTTCCTAGTTTAGAATAATGGTTTTATTTGGTAGTTGGGATACATTCAATGAAGCATGGGCTAACATTTCTCATTGCTGCAAGTTATGGGATAGTATGGGAGCCTTATACAATCAACATACCATCGTGTTAATCCATTTATGACATCTTGCAAGTGGTGAGAGGACAGATTTCGGGATTTCCATTTTCCCCCTCTCTCTCTTCTCAGATTTCTATAAATTGGAGTGTTGGGCTCATTGTAAGGGAGATAGTTTTGAGTAGCAAGCCTCTGTAAAATTCATTTTGTGAAGCCATTGTGTTGCGAGGATCTTATAGTGGAATCCTTGCATGGTGATACGAGGCCCTTATCTTGTAATAGTTTGAATTATGCATAGCTATGAAACAATAGATGCAAGTTTGTGGATGTATCTTCCCTTGTTGTGTTTCTTTTACATTCTTATTTCCCTTTCAAAATCATTAAAAATATATTGTGTCTATTTTTGTTGTTGTTATGGGGATTCATTATCATTATGTGTGCATGAAATATTGTTATGAATGTAATTGTTAGATTGTGGAGAACTATTATTAGCTCTTCTAGCATGCAATTTGCTCTATTTTCAACACATTGGAAAGCTATCCCCATCTCTCCTTTTCTGGTGTATCACCTCTTAATTGTAGGATTTGTTTTCATGCATTCTCTCTCCCTAGTCCCTTGGAAAGTTAGATTAGGATTAGATAGTTTTACTTGCATTAGAGTAGATTGTGGCAGGTAGTTTAGGAGCAAGAACCAGCTTTCTCTGAGGTCTATCTCAAGTAGCAAGTCCCACAACTTGGAGATAATACCCATGTTATCCAATCAAATTGTGAGCTCAAGAACACACACTTGTGTAAACCATAGGGTGTTGTGATTTGGAGATAACAATTAATCTAGTATTTGATAGACCAAATGACATTTTTCTATAAGCATAGGTTCCCATTTTGTAGTAAAGGTTGTCTTGAACTGATATTCCTCCTTTACCGTGATTTGATTGTAGCAGGAGTAACCATCCAAGAGAAAAACCTTTATGAACCTGTTACCATTTGTAAAATTTGTTCCATAGAGGAAGTGGGTAATGGTATTTTAGGGAAGCCTTGTTTAGATCTCTAAAGTCCACACACATCCTGATTTCTCCATTCCTTTTCCACACTGGGACTAGATTAACCACCCATGATGAGTTCTTAATGGGAAAGATAATACTTTCTTCAATTAACTTAGTTTTTTCTTCAGTAGAGGTTCAATGTGGGAATTAACAGCCTCTGTTTTTTTCCCGATACGCTTAGCATTTGAATCCAACTCAATGGTATGTTGAGCTAAGATATGATCAAAACCTCTAAGGTCCTCATAGCTCCATGTAAATATATCTGAAAATTCTTGAAAAAGTTCTTAAAAATCACATTTTTCTTGTGAAGTGCTTACCTTTCCAATCTTAAGAAATTTTCCTTGATCAACTTGCTATAGGTTATGAATGTTCACCTTTGATGCCTATGTTTTCCTTTTCTTTTATGAACTATTCATTGGGGTTAAGAATGGACTTCCAAGGTCACTAGGACCTTGGGAAGCTTATTTCTTTTGAGTTAAATCACTTGGTCCCCATATTATTTTTCTAACTTGTCTTAGTTTTTAGGAAAACATAGTTTCTTCTTGAATAAAGTTAACAATCTGCTAATCATTCTCGAATAACTACCAATTTGTTACATTATATGGTACAACATGCCTTACTATCACCTTGATATGTGGTTGTACTTTATCTCTTTTTACATTCTTGACATGTAGACACCTGTAGTTGGATCAAAGCACTATTATTTCTAATATTGCACTTACTATTCTCTTCCTCACAAATTCAAGACACCTCATCAATTAGATCTATCTAACTCCCCTCTTATGACACTCTTTTGGTCATATTTCCTCTTATGCACTAATTAAAGAGGTCATAATAACCTCTTCTTGGCTAATGTTCTCTTCTTTAACACCTCCATTAGCTCCTTGGAATATCAATCCACTTCATTGACTGATTAGACCTTTCAGAACCCTCCTAAAAGCCTAATTTCTCTCTAAATAGGATTAATTACCCTCTAAACATGGTTAACTAGTATTACCCATGATCAACCTCTCTCTAAACCTAGTCAAATCTTACTTTGACTTTCTAATTAACTTTTTGACTCCCTTTTAGTCCCACATGCACCAAAAAACCTCCCATTTCCCAAATGGAAAACTATAAATAACCTACTACTCCCCTCTCATTTCTAAGAACACTTCTTCCCTCTAACCTAAACTATAGTATTATTGCTAGGAATTAGGAGTTTCATTTAATTATATTGAGTTATTTTCTTTTCTTTTGCATTTTTATCACATAACATGGAGTAAATGGGAAGAACCAAGGTGGCCTTAAAGCCATTAATGGTGAGATCTCATTCTCTTGAAGCATAAACTGATTTCTTAGATCATTTTAGGTTCATTTACTTGTAGCTTTCAAGAATAGAGGTTAACTTCATTTGTTTAAGTTGCTTGTTTACTTCAAGTTAATGCATGCAAATAGGATTCCTTGCTCATTTCTTATCATATGGTCCATTGAGGGGATTTTTGCACAAAGCTTTGGGGTTATTGAGTGTTTCTTACCCCATTTTAATAGCTCTTGCAAAATATTTCATTAAACACATTTGGCACTCCTGGTGGGACACTTATGTCCATCCTCCATTAATGGAGGTCTTTTGAGTTCTTCAAAGTTCATTTGTAAGTTTTTTGGATAAAATAACTTGTTATTTACTCATTTCTATTTCTAACACTAGCTAAATCACACTTATTTACATATGTTTTATGGTTTTGAACTAGAAATGGGATACTTTGACTAACAAATAACCTATTTGCTATTAAAATTTTTTGAATCCGTGAGTTTTATAGGTTTTTCACAGAGTACGTGTAGGTATTAGAAAGGGGCATGCCCATATTGAATGATCTCAAACTTTTCAACTTTGGAATTATTGACAAAATCACAAACTAATTGCTGTTGTTTACTTTCTATTAGAAAATAATAGAGATACCTAGTGAATGAATTACTATTGTGCTTAGAATAAACAATTGTAGTAAAGGAAGGAATATAAGCTCATAAAATCAAAAAATTTATTCGGAAAACCTCGAATGGACGAAAAACCACGGGAAGGGTAATTTCTCTTCTTCCCACTTCTATTGGCCAATTTAAATAAACAGTACAAAATTTACAATAAGTAAGAAAGAGAAGTAGATAATATATCAACACTTGCTTTCGATTACTTATTTGCTCTGTCTAACATTTCTTTCTTCTACAAAGAATACAATTTCTAGCACCAAGACTTCTTACTCACTTGCTCCCATGCTTCGATGATCTTCGCACTTCTAAAATCATGTATTTGTAGCCTTTCTCATGTCCTCCCGTGCACCTGGAGAATGGGAAAGGTCATGAAGAGAAGAGAAAGCAGACATCCTTTTAAATTCAAAGGTTGTTCGTTTCGATTTTAGTTTTCTATCCATAATGGCTAGGAATGCCACCACGGATTCGCGGTGGTTCTATAACCGCCGCCTGTGCAGCGCAGAGTCCATTACTTAAAATATAGAACCTCCATTTCATTGTTTTCCTTCTTTGTGTCTTGAATGTTTTTTATGAAGTAGAGTTTTTTCAGATCCCTACGGATCACACCTCCCCTTCTTAGCAGGCTTTTCGTCCCACTAAATATTAGTGGGGGAGTAGATGAGGGAACAATTCCCTCGATTTCTCCTTCGAGTACCACCGAGGCCTACCTTGGTGTCTTTCCTTTCAGATCCAATCTGTCAAGACTCCTGCGGACCTTTTAAGTGGTCTCTCGACATTCTCTTTGTAGCACTACATCCTCCTCCAATTCACCTTGTGAGTCCAAGACACAATTCTCAATGGAAGGTAGCAATAGTAGTTCTTCATCTTCATCCAATATGGATGCCTCATGAGGTGTAAGTTCTCGTAATTTACTACAGATTACATTCTAATGAATGATGGTAAGTTAAGTCAAAAAGCATTTTCCCCAACCTACTCCAATATGATGAAGGGTCCATATCATAGTGGCTTGAGCATCCGTCCTTGACCTTGTAGTGTCTCCTTGCTCAAGTAAAGCCAAACTTTGTCTCCAACATGAAGCTTGTGTTCCCTCCTATGCTAATTGTGCCTAGCTTTGTACTTTTCTTGAGATTTTTCTAGCTATTCTTTTACCTTGAGATGGATTTTCTGGATCCTCTCAATGAACTTGTTGGCTCTAGTCACCTATGTGTCTTGTGTATCCTCCTCATCCTGTTGTCCAACTGCTATGTCTAGTGGATTTGTAGGTAGATATCCCAAGCATGCTTCAAATGGTGACTTCATAGTGGATGTGTGTACTACCGGTTATAGGAATATTGAATGTAGGCTAAGGACTCATCCAAAGTCCTTGGGTACTTACTATTATACCCTCTGATCAACTATACGAAAGTCCTATTTACCACCTCCATTTTTCCATCTATCTGTGGATGGAAATTTTTGCTCCTCTGTAACCTGGTATCCATCTTGTCCCACAAAGTAGTCCAAAAATTCCCCAAGAACCTGGAATCCCTATTAGAGACAATAGACTTTGGAAAACCAAAATGCACCCATACATTACCAAAGAAAATATTTACTGCCTCATGTGCTTTTGCTTTCTTTTTACATGCCATAAGAATACACATTTTACTGAATCTATCCACAACAACATAGAGATAGTCATGGACATGTTTAGACATAGGTAATCCTCCTACAAAATCCATAGAAATGTCCTCCCAAAGATGAGTGGTGCTGGTAAAGGCATATAGAAACCTTCCTTCCTAGTTTTAGGCTTGCTAAGTACAACAAAGTTTACATCCACAAATAAATTTTAATACTTCTTCTTGCATGTTGGGCCAATATACGTACCTTTGCAAGTGGGCTAGGTCTTACCAACATCGAAATGTCCTTACTTTTGAGGTATGTGCTTCCCTCATCAATAGAAGTCTTTCTTCTTTAGGCACAAAAATTTTCCCCATCGGTAGAGCAGCCCATCCTTGAGATAACAGTCTTCAATCCCCATATTTTCAGCAGCTAAGGACTACAACTTCTGAAATGTTACCCCAAATTATTTTTCTTGGGCATATGCTTCTCCGTAAGCTTCCTTCATGAAGGGCTCAATATGAGAGATAGTGAAAAATAGGAGAACTTTTCCTGTGTGGGTGGCCTAGAAAACATGTTTGCCACAAAATTTGTACTACCTTTCTTGTATTTGATCACTAGATGGAACTGCTGAAGAAACCCCATCCATTTGTAGTGCCTTTCTTGCTACAATTTAGACTGTGCTTGCAAATACTTTGGATAGGTTTGTGGTTAGTGTGCATAATAGTTTCTTTACCCAACAAATAATGTTTCCATTTTTAATTGCTTAAACTAGTGCATACATTTCATTATCATATACTAAATATCCTTTAACCGATGAAGTGAAGGTTTCATAATGATAACATATGGGTTTACCTCATTGAAGCAACACCGTGCCCATATCACAATCACTTGAATTTTTTTGTACTTCAAAAGGCTGCTGTAAACTAGGAAAAGAAATTACTAGAGCATGACTAATCTTGTATTTCAATAACTCAAAGGATTTGTCTTGTTCCTTACCCTAGTCAAAACCATTATTCTTTACAGACCACTATGTGTAAAGGTGTTGCGATTGCCGAGAAACTGAATGAACTTCCACATGTAGTGTACTTCCCACAAATTTTCTAGTCTCTGTGGCTCCTATTGGTGTTGGTGAATTTGTGATGGCTTCCACCTTCTTTGGATCCACTTGTAGCTCTACTCCTCCAACCACCTTCCCAAGATAGACAAGTGACTGTTTGGAAAATTCACATTTCTTCATATTACAAAGCGATTGTTTCTCCTGAGAACTTGCAAGACTTGCTACAAATACGTTATATGTTCTTCCCATGTGGCACTAAAAATCAAGATATCATGTAGGTATACAATGACACATGAATCTATGAAATCCCACAATACATCATTCATTAATCTCATAAATGTAGTAGGTGCATTGCATAATTCAAAATGAAGTACTAACCATTTATACAAACCCTATTTTGTTTTGAAGGAAGTATTCCATATATCCTCCTCCTTCATCCCGCCTTGGTAATAACTCTGACTTGAGATCCAACTTCATGAAAAATTGTGCATGCTGAAGTTGGTCTAAGAGATCATCTATATGGGGAAGTGGATATCAGTTCTTTATGGTGATCTTGTTCAAAGCACGGTAGTCTATGCACATTCTCCAAGAACCATCCTTCATTGGCACCATCACAATAGGCAAACCACGGGGTGAGGTGCTCAGATGTAACACCCCTTCGTCTATTAGTTCTTGGAGTTGTTTCTTTACCTCAAGATTTCTCATCAAGGATTGCCTATACAACCTAATGTTCGATAGAGGTGACTCTGGAAATAGCTGAATCTCATGCTCTACTTCCTGTTTTGGTGGTAATCCACTAGGATCCTGAAATACTTCCTGAAAAGACCGAATAATACTATCCAAATCTTGTTTTCCTTGGTTAGAAATATTTGAAACTTCTACCCCATCTTGTTTATCCTTTAACAAAAGTAAACAAAAATGATTATGATTTGACTGAATAAGCCATTTTTTTGTTAGCACTTACCATAGTAACTTGTGTCTTACGCTAGTGTTCCCGGATGTTGTAGTTGATCCCATCCTTGACTGATCTATATCATTTTTCTTTCTCATAAACATAACATCCCTAACATACAAGTAAGGAATCCCGAATACCACATCAAAAGCATCAAGTGGAATAACGTCACTTCAAAACATCTATATATTGGGAATTTATCCCAAACTTGACCTTACATCTTCTTGTTACTGAATTTCAACACCCTTCTTCACCCAACCCAAAGGATATGGGTGTGGATGCTCGTAAGTCTCAAGACCAAGCTTCTTTACAACTACCTCGAAATCAAGTTAGATTAAGAATTAGTATCAACCAAAGCATTTATCTTATTCCTCTTGATCTTGATTTTGATTTGGAATAGTCTACTCATCTCCTCTTTGCTATCCATGGTTGTGGCCATGCATCCAACCCTTTTGTCTACATCGAGTCATCTTTGATTTCCACCTCCCCTTTTATCTTTATAGCTATCATGGACTTCTTGAGTCCTTGGTTCAACTCTTTGGATGTAACTCTGGATGTAACTTCCAACATGTAGCGTCGGTATGACCATTGATATCACAATTCTTGGAAATTTTCGTGGGATATTTAGAAGTATTTAAAGTAGTGGCAGCTTGTTTACCTTTCCCTTTCCACTTACTCTTGCTACTTGTTTACCCATAATCCTTTTTCTCGCTGATTTGTTGACTACTTTACCCTCAACTCTGCTTCTCTTTGGTTTTTCTCATTATCTATGTAGTATGCCCGTACACATGCTTCATTGAGATCCTTGGGCTTTGTGGAGATGACTTTTCTTTGAAGGTGAGTGTGAATTCCTCCCAAGTATTTTTTCAGAATATCCTCATCCTCTAAATCCATGTTCAGCAACATGGCTTGCATCCAAAACTCCGTAGTATAGTCCTACACACTTTGACAACTGCCTTGTCTAAAATGCTACCATTTAATCATATGGTCAGTTTTATGGCCAATAGGATAGAAGTTAGCTCTAAGTAATTCCTTAAATTCTTGCCAAGATTTCACAATAGGATGTTTTTTTTTTCACAAGTAGTTAGATGAGTTTCCCACCAAACTAGAGCATGTCCCTCCATTTTGAGACATAAAAAGGTGATCCTTTGTGCCTCGGTGACATTATAGATGCTAAAATAGACTTCTAACTATTTCAACCATTTATCCTGTAATTTTACATGTGCTTTTCCTTCAAAGCTTTTTATTTTGACTTTAGTCTCAACTTTAAAAGGAGTATGTTCAGATTTTACCTTTTATCTTGTGTTAGAAGTCTCTTCTTCATGCTCTTCCCCATAATATTCCTCATGGTGACTCTTGCCTTTACCAAAATTTTTGGCTAAGCCTCAAACCATCAATTCCATGGATTCTTTCTTGTCAGAAGTTGTCTTCGCAAATCTGCAAGTTCCTCTTGCCTTCTAAACATCTTATCCATCATGGTCTCTAGCATCTCGATTCTATGGATCAAGCTTTCTTCCTCCATTTCTCCCCGAATTCTCTGTTCCACTTCTTTGTAGAAATCTCCCAGGACCACAAGGTAAAGCTTCTTCACCTTTAGATCTTATCACTATCATACAAATTCAAGAATGAAATACCACAGTCCTCGATACTTGTTAGCTATGATACTAAAATGATCATAAACTCTTCAACTTTGGAATTATTCACAAAATCACAAATTAATTGTTGGTGTTTACTTTCTATTAGAAAATAACAGAGATAGCTAGTGAATGAATTACTATTGTGCTTAGAATAAAAAATTGTAGTAAAGGAAGGAATATAAGCTCATTAGACCAAAAAATTTATCTTGGAAAACCTCTAATGGAGAAAAAACCATTCGGGAAGGGAAATTGCTCTTTCTTCCCACTTCTATTGGCCAATTTAAATCAATAGGTACAAAATTTACAATAAGTAAGAAAGAGAAGTATATAATATCTCAACACTTCAATTCAATTACTTATTTACTCTATCCAACACTCCTTTCTTCTACAAAGAATACCATTTATAGCACCAAGACTTCTTGATCACTTGCTCTCATGCTTCTAAGATCTTCTACACTTCTACAATCATGTATTTATAGCCTTTCTCATGTCCTCCCATGCACTGGAGAGTGGGATAGGTCATGAAGGAGAAGAGAAACAAACATCCTTTCAAATTTAGAGGTTGTTCGTTTCAATTTTAGTTTTCTATCCATAATGGCTAAGACCACCGCCCTGTATAGACTGGTGGTCATAGGACCGCTGCCCTGGCTGGGAAACGGTTCTATAACCGTCACCCTGTGCAAGGCGGAGGTCCTGTTATTTAAAAGATAGAACATCCATTTCATTGTTTTCCTTCATTGCACTAATTTTTTTCCGATGAAGTAGACTTATTTTAGATCCCTATGGATTATTTAAACCCTAGTGTTCCCATTGGAATAGGTATGCACGTGTCTAGATATACTTATCATTAACGGGTTTTTCTCTATAGGGATGCACACGCATCTCCGTCGGTCTCTCGCCATGTCTGTGTAAATAACCCAAATTTTTTAAAAATGAAACTGTCTATTTTATGTTTGGGGGTGTTATCGACACTAAAATTTTCCTCCATAATTTCTATTTCATTAATGTATGTATTAGGAATAGGATGTTGTTAAGTATAATTAGTAGTAGCGTCTGATAGAAGATAACGGCACCGTCAGTACGGTGCCGCCAATAATGTTGAGTATGGTAATCAAAAGTACAATAGGAATGTTGTAAAAGTAAATATTTGTCGTAAGTGGTCCGGTAATGTTAAAATGTCAAAGTTTGGGTAATTAGAGAAGTAGGGTCTACATGATTAGGAATTAGAAATATTATATTGGTAATAAAGACAAGGAGTGAGGTCATAAATATTTTGTGTATTTTATTTGTAAAAATGTGGAACCCATGTAAAATGATAAGGTTTATCTTATCTTAAGAGATAAGCTTACATGTACGAGATAAGAGTTAAGGTATGGAATATGATTCGTCGAGTGGATTTCTTATCCTATCTTAGAGATAGGATGGATAAGCCTGGAAGTTCTATAGATAGAGAGGCCACCCCCTCATTTAGCATAGAAGGAAGTAGTGAGAAATATTGTAGGAAGTGTGCAAAGAAGCCATCGAGTTAAAGGTGTGTTGAAGAAGCCATCAAGAGGTGTAATTGTAAAGTTTCTCCCATAGTCTTGTTGAAGTACCTCATGGGTGAGATTGTAACAATTTCATGTTAATATTATAATTTACTTTGATATTTCAGATTTGTCATCATTCCGTCTTATCATAGTTGATGGTATTCTTGTGTTCGGTTGTTGTTTTGTTTCTAGATTACATCCACCAAACTAAAGGCTGTACATTAATAAATAATCATAGCACGAGGAGTTCCCGGTGAAGAATTATCATAGTGCCGGATTGGTGGTGACATTTTGGTTCCGTTGCCGGGACCATTCCTCATTGGTGGATTTTCTAGAGAGATATTCCCACTTAGTCAAAAATCAATTGGAGGATAACCTTGTTTTTACTGTGCATAGTAGTTACCGTGGTAAAGTCATTTTTACCGTGAATAGTAGTTACCATGACAAAGTCATTTTTGCTGTGAATAGTATTTATCACAGTAAAGTCACTTTTTACCGTGAATAGTATTTACCACAGTAACTTCACTTTTTACCGTGAATAGTGTTTACCATAGTAAAATCAGTTTTTACCGCAGTAAGTCAAGTTTTACCATAGTTTACCGTGGTCATTTCTATAGTAATTTCAATTATTTTTGCACATAAGTCTTGTTGATTGTACTTGTGGGTTGGTATTTCACGGTGGTTACTTTTGAAAATGGGAAAGATTCCTGTTTTTTCAGCTCAATCTAATGAAGATGCTTCTTCTTTCATTCAAGAGTTTAAGCGATCTTGTATTTGTAATGGCCTTATAAGAAGGGAACAATGGACTGAATTTTTTCCTACCTTTTTGGATGGTTCAGCACTTAGGTGGTTTGAAACACTAGGTGATAATGTGAAAAATTCATGGGATTTATTAACTGAAAGTTTTCTTGAAGAATTTGGTGAACAACAGAAATATGCGATCTCATGATCGAGATCACAAAGCTATCCCAAGGAGAGAAGGAGAAGATAAGGGATTATCATGCTTGTGTTCTAGAGCTAAGGAGGAAGCTCGATGCCCAGATCCGGAAGGAAGGACTAGCGGATGGGTTGATGAATGGCGTGGATAATCTCCTCTATAAGCACTTCATTCTTGGGATGAAGCCAGAGATCAGACAACGAGTGAAGTATGACCGCCCAACTACCATTGAACAAGCAAAGGAGATTGCAAGAAGGCAAGAAGAAAGCATGGAAGAGGAGCCCAAAGAAATTGTTGTTAAAGTAGAGCCTACACCAACACCTTTGGTCCGAATCCACAACCACCACCGGTGAGCACAAATATTTCTCCTAGTACATCTACCGAGTATGAAGATCTCGCTTAGGAAGATGGGCCGATTAACTATTAATATTCTTCAAGGAAAGGAATTTAGTTCTCAGGGAGGAGATAGAGGTCCAAAAAGAAATATTTCTGAAGTTGTTTGTTATGGTTGTTATAAAAAGGGTCATTATAAGTATAATTTTCCAGATAGAGCTTCTACATCTGGTACAAGAGATAATGATAAAGGAAAAGCACCTGTGAATTCTCTTGATGTAGTAGATAAGAGTAGAAATAATGAAGTAGATGTGTTTGTAACAAAAAGAAAGAAAGAAAAAGATAATCAAGATGGAACTGATCCTAAGAAGATGAAAGGAGAAACTAGTAAGAAACATAGGAGAAGAAAGTTGGGTGTGTAGGACTTTCTGATTTCATAGGGGCAAGGACCATACTCCATCTTGGAAGATCTGTCCAAAAGGCCTGCAAATATTACATATGGTCAACTCTTGGCTATGTCTTCTGAGAAGAGGTGGGAGTTGCGAGGTGGACTCAATGCTTGAAGAAGGAAGGAGGTTGAGGACCCTATTTTGGAGGCAGAGGCAGATCCCTATGCTCCACAAGCTGAGGTATTATGTAATGGTATTTCAATTCATGATGTCTTAGTTGATGGAGGTGCTACAGTTAATGTAATGACCGAGTCTGGTAATGAATATGTTGGGTTTAAAATTGATCGCCCTTCAACACTTATGTTAAGGTCATTAAATAAGGGAAAAACTAAACTAGAAGGTGTAGTTTCAAATGTGGCAATATCTGTTATGGGTGTTGTATGTGTGGTAGACTTTTAGGTGATGAAAAATGGTACTGTTGCGTACCCAATGCTTCAGGGAAGACCATGGCTAAGGAGAGTTCATGCAAGAAACTCTTGGAATGAAGGTTTCATGACACTTGGACGTGGTAGAGAGAGGTGAAGATAAACGTGATCCCTCAACATCATAAAGCGAGAACCTATGGATTGAAGTGATGAAACTAATGATTGGACATCCTCTCGATTACTCTAGTACCAAAGTGAAGTGGACACTCGAACATGAAGAAAGAGAGGTGGATGTTTCAGTCATGGATATCCTTCTAGTCACACCAACTCATGACCCCATAAAATTATCTCGAAGAAGAAGTTGATGATCATCTCCAACAAATAAAGATTGGTGATCTTTGTGATGGAGAGTGAGAAGGAATCCTACCTCCGTTTTTGAAGGTACATACACTTATTCACTTTTGATTACAAGGAACTCCATCAAGTAAGTTGGGTAGAACATTGTATTGAGCTGGTAGATGGTGCTAAGCCCATAAAGCAAATGCCATGTAGAATGAATCCTAATTTTTCCAAGACTGTAAAAGAAGAAATAGATAAGTTGCTTGATGCGGATTCATATTTGCTGTGGAGAATTCGAATGGGTTTCTCCCATTGTGATCTCAATAAAAAAGAATGGGAAGCTACGCATTTGTGTTGATTACGGGAAGCTCAATAAGGCAACAAAGAAGGATCATTACTCTTCCATTTCAGATCAGATCTTGGACGAAGTAGCTGGCCAGAGTGCTATAGTTTTGCTGATGGATATAGCGGCTACAACCAAGTTCGTATAGCAGAGAAAGATCAGCTGAAGACCACGTTCACCACTCCTTGGGGAACGTTTTCTTATAGAGTTATGCCTTTTGGGTTGTGTAATGCTCCAGCAACATTCCAAATAGTGTTTGATGAATAGGGTGTTCGAACCCTACATTGGGACCTTCATCGAGTATTTCTGGATGATTTTTACATCTATGAGAGCAATTTGGACCACCCTGCACCAAATGGAGACAACATTTCAAAGGTTAGATGAAGCACAAGCCTTACTAAACCCTACAAGGTGTGTCTTTGGATGTTCTAAAGGTGTTTTGTTAGGGCATGTTGTATCCAGAGAGATGGTATTGGTGCGATCCTGATAAAGTTTCAAAATCAAAGATTTACCATTTCCTCTTAATAGAAGTAAGTTGAGATCATTTTTAGGCCATGTGGGTTACTATAGAAGTTCATCAAGAATTTCTCAAAGATTGCATGACCATTAACCCAGATTCTTGAAGAAGGATGTTACTTATGCACCAGAAATAAGGCGCATGAAGCTTTTGGAAAATTGAAGGAAGCCCCGTGTCTTCACCTGCTTTGAAGAATCCAGTTGGAGCAAGCCATTCATTGTGTACACGATGCCTCGGATGCAGCACTAGGAAGTACTTTGAGCCAAAAGGATGAAAATGGGAATGAACATCCAATTTACTTTGGGAGCGCATACAAATGAGTAGTCTTTGAGGTAAACTATCATGTAACTGAAAAGAGGCTCACTTTATCATTTTTGCTATAAAGAAGTTTAGAAATTACTTGCTAAGGTAGAAATTTATAGTTGTAACAGATCATCGCTCAAATATATTGTCATAAGCCTAACCCATCAGGGAGGATAGCAAGATGGATAATTTTGCTACAAGAATTTGAATTTGATATTATAGATAGGCCAGGAAAGAAGCATGTCAATGCAGATGCACTCTCTCGAGCCTATGATGGTTTAGGATCATCTTGTGATGATGATGATTTTCCCGATGCAGCATTGTTCTCCCTTGACACAATCCCTAGTGAATACATAGATATTTGGAATTATCTGAATGAATTCAAGTTTCCTGATGGTGCCAATGCAAAGACTAAGAGAAAGATTACTCAAGCCAGTTGTCCATATTCTATTCTGCATGGAGCATTATTTCGAATAGGACCTGATGGACAGTACAAGAGGGCAGTTGGACGTGATCAAGGAAAGGAGCTGCTAGAAGAATTCCACAATGGTACATGTGGAGGGCACTTCTCTGGACAACTTACAACAAGAAGGATCTTGGATGCAAGTTATCACTGGCCCACTCTTTTTAAAGATTGTTATAATTATTGTAAGACATGTGATATTTTCAAACACATGGTAACCGTAAGACTTCATCGGCTCCATTATGTCCTATTCTTCCCCTTGGTCCCTTTAAAAGTGGGAATATACATTGTAGGTCCACTTCCAACTACCTCATGCCAAAATAAGTATATTGTAGTTGCCACAGATTATTTAACCAAGTGGGTTGAAGCTAGGCCATTGAAAACAACTTCCATGGATGAAGTGGCAAGGTTCATATATGAATGCATTGTCACCAGATTTGGTTGTCCATTAGAAATTATAACAGATCAAGGAAGCCACTTCATTAATGAGGTGGTAGAAGCCCTAGTCAATAAGTTTTCTATCAAGCACAGGAAGGCAACAACATACAAGCCAAGCACAAATGGACAGGTGGAACGAACAAATTTTGTGCTGTGTCAAATTCTAGAAAAGATGCAACCTTACGGTACATAAATGGGATAAAAGGATTCATGCAGCATTATGGGCATATAGGGCAACATCAAAGTCAAAGAACAGGATACTCCCCATTTCAGTTGGCCTATGACATTGATCCAGTTCTTCCTATTGAGTTTGATATTCCCACTGTGAGAGTTATGAAAAATGAAAGGATGGATGAAAGTGATTCAGTAAAAGAAAGGTTGGTACATCTTCATTTGCTAGAGGAAATGAGGGAAATAGCAAAGGATACAAGCCATAAGAAGAAAATGAAGCAGAAGGAATACTTTGATCAAAAGATCCGATGGTCTCCATTTCATGTGAATGACTTGGTCCTAGTATATGATTCCAGATACAAAAAAAAGAAGACAGAGAAAATTTCTTCCAAAATGGATGGGGCCCTACAAAATAGCAAATGGCATGAAAATGGTACGTACTGACTGGAGGAATTAGATGGCACTCCCATTACGAAATGGGTCAACCACGACAAGTTGAATATTTTCCAAGCACCAGAATAGTCTACTCCAAGGACGGAGTAGAAGCTAGGAAGGGGGAAGATGTCGACACTAAAATTTTCCTCCATAATTTATATTTTGTTAATGTATGTATTAGGAATAGGATGTTGTTAAGTATAATTAGTAGTAGCATCGATAGAAGATAACAAAGCCATCGATGGTGCTGCTCTTGCCAATAATGTGGAGTATGGTAATACCAAAGTACAATAGGAATGTTGTAAAAGTAAATATTTGTCGTAAGTGGTCCTAGTAATGTTAAAATGTCAAAGTTTGGGTAATTAGAGAAGTAGGGTCTACATGATTAGGAATTAGAAATATTATATTGGTAATAAAGACAAGGAGTGAGGTCATAAATATTTTGTGTATTTTATTTGTAAAAATGTGGAACCCATGTAAAATGATAAGGTTTATCTTATCTTAAGAGATAAGCTTACATGTACGAGATAAGAGTTAAGGTATGAAATATATTTCATCGAGTGGATTTCTTATCCTATCTTAGAGATAGGATGGATAAGCTGGAAGTTCTATAGATAGAGAGGCCACCCCCTCATTTAGCATAGAAGGAAGTAGTGAGAAATATTGTAGGAAGTGTGCAAAGGAAGCCATCGAGTTAAAGGTGTGTTGAAGAAGTCATCAAGAGGTGTAATTGTAAAGTTTCTCCCATAGTCTTGTTGAAGTACCTCATGGGTGAGATTGTAAAAATTTCATTCTAATATTATAATTTACTTTGATATTTCAGATTTTTCATCATTCTTTCTTATCATAGTCGATGGTATTCTTGTGTTCGGTTGTTGTTTTGTTTCACTTACATCCACCAAACTAAAGGTCAGCATTAGTAAATAATCATAGCATGAGGAGTTCCCAGTGAAGAATTATCATAGTGCCGATTGGTGGTGATAGTGTGTCTGTTGAAACCTAAACGTCCACATCGGGTTACAAACATCTCTATCTCAGTATAGACACGTATGTGTTTTTGGTATACTATGGTTTTACTAATTCTATTTTATAGGCGTATCTCGTTGAGTGAGGCACATACCCATTGGGTCGGGGTACACTAGTGTCAATTTGGGCATGCACGTGTCTATGTTAAAATTGGAAATTTTCCTACGTATGTAAAATCTATTTTCTGATCTTTGCTGCAGGTTTCTAGGACTAAAAAATTAAAAATAGAGTTTTCTTTGGTATTTCAGTTTGCATATTTAAGTGTTTTTGGTTCTCAGCTTAATTTAGGTTTGTAAAAGTGTGTATGCTCTCTCCTCACACCTTCAAAGGTGATCTTGGAGATCAGAAACACTTGTACAAACTTGTATCAAATGTTCAAAAACACTTGTTCTATAAAGGATAAAGTAAACTTTCATGTGATTTAGTAGGATTTTCACATTGTGTATGCTCTTCCTTTGTGCCTTTTAGAGATCTTAGGAATCAAAAGCAAGGTGTAAAATTCTCTTTCTTGACATCAATCTACAAAACTAGAAAATTACTAAAACTTGTTGTCTATAGAACCCAACACTTGTATAAGAAAGACATTAAAACCAAACAAGACACAAAACTACTAATACACATGATTTATGTAGGTTTCCAAATGGTGTGCTACTCAAAACCACATTTAAGATAAGAAAGATAAAAAACACACCACTTTCATCACACTGTATTGCAGTTTTAGAAAAGGGTACATCCCTATCCACTTAACTAGAACATAACCCCTTTGGCATAACACCTTAAGCTACAACAATGGGGGTGGTTCCAGGAACCCTAAAGTAATCCACCGCTGAGTAACCTCGTGGATGAAACAGGAAGTGCTCCGCTTACCCACTTGACTAGTTTTCCTCGTGAGTTAGCATTACCGGTTGTCCATATGGTGACCCCAGTGAGATTACAACCGGAGGAATTTATTTCCCATTATACTTGAAGGGGGTAAAGTAAAGCCGAGATACTCCCAAATTAGTCATTGTGACTTTTTGGGTAAATCACGCTCGCTTAAGACAGCTTTGTAACACCTAGGTGAGAGAACTTATTAAGGAGGCCATTCTATCTTGGAGCCCACTTTGCTAGTCCATTGTTGCGTCAAGCCATCATGAAGTGACAACTCATTCGGAATCTGAACCTTGTTTTTCGAACACAAAAAGAATCCTTGTAATTTTGATCTAAGTGTCTTTCATCACGAATTTAAACTACATCCCACTTTAGCTCAGTTTTATTCTCATTTTCGGATGAGGTGAAACTCTACCCAAGTGGTGCTTAGTTTGTTTTCATCTTTTGATCTATACCCTTGCATTCTCACTACCCATTTTTCTGGGTGAGGAGGGTGCATACCTCATGTGTTTTTATCAGAGATAGTGCTCACCACTTTTTTGTCCATTTACACCCATCCATGTTTTTGGTTGGGTTGTTAAACGTCTAAAGTGTGCAAGTACATTTTTGTATCTTTGATAAAAGTCCTTTAATCTTGATTTCAAGATCATCTTCACCGTTGCGAGTTTGATTCATCATTCGTCTCTTCTTGATTTTATATTTTTGTTCGCATTCTAGGTGCATAATCTTGGTACTTACGTCGTGTTCTCATTTTTTATTAGAAAATGGTATAAGTCCCTTTATTCATGCGGTTACACTGATCACACAATTAAAAACTCCTTGTTATACTTATCACTTGGTTTTAGTTTCAACATCATCTGAGTCTTTTGAAAAGTGTCGATAATGCCTTATATATATCATGATAAATTTTTCATGATACTAACACCTTGCTTGCTTGGTTAATGTATCACGATGACATTGTTACACTATATCTAGTCGTGAATTCCATTTTTTAGAAGGTTTAGCTTTCATCGGCATTCAAACTAGTTTTAGTATACCTCATCGAGGGACTGTGTCAATACCACGTCGATACTTAGGCCTTGTTAGAATTCTAACTTGACCTACATATTGATATGATATTGTCACTATTTGTTTTAGGGCATAGACTTGGTCATAAAAAAATGGACTGATCATTAAATTTAGGTGTGTATATGAGCGTTCCTTGATAAAAAAATGATTACATAACACCGCATCTAGGATACATAGTGGTATAACTCAAAACATCGCCTTGAACGACTTGCAAAAACCATACACTTAGGAGTCACGTTAGCTCCATACAAACATCGGATAGTAATGTCTAAAATCACAAATATGGAAACCAAATCAAACAAGCATGAATTAGGGAAAACCCTTTCGAAACCTTCCCATTTAGTGGTAATAACTTAGCACCTCTCTTTTCTCAAGTTAAGTATGAGGAGCCATTAATTGACCATAGTGGAGAAGAGTCGAATATTCCATAGAACAACAATATTAGACCTAGGTATATTTGATGAAATCCTATATTAACAAAGATCGTGTACTCATAAGAGTCCTAGAATTAGGAGCAAAACTTCCACATGAGTGTGAAGAAGAAACTAAGGTCATTAACCCTCAACTAGGAGAAAGAAGATTCATCTTAAACATAGATAACCATTTTGATGTGGGATACGCTTCCACTTCCTGGGCAAAGATCATTCCACCTCATCAAGGGGACCCATCATGAAGACCACACTACAAAGCTTCACATAAAGTGAAAACTAAGCGTAAAGCTTCCCCTCCTCCCAAATTTGATGAAGAAGAGGACCCTCTGGTTGAAGAAGAGATCCTTTAAAAATAGATCTTGAAATTAAGCCAGAAACTAGCAAACTTAGGCTCTTTAAGAAGAAACATATACAAAGACAAAGACAAAAATAAACCTAGGAGTTTCACTTTGATCCACACATGGACCATACCTTTAAGGCAACTCAAGTACAAAGACCAATGTCACCTACTAAAGAGAAACTCATTCAGAAAGAGTTATAATCAATGAAAATATGCTTACTACATTACAAGAGGGAAATGTAGGTCAGAATAGAAAATATTCATATGAAGAACTATGCCCTTACCCCTTTGATAAGGACATGTTATAACATCCTTTCCCAAAACACTTTGCAAAAGTGATCCTCTTGATCATATAAAAAACTTTTACATGGCTTGCCAAGAGGTCACATATAGTGATAACTTCTTAATATGACTTTTTACTCATAGCCTAGGAGCCACAGGATTGGAATGGTTCTATAGTATACCCAAGGGCCCTATTACAACGTGGCCCGCATTAGCAAAAATTTTTTTATATGGAATTACTCCTATAATATGGAAAGTGAAATAACAATGAATGATTTATCCAAGACAAAACAAAAACCCCATGAGACCTTTGCAAGTTTCTTACAATGATGGCATGGGTTGGCAAGCCATTTCCTTGTATGTTATCTTAAAAGTAGCTAGTGAGCATATTTGTTCCTAACTTGAACCCAGAAATAGCCTTTCATTTACAGATGCATTATGGCTCAAACTTTGAAGAAGTCATAGAGAAAGGTAGTCAAATTGAGAAGGCCCTTATTGTGAAAGGTACGCTTAAACCATTTTTAAAGATAAACATGAATCCAAATCCATAGACAAACCAAATTTCTTTAATAAAAATAAGCATGTCATTGGTGATGGCATTACGAACTCCAAAAGAGTCCAAACCATGTAGACATCCCCGCTTTTAAAGCTGTCGTAAGGATCTCGTCCCAAGGCACCCACTAAACACATGTTCACGCCCTTAACAAAATCCTTATCTGCCATACTCAAGTAGTTAGATAATGGAAAGCTGGTGGAATATCCAACTACGATAGTACCATACCCAGAGGATGCTCCAAAACATGGTTGGTTCAAAGACCATGAATATTGTAACTTCCACCGTGTTAAAGGACACAAGACAAATAGGTGTTTGAGACTACATCATTACATACAAGACCTCATCGAGGAGGGTAAGATCATTTTGGATTATCCCCTTAATTTTCAAATGGTCCAAACGAGAAAATGGGTATCTACAAATAACCTTTTCCTAATCATGTAGATAAAAAGAAAAGGAAACCAGATAATGGGAAAACCTCTAACAACTATAAAAATGTAACTTATGTTTACCCTACTAATGATAGTCCTTTTGATTCTCTCATACGATGTATTAGCTCATCTAATGAACAAAACAACACTATCCGGATCCTAAAAGAGTTACGCAAAGAGGGACAAGATGTGCTCGCTTAATCATACCAAATCCAATGCATGTCCCTTAGGAAGGCCAATATAATTTAATAGATAAGTTATAGAAAACACCTACTAGGATATCTATTCTCAATCTCCTCAAAATCTCTAATTCCCACAAGAACATACTATATAAAACATTGAAAAATTCAGGGGTTTTGATAGATGTAGATCCCCAAACTTCCAAGCCATGATTTCATACCTAGGCTCAATGATCATATTACTTTTGATCGCACTGCAATCCCGCATAACAACCTAGAACATAACTTACCCTTATATCTCAAAGTGGTGGTTACCCATCACAAAATCAAGAGGGTACTTGTGGATGGTGGATCTGGTCTAAACATTTGCACTTTGAAGTCTAGTTAAGTAAACTAGGCCATTCGAAAAAATATGGGAGCTAAGACTATCACAATCACAGCTTACAACAATGAAGAACGAGAATCAGTGGGTACTATAGTAGTTCCCTTAGAAGTAGGCCCAACTTGTCATGACATGACGTTCCATGTCCTTGACTTGGACCTTCCATACAACCTGCTCATGGGGCACCCATGGATCTATGCCATGCAAGCTATTCCATCAACTTTTCATCAGTGCATCAAATTATGTCATGAAGGTCAAGTGGTTACCATTTTGGGAAACCTGTAACCATTCACACATTATAGGGCATTGCACAATTTTTCTCATGCGGCTTATGAGTGTCCTTTAGTGGATGTTGTTGTCCCCTACAAACCAAAGTTATTAAGAAATGGATAGATACAGAGTACCTCACACCTTATAATCAATAATTTCCTTCATTAGTCAATAAATTCTCTTCATGGGAAGAAATGTCGGAAAAATATGGCCCACGTGAGCCATTCACTCTTAAACATGCTTTTTTTTATATCAGACTTATCAATATCTCCTAAAAAGGGGGGTAAGCCTTATTTTAAGTTCAAGAGAACTCAGGAGAAGTGTCCCAAACCATTGGAAAAACTTGTCCATAGTAGTCTCCTATCTGAGGAGAAAATGTTAGAATATCCTACCAACATGGTACATGAAGGTACCATGGCTTCATGCCATCAAGAACCGTAGTACATCAAAGGTCACCACATGATGTTTATCATGGGCTATAGTGGGTTTGGATATGACATTAATGCACAAGGCCGGCTAGAGCCTATTCTCGTCCCTTGTTTTAAGTCGGATAAGCATGGCCTTAGGATAAGGCCTCACTAGTGCACTACCCTCTCGAGAATGATGCCACCTCTTCGAACGTGAGGATGTTTCATCTCATTTTGATAGTGACACGATTCCCAATCTAGCCTCTATGAGGATCTTTTTTCCACTAACCTATTCCCATATTCAATTGACCTTACCTTAATCTGAACCCATCCCCTTAAACAATTATCAAGTAGCCCTTGTATATCAATATCTTATATATTGGGATCAAAAACTTCATGTGCCCCTAGACTTCTTTGAAAATGATGAGGCATTTGTAGATTTCATGGGACTCAGGGATTCTATTCCAGCTGGGGACCACAAGAAAGGATTTGCAATTCAACTAGACACCTCTACATACATCGGGGAAGAAGCGAAGATGTGTGGATGTTTGAATAAGAAGATGGTAAGGAAGAGTACAACCACTTCGAGAAACCTAGAAAAAGGATAGACGAAAATCTCACAGTGACAAACTCTTTGAAAAACTCATAGATAAACAGAACGAAGAATCTAAAGATGAAGTAGTTTATCCATTTAAAGATGATAATGAGATACCGCAGGAGGTTGATCTTACTCTTCCCCTAATCCTACATGGATGGAAGATGCTTCTAAGATGCTTGTTGAGGAAACAATCAACGTCAACATTGGCTCAGAAGAGTAGCCTAGAATGATAAAGTTGGGGGCTTCACTCTAAGCTCAGGAACAAAATATCTTTGTAGAGATCTTAAGAGAATATGCAGACATATTCACATGGACATATGCAGATATGCCTGGTTTGGACCCAGAGCTAGTTTTGCACAACCTCGTTGTGCACCCGGATGCCAAACCCATCAAGAAAAAGTTAAGAAAGATGCATCCTAAGGTGGCACTCCTTTTCCAAGAAGAATTAGAAAAGTCGTTAGCTGATGATTTTATTAAACCCATTGACTATTCAGAATGGATCTCTAATATAGGCCCAGTATAGAAGAATCATGTCAAAGATAAGAATCTACACTGATTTCCATGACATTAATAAGGCATGTCCTAAGGATGACTTTCCCCTACCTAACATTGAAATGATAGTTGATTCCACTACTGGTTGTGAAATGTTGTCCTTAATGGATGGATTTTTAGGTTATAACCAGATATGGATTGGAGAAGAAGATCAACATCAAAAAGCCTTCATTACCCTTTGGGGGACATTTTTCTACAAATTCATGCCTTTCGGGCTCAAAAACTTCAGGGCTACTTATCAGTGGGACATGAATTTTATCTTCCATGATATGATGAATGGCATCATTGAAGATTATGTTGATGACATCCTAGCAAAATACAATAGTAGGGGCGAAAACCCCGAAGTACCGAGGTGTATTTTTCAAAGGTCTCACAGGACTATAAGGTTTGTTTGAACCCTAAGAAATGTGTCTTTGGTGTTTTATCAAAAAAGCTCCTAGGGTTCATTTTTTCACAAAGAGGGATTGAAGTGGACCCTGTGAAAGTTACGGCTATCACAGAGATGCCACCATCTACCACTCTCAAACAACTACGGAGTCTATAAGGGAAAATTCAAGAAATCCATCACTTTATTTCACAATTTGTGGATAACTGCCACCACTTTACCCATTTGTTAAAGAAATATGTTGCATTCAATTGGGGACCTAACTTCCGAAGGACTTTACACTACTAAAAAAACACTTGGTTAGCCCGCCTGTACTCATGCCACCTACCCCAAGTGAACCTCTCCTCTTGTACATTTCCGCTACCCAGTTTGTTATTGGTGCACTGCCTTCCCAATACAACTTAGACCATAAAGAGAGAGTATTTTACTATCTCATTCACACCTTAATTGCGTAAAAATTTAACTATCAACAAATAGAAAAGGGCTACTTGGCGCTTGTCTTCACCTTCCAAAATATTCACCATTATCTCCTCAACAATAAAACCAAACTCATATCCAAAGTTCACCCTCTCAAATACCTTTTATCCAAACCTACCCTCATAGGCTGAATGGCTAATTAGATCATTCTCCTAAGTGAATTTGATATTGAGTTTTTAAATCAGAAATCATTGAAAGGATGGGTGTTGGGTGATTAATTGACAAAATCACCTCTACTGTGTATGAAACCTTTGTGTCTAAATCTGCCAGACACATCTATGATGTACATTGAAGAATCCATAGAATTACAGGTTCATTTTGATGGATCATTCACCTTCCATGGATCAGGATCAAGAGTGGTGCTTATCACTCCCACAAGTGATGTCATACCAAGATCATTCCGGTTGGGATTCCCATGTACTAACAATATTACAGAGTACGAGGCACTCATCGATGGCCTCGGGTTGGCTATTACTTAGAACATCTAACAACTAAAATTCATTGGAGACTACTAGAATTATCATTAAACAAGTTAATAATGAGTATAAAGTTAAAGATGAGAAGCTCATTCTTCTATAAAAAGATGGTCGAAACCCTTTAAGGAGTACTTTACACATATCATATTTAAGTAAAAACCAAGGTCACACAATATATCCACCGATGCTATGGCTACTATTGGGTCCCTATTATGCATTCCCCTTAAGAAAGTAAGATGCCTTTCCTCAAAGAGCATTTACAAGTGCCAAAGATATGATATGTCGACTCATGTTTGGCATGTGAAGTTGTTGGTCCCTTATCCCCTGGTATGATCCAATCTTTCGATACCTATAAGATGGCACTTTTCCACCAGACATTACTCATTCTGAAAAGAAAGCCCTTATCCACAGTATAGCCCATTCTACCCTCCTAGGAGGCACCCTTTATCATCATGGCTATGACGGGATTCTACTTCGTTGTTTGGATGTTACTGATTCTATCCACACCATTAAGGAAGTACATGGTGGTATTTGTGGAGCACACACCAATGGCATGGTCCTAGCTAAGAAACTATTGAGAGTAGGCTATTATTGGCCTATAATGGAATCGATTGCTGCAACTTTGTAAAGAAGTGTGAACTATGCCGATATATAGAAACTTAATACATGTGCCATTATAGGCCTTGGCACTATTACAACACCTTGGCCATTCTCTAAATGGGGCCTAGATCTCATAGGAAGCTCCATCCTTCTTTCTTAGATGGTCATCCTCACATCATCACTACCATTGAATATTTTACCAAATGGGTAGAGGTTGTCCCTCTTACTTATGTCACCGGTGCACAAATTTCAAAGTTCATCATGAACCATCTCATCTACCGTTATGAGATCCCTTTAGCCATTGTCAGTGATAATGGTAAATCCTTCAAAAATAAAATGGTTAAAACCTTGTGTCAAAATTTCCATATCCAACTCAAGTGGTATAACCCCTATTACCCTCAAGGTAATGGATAGGTAGAAGCTACTAATAAAACCCTTATGCGGATTATGGAGAAAATGATAAGTAAAACTGGTCGTAATTGGAACTTACAGATACATCCCACCCTCTGGGCCTTTCGAACTTCCATCCACACTCTAACTGGTGCAACCCCATATTCACTCATCTATGGCATTGAAGCCATCATACCTCTAGAATTGGAAATTGCCTTCCTGAGAACATCCCTTAGAGAATATCTTGATAAAGACGAGGACTACAGAGTTGCTCGACTGTCAGAGTTAGAACTATTAGATGAAATGAGTATTAAAGCACTCAATCACCTGAAGGTCTATCAAAATAGAGTATCCAGAGGATATAACAAACACATCATTCATCTATAATTTGATGTAGGCGATCTAGTCTTGAAAGAAAATCAAGAACAACCTCAAAGACAAAGAAAATAAAGGTAAGTTTGAGGCAAACCGGCTAGGTCCTTATGTAGTAGTTGCAAATTATGGATCGAAGCCTATAAACTTACATACTCGGATGTTGAAGAGCATCCGTAACCTATGAAATCCATGCACCTTAAATGATTCTACACTTAAGCATGATGAGAATATCATATAAGAACTAAAAAGTAGAAAAACAAAGAAAAAAATAAGAAAAAAAGGGAAAATTGAGAAAAATAGTAAAGAAAAAATAGGTCATCCACATGTGAAACCATGCAATTTTGGTGCAAAAAGGTGGGAAGGTATTTGGGTGAAAACTAGTTTTTGGTGCTCAACGAAGATTCACTCATGCATGCAGTGTCTGCACGACACTAAAATTTTCCTCCAAAATTTCTATTTCATTAATGTATGTATTAGGAATAGGATGTTGTTAAGTGTAATTAGTAGTAGCGTCTCATAGAAGATAACGGCAGCACCGTCGCCAAGACGGTGCCGCCAATAATGTGGAGTTCGGTAGCATCCAAAGTACAATAGGAATGTTGTAAAAAGTTAATATTTGTCGTAAGTGGTTCGGTAATGTTAAAATGTTAAAGTTTGAGTAATTAGAGAAGTAGGGTCTACATGATTAGGAATTAGAAATATTATATTGGTAATAAGGACAAGGAGTGAGGTCATAAATATTTTGTGTATTTTATTTGTAAAAAGTCTAAAAATGTGGAACCCATGTAAAATGATAAGGTTTATCTTATCTTAACAGATAAGCTTACATGTACAGATAAGAGTTAAGGTATGGAATATGATTCGTCATAGTGGATTTCTTATCCTATCTTAGAGATAGGATGGATAAGCCTCGAAGTTCTATAAATAGAGAGGCCACCCCCCTCATTTAGCATAGAAAGAAGTAGTGAGAAATATTGTAGGAAGTGTGCGAAGGAAGCCATCGGTTAAAGGTGTGTTGAAGAAGCCATCAAGAGGTGTAATTGTAAAGTTTCTCCCATAGTCTTGTTGAAGTATCTCATGGGTGAGATTAATGAGCTTTCATGTTAATATTATAATTTATTTTAATATTTCAGATTTGTCGTCATTATGTCTTATCATAGTCAATGGTATTCTTGTGTTCGGTTGTTGTTTTATTTCAGATTACATCCACCAAACTAAAGGTGTGCATTAGTAAATAATCATAGACGAGGAGTTCCCATGTGAAGAATTATCATAGTGCCGGATTGGTGATGACAGGTCACTCTTACAATAGAACAAGTAATCATCACCACTTTCTAGATATGACTTCCTTTACTAGGTCTAAAAAAACCCTATTAAAGCTACCTTTGTCGATCCGTGATCTGGCTTATTTGCTCTTATATCTACATGAAGGACATTTCCTTTACATACTCCCATCTAATGCTAAGAGCACCTTCACATTTTGACCATCTCGTACATACGCGTGTGGCATTATTCCTTTTGTATATTCCTTTTGGCATTCTTTCTTTGTTCTTGTACATTACTTTCAGGACATGACCTTAGAAAATGAAAAACATTTAGAAAATGGATATGCAAAAATCTAAACATTCATAAAATATCTCCTTTTAAGGATGAAGCTATGACAACCGCACAACGTTGTCTTAGAAAACAATGTGAACAGTAGCCTTAAAAACTTATCTTTTTAGATAAACCCAAAAACATTAGAAAATATGTCAATGATGTCCCGTAAAAACAAGGTAATGGTTTAATTGCTTTTAGTTGTTGGTTTGTATAGTTTTGATTGTGAATACTTTTTCGTGTGATGTTGTGACTTATTTTCTTAGTATGGGTTGGATCTTGTTTGAAATAATTATATATGACATTTGATTCATTTGTAGCTTATATGCATTTATTTAGGGTTCATTTTACTTACTTAGATTAAAATGTCAATTTGATATTTTTAGTATGTTTTATCAATTCGTGTGTTTGCATCATAGGTTGTGTTGTGTTGTATAGGTACAATTGTTTAGCTTTGTTAACTTTTGCTTGTGTATTTGTCTCTTGCACAATCGTTTTTCATCACATCTATCATCCATCATTCATCACATATAAAACATCATCTACTACATCATTTAAATGAAAATGCTAAGTATAACATCATGCATGTATGCTAAACTAATCATCACATATCATATCATCAATGGGGGCAACAGGGGTTGCACATAATCACACGTCTATCCCCCCCACACCAATATCATATAGTATCATCCCAAGTGCTATAATAAGAACTCAAACATCTCATAAAAATCTAAAAACATGTGATACTCTCTATGGATACATCATCAATATGAAACTATGAAACATACACATCTCTCAATCTAAGGTATGTCATATACATAGAGGAAAGGAAAATCATACAAAGGATAATCATAGCATAACAAGACAAAATCATCATCAAAATTTCCATATAATACATGCATAATTGTCGATGTTAATACTCAAATGTACATCATCAATAAAATATGCCATCTAATAAAGTCATGCATCAAAAGAATCAAGCCTTCATTAAGAGGCATCATCAAAACAATGGTACATTAAACTATACATCAGAATCATCCTTCATAAGAGGCATACATACAATACATATGTAAAAAAGGGAAGTAAAGAGCTCATTCACATCTCTCTCCCTCGTCGGGGCTCTCGGGACCATGACCTAGAGGTCGAAGAGTGGTGGTTGTGATGGACCAACACCAGGGGTATCACCCTATTGTTTGGCTAGCTACCATGTCAGGTTGGCTTCTCTGAATAGGATACTAAACTAATATAATTAGACAACATAATCATCATTACCTAGAGCCTATTGTGCTCATACATGACTTCTCAAAAGGTACCACTCGCTGCTCTATAGGGGCTGCCCTGAAATATGCAAACCTATAATATAAATCCTCACCGCCATATCTCATGGGATTCCATATCAAATCAGCATCTCTCGAAGCAATAGATTCATGTAGGGTGGCATATCACTCACCTATCAATCAACTAACTGTTAGTATGAGCCTCTGCCTAGAAGTAGAGGCATCTAAATCTCTATCTGCAGTGATAGTCATCACCTAGGCTTGTGTCTAATCTCTCGTGTAATAAATCCCTATGACTGCCTCCTAGGCATGGTCCCTCCGAGCAACAACCATCTCGCACTGGTCTCGAGACTATTGTAAAAGGATCAATATCTAGAGCCCCCTGTGTGGCCATCTCACTAATCTTACTCTACCATAGGGTACTATCACTACCCTGAGTGGCTTGTGCTCTATTTCGATCTCTCTCCAATGTCAAAATATATACTTTAGTATGTGGCTGATCTCGCTCTCTACAGTAAGAGCCATGCTGCAATGCCATGACTGCATCTCTCTCCCCAACCACCTGTAACTAAACAAAAATCACCACCTATAACTCTTGCTAAAGGGAAGCCAACTTTCCACCATCCCCACCACCCCTGGAGCATGAGGTGGCGGGCCTGCTTTCTGGAAGTACCTGCTAAAAAGGGGTGTATATCCCCACTGGAATGCCTACTGGAGAAAACTCTATATCAGCTTCCCTGAATACCTATCTCGGCCTAGGCCTAAGGCCTTATCCCTGTGGCTGCTGTAATGCTGGACCGTCTCCCTACCCCTCACATACTGGTGTGAGTCGGGACCACCATCATCATCATCATCACTGTCATCACCGCCAATGACTCCACCCTCGCCACCACTAGGAGGCCCCACTGGAGGAGCTCTCACACCAGCATTATACGCCACCCTAGAAATAGTCAAACGGTATGGAAGCACACCATGGTACCATGGCGCATACTTAGGTGTAGTACCCGGATCTCTAATATGTCTCAGTGGCACCCACATAGTAGGTACCACCTATCGAAACTGGCTAGTGCTCTATCTCGGGAAATCTGTGGACCCATATCAACATACTCTCGGGCCTGTGAGCGTACCACATATCTGGCCCAAGAACATCTTGGGTAATGCCAAACTACCTCTGGCACCAATCCACCCTGTATAAATCATGTATATAGTCATGGGCTGCCTAATATAAAATGCTCTATTGTGGCAGTACTGAGCTCTAAACCATCCTCGGGCCACTAGAAATGTCTGTAAGGCCTCCAAACCATGGAAGCATGCCATAGCTCATCAAAATCATGGTGATAGTGATATGCATCCCCCATATATGGCCACACATCATCCCCTATCGGGACCCAACCCATCGTAGAAGGATCCTCGAGAGCCCGAACTCTTAGAAAACCTACAGGGAGACCAATGGCAATGTGGTCCCACGCCCAAATCTGAAGCAAGCGAGCTGGTCCTACCATCTTCTGATGGTAGTATGTAATCAAGTGAAGGTCCCAGTATAGATATGCTAGGATTCACTGACCCCAATAGTAGGTATCTCCCTCTACCAAATCATGTATCACTATAAGGAGGTCGAATGGAAATGAAGCACCAATCTTGTCAGGAAGTAAGACTCCACTGACGAAGGCCATCATATAAACCACTACTCGGTCTAGCTCTAAGTCCTCAATACACCATGATAGCCTAATACTCATCCCACATTGTGGTATCGTTGGGACACCAAATAACCCTATGATATATTACTCAATATCACCCAATGGCTCGTAGACTAGATAAGTTACCCCTGAATTGGGACCCGCATAATACGCCACACATCCTCGAGAGTAATCATGATCTCCCTAGTCGAGCCAAAAGAACTAACTCTCATTGTGCCATCACTCTGCTATAGCTATCAAAAGGCCATGATCTAATGTGATCTAGGGCATATCAGCCACATGAGCCAATCCCGTCACATATAAAAGGTTGTCCAATATCGCTCTATCATCATCGTCAAATTGGGCCTCTATCGTCACTAGCCAACCATATCACTCATGGGTCTACAGGATGGGTAGTATACGCTACAAACAAAAAAACACACATGTATTAGTTAACATTTATATCTACTTCTATCTAAAAATTATTGGTAAATCACCATTCTTCTATCTTATTTCCTAAAGCGTTTCACTTTCTTCTAGTTTGTCTTCTTTCTCCTTGGCCATTTGGTCTGGAAGGGTTTCCTGCCCCCTTTTTTTCGACTCATGCACACCTTCTCTCGAAGCCCGTGCACTCATCCAAATGCATACACACCTATTTCCACACGTGCGCACCACTTTGTTTCTTTGTTTCTTTTCCATCCCGACACATACGTGCCTAGTATGATGCTTGATGCACCTATCTCCGCACATATGCATGTGCATCCCCTTTCCCCCCCAGAATGCGTATGCATCCCTATCGATGTACGCATGTACTCATCCTTGTATTTTCCTCCAATGGCTATGCATGCATGTGTTTATTTTTTTACGATGATGATTGTATGTGTCCCATGTTGGTTTCGACACATGCGCATACGTGTATATGTCATCAACACATGCACATGCGCGCATACATCGAAATTCTTCTACCTAGCCTAAAATCCCTAAAAAGTGCATTAAATGTGTAATTTATAAGAAGGGATAGGCCACTCACATAGGGTCCATCCGTTGGGTCTCACATGAACTCTTGGATGTGATCTTCTCATCTCCTCCTACTCGGTAGTCTCGCCATCTCACTCTGTGGCTGTCGCTTCTCACTCATGTAGAAATTCACAAGAACTTTGGTACAATGAACTGATTGTGATTGATTTACTCCCCCCGAGTGGGTATATTAGGTTGCTACGATGCCCGCAGTCATTTTCTCTCCACCGTGATCATTCTAGCCCCTCTTCTATCCGCCGAGATGATTATTTTTCTATTAAAATGATTATTTTTACTCATTTTTGCACGTTGAGGCACTTAGTGTCACCCCTCGCTTCATTTATTCATTACACTTTTAATCTACGCGTATTTCATGCATCATTTATTATAATTTTTCTTGTATTTTTCCCTCTATTTTTCACCTGTCATGATGATTATTTTTATTAAATAATTATTTTTGGCTTGTAATTTTTCTCGCCGTGTCACTTTCTGTGCTCCCTAGCGCCTTTTCATTTGCCTTTTCCTTCTGGGAGTTGCACATTTTTTTAGGAAATATTTGATCTCTTATACAAATTCTTCGCCGACCAATCAAAAAATTTAAAAATTGTAAAACCATTTAAAAAACCAAAAACATTGAAATACTTCAAAAATGGACTAAAAATTGGTAAAACACTCATTTATAGCTGAAATCTATGTCTCTCGCATGGCACTCATCCTATATCTTGCTGATGTTTTCAAATATTTTGAAACAATGACCCACATATCATCTAAATCTTCAACACATCTACCAAAGCTATGCTACTTACTTCGCCTTTACTCTGGGAACTCTCGGTTTGCTTTGTACTTGCTTTTAAATGCCGTGCACATTACTTTTTCATTGGACCCAAGCGTCCTCCATATTTTCCTTACATATACACATTACTTGGCACATTATCGTTCACCTTGTCATTTATCAGAACATTTGGGACTACATCTTGATAACAAAATATTTGTGCAACTATCTTGAACGTTGTTGGTTTAAGTGTGTGTGATTGTACTTATTTCCCTGTTAAGTGAGATTGTTTATTTCTCGTATTGCTTTACCTTCATGTATGTTGCATGGAGTTGGTTGTTTTGGCATAGGATAGTTGTTTGTATCTTGGATTTTCATGTCATTTTACGCCTCTGTCATATGCTTACATTTTAATAAGGACCGATGATGAGGATTCTAAGCAAAATGATGATTATGTATTGTTTCTATAAAGCATTGGTTTGTGGATAGCTCAATACCCCTTTTTACTTTCTCCTCTCCTTTCTTCTTGCCTTCTCTCCTACTTTATTTTTTGATTGTCAATCGAGTTTCTCTATCACCCCATCAACACTCGAGGGGGCATCCTTCATCCTATTAATTTTTCTTCTACCCCTTCAAAATTTTCTACTCATTTACATTTGTCTACTTTCTTTGAAGTGATGTAGCTTACGTCACCCCAAAGAGGGGAAAATGTAGACACTGTAGTTTGATCAAAGCACTATTATTTCTAATATTTCACTTACTATTCTTTTCCTCACATGATTCGTGACACCTTATTAGTTAGATCTATCTAGCTCCCATCTTACTTACACACTCTTGGTCGTATTTCCTCTTGTACACTAATTAAATAGGTTATAATAACCTATTTTTGGATAATATTATCTTCTTTACCACCTCTATTAGCTCCTTGGAATATCAATCCACTTCATTGGATCGATTAGGCCTTTCAGAACCATCCTAGAAGCTTAATTTCTCTCTAAATAGGATTAATTACCCACTAAACATGGTTAACTAGTCTTAACCATGATCAACCTCTCTCTAAAACTACTCAAATCTTAATTTGACTTGCTAATGAACTTGTTGACTCCCTTTTAGTCCCACATGCACCAAAAAGCCTCCCATTTCCCAAATGAGAAACTGTAAATAGCCTACTACCCCCCTCTCATTTCTAAGAACACTTCTTCCCTCTAACCTAAACTATAGTATTATTGTTAGGAATTAGGAGTTTCATTTCATTCTATTGAGCTATTTTATTTAATTTTACATTTCAATCACATAACATGGAGTAAATGGGAAGAACCAAAGGGCCTTGAAGCCATTAATGGTGAGATCCCATTCTCTTGAAGCATAAACTAATTTCTTAGATCCTTTTACGTTCATTTACTTTAAGCTTTCAAGAATAGAGGTTAACTTCATTTGTTTAAGTTGCTTGTTTACTTCAATTTATGCATGCAAATAAGATCTCTTTCTCATTTCTTATCATATGGTCCATTGACGGGATTTTTGCATAAAGGTTTGGGTTTCTTGAGTGTTTCTTACCCCATTTCAATAGCTCTTGCAAAACCTTTCATTAAACATAGACAACATCAAGCCTTTCTCCAATTGCAACAAGTCTATCAGTAATTTAATTTTCTTTTCTCATAATGGACTAGATGTTGAAAGATTTCAAATCCTCTAAAAGATCACAAACTCTATGCTTATAGGAATTTATAAGGTTATTCTTGTATGTATTTAATCCTCCGACTTGGTTCACAATTAGCTCACTATCCCCAAAATTCTACAAGTTCTTGATATTCTTCTTTCTTGTCCATTGGATTCCGGGGATAAGGGACTCATACTGCTGTGTGTTATTAGAGTAGCTGGATTAGATTCTAAATGACAAGTAATACTTAATACCTCTAGAAGAAACAAGTAATACACCTCCTCCTGCACCTTTCATGCTTCTTGATCCATCTAAGAACATCTTACAAATGTCATTATCATCTTCATCATTTTTCTTGGTGACATTAGGAAGGGGTGTATTCTCTTCATGTAAATAATAAATACATATTCCAGCCTATTCAATCTCCTAATATGAATCAAAGGTATAGCACTTATTTGCCCACTCATCAAGTAGAAAATAAAGAATGCCCCTAATCTGAGTATTTGTCTCTTGAGTGCTTGAATAATCTCCTCGATAAAAAGTACTAAAATTGGCATTGATAGGACTAGGCATATATGGTTATACATGGTATATAGCTATTGATTCAGAATTTATAGTGTCCTCAGTGCCATACCTAGTCTTGAAGAGCATGTGAGACCAATCTTATGATAAATATCCTCCAATTTTAGAAGCGAAGTTTCTAGATAGGCATAGAGTGAAAAGTGGAGGTAAATCAATGATGAAGATGTCTTAAGGTACTCGGGACTTTTGATTATGTGTATAATGTAAGATTCAAAGCTTTGATAAATCTCAAAGTTCCTAATGCTACCCTATAAATTTTTTATACTGGTTTAGCAAGAGATTCATAATTGATACCTAGCTAGTCCGTAATCTGCATTGGCATTACTGAGCTACTTGCTCTAGAGTCAATAATGAAATTATGCACTAAGTTATTCTCAGTGATCAAAAAAACATAAAATGGTGGAGGCTTCATGTTCTTTCTTGGTTGATCCTCCATTTTTGCATTACGTTGGTGAGCACCTTGTCTTATTCCTTAGATGACTTACTTAGGATAGAAACATTATCTATGGATTCTCGCATGAGATCACTCTATCCCAGAATTGCTAATGATTCCCGCATGGATATGCTCATGTTTTTTTTCTTCATCTACTCAAGGTTTTTGAAAGGGTTGGAATGATATTGTTTTGTATCTTACTTACAACAACCTTTTCTTGGACTTGAGCTGATATAAAAGGCCCCTTCGGTTGATTTTGCACATTTGGATCTATGTTTGGATTGCTACCTCCTTGGAGTATCAAAGAGGATTGAGAAGGAACTACATTTTCCAAAATCCCTTCTTCCATAGGTATCTTCTTAGATATTTTGTTTGTAGCCACACATAAAGGAAGAGTCAATTAATAAGTGAAGTCTATAAAATTTATTCTACAAAATTTAGATATTGGATTCACTCTACAAAATTCATCCATTTTCTAATTAATAAGTAAAGTGTCAATTAGAGGTGTTTCTTGAGTGACCATATGCTGCTAAATTTCTTCACATTGCTATATCTTGAAGAAAAATACACCTTGGACCATTAAACCTTGGTTCAAGATATGCCATTGGGGCATGTTTCTTGATTTTGTGGAAGATGAAAAGGGAAACACCACTCATAATCTTGCACAATATTATTTTAAGGGGGAACCAAAGATTGATATGAAGAAGCCAAATTTGACTTATATGGTTGAAATGGTCTAGCAGAGGGAAATCAGTTATAAATTTGATTTACTTGGGATTGAGGCTTGTTTGGATGGTAAGGGTCCTTATTTAGTGTGTACGAGGCTAATAAGGTATTAAACTTTATACTTTCTACCTCTTAATTAACACCAACTCATTCCCAAAGTTTTTCAATTATTGTATTACCTCTTGCAATTTGGTTGAGGTGTTTAAAGAAGTGAATTCTTTACTAGAAATCTAATTTATTGGGGTGGGATAGGTGCTAACTCAGGAATTTGATGAGAATTTGGGTTCTAAATCTCATGGAAAATAGGCATCAAAGGTCTATGAGCAAGATTCCTGTCCCGAATGAGACTATTCTCATTCCTAATAGCAATGTTATAGGAAGCTGGTAATGTTATACCCCCATACTGAATCATAACTGAAATATCACTATTTAAAGCCTTTAGATAATAAATAAATACATGTTGGGGTGTAGGCCTTACCACTTGAGGGATTTGGTCCCAAGTCCTTTGAAATATCATGTTAAAATCAATCATCTACTCATTAGGTGCTCTCTTCATTATTGTTAATTTCTCTACTAAAGACAAGTGATCTAACTTATCCTCAAAATTATTGCATGACAGGATGTGCTAAGATCATAATGTAATCGGTAATGGATGCATGTCTCAATATTCTATACCATTGAAGTGATTTACCCTTGAGTGAAGATGCTAGCAACCTAACTTCTACATCATCTTCTATAACTAGATGAACAAAGCATACATTTGTAACATCCCGAATGTGCTCAAGCAGATTAAATTGATTCTCACCGGTGAAGTATGGAATACTTTTGAGCACACACCTAAATATATGTCATGTTGTGTGTTGAGAGCAAGAGGAATTCCACATGTGAAATTGACAAAGGGAAGATTACTTTGTGGTGATGTCACGAATATAATAGGTCTTAAAACCCTAGATGATTGTAATAAATATCTACCACAAGGTGGAGTTGAAAGAGTCCTATTTGGTAGTGAAGGTGAACTCTAAGTTGTTCTTTCTCTTATTATTCTTCTTGGTGAGAGATTCAGGTACTAAAAACTCCTTTTTATTTTCTATACCTTGACTAAATTATTCTCATGACCTTGAGGTAGCTTAACCACTTGTAGACACCTGTAGTTTTCTCAAAGCACTATTATTTCTAATATTGCACTTACTATTCTCTTCCTTGCAAATTGAAGATACTTCGAGAACACTTCTAAGAACACTTATTCCCTCTAACCTAAACTATATTATTATTGATAGGATTAGGACCTTTTATTGAGCTATTTTCTTTGCTTTTGCATTTCTATCACATAACATGGAGTAAATGGGAAGAACCATTGGCCTTGAAGCCCTTAATGGTGATATCCCATTATCTCTAAGCATAAATTGATTGCTTAGATCCTTTTAGGTTAATTTCCTTTAAGCTTTCAAGAATAGAGGTTAACTTCATTTTTTTAAATTGCTTGTTTACTTCAAGTTGATACATGCAAATAGAGTTCCTTGCTCATTTCTTATCATATGGTCCATTGAGGGGCATTTTGCACAAAGATTTGGGGTTCTTGAGTGTTTCTTACCCCATTTCAATAGCTCTTGCAAAACCTTTCATTGAACACATTTGGCATGCCCGATGGGACACTTATGTCCATCCTCCATTAATGGAGGTATTTTGAGTTCTTTAAAGTTAATTTGCAAGTTTTTTAGTTAAAACAACTTGTTATTTGCTCATTTCTATTTCTAACACTAGCTAAATCACACTTATTTGTATATGTTTTGTAAGTTTGAACTAGAAATAGGATACTTTGACTAACAACTAACCTGTTTGCTCTTAAAAAAATTCAAATCCATGAGTTTTGCAGGTTTTTCACAGGGTACGCATAGGTGTTGTAAAGGGGCACATCCACATTGAAACCCTAGTATCCCATTGGAATAGGCGCACACGTCTAGTTGTACTTATCATTAAAAGGTTTTTTCTTTGTAAGGATGTGTATTCATCTTTTCGGATGGTCGGTGTCTCTATCTCTCCGCCACGTCTGTGTAAATAACCCAACTATTTAAAATTTTGAAATTGATTGTGTTATGCTTGGGTGCGTCTTCGTTGAACCCCAAGTGTCCACATTGAGTTGCAAGTGTCTTTGTATTTTTGGGTGTGTCTATGTCTTTGGGTATACTATGGATTTTATTAATTCTATTTTGCAGGTGTATTTGTTGAGTTAGGTGAGTACCCGTGACTAGGGCACACCGGTGTCGGTTTGATGCACAAGTGTCTATGTTAAAATTGGAATTTTTCTACAAATCAGTAAATCTATTTTTTGATCTTTGTTACAGTTTCAGGACTAACAAATTAAATACATAGTTTTCTTTGGTATTTCAGTTTGCATAGTTAAGTGTTTTTAGTTCTTAGCGTGAATTAGGTTTGTAAAAGTGTATATGCTCTCTCCTCGCACCCTCAAAGGAAATCTTGAGATCATAAACACTTGTACAAAATTTTATCGAATGTTCAAAACACTTGTTCTCAGAAAGGATAAAGTAAAATTTCATGTGATTTAGTAGGATTTTAACATTGTGTATGCTCTTCCTTTATGCCTTTTGGCAATCTTAGGAATTAAAAGTCAGAAAGTTCTCTTTCTTGACATCAACTGTGAAACTAGAAAATTACTAAAACTTGATGTTTACAGGACCCAACGCTTGTAGAAGAAAGACTTAAAATCAAACAAGAAATAAAACCTCGAATACACATGTTTTCATATAGGTTACCAAATGGTATGCTATTTAAAACCACATTTAAGTTAAAAATATAAAAACACACCACTCTTCATCACACGTATTATAGGTTTTGGAAAAGGGTACATCCCTATCCACTCAATTAGAACATAACCCCTTGTTTCACTCGGAATGTTTCAAGCTTCGGGAATAGAGTTGCTTCTATCCTTTCATTCCTTTTAGAAACAGATGAGGTTAGGGTTAGGAGGAATACCTTGTTGAATGTCGAGATGGTGTGCGCGTACTCAGAGAAAGATCAGGGTTGATCATGCGAGAACTCCTTTTTGTCTTAGAAGGACTACCCGCAATAAGAACACAAGACCACAAGATTTTGATTAAACAATAAATGAGGAAACTACCTTGGGCCTAGGAAATATGAAACTTCCTTTCGAAGGTGGTCAGCCTGCTAATATGAATTAACACAAAAGACTGCAAAATATCAATTAAATTGTTTCGTTGAACTGGGTAGGGGAAAGGCTGGTTTTCTGGTTTTGATCAGAGGAACCGATGGCGGTTACTGATAACCGATGCCGGTTACTGATAACCGATACCGGTGGGTTCTAGGATCTTCTTAGTAGCTATGGTGTTTTGTAAGGCTGGTTTATGGATGATATTAGGAAATGGGATGATGAGGGATAAAAGAATGACAGTTAGATGCAATGACACGTTGGGTAGTAGATTCAGAGACGGATTTAGGAGGACTGAAATTCACAGAGCATAAGAAATGTTATAACAGAGGACATGCAAGATATGACTTACTGGTTTTGGCGAAGATGCAAGTTGATATCCTCTACTGCAAGCACTTCTGGTTTCTTCACTCGTCTCTGCTTGGTTAAGTGAAGATCTGGACTCTGTTTCTCGCTCCCAATGATCTCTATTGATCCAGAAATCCTTCGACTGATCCCCAAAATGAAATTTTCGATCCGTTGTTTTGGTTTGGGGAGCCCATTTACAGGGAACTGATGGCGGTTGCAGTAACCGATGGCGGTCGAGTAGAACCGATCGGTAAGGAAAAAGTAGGCTATTTTTAGTAAAATAGCCCACCTTCCCCGCTTTCTCCCGAGAGATTAGTCATGGGCTTGGTCAAGTGGCTAGAAGGTTCGCTTTGGGTGTGAGTAAGGAGGCATTAGTTATGGATGTGAGTCTGACCAAGTCATGGGTCCTAATTAGGTTAGTTTAGGGTTAGGGCTAGGTCATGATGAGGTGGCAAAGTGAGGTAGCGGGTAAGGTGATGTGGATTTATCAATTATAAGGTAATTAATAAATAATTGTGTAAGGTTTAGGTGATGAGGTTAGATCAAGATGAGATGCGGGCACAAGGGGTCGTAAGACACAAATTTGGTGTCTACATTAGCCCCTTATCACTTGTGTAGCTTGTTCTCAGTAAAGTCACATGACAATAATATGAAGTGGTTTCTCATGTTAAGATATAGGTAATCCCCTCAAATCTATCGCCGATTGAGTGAACGGGAAATCGTGGATAGGGTTGATAAAGGGTACATGTTGTAGAGATGATGGTAAGGTGGTGGGGTAGGTCCAAGGAAGCGACGCATGTGTTGAAATGCAATAGATACGACGAGGGTACATGATTTGACAAGCAAACCAAAGCAATGTGTAGGCAAAGGTCGATAGTTTATCCAAACAAGGGTGATATAATCCCGTATCCAAGGCATAGGAAGTAGCTCCAGGGGTATATAACAGTGAGGTACAGAACGTTTAGGCATGTTCAAGCAGACTAAATGGTTGGTTTGGTTGAGATGAATGTCACGGTCTAGGTCTAGGCAAAGTTAGTCGACAGATCAAGTCAAGGACCCTAATCATGCTAAAACACGAACAGGTGAGCTCGATTGAACAAAAGGTACATGATGGATGGATAAAATAAAACGTTGATTGTGGGTATGGTATTGAAGTGATACGGCCTTGGGTCAGGCCAAGTGGTTGGGCGGTGGCCCTGGGTCAGGTCATAAGGGTAGAGTGAGGCCTTGGGTGGGGCCAAATGGTTAGGGCGAGACCTTGGGTCGGGCCGGATGGGTAGGGCGAGGCCTTGGGTCGGGCCAAATGGGTAGGGCGAGGCCTTGGGTCGGGCCTAATGGGTAGGTTGAGGCCTTAGGTCGGGCCGAATGGGTAGGTCGAGGCCTTAGGTTGGGCCTAATAGGTAAGTTGAGGCCTTGGGTCGGGCCGAATAGGTAGGTTGAGGCCGTAGGTTGGGCCGAATAGGTAGGGCGAGGCCTTGGGTCGGGCCAATTGGTAGGTTGAGGCCTTAGGTCGGGCCGAATAGGTAGGTCGAGGCCTTGGGTCGGGCCGAATAGGTAGGTTGAGGCCTTAGGTCGGGCCAAATAGGTAGGTTGAGGCCTTGGGTCGGGCCAAATAGGTAGGGCGAGGCCTTGGGTCGGGCCAAATAGGTTAGGGCGAGGCCTTAGGTCGGGCCAAATAGGTAGGTTGAGGCCTTGGGTCGGGCCAAATAAGTAGGTTGAGGCCTTGGGTCAGCCAAATAGGGAAACAAATGGTGTTCAAAGCAGGGTGGATAGAGGCGATATTGGTGAAAAAGAGGCAAGGAGTAAATAAGGGCAAAGAATGGGGTGAAAGTTGGGTAGAGAACCGATGTCGATTCTGCATGACCGATATCGGTTAAGGGACCGATACCGGTTCCTTAGGGCAAAATGAAACCGATATCGGTGAAAGGCGAAAAACCTATAAAAAGAAAAATACGGCTTGTCATTGTCACTTTTGTTATTTGCAAACCAAATCGACTTGTCTGACGTGGAGAGTTGGGATTAGAGGCTTGATTGAGTGAGGTGGAGCTATTGTATTGGCGGAGAGAGTTGATAGTGGGCCCGATTAAGGAGGAGGCAGCAGTTGATTGGCCGGGGACCCAGCAGATCGTGATTGGAGCCATGGCACACAGTAGGAGGAGCCGGAGGGGCCGGACCACCGACCGCCACCACCCATCCCACCACGATGACGTGTCATCGTTCGGGTAGATTCAAACTCTTTAATTTGGTGATTTGGTCAGTATTATGCTAAATTTGGGGTTTGGGTAGAATTAACCTTTTTAGGAAATAATGAGAAAATGGAAATGATTTGAAAAAGGGAGAGGGTAGATAGGCTAGATAGGCTAAGGTGGGTAAGTGTAAGTTTTTAGGGTTTTTGGGTGGGTAGATGGGTAGAAATAGGTAAAAATGGGTTTTGGGGGCCGCGCGGGGTTCGGCCCGGAGAGGACAAAGGACCGATGTCGGTCACTAAAGCGACACCGCATCGGTCGCACAATTTTAGGGAAAGGAGGGTTGTTGGTGACCGCGCCGGGTCATGTATCTATCGGCCGCGCTGGGGTTGGGTGGGGTGTGGGGTTGGGTGTTTTGGGTTGGGGGTCAGGGGGTGGGTTGGGTTGGGGGTGGAGAAGGGGTGGTGTGGGGTCAGGTTAGGGGTTAAGGTTTGGGGGGTTTTTGGGTTTTGGGTCAAGGGCTGGGTTGGGTTGGGGTTGGGTTGGGGTGGGTCAGGTGTGTTTGGCTCAGGTTTGGGGGGCTTTGGGGGGGGGTGGTTTTGGGTAGGTCAGTGGGTTTTAGGTTTGGGGGGGTAGGGTCGTGGAGATGGCATGGGGGGATAAAAAAGGGTGTTTAGATGATAAAGTAGATGTTGTAATAAAGAGTAGGTCTAAGGATGTGGGTTGGTTTTGCAGGCACGTCAGCAGTTGACGATGCGGGATAGGATGCCCCCGCTGTTGGTGCGGATGAGGCCACACGTATCTGTGGCTCATTGGGCCATCATGCGCGAGGTGGGACTCGGTGGAGTCCAGAGGTACAGAGCGATAGAGAGAGATCACAGCCTGATGGTCGCCCTCATCGAGAGATGGGATCCGGCGACCAATGTGTTCCATCTCCCGACTGGGGAGATGACCGTCACATTGGAGGATGTGTATCGCATCCTTCGGTTACCTATCGAGGGAGAGGCAGTCTTCCAGGTAGATTCAGAGACTGCCATGGACAGCATACTGCAGGTTTTTGGGGATGCAGCCGCGCTACTGACCTACCATAGCGCGAGTATCGGGTACGGTGACATGTACCGTGCGCATCGACACGAGACACGACTGGCTGTGTTGATGATGGTTGGGATCACCTGCTCACCTCCCAGACTCAGAGGGAGGCCGCTTCCCACGAGCATTGATGGGGGTGCTGCTGGAGATGGTGGAGGAGCACACCTGTTACGCCTGGGCACCAGTATATCTGGTGCAATTATACAGGGAGCTATGGGGCTATCGCCGGAGGAGGTGATTTGGTATTTGTTCTACATTTTTGTTGCATTGTTGGGCATACGAGCACATCGTATGCATCAGGCCAGTAGGGTTACCCCAAGCCGCAGTGGCCACAGTCATATACCGATATGGCTTTCGAGGTGGTCAGGGTCGGGGGCCACCACGACGAGCAGTTATGGCAGGTCGGGATGTGGCATACTATAGACATCTGCTAGAGGGCCTTACAGCAGTAGACATTGTATGGAGACCCTACAGAGGTCACCATCCTGGCAGAGGAGCCCGCTTACAGTTGCGCCTAATCCAGTACACATTCTGGATAGCAGGACGGAGGCCAGGAGAGTACGAGCGGATACCCCTGGAGAGGGTACGCAGGCAGATGGGGCTGCGACAGGACGAGCCACCTCCCGTTCCTCAGTACAGGAGAGATGATGTAGAGGCCCCACTGCCTGCACCACAGCCTTTGGATCCAGATTGGGTAGCAGAGAGGCCAGCAGGTGAGGGTGTAGATGATGCTGGGTGCACGGGAGCATACAGGGTGTGGTGGGCTGGGCAGAGAGCAGCAGATAGTACCGCCGCACAAATGCACTTGGCCAGCAGTGATAGGAGAGAGAGATCAGCTTAGGGGTCAAAGCAGCTTTACAGGGGCAAGTAGCTACAAAGACAGTACGTATAGGTGTCTTACAGGGGCAGCTAGCCTAGGCTCAGCACAGCACAGTGCAAAAGACCACCACCAAAGACCACAAAATGTACAGTGTAGTGCACAGTGCAAAGAAGACAGTACCAAAGACCACCACCAAGAATGTGTACCACACCACTCTAGCATGTGCACAGTGCATAGTACCACAACCCACAGTGCACCACCAATGCACCAAGACAGACAGCACAGGGGGCACTGGTAGTAGGTGTCAGGGGACCAGCCCCAAGACTCTGGGTGGCTCGAGAGCGCTACATGGAGGCTAGAGCGAGGCCCGATACTATCGATATTCTCGATGGTACCGGGCTGATTATCAGCCCTATGCGGCACATAGAGCAGAGACCTCTCGGAGCCAGAGGTCTCAGGGAGGTGCAGCCACACCTGGTGGGTCCGTCACAGGCAGGAGGCGAGAGGCACCACAGGGACCAGCGGGGAGAGGTGCCGAGGGCGGTGGGGAGAGCCGAGAGATCCCGCACATGGTGTATTGATAGATGGGCACCGGTCTCGCGAACCGGTGTATTGATAGAGGCCTCAGTGCCTATGTATTATTCATGTATTCATTTATTCATTTATCAGATACCGCCTCGTGAGCCGAGTAGGGGGTTGTCAGATAGTGGATACCGGCCTGCGAGCCGAGTATATATCTATTTTTGATACGAGGGACCGGCCTGCGAGCCGAGTCGAGATTTTTTTGACAGTTATTGCGGCCTGCGTGCCGGCTTTGGTGGATTATGAGATCACAGAGGCCCCGATGTAGGGCACATTGTATTTTTGAAAATTTGTATATATATAGAGACGATGTTTTGATCCACATGCAGTGTTCAAAATGTGTTTAAATATTTTGTTAATGGTTGGTAATATATAATGTATGATAAGTTTTAGTTGACATGTTGATAGATGGATGATGTTGATGTTTTTGTTTTTGCACGTATATATGAATGTCAGGTTATGTGATGAATTGGTGGTTTTGTGACATTGTGATATATGTAACTGATGAGTTGGATCCAAATGATGTATAGATTGATAGTTTCTTGATATCCGTAGTTGATGGTTTGTGTATTTGTATAAAATAAATGATGTTAATGAAATTGTAATGCTATGTGTGGTGGATGAACAAATGTGGTAAATTGTGTTGTTTATGCAGGAAAAGAGGCGGGCGCGACAAAAATTTAGGTGAGAAATGAAGAAAAGAACGCTGTTGAGAAAAGATAGGTGTGTAACCGATATCGGTTAAGGAACCGATATCGGTAGCTGATAGACCGATATCGGTTAAGTAACCGATACCGGTTATTTAGGTATGAGCTTTTCTAAAAATAGAAAAGCTAGGGTGGCAACTTAAGTTTTAATTTTAGAGCCATGCAAGAGGTTAAATACGCGAACGCGACGCTTTTTGATGACTGAGACAGGTATTTGCATGAGAGATTTGAGTGATAAGGAGAAAAGAGACAGGAATTTGTATGAGAGATTTGGGTGATAAGAAAAGAGACTGGGAAGGTGAATGCGATCGGAGATTCAGAAAGTAGAAAGGTGAATTTGAAAAGAGTGGTGATAATGGCAGGACGAGGAGAAACATCCAGCAGGCAGGGACAAGAGGGAAGACAAGGGCCACCTCAAGCTACTGCAACCCCAGAGGTAAATGTTTTGGTTGTGATTTGATTTTTGCATGTTTTGTGAATAAGATGGGGGAGAGTATGTGGGTAGATATGAGAAAGAAAAGATGATAACAAGAGTTATAAATGAGGTGAGTGTTACGTGGTAGGTAATCAAGGGTTTCGGGTATGTCTGTGTATACAGAGAGGAATAAACGAGCAATTTATTGTCGTAGGTGGTTGTTTTAGGCAAGATGTATGTAATCGATGTTGACCGTAATGGTTAGAGGTAACCGGTATTTGCCATCGAACCGATATCGTTATGTATAACCGATACCTTAAGCATCGGAGGAATTTCCGTAATGTTTGAAAACCCTCGACGGATTGAATGGCTATTTGTTGTTTTGGTGTACGCAGCAGCAGGTAGGGTTGAGGATGAATGATAATGTGCCAAAGATCATTGTCACGGATCCGAGCGGATGTAACACCAAATGAATGGACATTGATAAATCGTTTGGGGTTAAGTGAATCCGCTATTATTCACGAATCGCACGTAATCATGCTATGTTACAGCATGATTGAGAGATGGAATCCCGAGACAAATACCTTTATCCGCCAACAGGGGAGATGACAAGAATATCGGAAGATGTGTTCGATTTTGAGACTCCCTATTACAGAGAACCAAGATATCGTGCACTACCTAGCGCACTACGGGGAGCGATAACAAAGCAGATTTGGTCCATACGCACGAGATTTGACACAAAGTGAGGTTTATCCTTTACGTATGGGGTAATGTATGCAAAGACACCCCGAGGAGACAAGGTTAGCAAAGTGATATTAATGATAGCGTAGGGTATTATGCATTACCGAGGCGTATGAGGAAGATTTCCAAAGGCATTGATGTGTGTTATCCGGGAGATGGTAGAAAGGAACGTTACGTTTACATGGGCACCGCATATTTGGCGCGAGCTATACAGGGTTTATGGGCTTGAGGTGAAATCACAGACGACGCCGGATTGTTCATACTTATTACACTCGTCATGGGCCTATGAGCACATTATTTGTGTGACCAATAGGCCAATCCCTCCAGCAGAGAGAGACCGGAGTACGAGGTCGGGATTCGACGATGGGTCCGCATGCAACAAGAGAGGCAAGATCTCAGGCCGTGATGGGTGACATTGAGTATTACAGCAGGTATGGGAGAGGGTGATGGTCATGCATCATCTGTTGAGGCCTTACGGTAACTATATGGTAATAGAGAGCATAGCCGAGGAGTTAAGGGGTGTAGAGCGAATGAGGTGGATCGCGGGCACAGTGCCGTGTGAATATGAGAGGATTCCTATAGATCGCGTGCGCGACAATTTGATTTGTGCAGATATACCCTTGGCTTATAGACCATATATGAGGATCGACGCCGAGGCAAAGATTCTCACCTCCCGGCCAACACCTCCGTAAGGGCCTCAAGAGGTAGCACCCGATCGCAGGGTAATGGATGCAGAACGACAGAGGCCTATAGATTATGGTGGGTAGCAGAATCGCGAGGTGTACGTGAGCGCCCGACATAGCGGTGATTACAAGAGAGAGGGATCGTCTGCAGCGCTTGGTTCAAAGAGCTCCAAACGCAGTGAATGAGACAAGAGGATTGTTAGTGGTCATGAGTCACGGGCGGAGAGACTAGAGGCTGGAGTCTCCATGCGAGAGGGCGTATTCATATGTTACAGGAGAGATCGGCAGATCGCTGGGGTGGTACCAATAGCCGTGGTACCTTTGAGGACAGAGAGGCCCGGCGAGAGGGGTCGACGATCACGATCATCACCTAGTTCGGGATGAGGCGTGAGGGTCTGAGTAAATGTTAGCAAGGTATAAGAATAAATAAGAGTACCGACCGCGTGTCGATGATAAAGAGAAGATGTATTTGTTTAACATCTAAATAAAATGAGATATGTATGTTGATTTGAGTTATAATAATAAGAATGTTTTCGTTTTGACTTTCGGTTTTTGAAAAAGGATAAAGAGGAATGTGATTAAATAGAAATACACAAAATATTTATATTTACCACACATGATAGATTATGGTAGGGGATGGTCGAGCTAACCTTGGAGACCCCATGTCTCCGAAGTGCTACCTACATAGCCCTTTGCACAAAGCAAGGAGGGGCCTCGATCGATGTAGTTCTCCCTTAGGATCAGGGAGAGGCGAATTCAGGCAATTTGGTATGGTTTAGGCAATTGGTTGGTTGGTAAAAATATTAAGATTAGTAAAGGTAAGGTTGATGGTGTTGGTAATGAATTGGTGATGTTGTAAAAGGTATGAGGGAAGCGAAAGTTAGCCTACCCAAGTAGTAGGGAATCGTGTCCTGATTAAGGTCAACACACAATCCTAGATGCGAGGCAAAGCAGAAAGAGTGCTCCGTAGATGAAGAGAGCTAAACAAACCACACCACGTAGAATGAGCTTGGAGCCCTAGGTACCGTGCATAGACGAGAAGTCAATAGGTGAAAAGAGTCAGATGATCACAATATATCGAGCGTACATTACGTCCCTTGAGTTGAAACAAATGGTGAGGTGAGGTGGATGGTATAGCTGAGGTGCAGAGAACTTATTACAAAGTGAGTGTTCTGACGAAAGAGAACCTACCCTAAATAGACAAGTCCATGACTCAAAAGTTCCTTTTGAATGAGGCTTTTATTTTATCAATGTAGACCGATCGATGCGGGAAGTCTACAAGGGATATTGATTGTATTATTCTTGAGGTCTTCACGGCTGATCAATGCGAGAAGCTTCGATAAAGGCCGACCGTGTATAGCTATCCTTCGAGGGAGCAAATCATTTATAGTAGCAGATATGATTTTAATGCATAGGTTTCCTTCTGGGGAGCAAATATATATAATAAAGCAGCAATAGTTCGGCATATAGCTGTCCTTCGAGGGAGCAGTCTATATTTAATTTAGATGACTAGATGTTCTTTTGGCGTGAAGCATCTAGTTTAGTAGGAAGTTTGACTCAAGAAAATCCCATAAGAATACGGCTTATTTTAATACTTTGAAGTCATGGACTAGACTAAAAAGGGGAAGGCATCATCAAGGGGAGGTGAGAATCAAACTATGTGAGCTTGATTGTTATTATGAGGTGTAGGAAACAGAGTGTATGTAGTGGTAAGTGAGCTCAAGGGACGAGCGGCAGGTAGATAAGAAGTGATATAACACTAATTTCAACAGTAGAATGGTCGAAGATGCAAGGCATTAAGGGGTTCAGGCTCAGGTTTACCATTAAGCTGAAGCTAAAGGATAAGTACCGATCCATAGGTGTGAGTGATTATATAAGGCCCAATCCAATTGGGAGCAAATTTTCCACGTTTGCTCTTTTCTAGTTTGGTTACATGTTGATTCTCTTTGAGGACAAGATCACCAACCTTAAAGGTACGCTCATGAAGTCGCTTATCATAAGCACGTTTAATGCGTTTTGATAGATTTGAAGGTGATCAAGAGTCGTAAGACGGCATTCGCAAGAAGCTCCAATTGGGCTAACCGCTCTTGGCGGAAATCATCGTTGTGAGAATATCCCAAGAGATATTCTAAGGGAGGGTATTTGTATTTCGAGAGGGCAAAACAGCCACGGTACCGTATACCAAAGAAAAGGTGTGGCATTAGTAGAGGTACAAATGCTAGTACGATAAGCCCAAAGGGCAAAGGGAATGTGATCGTGCCAATTTCTTCCGATTCATTGACAACTTTCATGAGGATTTTGGTTAGTGTTTTATTAGAGGACTCGGCTTGCCCATTGGCTTGTGGATAGTAGGGTGATGAGAAGCTAAGTTTGATACCAAAGTTGTCGCAAAGGTCTTGCAACAACTTGTTTTTGAAAGATTTTCCATTATCTGTTATCAGGCGATGAGGAACACCAAAACGACAGATAATGTGGTGGTTAATGAACTCGACAATTTTTTTTTTTTTTGATTGAAATGAGTGGAATAGCCTCCACCCATTTTGTGTAATATTCGGTCATTGTGATTATCCAACGGTGACGCTGTGAAGAGGTCGGGTGAATCTCACCAATAAGGTCTAAACCCCATCAGAGAAGGGCCAAAGATCTCGAGCGACTGGAGCGGGTGGCTAGGAGTATGTTGAAGGTTGGCATGTTGTCGACACATAACACAACGCTTAACATATTCAGTAGCAGCAGTCGTTATTGAGAGTAGGCCAATAATAACCAAGGCGAAGGATTCGCTTGGCCACCGCAAGGCCGCTAAAATGTCCACCACAAATACCGTCATGGACTCGCTGGATGGTATGAGTGGCCTCCGCGCCGCTAGACAAAATGGGCAAGGAGGATGCCATCAAAGCCACGTTTATAGAGGAGTCCCCCATGACAACATAATGCGAAACACTTTTAAGAAAAGCACGCTTGCCAAGCTACTAGTAAGGTCAGTGGGAGGACAGAGATTGTAAGGTAGTCGTGAAATTGGTGGTACTGTATCCTCGTGAATTAGTAGACACAAGATTTATCATACAAACTACCGGGGTTGAATAGATGGGGCAAAAGTTGTTGGACCACAATGAATAATTCGTAGTCAACATTGAGCGCGGCAGAATTTGCGAGGCTAAGCAAGCCATAGTATCCGCAAATTTGTTAGTGGAGCGGGGAATGGTTTGTAGAGAATAGTGAGTAAATAAGGCTAGAAGTGAATCCACGTAGTGTTTGTATTTTTGAAGCTCCTCATTTTTACATTGGTAGATGCCCATAACTTGATTGACTACCAATTGAGAGTCACCGAAAATATTGATAGATTTGATGCCTAAGTGCAACGCAACCTGAGACCTGTAACAAGGGCCTCGTATTCCACCGTATTATTAGTGCAAGGGAAATCAAGTCGGAATGAAAGAGGCATAGGCTCAAAGCCGAGAGGAATAAGAACAACGCCAGCTCCCGCCACGATGGCATTTGAGCCATCAAGAAGAGGGTCATTGGGTACGACTCTCCGTGAGGGAAAGAGTAGCGATGAGTTCGCTCGGAAATGTGAAATTGGTAAATTGTTCCCTGTAAAGGAGCTTCCACAAGTTGGTCTCGCGATGGTTTGTCCTTTGATTGATTTCTCGTGGACAAACTCAAGGTCGAGGTCGGCGAGAAGCATGAGCCATCCGGCAATGCGTTGGTTCGATGAGGTTTGGCATACATGTAATGGATGGGGTCTCAGATTGGTGATGACGAAAGTCTTGTGATTTAGAAGGTAGTGTCGAGTTTGGTGGCCACGAATGATAGGGCTAGGCATAACTTTTCTATATGTGTGTACCTAGTCTCATAGTCCACCAAAGTACAACTTATATAATAAACGGCTTGTTCGCGATTCTCGTAGTCACGATGTGCAAGCATGGCTCCTACAAATGCGTGGTCGGGCATGAAAGGTAAAGGTAGAAAGGGCGGTCGCCTTGGGGTGGGATAAGCACGGGTGGTCGCAAGAGATAGGATTTGAGAGCTTCAAGGCTTGGTGACATTCTTCGCTCCATTAGAATGCAATATCCTTTTTAAGGAGGTGATGGAAAGGTTGACACCGATCCGAGAGTCGGGAGATGAAACGTCGGATAGATTGAGCTTACCTTGTAAACTACGCAATTGTTTGAGATTTTGGGTGGGGGCATTTCTAGGATAGCTTTGACTTTAGATGGATCGACCTCAATGCCACGCAAAGAGATGATAAAGCCAAGAAGTTTTCCTAAAGAACACCAAAGACACATTTCTTCGTCAAGGCGGAAAGAATATTGTAACAAAGCATCAAAAATAATGGTTAAAACATCGAGATGTTCACTACGATGTTTAGACTTGCCGAGAAGATCGTCGACATAATCTTCAAGGATAGTGTGCATAATGTCATGAAAATGTAGGTCATAGCCCGATAGATAGGTAAAGCACCAAAGATTCTTAAGGCCAAATGGCATGACACGATAATGTAAGGTTCCCAAGGAGTTATGAAGGCAGCTTTATGTTGATCGGCAGGGGCAACCAAAATTTGGTCAGATCCTCGAAAAGCCATCCATGAGAGAGAGCATCTCATGACTTGCAGCTAGATCAACAAGTTGGTCAATGCTAGGTGGGAAGTCATCCTTGGGGCAAGCGAGATTAAGATCTCGTAAATCCGTGCATATCCGAAGTCCCCCTGCCGCTTTAGTGACAGTATGTACGATGTTAGAAATCCATTGAGGGTAGTTGATAGGCAGGATGAAGGAAACAGAAAGGAGTCGCTGAGCTCCTCTTTGACCAAGAGAGCAATGCGTGGATGCATTTTTCTCAATTTCTTTTGACTCGGTTTGGAATCGGGGTTTAGGGTGATGTTATGGACGGCAATGGTAGGATCAATTCCCGGCATGTCAAAGTAAGACCATGCGAAAGCTTGGTCATGAGCACGGAGAAAGGTAGTAAAGGCGGCTTGTTCTCGATGTGTTAAGGGATTGTCCAATCTTCACAATGTGAGGATCCTCCTCCATGTGGATATTGATTTCTATAGTAGATCTGCTCAAAGATGGTTTGGGTTTCGATGGTAAGGCTCGTTGAATATAAGAATCATCCGCGCCAAGGTAAGTGAGGATGGAGTCATCGTCCTGGCATTCAACAACATTAATCAAAGGCGAATCCTCTTCGATCATGTCTGGATACAGAAGGGGAAGAGAAGATGGGTCCTCATTATCGCGTTGATAAGTGAGAGGACCTATGAAGATAGCATTTATGAAAAAAAAAAAAAGTTAGGAGGGATGGATTCAGGGTCTATAGATTCTGTGGGTGATGATGGCAAAGTGGGTGATGATGGTTTGGTAGGGGCGACGTCTTCTTCTTCCAGGATACAGCTGACAGGAGGTGTCTCCTGTGTAGGTGTTTCGGGAAAACCGAGACCACTACGATCATTATGTTTACGGGTAGTCACGAGAATGAGTGTATGTCGGCCTTGTTCAGAAAGAAAACCAAAGCCTTTCCAAGCACAAATGAGTCAAGAAGGTGAGGGAGAAACGACGATTTGTCAAGTATTGAAAATCAGATCGAAGGGAACCACACCAAGAGGGGGTTCAGGGGTAATGGAGGATGCGCCAACACCCCCATACGTTAGGTTAGTGCGGCAATGGGGTGGTCCGTAAGAGATTATCTCCCCACGCGACGGTCGTAGGTGGGATGTGCATGTAATTGTCCGTACTCCTCGCGGGTAGGGAAAGAACTAACGTTATATAGGTGGTACTCCCCAAACAGTAAGGTGCTGAAAAACATCTACTAAGGGGTCGAGGTTGGAATGTTAGTCATGGGAAGGGAAGTGGTTTTTGCGATGGTGGTTTCATCACCAAGGCGTAGCGCGGCTTGAGGTGGATGGTTGAGGTACATTCAAGAGGATGGTCAGGTTGAATGTATGGGTGTCTTGATTGGTATAAGCACATCGTTAGGGCGGTATAACATATCGCAGGTTTTAAAGGGGGAGGGTCAGCTTTTACGGTGTAGGACTTCCCTCGTACTCAAATTTTATGCATCTATGTAATGTCGAGGAACGCATCCCATGGCTCGGATCCAAGGACGACCCAAAGAATATATTATATCGAACTCTCCTCCAAGACATAGAAGAGTTCGGGTAAAGTACGTGGTCCTACCCGAATGTTGAGGATCACGGTGCCTAAGGTAGAAGTAATAGCGCCATTAAATGACCGCAACATGATGGGGTTGGCACACATGCAACTAGAAGGGATATTCATTTGTTGGAAGGCTTTCAAGAGATGATGTTTAGGCTAGCACCCCGCAATCATAACACGACGTACTCGAATGTCCCGATGTAAGCGAGATGAAAAGAGCAGTGGTCGGGTCTTCTCGTACTAAAGTCAACAATTTCATCTTCGAGAAACCGATCAGCAGCAGCTTGTGGTATAGAGAGATGTAAGTGATTGGAGCAGGGGGTTGTTTGGTGAGAGAAGCAACGTGATCGGGTGTTAGAATGGAGGCGACAGGCAGGGTTTCATTAGGTAAAACCTCTATCCTCAAGGATCTCAACGAGAGCTTGTCAATGAGATTCGTGAAGTCCGAATGAGATCATACAAGTGTCATTTTTACGGGCGATCGGTGAAGCCGTTTAATCATATTTCGTGGGCAATGCCATTAGAGACGGATAGGTGGGTCCGCGAATGACCACTTTAGGTGGTGGTGCAATCGGATGTTTGACGGAGAAAGAGATGCCGCAGTGTGTTTTCTTTGCTTTCCCATTGTTTTTCTACCCTCGAGTAATGACACTAATCATATTAATCTCATAGACTGAGATGAGGAAGATGGTCAGATAACTCATGGTCTTCAAGAGGTGGGGTTGTAATAATGATAGATCTTGGTGAGGCGGGACATATGGTATAGGAGAGGGAATGGAAACTAAAGGTCTCTCCCTTCGTAAGTTGTCTTTCTTAATCTTTCTATCCGGGAGAGGTGACTGACGAAGGATGGTTTTTAGAGCTTTGCATCCCTCCACATCATGTCCTGGTGTGCGGTGATAAGCGCAGATTTTAGACTCATCGTAACCCATAGGTCGGGGTTTAGACGGGTCATAAGGTCTAAGTGGAGGTAGGGAAATGGTCGCATTCTCCACCAACATAGCAAGGATTTTGGCGTAAGATCCTTTGAGTGGGTCAAAATCGGAAGAGGATGAGGGTATTGGTTGTGCGGGTTTTGGTAATGTTTGGGCATGATTGGTTCGCACGGGTGGTGGTTTAGCCGAGGGGTGTTGATACGTGGTTTTCACTAAACGTGATTTCTTTGGCGTAGAAGCTATGTTGGATGATGAAGCCGCAGATGATGTGGTATCAGAAAACAACCACGGGGAAATAGGAGTGACCGAAAACAAATCTTTTGATGATGGAATTTGTTTAGGGTTGATAGGTGGACAGGATACGCGGAGTGACGGTGTTGCTATACCCTGGAATTTCTGTATGGGTGCGGAAGGCGTAGGTTGTTTTGAAGAAAACGCAGGAGGTATGATATATTGATGTAAGGTAGAGGGATGGGGTCCCAATATGGAAGGTAGGTATGACGATGATGGTTTTGATTGTGATAGGGGCACGGATTGAGTTTGTCTCCTAGGTGGCGGGACGAATTTATTTTTGGATAGATCGAGTCGCTTAGGTGGGTGCGTTAGACTGGGCATTGGTGAGGTCCCAAGCATAGGGGAAGATCTCGGTTAAGTTGATAGAAGTGGACGGGCATTTGGTAGAGGTGAGGGGGTGAAGGTGAGAACAGGGGCATTTTAAGCTTCGTAAACACTTCGTATAAGGTGGAGACATCAGATCAGTCATTTGCATTTGAGTAGAAAAAGGGGTACTCAAACGTTCCCATAGGGCCTGTCTATCTTCTGTGGAATGACAGTCTCCAGGTGTGATTTGTAATTTTTGTACAGAAGAACGACGGGTTGTGATTCCAGTCCACTGTGGGTGTGACACAGGAGGTAGATGAGGCACTGTATCAATAGATGTTAAGAGGTCAACCGGTCGTTGAAAAGATTTAGGCGATGAGGGACTAATAGGTAGGAGGGCGTGTTTGAGGGGATCTGTCACGTTTAAAGAATGTGGTGATGTTAGTGTAAGATATTTCTCATCTAAGGATGTCAAAAGGAGTGGCGAGCCTTCCTCTTGTGCAGCAAGAGCGGTAGAAGGGGACGTTTGGGAAATAGATAAATTAGATAACATCCGCTCACAGTCTTGTAGGGATGTGGTGTAAGAAGACTCATCGATGAGAAGAGAAGTCCGGCGGTTGATTCTTCTATGGGTAAAGGAATGATTTCACTTTGGCTTGATGGTGGTGAAGGAGGTTCAGACTCCTGTGTTGGTGGAGAGGCTTGATTTAAAAAAATTTCAATAGAGGCTTTTGGCTGAGAATCGAAGACTGCATGGATCTCATGAACACTCTCCTCGGCTAAGATATCTTGGTTTACGTTACTGTTGGACGAGTGATTCGGGAATGGCTTGTTGAAAATTTTCAGATTTCGGTTAGCAGGGGCGTTAGGATTATCGAGGGTTATATCCCCTGCATCAACCATTTCCTGCACTATGTTTTTCAACATCTTGCAGTTTTCATGACTATGTCCTTTAACGGGTGAAAGTTACAAAAGTCATTTTCTTTGTACTCAGAAGGTATTGCACGGGTGGAGTCAAACCCAGAGTGAGGTTTAACAGGGGGCAAGGTGATAGCCCCAGCTTTGAGCAATTTCTCCAGGATGACGCCATAAGTTTCTCCCAAGGGAGTGTAATTGGTGGGCTCGGCTTTGTACTTATAAGTGGTTTTCATGAGTATCGACGGTGTTTGAGATTTGACCATTACTACGTGGACAGATCCTTTTGATTTAGAAGAAGTGGACGCATGAGGAGTGGTGGTGTTTGGCTTGTTGGTAGAATCAAGAGTTCGAAATTGGGGTTTTTATTACGCAACCGCAATTTCTCTTCTTCTAAGGCTCGACTTTCTAGTTTCCGAGCCATGGTAAAGGCCTCGCCGAATGTGCGGAAAGTTTGAATTTGGAGGGTAGGGGAGATGAGCTTTAGCGCAGCCCGTGTAAATAGTTCGATAAGTTCTGGCTTGAGGTAAGGCATACGTAAGTTGGTTGATAAGGCCCCGCCATCATCCAACGAAATCTATGATAGATTCGCTTCAAATTGTCGATGGCATAGAGGTCGGTGATAGATACTTTCTTGGCAATGTTAATGGAGAAATGATCCAAGAAAGATCAAGCTAGTTGGTTAAAAGAGAAGATTGAGTGCTTTGGGTTAAAGCACCGTACCACTCCAAGGCAGGTCCTGATAAGGACATGGGAAAGGTGCGGAGTAACAAGGCATCATCATGGGCAATCAAATAACAAGCATGTCTAAATGATCGCAAGTGTTGTTGAGGATCCTCTTTACTATTAAAACGAGTAAATTTTGGCAACTCCCATTGAGGAGGATATGAATGAAGGGGGACAGAAGGGTGAATGGGCTCCCGACAAACTTGCTCGTATGTCAAGGCGCTACGACTTCCTGAAACAGAAGCCTCCAGGTTTTGCATTTTGTCCATCATTTGTTTGATGAAATCTGTGGTTGGATGAGATGATGGTGCGGTTGTGGTAAACGGAGGCAAGTTGGACCAAGGGCTTCCACTGGACAATGGTGGGGCTAAGTGTTGATAAGGTATGGAGGATGAGTATGTTGGAGCAACAGAATAGGGATGTCCCATATAAGGTGTTGAGGTTACTGGATACGTGTATGGGAATGAAAAGGTAGGCGGAGCTTGAGAAGGAAAGCTCGTGTGAATAGGTGGCAGAGAGTAAGTCATGAATGGAGTGGTCTGAAAGAGAGATGAGGTAGGGGCAGTTGGTGGTAACGATACGTGGGGTCCAAGATTAACCAAAGGAAAGCTAATCGGGGTCGTATGAACCTCTGAAGCCGTCGGATTGGGAGATGGGGCTAGAGATGCAGGAAGTAAGGCAAAGTTGTTATCAGGAGGAGTGGGAGCTAAATGAGCAGCTATACTAATAGGCATGCCAATAAGGAGCTGACCATCAGGCGTACGGTCAGGGGCATGAGACAAATAGTATTGTACAGCGCTGGGATTAGCATCCAGAAATTTGGCAAAGTCCTTGTCTCCTACAGGAATTTGGGGGATCTCACTGGTGTCCGTAGGGTTCCCTATAGAATGTGAAGGGGGTGATTCAGGCAAAGACACAGAGCAGGCATGTGAAACCATGGCGGCGGCTTGCTTCCGAGTGATGACAACCATGGACAAGAACACACAGGAAAGTTTCAATCTATCAAGAACAAAAACAACCTCAGAATGATGAATTTGGCAAGTTATTGGTTTGTCAGGGGCTGATGAAGACAGTAACCGATATCGGTTTACTAACCGGTGTCGGTCACAGAGCAAACGACGTCGGTCACTTAACCGATGCCGGTGTCAAAAGTCTAGGATAAGAAGATATAAAAGGCTGCTAATTTGATTTTTAGCAACGTTGAGTATATTTATCAACTTATTGATCACAGAAGACAAAATATGACAGAGAAAACAGAATTTGAAAACAAGCAAGATGCACACGCAAATCCAGAGACTAATCCTAGGGTTAATTTTAGTTATCGTGGGCTTATGCCTTTAGACGTAAGATGATGTCAGATCCTAAACAACAAGACCTAGGGGAAATGTCAAGTTTGTTTTGGCTTATAAGGTTACCTCAATCGGGCGAGGAATACCGCGGAAAAGGGGGATGTTTGAGCTGTTGTGTTAATTGTGAAGTGATTCGATATGTGTTGTGCAAAAAGAAACTAAGGTTAATTTCCGTCAATACCGTGGATATCACCCCACATGTACGACATTTACTTAATCTATGTTCACTAGAATTGAAGAACAACAAGCAGAATGCAATGCATGTGTTTTAAACCCAAATCGAAAATTATGTTCGATGAAGCAAGAGAGATGACTTTCACTAATGCAAAACTAGGAAAGCAAGACAAATTCTTTACGAAAATATACAAAAAAAGTAGCAAATAAAGAAATATGCTTCCTAAAATGAAAATAAGCAAGAGAAAGAAACCCAAAATGGGTCCCACCAAAGCCAAAATGTTTCACTCTAATGTTTCTGCTTCCTGGGAATAGAGTTGCTTCTATCCTTTCATTCCTTTTAGAAACAGATGAGGTTAGGGTTAGGAGGAATACCTGTTGAATGTCGAGATGGTGTGCGTACCGTAGAGAAAGATCAGGTTGACTGCGGAGAACTCCTTTTTGTCTTGGAAGGACTACCTGCAAATAAGAACACAAGACCACAAGATTTTGATTAAACAATAAATGAGGAAACTGCCTTGGGCCCAGGAAATATAAAACTTCCTTTCGAAGGTGGTCAGTTCCCCTGCTAATATGAATTAACACAAAAGACTACAAAATATCAATTAAATTGTTTCGTTGAACTGGGTAGGGGAAAGGCTGGTTTTCTGGTTTTGATCAGAGGAACCGATGCCGGTTACTGATAACCGATGCCGGTTACTAATAACCGATACCGGTGGGTTCTAGGATCTTCTTAGTAGCTATGGTGTTTTCAGTAAGGCTGGTTTATGGATGATATTAGGAAATGGGATGATGAGGGATAAAAGAATGACAGCTTAGATGCAATAACACGTTGGGTAGTAGATTCGAGATGGATTTAGGAGGACTAAAATTCATAGAGCATAAGAAATGTTATAACAGAGGACATGCAAGATATGACTTACTGGTTTTGGCGAAGATGCAAGTTGATATCCTCTACCGCAAGTACTTCGGTTTCTTCACTCGCCTCTTCTTGGTTAAGTGAAGATCTGACTCGCTTTCGCTCCCAAATGATCTCTATTGATCCAAAATCCTTCGACCGATCCCCAAAATGAAATTTTCGATCCGTTGTTTTGGTTTGGGAGCCCATTTATAGGGAACCGATGGCGGTTGCGTAACCGACGGCGGCCGAGTAGAACCGACATCAAGAAGGAAAAAGTAGGCTATTTTTAGTAAAATAGCCCGCCTTCCCCCGCTTTCTCCCGAGAGATCGGGCCATGGGCTTGGTCAAGTGGCTAGAAGGTCGGCTTTGGGTGTGAGTAAGGAGGCATTAGTTATGGATGTGAGTCTAGACCAAGTCATGGATCCTAATTAGGTTAGTTTAGGTTAGGGCTAGGTCATGATGAGGTGGCAAAGTGAGGTGGCGGGTAAGGTGATGTGGATTTATCAATTATAAGGTAATTAATAAATAATTGTGTAAGGTTTAGGTGATGAGGTTAGATCATGCGAGATGAGATGCGGGCCACAAGGGGTCGTAAGACACAAATTTGGTGTCTACACCCCTTTGGCATAACACCTTAAGCTACAAAAGTCGGGGTGGTTCTAGGAACCCTAAAGTAATCCACCACTTAGTACCTTATGGATGAAACAGAAGCACTCCACTTACCCACTTGACTAGTTTTCCTCGTAAGTTAGCGTTACCAATTATCCATATGGTGACCCCAAAGAGTGAGAGTACACATGGATGCATTTATTTCCCATTATTCTTGAAGGGGTAAAGTAAAGATGAGATAATCTCAAATTAGTCATTGCAACTTTTTTGTAAATTTCACTCACTTAAGACAACTTTGTAACACCTAGGTGAGAGAACTTATTAAGGAGGCTGATCTATCCTGGGAGCCCACTTTTCTAGTCCATTGTTGCATCAATCCATCATGAAGTGACAACTCATTTGGATTTTGAACCTTGTTTTTCAAACATAGAAAATAATCCTTGTAAATTTGATCTAAGTGTCTTCATCATGAATTTAAACTACATCCAACTTTAGCTCGCTTTTATTCTCATTTTCTAAGAGGCGAAAATCTACCCAAGTGGCGCTTAGTTTTTTTCATCTTTTGATTTGTACCATTGCATTCTCACTACCCATTTTTCTGGGTGAGGAGGGTGCATACCTCACTCTTTTTAATCACGATAGTGCTCACCACATTTTTGTCCGTTTATGCCCATCCATATTTGCGGTCAAGTTGTTAAACGTATAAAGTGTGTAGGTACATTTTTGTATCTTTGATAAAAGTCCTTTAATCTTGATTTCAAGATCATCTTCACCACTGCATGTTTGATTCATCATTCATATATTCTTGAGTTGATAGTTTTGTTCGCATTCTAGATGCACAATATTGGTACTTACATCGTGTTCTCATTTTTATGAGAAAATGGTATAAGTCCCTTTATTGCATGGTTACACTGCTCACACAATTTAAAAACTCCTTGTTATACTTATCACTTGGTTTCAGTTTCAACGTCATCTAATTCTTTTTGAAAAGTTTCGATAATGCCTTATATATATCGTGATAAATTTTTCATGATACTAACACCTTACTTTCTCGGTGTTGGTACCCAAATTGATTCTCCCTCAGAAGTTGAGTAGCATCACAGGTTTGGAAAGAATCTTAGAGAGAAGCAGAGCATTTAGTGTGTCATTTTGTAGCCATGGATGAAATGCAGCTTGCTCTTTTGTCTCTCGGATATGGAGAAATGGGTAGCACCCTCAAGATGATTTGACCTATCCTCACTACTTTATGGTTGTGCCTTTCAACCAGGGTGAGAGGACCCTTTTTGTAGCCTATTGTTTGTGGAAGAGATGGAGATATCCTTCCTTGTGAAATTATTAAGAAGACCTTGAAGAAAATATGATCAATGCAACAAAACCTAACTCTCACGAGTTGTCACTCTAGATAATGGAGATATTTTCTAAGCAAGGTTTAGGCCACTAAAGATAATGAAAACCTTATTGTTTCTGCATGTTTTGGTAGTAAAAATTATGCATTTGTATACACACATGAAAAACAGGGGTAGTATGGGTATGATTGGTTGTTTTTAAATGAATTTTTGGTGGGATGTGAGGTAGAAATGAACTTGATTCACCGTGATTCTAGAGGAAGTTTACAAAAATGGAGAGCTTGAACAAAAAAATGATTCGGGATAGCTAGGATGTTCCTTTAACTAGAATATGTGCTTCAATGGAGGCCTAGATCAACACTTTTCACACAAAATTCAAGGATCCAAAATGAAGGCTCAAATTCTTAACTAAACATTATCAACCTCTCTGTTTCATCACGCCTAAAATAGCCTCGAAGGATAACAAACAATATTATAGTAATGCTAGAGTCACAAAATTTTAAATTTGTTTATTTCACTATTAAATGAAAGCTCTTTTGATAAATGAAATTGCAAATACGACTAAACTATCACAAGGATAAGATCTTGTGTAATTCACAAAGATTTCAATGTAAGATTGCAACGGAACAAAAACTACTTGCAGAAATTCAGAAATGAAGCAAACACAAATTTTTCCCAAAAATAACGTAGATTAACTCAATTTTGATTAAATTTATCAGCAGGGGAAAGTTTCTAGAACAATCTCAAAGATTTTCAATGGTTGTACACTCGTAACCACCTTGACATGATAAAATTTAACACAAAGGAGATAAACAGTTTCTTCAGATGATTTCTTAGAAGGACGGGTTCTATCAAGCTTTTCTCTTAGAAAAATCAGTCCCAACCTCTAAAAATCCAACCATTTAAAATAATAATTCATGTAATTTATAATACTTCATTTACAATAGAATTTTCCCCCAAAACTAGGGACATTCAAAGCACCATTGCATGTTGAGACTCCCATAATCAGATTTGTGAAAAAGTTTTCAGGTGTGTAGAGGGAAAATCTATCCAAATATTTCCAGCATTTAATTCTTCACCTGGTAAGTCATTCTTCATCTTGTACGCCAACTACTTCCTCCTCTAATCTGTCAAATCTGGTTCTTTGCATGCCAAGGAAAGAAAACCTAAAAATTAGATTGAAGCCAGTGGTCAGATCACATCTTGATGCCAAAAGAAGTATTTAGATTTTTCCCACCCAACCATGATACCAAATTAATGTTTCTCTTCATTTTACATGCAGGAGACTCCAATAAATGATAAAAATTGTAAAAATTTACATCCCCAAGAGCTTTGGAGCAAAAATGGTGAAAAATCAGATACAGATGCATGACTTCTGTTGATCTCTCTTTTGAATTTGGACCATCCACATGGGAGATCCAAGTCAAGATGGGCTCGAAGGTTCCTTTTTACTTTTCAACCTTTTGGAAAAAATGAAAAATTTCTCAATTTTCTCCACCCCTCCACCTTTGAAAATGGGTCTAACACGTGTCTCAATGTGGGTCCTAAAGGAACCGATTCTAAATTCTACTATTTCACCTCTTTTTTGGAATAGGGAATTTTTTTCAAGTTTTCCCCGTAGCTTCGCCCTTCCGCTTCTAGTTTCTGATGTGGGTCCCAACGGAACCACGCTTTCTTTTGATTTTAACTCCTTTCTCCCAAAAGGAAAATTTTCTAAATTTCACCTAAGAGTCTACACTTTGCCATTGACTGGAGAATTTTTTTGACAATTCTTTGTTGGGCCCATGGGTCATTTTGATAATTTCAATCTTTTAAATAACAAGGGGCCAAAAATCCAAGTTGCCCCCGATGGCCCGCCTCCTTGCCTCTTGAATTTTCAAACCACCACACGTCTCAATGGCACATCTTGAGATGGTCCCCAAAAGTAGAGACCCTAAATGAGCATGGGATCACCACATGTCTCGGGCCCTTTAGGAAGTTGTTGAAAATTCTAAGGAAAGAAGACCCAACAGAGACCTCCACGTGTCGTTATGACGTAACTTCAAGAACCTTATAAGGCTTCAAAATGATTTGGTGGGGATGCGCTTCCATTTTAGAATATTTACTCCATTTTTCCAAAAGGGAAAAATATTCCAACCTACTTCCAAAGGCCCACATCTCCGCTTTTAACTTTGCCACATGTCCTTCTGGGAGGTCAAAGTAAGACTTTTTCCCTGCCGCTTAAATTTTTCTTTAATCAAAGTCTCGTGGGGTTGCGGGTGAGTTCAAATTTTTTCCAAAGTAGCCAAAAAGAACAAGTTTAAAAAAAAACCCACCACACCCCATCCAATTAGAAGAAGCCAAGTACCAAAAGAACCAATCAGAATTGAGTGGAGCTACAAGACCAAATTTACCTTTTTCCAAAAAAGCAAAAGTGACAAGTTAAAACATTTTCCTGTCATCCCCTTACCAATTAAAATAAGCCATGTGACCACTGAATGCTGAGGAATAATTATGACAAGAAAAAGATGCCCGCCAAACCATCAAAAACATAGAAATTCACCATTCATGCCTAGAATTTGATTTTTCGCTAAGGATGAATTTTTTTGAAACAAAACCAAGTGAATCATGGTTCCAAGTATCTTTCACCATGGATTTAGATTTTCAAAGGCATAAAAATATTAAATGATTATTCTTGAGTTTCCATGGTCGGGGAAAATAGGAAAATGATAGAGCCTGTGGATTTTGAAGAATCTCGCAAAAACAGGGAAAACTTGAAGATTCCTTCAAAAAATGGCATGACAATGGATTCTACAAACAATTCGAGGCATTCAAATGGAGTTAAAAGCTTCAGAACATCCACATCGAGAGATTAAATGTTTCATAACACGTAGATTAGAGGAAAACAAGGGAAAAATGGTGCAAGATCAAGACGAGCACCAACACTACCAATGTATCACGATGACATTGTTGCGCTTATATCTAGTTGGGACTTCCACTTTTTAGAAGGTTTAGCTTTCATCAACATTCAAACTAGTTTTATTATACCTCATCGAGGGACTACGTCAATACCGCGTCGGTACTTAGGCCTTGTTAGAATTATAACTTGACCTACATATTGATATGATATTGTCACTATCTGTTCTAGGAATAGGCTTGGTAACAAAAAATTTAATGATCATTACATATAGGTGTGCATATGAGTGTTCCTTGATTAAAAAAACTACATAACACTGCATCTAGGATACACTGTGGTATAGTTCAAACATCACCTTGAATAGCTTGCAAAAACCATACACTTAGGGGTCACGCTAGCTCCATACAAATGTTGGCTAGTAATGCCTAAAATCGCAAAGATGGAAACCAAATCAAACGAGCATGACTTAGGATAAAACCCTTTCAAAACCTTCCCATTTAGTGGCAACAACTTAGTGCCTCTCTTTTCTCAAGTCAAGGATGTAGAGCCATTAATTGACCATAGTGGAGAAGATTCAGACTCTTCCAGAGAACAACAAAGATTAGACCTAGGTAGATTTGATGAACTCCTATATTATAACAAAGATCAGGTACTCGCAAGAGACCTAGAATTAAGAGAAAAACTTCCACACAAGGGTGAAGTAGAAACTAATGCCATCAACCCTCAACTAGGAGAACGAAGATTCATCTTAAACACATATAACCATTTTGATGTGGGATATGCTTCCACTTCTGGGCAACATCAAGCTCATCACAAAGGGGACCCATCACGAATACCACACTACAAAGCTTCAAGTATCATGAAAACTAAGTGTAAAGGTTATCCTCCTCCCAAATTTGATGAAGAAGAGGACCCTCTCGTTGAAGAAGAGATCCTTCAAAATCAAATCTTGAAATTAAGTCAAAAATAGAAAAATTAGGCTCTTCAAGAAGAAACATATACAAATACAAAGATTAAAAAAACCTCGCGAGTTTTACTTTGATCCACACATGGACCATACCTTTAAGGAGACTCAAGTATAAAGACCAATGTCACCTACTAAAGAGAAACTTATTCAGATATAGTTATAATCAATAAAAAATAGGCTTACTACATTACAAGAGGGAAATGAAGGTCGAATAAAAATATTCGTATGAAGAACTATGCCCTTACCCCTTTGATAAGGACACGTTACAACAGCCTTTCCCAAAACACTTTACTATTCCCAAGTTTGATAAATATAAATGCAAGAGAGATCCTCGTGATCACATAAAATACTTTTACATGGCTTGCCAAGAGGTCACATATAGTGATAACTTCTTAATACAACTTTTTCCTCACAAAATTTCAGGAGCCATTGGATTGGAATGGTTCTATAGTATACCCAAGGCTCTATTACAACGTGGCTTTCATTCGTGGAAAAATTGTGCGGAATTAATCCTATAATATGGAAAGTGACATCACAATGAATGATTTATGTAATAAAAACAAAAACCCCGCGACTTTTGCAAGTTTCTTACAACGATGGCTCAGGTTGGCAAGTTGTTTCCCTTATGAGTTACCAGAAAAACAACTAGTTAGCATCTTTGTTCCTAACTTGAACCTAGAAATAGCCTTTCATTTATAGATTCACTGTGGTTCAAAATTCAAAGAAGTCATAAAGAAAGGTAGTCAAATTAAGAAGGCCCTCATTACAAAAGGTATGCTTAAACCGTTTGTTAAAGATAAACATGAAGCCAAATCCATAGAAATACCAAAGTTATTTAATAAGAAAAAGCATGTCATTGGTGATGGCATTACGGAATCCAAAAGAGTCCAAACCATGCAGACATGTTTGCTTTTAAAGCTCTCACAAGGACCTCATCCCAAGGCACCCACTAAATGCATGTTCACACCATTAACGGAGTCCTTGTCTATCATACTCAAGTAGTTAGATAATGGAAAGATGGTGGAATATCCAACTGCGATGACAAGATTTTGGACATACCGAGAGGATGCTCCAAAACCTAGTTGGTTCAAAGACCATGAATATTGCAACTTCCATCGTGTTAAAGGACACAAGATAAATAGGTGTTTGAGACTGCGCATCATTACATACAAGACCTCATTGAGGAGGGTAAGATCACTGTGGATTCTCCCCTTAATCTGGAAAAGGTCCAAATGAGAAAATGGGTATCTACAAAGAACCTTTTCCTAATCATGCAGATAAAAAGAAAAGGAAACCAGATCATGGGAAAACCTCCAACGACTATAGAACTGCCACTTATGTTTACCCTACTAATGATAGTCCTTTTGATTCTCTCATAGGATGTATTAGCTCATCTAATGAACAGATCAACACTATCTGGATCCTAGAAAATATTTGTGTAGTAGGGACGAGACGTGCTCGCTTAATCATACTAGATCCCATGCCTATCCCTCAGGAAGGCTAGTATAATTTAATAGATCAGTTAGAGAAAACACATGCTAGGATATCTATTCTCACCTCCTCAAAATATCTAATGCCCACAAAAATGTAGTAGATAAAACATTACAAAATTTAGGTGTTTTGACACATATAAATCCCACAAACCTCCAAGCCATGATTGTGCTCCTAGGATCGAATTATCATATTAATTTTGATCACACCCTTAAATCTAGAAGATGTGGCTACCCATTGGAAAATCAAGAGGGTACTTTTGGATGGTGGATCTGGTCTAAACATTTGCACTTTGAATCTAGGTTAAGCAGCTAGGCCATTCAGAAACAGATTTGGGAGCTAAGACTATCACAATCATAACTTATGACAATGAAGAACAAGAATCAATGGGTACTATAGTAGTTCCCATGGAAGTAGGCCCAACTTGTCATGACACGATGTTCCATGTCCTTGACTTGGACCTTCCATACAACATGCTCCTAGGGCACCCATGGATCCATGCCATGTAAGATATAAGATCAAATTTTCATCAAACAGCATCATCAGTTATGTCATGATGGTCAAGTGTTTACCATTATGGGTGACCTAGAACCATTCACACATTGTAGGGAATTACAAAATTTTTCTCATGCGGCTTATGAGTGTCCTTTGGTGGATGTTTTTTTCCTCGTAAAAATAGAATTTATGAATAAACAAATAGATTCAGAGTCCCTCACTCCTTATAATCAAGATATTCCTTCATTAGTCAACCCGTTCTCTTCATGGGAGGAAATGTTGGAAAAATATGGACCAAGTGAGCCATTCAATCTTTAACAGATTTGTTAATATAAGATCTATCGCATCTCCCGAAAAAGGGTAAGCCTTATTTTAAGTTCAAGAGCAATCGGGAGCAATGTCCTAAACCATTGGAAAAAAATTTCCATAGCAGCTTCCTATCCGAGTAGAAAATGTTAGAAGATCCTACCAGTAGAGTGCCAGAAGGCACCATGGCTTCATGCCATCAAGCACCCTAGTACATCAAAGGTCACCGCATGATGTTTTTCATGGGTTATAGTTGGTTGGATGTGGCATTAACGCACAAGGCCGGATAGATCCTATTCCCATCCTCCATTTTAAAAAAATAAACATGGCCTCGGGATAAGGCCTCATCACGCTCTACCCTCAAACAATGATGCCACCTCTTTTGAATGTGAGGATGTTTCATCTCATTTTGATAGCGACGTAGATTCCCAATATATCCTCTACGAGGATCTTGCTTCCACTAACCTATTCCCGTTTCGTAGTCCCGACCTTATCCGAATCCATCCCCTTAAAAATGTCAAGTATCCTTGTATATCCTAAACTTATAGATTGCGATCAAAAAAATTCACATGCCCCTAGACTTATTTGAAAATGATGAGGCATTTGTAGAGTTCATGGTACTTAGGTATTCTATTCAAACTAGGGACCACAAGAAAGGATTTGTAATTCAACTAGACACTTGTGCATACTTCAAATAAGAAGTAGAGATGCATGGACGTTTGAACAAGAATATTATAAGTAAGAGTATAACCACTTATGAGAAACTTGGCAAAGAGGATAGACGAAATATCACAGGTCACAAACTCTTTGAAAAATTCATAGATAAACAGAACAAAAAATCTAAAGATGCAAAGAGTTTATCCATTTAAAGATGATAATGATCTATCGCAGAGGTCGATCTTACTCTTCCCCTAATCCTACACGGATGGAAGATTATTCTAAGATGCTTGTTGAGGAAATAATCAACGTTAACATTAGCTCTTAAGAATAGCCTAGAATGATAAAATTGGGGGCTTCACCTTCACTCAGAAACAATTTTTTTTTTTGTAGAGCTCTTAAGAGAATACGTAGACATATTCACATGGACATATACAAATATACCTAGTTTGGACCTCCGAGCTAGTTGTGCACAACCTCATCGTGCACCCTGATGCACAACCCATCAAGGAAAAGTTGAGAAAGATGCAACCTAAGGTGAAACTCCTTGTCAAAAAGGAATTGGAAAAACTGTTAGCTTTTGATTTTATTAAACCCATTGACTATTTAGAATGGATCTCTAATATAGTGCCGGTATAGATAGAAGGCTATTGGCATAAAATCTACATTGACTTCCATGACATTAATAAGGCATGTCCTAAGGATGACTTTCCCCTACCTAACATTGACATGATAGTTGATTCCACTGCTGGTTATGAAATGTTGTCCTTAATGGATGGGTTTTTAGGTTATAACCAGATACAGATTACAAAAGAAGATCAGCATAAAACAACCTTCATCACCCCTTGGGGACATTTTTCTACAAATTCATGCCTTTCGGGCTCAAGAATGCCAGGGCTACTTATCAGTGGGCCATGACTGTTATCTTCCATGATATGATGAATGACATCATGGAAGATTATGTTGATGACATCCTAGTGAAATCCAAGAGTAGGGGCGAACACCCTGAAGTACTGAGGCGTATTTTTTAGCATCTACATGACTATAAGGTTCACTTGAACCCTAAGAAATGTGTCTTTGGTGTTTTATATGGAAAGCTCATAGGGTTCATTGTTTCAAAAAGAGGGATTGAAGTGGACCCTGTGAAGGTTATGGCTATCACAGAGATGCCACCACCTACCACTCTCAAACAACTAAGGAGTCTACAAGGGAAAATTCAGGAAATCCGTCGCTTTATTTCACAACTTACAGATAAGTGCCACCCTTTTACCCATTTTCTAAAGAAGGATGTTGCATTCAATTTGGGACCTGACTTTCAGAAGGCCTTCGCACTATTAAAATAGTACTTGGTCAGCCCACCTATATTTATACAACATACCCCGTGTGAACATCTCCTCTTGTACATTTCCACTACCCAGTTTGCTATTGGTGTACTACTTTCTCAATATGACTTAGACCATAAAGAGAGATAAATTTACTATCTCAGTCACACCTTGATTGTGTACGAATTGATTTATCCGCAAGTAGAAAATGCCTGCTTGATAGTTGTCTTCACCTTCCAAAAGCTTCGCCATTATCTCCTAAACAATAAAACCAAACTCATATCCAAAGTTGACCCTCTCAAATACCTTTTATCCAAACCTGCCCTCATAGGCCGAATGGCTAATTGGATCATTCTCTTGAGTGAATTTGATATTGAGTTTGTAAATTATAAATCCTTGAGAGGATGGGTGTTGGCTGATCAACCAAGTGCGAAGCACCTCTACTGTATGGAACCTTTGTGTCTAGATCTCGCTGTAGACACATCTATGATGTACATTGGAGAATCCATATAATGGCAAGTCCATTTTGATGGATCGTTCATTTTCCATGGATCAGAGCAAGATTGGTGCTTGTCACTCTTATAGGCGATGTCATACCAAGAGCATTCTAGTTGGGATTCCCATGCACTAACAATATTACATAGTACAAAGCACTCATCGCTGGCCTCAAGCTAGCTATTACTTGGAACATCTGAAAAATACAAGTCATTAGAGACTCTCAACTTATCATTAAAAATTTAATGATGAGTAGAAATTTAAAGATGAGAAAATCATTCCATATAAGAAACCGGTTGAAAATTTGGAGTACTTTAAATAGATCATATTTGAGAAAAATCCAAGGTCACATAATAGATCTCGTAGATGCTACAACTACTATTGGGTCTTTGTTATGCATTCCCCCTGAGGAAAATAAGATGCCTTTCTTTGTAGAGCATTTACAAGTGCCAAAGCATATGATATGTCGTAGTCATGTTTAGCATCTAAAGTTATTGGTCCCTTATCCCCTGTATGACCCAATCTTTCAATACCTACAAGATGGCACTTTTCCACCAGACATTACTCATTCTGAAAAGAAATCCCTTATCTACCACATAGCCCATTATACCCTCCTAGGAGGCACCCTTTATCATCATGGCTATGATGGGAATCTGCTTCGCTATTTGGATGTTGCTAATTCTATCCACACCATTAAGGAAGTACATGGTGGTATTTGTGGAGCGCACACCAGCGTATGGTCTTTGCTAAGAAGCTCTTAAGAGTAAGCTATTATTGACCTATCATGGAATCAAATTGCTACAACTTTGTAAAGAAGTGTGAACTATGCCAAAAATATGAAAACTTAATACATGCGCCAGCACAGGTCTTACAGCCTATTGCAACACCTTGGCCATTCTCTAAATGGGGCCAGGATCTCATAGGGAAGCTTCTTCCTTCTTCCTCAGATGGCCATAATCACATCATCACTGCCACCAAATATTTTACCAAATGGGTAGAGGTTTTCCCTCTTACTTATGCCACCAGTGCACAAATTTCAAAGTTCATCATGAACCATCTCATCTCTTATTCACAGATCCCTTCACCATTTTCATTGATAATGGTAAATCCTTAAAAAAATTGGTTAAAACCTTGTGTCAACATTTCCATATCCAACTCAAGTGGTCTACCCCCTATTACCCTCAAGGTAATGGACAGAAGAAGCTACTAATAAAACCCTTGTGTGGATTATGGAGAAAATGGTCGATAAAACCAGCAATAATTGGCACTTATTATACATCCTACCCTTTAGGCCTATCAAAATTCCATCCGTAATCCTACCGGTGTGAGCCCATATTCACTTATCTATGGTAATCGAACCCATCATACCTTTGGAAGTGGAGCTTCCTTCCTTAAGAATATATCGCAGAGACTATCTTGATAAAGATGAGGACTATCGAGTTGCTTGATTGGAAAATTTGGAACTATTAGATGAAAGGCATATCGAGTGCATAATCACCCAAGGTCTATCAAAATAGAGTATCCATAGGATATAACAAATGCATCATTCATCGAGAATTTGATGTAGGTGATCTAGTCTTGAAATAAAATCAAAAGAGCACCGTCAAAGACAGAGAAGAAAGGTAAATTTTAGGCTAACTAGCTAGGTCCTTATGTAGTAGTTGCAAAGTATGGATCAAGAGCCTATAAACTTGCATAATCAGATGGTGAAGAGCCTCCAAAACCTATGAATTCCATACACCTTAAGAATTTCTATGCTTAAGCATGATAAGAATATCAGATAAGAACTAAAAAATAGAAAAGAAAAGAAAAGAAAAAAGCAAAAAATGGAAAATTACGAAAATAGTAAAGAAAAAATAGGTCATCCACATGTGAAAACCACACAATTTTGGTGCAGCGGGTAGGTATTTGGGTGAAAATCAGTTTTTCAATGCTCAAAGAAGATTCACCAATTGCAAGTTACTCTTACAACAAGATGGATAATGGTCACCACTTTCTAGATATGACTTTCTTTGCTAGGTCTAGGAACCCTATTAAAGCTACCTTTTCCGAGCCGTGATCTGTCTTATTTTCTCGTATATCTACATGAAGGAAATTGCCTTTGCATACTCCCATCTAACACCGAGAGCACCTTTGCATTTTCATCTTCTAGTACATACGCACGTGGCATTCTCGTCTTTTGTATATTCCCACATCACGTTGGGGGCATCCACGCTTCTTTGTTCTTGTACATTACTTTCACAACATGACCTTAGAAAATGCAAAAACATTCAGAAAATAGATATGCAAAAATCTAAACATTCAAAATAATCCCCTGTTAAGGATGAAGCTACGACAACCACATAATGTTGTCTTAGAAAAAAATGTGAACAGTAGCCTTAAAAACTTATCTTTTTAGATAAACCCAAAAAAATTAGAAAATATATCAATGTTGTCCCGCAAAAACAAGGTAATACTTTAATTGCTTTTAGTTGTTGGTTTGTATAGTTTTGATTGTTAATACCTTTTCATGTGATGTTGTGACTTATTTGCTTAGCATGGGTTAGATCTTGTTTGAAATAATTATGTATGGCATTTGATTCATTTGTAGCTTGTATGCATTTATTAGGGTTCATTTTACTTACTTAGATTAAAGTGTCAATTTGATCTTTGTAGTATGCTTTGTCAATTCGTGTGTTTGTGTCATAAGTTGTGTTGTGTTGTATAGATAAAATTGTTTAGCTTTGTTAACTTTTGCTTGTATATTTGTCTCTTACATAGTTGTTTGTTATCACATCTATCATCTATCATTCATCACATATAAAACATCATCTACTACATCATTATCTACAAAAAAATGCTAAGTATAACATCATGCATGTTACATATCCTATCATCAATGGGGGCAAGAGGGGTTGTGCATAATCACAAATCTATCCCCCCCACACCAATATCATCTAGTATCATCCCAAGTGCTAGAATAAGAACTCAGAAACATCTCATAAAAATCTAAAAACATGTGATACTCTCTATGGATACATCATCAATATGAAAGCATGAAACATACACATCTCTCAATATAAGGTATGTCACATACATAGAGGAAAGGGAAATCATACAAAGCATAATCACAGTATAACATGACAAAATCATCATCAAAATGTCCATATAATACATGTATAATTGTCCATGTCAATACTCAAATGTACATCATCGATACAATATGCCATCTAACAAGGGCATGCATCAAAAGAATCGAGCCTTCATCAAGAGGCATCATCAAAACAATGGTACATGAAACTATACATCAAAATCAGCCTTCATAAGAGGCATACATATAATACATTTATATAAAAGGAGAAGTAAAGAGCTCAACAAGAGCTCTCACCCTCTCCGAGGCTCTCGGGACCATCCTAGAGGTCGAAAGAGTGGTGGCTATGATGGACCAACACTAGGGGTATCACCCTGCTGTTTGGATGGATATTGTCTAGTTGGCTGCTCTGCAATAGGTTGTTGAACTGATCTAACTGAATGGCCTGATCACCATGACCTAGAGCCTATTACACTCACATCTGACTACTCAAAAGGAACCACTCGCTACTCTGCTAGGACTACCTTGAAGTAAGTAGTCTATAATATAAAGCCTCACCGCTAGACCTCATGGCATCACGTATCAGATCAACATCTCCAAAAGTGATAGCTTCTTGTAAGGTGGCATCTCACTCACCTATCAACTGCCGCCACCGCAAAGATGAGCCTATCTAGAAGAATCATCCTGTCAATCTCTATATGCGGTAATAACTCGCACCTAGGCTCATGCCCGATCCCTCTAAGAAACAACCATCTACACTTGGGTCTAAGATTGATGTAAAAGGCTCAATATCTGAGCCCCCTGTCTGGCCATCTCATTAATCTGACTATGCCATATGGTACTATTACTTCAGTCAATGGATTTTTCTCTAGCCTAATCTCTATCAAATGTCAAAATATGTACCTAAGCATGTGTATGATCTCACTCTACTGTAAGGGCCTATACCTGTGCCCTGGATGTATCTCTCTCCTAGCCACTTGTAATCGAACAAGAATCACCACCTTTAACTACTACTCAAGGGAAGCCAAATGTCCACCATCCCCAACACCCCTTGGATCATGAGGTGGTGACCCCTGCTCTAGAAGTACCTGTTGAAGAGGGGTGTATATCCCCGCTGGAATACCTACTAGGGGAAACTCTATGTCAACTACCCTAAACACTTGTCTCGGCCTAGGCCTGGGGCCCTGTCCCTATGGTTGCTTTGAAAGACTGGACCTTGTCCTCTACCCTTCGCATACTTGTATGAGTCAAGACCAACATCATCATCGTCATTATTGTCATCACCGCCAATGACTCCACCCTCGCCACCACTAGGAGGCCCCACTGGAGGAGCTCTCACACCGACATTATATGCCACCCTAGAAATAGTCAAATGATGTGGAAGCACACCATGGTACCATGGCGCATACTCAGGTGTAGTACCCAGATCTCTAATTTGTCTCAGTGGCACCCACATAATAGGTACCACTTGTCGAAACTGGCCAATGCTCTATCTCGGGAAATCTATGGACCCATATCAACATACTCTCAAGCCCTATGAGCGTACCACCTATCTAACCCAAGAACATCCTTGGTAATGCCAAAGTGCTTCCAAAGACTAATCCACCCCGTATAAATCCCACATATAGCTATGACTCGCCTAATATAAAATGCTCCACTTTGTGGTAAGACTTGAGTTCTAAACGATCCTCAAGACACTAGAAATACCCGTAAGGCCTCCAAACCATGGAATCTGTCATAACTCATCAATATCATGGTGATAATGATATGCATCCCACATATATGGCCACACATCATCCCCTGTCGGGACCTGGCCCATCGTAGAAGGCTCCTTAGTAGCCCAAACTTTCAAAACACCTAAAGGGTGACCAACGAAATGTGGTCCCATGCCCAAATCTGAAGTAAGCGGGCTGGTACTACCGTCTTCTGACGGTATTAGGTAATCAAGTGAAGGTCCCAATATAGATGTTCTAGGATGCACTGACCTCAGCAGTAGGTCTCTCCCTCTACCAAACCGTGTATCACTCTAAGGAGGCCGAGCGGAAATGAAGCACCAATCTTGTCAGGGAGTAAGACTCCACTGACGAAGGCCATCATATAAACCACTACTCAGTCTAGATATAATTCCTCAATACACCATGATAGCCTAATACTCATCCCGCGATGTGGTATCATTGGGACACCAAACAACTCTATGATATATCGTTGAATATTAGTACAATGGATCGAGACTGGATGAGCTAACCTTGAATCGGGACTTGCATAATACACCACACATCCTTAAGAGTAATAGTAATCTCCCCAGTTGGGAGCTAAAAGCACTGAATCTCACTATGCCATCACTCTCCTCATAGCTATCGAAGGCCACGATCTAATGTGATCTAGGGAATCTTAGCCACATGAGCCAATCCTGTAACATAAAGAAGACTGTCCAAAGTCACTCTGTTATCATCGTCGAACTGGGCCTCTATCATCGCTAGCTAACCATATCACTCATGGGTTTATAGGATGGGTAGTATACGTTACAAACAAGAAAATACACATGTAGTAGTTAAAATTTTCTATGTACTTCTATCTAAAAATTTATGGTAGGTCATCATTTTTCTATCTTATTTCCTAGAATTTTTCACTTTCTTCTAAGTTTGTCATCTTTTCTCCTTGGCCATTTTTCTAGAAGGATGTTCTCCTCCATCAGCACATGCACACCTTCTTTGATGCTTGCACACCCATCCCAACGCATATGCACCTATCTCTATGTGTACATGCCATGCCTACATGCCCAGTTTGGCACTGACGCACCTGTCTTTATGTATGCATGTGCACGTCCCCGTTCTCCCACCTAGAACAAGTATGTGGCCCTTTTAACAGATGTGCGTACATGCCCCTGTCTTTTTCCCTCTAATGGCTATTCGTGTGTGTATCCATTTTTTTCAATGGATATGTGTATGTGTATCTGTTGTCATCAAATCACCGCACCCTCCGAATGGCAAGGATGTGAATAGGACGTTCGGTGTGATTGGGACTCATGGGATCACCTCTCAGGCTATGGGACTTGGGCTCAAGGTGAACCTCTAGAGAGGCTTCCTCTTGCTAAACTAAGTGTTGTACTACTCCTAGTGTAACAAAAATGATTATCTAGTCCTATACTAACATTTTCATGGGGTTTTAGGGAAAGAGATTTACAGAAATGAAACTATACTAGGGATGGTGATGCACCAAATAAAGGGTGTCTTTAGATTCAGGAAGGGTTAATTTGAAGAGGGTGTGTGCACCACAGGTCAACTTCACCTACTGCAACTTAGAGAGGGTACAGGATACCACAAACTAAGAGACACGCGTTCCCTTTGTTAAACTTTATCAAACCGAGAAATATACCAGTTTCCCAGTGAAGAAGAATGAACTCAAGAATGGTGAACAGACACCATAACTCAACTGCATGCAATACTTCACCACTCGATAAGCACAAAACTCCAAGAACCTGCAATAGAACTTAAACTTGCACAATGTACCTGCAAGTATGAGAAAGGCACAAAGAAGCACAGAAGGATGAAAGGACTGAGATTAGTCACAAAACACACACTTTTATTGCTTTAATAACATGCACAATGCATCATACATTCAGAAGAGGCAATAGTTGCCATTACAGTCTTGAAGAGGAGGCTTGAAAGTTCTCTCAACACACAAGAACAACTTGTAGAAGAGAGAGGATTCTTGAAAAGTATACACTTGCCTGAGATATCTAACTGTCCAACTTGTCTGAACTATTGGAACCCTTTGAAATGAGCTTCCAACTTACATTTATAGAAGAATATGTGAGAAAGAAGAGGAAAGGTCATAATTACATTCCTAAAATGAAGGCCCATGATGTATTTATTGCAGTTAGTTGAACCACCTGAGAAGGTTCCATCATGGGTCATTAATTGCCTGATGACCTAGTCTTCTCAATTAATTAAAAGAATATTTAAATAAAATATTTAAATAATAATAATAAATATTATTATTAAAATATTTAAATAAAAATATTAATTTAATTAACATAATGTTGGGACCCCCCCGTTGACCCATTTGACTTGAAGAGGAGGGGGGTCCATGTGGATAGAGTCTGCACATAGCCAAACTTGATGAGCTTCGAATCCTCTAACTCGGTGTTGCACTCGATTTTTGACCCCGCACTAACTCTTTCCTTGCCTTGGTAATCGGGCTCTTTTGCATTGAGTCCTTCGAATGGCGAGCTATCAAACTCGATTCTTATATGATCTTCCTCTCGTTAACTCAAAGCCATTTATGCATTCCACGTTCAAACTTCATGAAACATCACCACGAGCTCCCTGTGAAGTCACCAAGCTCTTCATCCAGCAAACGATCTTACCTTTCCTGGGCTCAAACTCACTTGAATGTCGAGCTTAACCCAACATTTCTGAAAAGAATGGTTTTACCACAATGCTCATGGTTCTTCCTTATCATATAACACTTGCAGTAAGAATGTTTTAGCTTGGCCATAATAAGCACAATTGTACCTTCCAAACGATGAGAAAATGCCATTACCAATAAAGACCTAATGCTGCCATGATGATGACCTAGGCTCATGCCCATAACATGTCGATAGACACCCTTAAGACTGATTTTTTGGCCAAAGAGCCCTTCGGTATTTTGGTAGTGCACTCGCAATCTCGGCTCCAATCAACAATTATGCCACTATTGGGATCTTAGTATGGCATAGGTAGCTGTGAGCTACACCATATACTCATTTTTCTAGAAACTAAAAGATCCTTTATGTTACAATTTGCAACACATAAAATAAGCCCTTCAAAAAAATATGTTGAACAACTGGGGCAACCAAAAGGACCTTGGAAAAATGTACAGGTAACAACCATATGAATTCTTCCTTAGTCGTGGATCAAAGCTGATAGAAATAAGCTAGATAAAATCAGCTTGAAATTACAGTATAATCGTCCATTGTTAAAACAAGCTTCTCTGAACCTGGTAAAAGAAAACTTTTATTGTCTGATTGGACGTACATAATGGAAGGGTATAAATATTGCTTCTACCCTCAGAGTTTCTCAAAGAGACCATTTACAAGTGACAAGGATGTAGCATGCAAAACGGCCGACCAGGTATTTCAGAGTTGACCTTCACATTCAATTCATTTTAGGAGAAGAAATGCTGAGCAATATGAATCATTTCATTCTGCACCGTAATAAACCTTCATCTCCTAGTTCAGGGAAATTTTATGAAGCCTCAAATAGCGTGACTCCAATCCATCATACACGGCAGTGAATATTTGTTTCCTGCAGCTGTCTGCTTGAAGCGCTAAAAACGGCTTCTACTATACTGCAACATGCCTGTGCCTGTGCATGGGATTTTGCCTCACATCCTGAATGATCAGAGCCCGAATCAGAGTTGGGAGAAGTATGCTGGCAAAGGTGAACTGATCAGGTTGGGCATCTGTCTGTTGCTGTAAGGAAACCTGTGTCTTCTGTAAGCTAGCAATTACGGTATTCCATGAGAAGGCGTTTTCTTTTTTGTGAGCCTGAAATCGGATATCTTGCTTTCAACGCCGACCCATCTTCAACCATCTCGCCATCATCCTCACTTATCGATCGAAAGATTACTCAACACCTAATTTACAACCGCCACTTTAATTCTCCCGTAACTCACAAAAAGTCTCGACCACTCCCAATGCGTGGGGTTTTCATGATGGATAGCCATCATATTGTCTTCACTTGCGCTTTGATCCGATTTCTCCCCAATTCCCACTCGCGTGGGATTTTCAGCTTGGCCTGCCATTCATAAAAATCCACTTGGAAATCAAGTCAAATATTTCCCATGCGTGGAAATATCGTTCTCTTTCCATGATCGTGCCTTCACTTGGCAATTTGACCCGATTCCTCCCATTCACGGAAGTTTGGTCATGGTTTTCCAAACCAATATTTCCATGCTTGGCAGTGTTTGCCTGAATTTCCCCGTTCCATGCCCAATCCTCCTTTTGCCAAGTCAAATTGGCATGGCATTTGTATCAAGGAAGTCTCGTAGGATATGTGTGGGGATCTCGGACTTATGAATCCAATTTTCCATACATTGCCTTGGCAGGTCGGTTCCCAATTTCCGCTTCTTGACTTGGTCATACCACCCCAAAACTCCCCCGCGTGGAACTTCTTCTTTGGCTTGCCATCCACGAAAACCCACTTGGCATTAGGCTTCTCGGATTCCCATGATTTTCCTCCCCCCAAGTTTTCCTTCAATGATTTGAGGATAACATTAAACTCTCAGTCTGAAACATTTTAGTCAGCTTGTAAGGTGTGATAATTCCGGCGTAAAATGTTTATGCCTCGACAACTTAGTGACTCGTTGAAGATGCTCAAATAATTACAAAGAAAATTGTGCCTCATGAATATTCCGATATGAAACAGTTCCACCTCTATGAGATAACTTGAAGAAAAATACCGAATTTGAGGATGCATTCGATGCTGATCAGATAACAACATAGTTGGACAACCTGCTTGTTGGAAGTGCTCAAAAGAACTCTTACTATACTGCAACATCCCTGCTGCCTGTGCACCGAATGCTCGGCCGAGGAAGGTCTGAACAATGCCAGAAAATATATATATTGTATTCACTAATACCCTGCCCGGCATTCTTGCTACCGCCTGCATCGATCTCTACCGAGATCCTTATAGAGTTCCCTTCATTCGTCAATTTTCAACGAGCTATATTTTGCATTAACAAGACCTCGTCGAGCTCTTACAACTGAGAGTCTCTACCGAGATGATTTCGAGATGATTATCAATTTGACACCGGGTTCTTTATCAACTCGACCCCAAACTCTTCACTGAGTTGAGATAAACTGGGTGCCTTTCGATGCTAGGTGATCTCTCATATGCAATTTAAGAATTATTTTTAATTTTTGTATCTTGATAATAACCAGAGATGGGTTCCTGGGACTACTATTTCATTTTGAACGTGATAGGACCCCCTTGTCCAATCTTGCCATGTGTGCAAAATTGGATAACATTTCTGGCGACCTCTCGGGGATGATTGCCTGCTAAGCATGATTCCAAAGAGCCTTAAGTCATCCATTGGGCATGGAGTCTATTTAGAATCCTGAAGTAGTATGATTTTCTTTGACACATCCCAAAATATCCTTGAGCATCACGATATCCTGACCTCCCCTGGAATGCTAAACATGAAGTATACTCGAATCATTGAATGCTTGACATCCATGGAACACCGCAAAAATTTGAATGAAGCATATTTTGAAACTCTTATGGAAACCTTGAACCTTTCTTCTCCTCGACACCTTCCAATGACGAAACAATGTGCGAGTAACAACATGTTTGTGCAAAATAACAAAGACCCTAGATGTTGGTCGGGTTTTCTAGGTTGACCATACTATCATCCAGTGTGATTACATAACATCGAATCCTTTCTCCAAGTGTGGTACTTGAAAAAGTGAGAAAGGATTCTCCGAGAAGTCTCGTACCTATTCCTCTGTTCAGATGCACACGAAATATGCAGAGGGTTTGCTCGAAACCTAATCTAATCTGCCAAGGAGACAGGGTAAGAAGATGCATAAAAATAAATCTAAGCTAATAGAGGTGATGCACCGAGGAATGAAGAACACCTATCTTGCCAAGAACACAGACCATTCAAATGTGATATAAGATCATGCACAGATAACAAAACTTGCAGTGAAAGACCAGGAGGATGCAAAATGAACACAGAGAGGGTTGAGAATCATCCACAGACATGTATTACTTGCTCCAAAGATTGATACAATACACTATAGAATGCCAAGAGGCAGAGTCGTATTACAGTTCAAATGAGAGGTTCGAACTCCACAAATTCACCTGATAGGAGAAGAAGGGAGGAGCAAAACAGAAAATGTTCGACCTTTTTTAAGAAGCCCCTCTTTACAATATATAGAAAGAATGAGAGAGGGAAGAGAGAGGAAATCCAGAATCTACCCCAACCACTTCTAGGTCACATTTAAAATCATCTCATTATGGCAGAAGTGGCGGATCCTGGAAAAAAGTGGGCTGTCTAACAGAAACGGTGAACTGTCTGCTGCATTAAAGCTGGTTGTTGAAGCATTACTTCTATCTATTATTACGTGCCAGAGGTGTTTCTCAATTTTCTCTCTCCAAACTAAACCAAAATGCCAGATTGACCCCAGAATCATGTAGATAATTTCACCAGCTTTCCATTGATATAAAAACGCAAAAATCTAAGCTCTGGATCGAAAGTTATGGCGATCTGAAGATTTAGGGCAAAAACAGGTCGGCGGGAAAAATATTTGAACTTTCCCCGTGCTCTGCCACTTGGATGACACGTGGCAGGCTCTGATTCACTGAGTAATTCTCTCTCCTCCACCTTTCCGTGGGCTTTGCTTTGAAATTTCCTTATGGGCCCTTAAACTTGGACACGTGGCACTATTTCATTGGTTGGTCGCTGCTTGAAACCTCGCCTTTGACTTCGGACTTTCTCCCTCATGACACGTGTCGTGATTTGATTGGTATTCGGTCTGTCGCCTTTTCGTGTCCACCGTGTCCATTTGTCCCGTATGTCCCAAAGGTGATGTTTGGGGATGAAAATTCTGATCCGCCCAAAATGGGCTTCCCTGTCCCTTTTCTACTATTGACATGTGGCGTTGCTTGATTGGCTTTCGGCTCCTTCGGCTATCCGCGTCCCACGTGTCCCTTTGTCCCAATGCTTTGAAGTTCCCCATTTCGGCCGAACCCGCCGCCACGCCTTCGCGTACGTTTGTTCCAACTACCCCTTTGCTCTGCAGACTGCCTGGCGGTCTTTCGGCCGATTCGCGCCCAGATGTCCCAACTGTCCCAAAGGCGGCCTGGAGCAGGACTTAGCCAATTTTCACGATTTTCTCTTGAATCAATCTACTTGCTTGGAACTAAAAACTTTGATGCATGTTATCGAAATTTACCCTGGGGGGTGAATTTTGGATAACAATTTGGTGACTTTTCGGGGTCACCTGCCTGCTAGGTAGAAGATCAGTGGCCTTAAGCAGTCCATTGGGCATGGAGTCATCAAATATTTTGTTCAGAACCCTAACTGACTCAGAAAGTGCAAGGAGGAAGATGGAATGTCACCTGATGAAAGCAAGGACTGCTAAACATCTCCATGGACAGCAAGTTGTGCCAAAGCACTTAGGGAAAACAAAACTAACCTACAGCAAAACAATGTGCACAAGCACTTGGAGGAAAGAAAATCTAATCTAATATTTACAGAGGTAGTGAACTTCCCTCTAGAAGCAACGCTTGAGATAGATTCCATTTACTGGGATCTGCAGTTTTTCACCATCCAATGAGGCTAATTGGAAAGCATTGCTACTTTTGCATTTCGTGACCATGTATGGGCCACTCCAAATGGCATCAAATTTTGAATGCCTTCCCGGTTTTGCTCTATCCACATCCCATTTCAACACTAGATCTCCAACCTGAAACGATCTATCCTTGGCCTTCCTATCAAAGGTCCTTTTGATCAAAGCTTGATCCTTTTCCATTGCTTGGGATGCCTGATTTCTGATCTCTTGCAGCTCCATCAACTCTGCATACCTTACCTCCATGGGCCCAAACTCTAGCAACTCCAGCTGCTTCATGAGTTCCAATGTTGGCAACTCAAGTGACATGGGCAAGATTGCTTCTCTTCCATAGACAAGCCTGAATGGAGAGTTACCTGTGGATCTCTTGGGAGTTATCCTATCAGCCCATAAGGCTGATTTCAGTTTGGTATGCCAAGCCCTCTGATTCTCATCAAGAGTCCTCCTAATGATCCTCAACAAGTTCTTGTTTGTAGACTCGGCCTGGCCATTACCTTGAGGGTAATAGTTTGATGAAGTGCTTAGGTAGATCCCGTTCTTGACAGCCCACTCAATCACCTTAGATCCAATGAATGCCAATGCATTATCAGAGATTATTGTAGCAGGTACGCCAAATCTGGTAGTTATCCCCTCATAAAAGTCTAAGATGCTAGACTCATTTGCCTCTTTGAGTGCTACTGCTTCTGTCCATCTGGTGAAGTAGTCCATGGCTGTCAAAATCCATTTGTGCCCTTGGCTTGAATTGGGATTAATGACTCCAATGAAGTCCAAACCCCATTGCATGAATGGCTGGTCAACTGAGATTGGATGTAATGGAAGGGCAGCAAGTCTTTCTTTTCCTGTGAAGAATGCACAATTCTTACACCTCTTGATCCATGCATAGCAATCACTGAAGATTTTAGGCCAATAATAACCAGCCTTCATGATTTTTAGAGCTGTCACTCTTGGTGCAAAATGACCACCAGCTGGTCCACCATGAAACTCTTCCAACACCCTTTGAATCTGATTTGTGCTAATGCATCTCAGCAGCACTCCATTCACATCTTTCTTGAACAAAACTCCACCAACAATGGCATATGGAACAGCCTGCAACCTAAAGTATCTCCTCTTCACTTTGCTCATTTCTGGAGGGCATAGGCCTGTCTGTAGGAAGTGTATCATATTCTGAGTCTAACAGGGAGTGGGCACATTATCATTTTCCTATTCTTGACCATCCTGTAGTACTAAGACAACATCTTCTTCATTACCTACTTCAACTTCTTGACTCAAGGCTAGTTGTTTGCATAGTCCCTTCCCACGTACTAGTTTGGTGACCTTGATCTCGATTTCGTATTCCATGACACGAGTTATCCATCCTGCACGTTTCTCATTCAGATCCTTGTTTAGAAGGAAGTCCCTGACTCCCGCATGAGAGACCAATAATTGGATCTTGTTGTTTGAGACTAGGTGCTTGAATTTCTTTAAACTCCTGATCACTGCAAGTACATGCTTTTCAATGAAAGAGTACCTAGTTTCGTATTCCTCCAAGCCTTGACTAAAGAAAGCAACTGGTTGTTCTAATCCTTCTTTGTTTTGTTGTGCCAAGATTGCAGAAATTGTATCTCCACCACTAAAGGCATATAGCATGAAATATTTGGAGAAGTTTGGATTGACGAGAGTTGGAGCTTGAGATATAGCTTCTTTTATTGCCTCAAAACTTGCCTTGCCTTCAGATGTCCACTTAAATGCCATGCTCTTCTTCAACATTAGTGTTATTGGCTTTACAAGAGCTGTAAAGTTTGGAATGAACCTGTGGACAAAATTGATCCTTCGTAAGAAGCTTTGAAGAGCCTTCTTATGACTTGGCAATGGCAACACTCGAATTGCTTCAACTCTTTCTAGGTCAATCATCAATCCCTCCTTTGAAACAATATGGCCAAGAAGTTTTCCCTCATGAGCCAAGAATATGCATTTTTTGGGATTCAATGATACCCCAAATCTTCTACACCTCTGAAATACCTACCTCAGATGAAAGAGGTGATCCACTGCATTTTTGGAGAATACAGTGATGTCATCAAGGTATATCAAAACTATTTTATTGATCAACCCCTTGAATGCCATATCCATTGCCCTTTGGAAAGTGGCTCCAGCATTTGATAGCCCAAATGGCATCTTCAGGGCATAGGTCTCCCATTTGGTGGTGAAAGCCGCTTGAATCGGTCATCTTCCTTCACCATTACCTCGATTATACCCCGAGTAGCCATCTAGGAGAGAGAATCTCTCAAACCGTATACTACTTGCAATATTTGTTCCATCGAAGGAAGTGGGTAATGGTCTTTGAGAGATGCCCTGTTTAGGTCTCGGAAATCTACACACAACCTGATTTCTCCACTCTTCTTCCTGACCGGAACCAAGTTTGCGACCCAGCTTGAGTGCTTGATCGGGAATATAATGCTTGCCTCTATTAGCTTATTTAGCTCTTTCTTCATTAGAGGCTCAATGTGAGGGTTGACTGGTCTCTGCTTCTACCTGATGGGCTTAGCATCTGGATCCAATTCTATGGTATGCTGAGCCAGGTTGGGATTGAAACCTTTCAAGTCTTCATAGCTCCAAGCGAAGACATCTGGAAATTCTTGGCAAAGTTGTATGAAATCTGATTTCTCCTGTTCAGTGGCTACCTTGCCAATTTGAAGTGTTTTGTTTTCCCAACCTAATTGGCTCAATATTCTCTTTGACTCAGTATGTTAGCCTTTTCCTTACAGAACTGGTCATTAGGGTTGAAGATAGACTCCAATGTTACTAAACCCCTAGGAAGCTTGTTTGTCCGCAGCTGCACTACTTGATCCCCATACTACTGCTCTACTCTGTCCTGATTCCTAGCTGAGAATTCAGCCTCTTCTTGTAAGAAATTGATGATTTGTTGATCATTCTCAAACACCTTTAGCTGGTGTTATTATCTGGAACTGCTGGCCTCACAATCACATGGACATGTGGCTGTGTTTTTTCCCTTTTGATGTTGTCAACCACATCAAACATTGCTCCAACAGCTGCGAGCCTATCCACGGCTTCATTTTTCTTCCTAGGTATGGACGCGATATTGAAAGCTTCAAAATCCTCAACGAGGTCCCATACCCTGTTCTTGTAGTTCTTTAGCAGTTCATTCTTTGTAGCATGTTGTCCCCTGACTTGATTGACGATTAGTTCACTGTCACCAAAGACTTGCAAGTTCTTTATTTTCTTCTTGATTGCCCAATGTATCCCTTGCACCAAGGCTTCATATTCAGCAGTGTTATTTGAACAGGAAAAATTGAAATGGAGCTAAGTAATACCTTATACCTTGTGGTGAAATGAGCATATCTCCTCCTCCTGCACCTTGCCTACTCCTTGATCCATCAAAAAACAATTGCCATACCTCATTTTCATCTTTGTGGTTTGGCTTGGTGATGCTAGGAATGGGCTGATTTTCTTCGTGTATGCAATAGACCCCTAGCTCAGATTCTTCTACTTCTTGATAAGGATCAAAAGCATGCACCTTGCTTGCCCATTCATCAAGAGTCAAATCCAGGATACTTCCAACCTTGGTGTCAGCCTCGTCAGTGCTAGGGTGATCTTCTTGATCAAATGCTGAGCAATTGGCATTAATATGACTTGGAGTGTAAGGCTCAATATGGAAGTTTGCAATAGGTTCAGACCTAATTATAGCCTTAGTTCCATACCTTGTTCTAAATAGCATGTGAGACCAATCCACCGAAAGATAGCCTCCAATTTTAGCAGTGAAGTCTCTTGACAAGCACAATGCAAAGAGTGGTGGAAGGTCTATGACTGATACATCTTGTAAAACAACAACATTTGGACATGCATGCAAGGTAAGACTCAAATTTCTAATCACTCCAACTGTTGCTATTGCTGTTCCATCTAACTGTACTACCCCTTTGGATGTTATTTCATACTGGAGCCCTAGCTGATCAGCTATTTGTTTGGGCATGACAGAACTACTTGCCCCGGAATCAATCATGCAATTGTGCACTAGCTGATTTCCAATGATTAATGAAACATAGAAAGGAGGGGGCTTCAACATTTTACCTTGTTGTGCTCCATGACTTCCTTCAGGCTGGGAAGCATTTGTAAGCACTTTGTCTTGCATCTGAACCTGCTGATTTGAAGTTGGCCAATCCTTCATGGCAGCTTGCAGTAGATCTCTTTGGCCTAGGATGGATAGGGATTCCCACATAGATATGTTGACGTTTGTCTTCTTCATCTGATCAATGATACTGAATGGTGATGAAGGATCTCTCTGCTGTCCCTTGGTTAACACATTTACTCCTTTACGTGGCACCAACAAACCGGCATTTGAGTTGGCCTAGGGGCTGTTCTTGGCTGCCCTTGTGCATTTGAAATGGGACTTTGCTTTCCAATCACTTGTAGAACCATGGGAGGTTGTGGATTGGGTCAGCTAATGGCTGTTCTTCACCCAAATTTCTCTTTTTGACCTTGTGTTGGCTGCAACACCTTGAGAAACCGCCTGATTCATGCCACAGAAATCCTCTGCTTGCCAGTTCACCAATGTGGTGTCATTTGGGGCTGATTGCTGTTGGAATGTTTCTTGTTGTTGACTATTTCCTTGACTGCCTCACCCTCCACACCAGTAGTTGTCACCATCAATGCTTGATTGAGGGCACCATTGAAACACATGGATTGGTTATGAGGCTCATTGCATGGAAAGCACCAATCGTATTCCTGAGCAATGTTGTTCTATGTTGGCACTAATGCCTTAGAGGCAGATATGGCATTTGGATTATAGGGCTGGAATGGTCTATTGGCAGGAGGCCTTGTTTGATTCATGTTTGCAACTGGATTAGGGGGCCTTTGTGGTTGGTATGGCTGCCTATTAGGTTGAGCTTGGGGTTGATAAGAAGGTCTAAAACTTTGGGCTTGTTGCCTTTTGAGAGTAACCAGCTCATTGCCTAGATTTTGCAATTGCTTCATGACCTCTTGAAGCTCATTTGGGGCACTTGGAGATGAAGTGGAAGCTTCATTTGAACTCTGATTTCTAGGAGTGGGAGAAGGAGCCAAATTAGGTGCTTGACTAGTGTTTGGACTCTCTAAACTTGGAAACAATGGCATGGGAGGCCTAGGAGCCAGTTTACCAGCTTGAATAAGATAGTTTTCGGCTCTAATGGCAATGCTATAAGCAGCAGGTAAGGTTGTGCCTCCCATAGATTGAATTAACATAGAAATATCGAATTCAAAGCTTTAAAGTAATATAGAAAAGCACCTTCTACTATTGGCCCGATCGCCACCGGAATCCTATCCCAAGACCTTTGAAATCTAAAGTTGAAGTCACCACCGCTCGTTGGGGGCTCTCTTGATAGTTGTCACCGCTCCAAAAGAGACAAGTTGTCTCCCTTCTCTCCAAATTGCTCGTGAAGTGCAATACACAAATGATTCCAGCTTTGTGATAGAACCAACCCCAAGGCTCCCAAACCATTTCAATGCTTTACCCTTGAATGAAGATGCCAAGAACTTGACACCACTTGCATTTCATTGATTTCATGGATTGCACAAAGGTTAGCAATATCTTTAACATGATCACCGGAGTAGTCTAATTTTCTCCGAAGTGAAGTACGGAATGTTCTTCAAGGCTGCAATAGGAATTAGATGTTGTGCGGATTGTTTTGAGCCATTCTAATCAGTCTTAAAACCCTTGTATACTAAATGAAAGGCCTGTTAGGTGGAGGAGTTGAGAGAGTTCTGTTTGGTGGAGATGGAAACCTTTGAATCCTTCTTCCTCTTTGCCTTCTTCTTGGAGATAATTGTAGGTATTCAAACAACACTTCTTCTTCTCCAAATCTTGACCTTGTGGTAATTCTTCTCATGAGTTTTCAAGCCTACACTTGGAACCAATCGATTCTTCCCCTGGGAGTCGCCAGATATGCAAATAATAGCTTTTTTAAGCAAGAAAATTGTAGAAAATGCACATCAACTTTACTGCAATAAAAATGAGACCTCTCGCTGTCCCACCGGCATGCCAAAACTGCTTTCGCAAAATCACAACACCCCGGATGCTGGTCGTTTTCTAGGTTGACCATACTATCATCCAAGCAGATTGATAACATTGAATCCTTTCTCCAAGTGTGGGACTTGACAAAGTGAGAAAGGATTCTCCGAGAAGGCTAGTTCCTATTCCTCTGCTTCGCATGCACACGAAATATGCAGAGGGTTTGCTCGAAACCTAATCTAATCTGCCAAGGAGACAGGGTAAGAAGATGCATAAAAATAAATCTAAGCTAATAGAGGTGATGCACCAAGGAATTAAGAACACCTATCTTGCCAGTAAACACAGACCATTCAAATGTGATATAAGATCATGCACAGATAACAAAACTTGCAGTGAAAGACCAGGAGGATGCAAAATGAACACAGAGAGGGTTGAGAATCATCCATAGACATGTATTACTTGCTCCAAAGATTGATACAATACACTACAAAATGCCAAGAGGCGAGTCGTACACGCTCAAATAAGAGGTTCGAACTCCACAAATTCTCCCGATAGGAGAAGAAGGGAGGAGCAAAACAAAAAATGTTTGACCTCTTTTAAGAAGCCCCTCTTTACAATATATAGAAATAATATGAGAGGGAAGAGAGAGGAAATCCAGAATCTACCCCAACCACTTCTAGGTCGCATTTAAAATCATCTCATTATGGTAGAAGCGGCCGATCCTGGAAAAAAATGGCGGGCATTTCTAACAGTAAATGGCGAATCGTCTCTGCTGCATTAAAGCTGGTTGTTGAAGCATTACTTCTGTCTATTATTACATGCCAGAGGTGTTTCTCAATTTTCTCTCTCCAAACTAAACCAAAATGCCAGATTGACCCCGGAATCGTGCAGAGAATTTCATTTGCTTTCCATTGATATAAAAACGCAAAAATCTGAGCTCTGGATCGAAAGTTATGGCGATCTGAAGATTTAGGGCAAAAACAGTAAAACAGCAGTCAAGCGGAAAAATATTTGAACTTTCCCGCGCTCTGCCACTGGATGACACGCGGCAGTGCTCGATTCACTAAGCAATTCTCTCTCCGCCACCTTTCCTCGGGCTTTCCTTTGAAATTTCCTTGTGGGCCTTTACGACACTAAAATTTTCCTCCAAAATTTCTATTTCATTAATGTATGTATTAGGAATAGGATGTTGTTAAGTGTAATTAGTAGTAGCGTCCCGATAGAAGATAACGGCGCCACAAGATGGTGCCGCCAATAATGTGGAGTACGGTAGCATGTACCAAAGTACAATAGGAATGTTGTAAAAAGTAAATATTTGTCAGTAAGTGGTCCGTAATGTTAAAATGTCAAAGTTTGGGTAATTAGAGAAGTAGGGTCTACATGATTAGGAATTAAAAATATTATATTGGTAATAAGGACAAGGAGTGAGGTCATAAATATTTTGTGTATTTTATTTGTAAAAAGTCTAAAAATGTGGAACCCATGTAAAATGATAAGGTTTATCTTATCTTAACAGATAAGCTTACATGTACGATAAGAGTTAAGGTATGGAATATGATTCGTCGTAGTGGATTTCTTATCCTATCTTAGAGATAGGATGGATAAGCCTTGAAGTTCTATAAATAGAGAGGCCACCCCCTCATTTAGCATAGAAAGAAGTAATGAGAAATATTGTAGGAAGTGTGCGAAGGAAGCCATCATTTAAAGGTGTGTTGAAGAAGCCATCAAGAGGTGTAATTGTAAAGTTTCTCCCATAGCCTTGTTAAAGTATCTCATGGGTGAGATTGAATAGCTTTCATGTTAATATTATAATTTATTTTGATATTTCAGATTTGTCGTCATTCCGTCTTATCATAGTCAATGGTATTCTTGTGTTCGGTTGTTGTTTTGTTTCCGATTACATCCACCAAACTAAAGGTCATGGCATTAGTAAATAATCATAAAGACGAGGAGTTCCCGGTGAAGAATTATCATAGTGCCGGATTGGTGATGACATTTTGGTTCCGTTTGCGGACCATTCCTCGTTGGTGGATTTTCTGGAGAGATATTCCCACTTAGGAAAAAATTAATTGGAGGGTAACCTTGTTTTTACTGTGCATAGTAGTTACCATGGTAAAGTCATTTTTACCGTGAATAGTAGTTACCATGTTAAAGTCATTTTTGCCATGAATAGTAGTTACCCTGGTAAAGTCCTTTTTGCTGGGAATAGTAATTACCGCAATAAAGTCACTTTTTACCGTGAATAGTATTTACCGCAGTAACTTCACTTTTTACCGTGAATAGTGTTTACCACAGTAAAGTCAGTTTTTACCGTAGTAAGTCAAGTTTTACCATAGTTTACCGTGGTCATTTCTATTTTACTATAGAAAGGTGTAAAGTCACTTTCTAGTATAGTGATTCCAATTATTTGTGCACATAAGTCTTGTTAATTGTACTTGTGGGTTGGTATTTCACGGTGGTTACTTTTGAAAATGGGAAAGATTCCTGTTTTTTCAGCTCAATCTAATGAAGATGCTTCTTCTTTCATTCAAGAGTTTAAATGATCTTGTATTTGTAATGGCCTTATAAGAAGGGAACAATGGACTGAATTTTTTCCTACCTTTTTGGATTGTTCAAAGACTTAGGTGGTTTGAAACACTAGGTGATAATGTGAAAAATTCATGGGATTTATTAACCGAAAGTTTTCTTGAAGAATTTGGTGAACAACAGAAATATGCAGATCTCATGATCGAGATCACAAAGCTATCCCAAGGAGAGAAGGAGAAGATAAGGGATTATCATGCTCGTGTTCTAGAGCTAAGGAGGAAGCTCGATGCCCAGATCCGGAAGGAAGGACTTGCATGGATGGGTTGATGAATGGCGTGGATAATCTCCTCTGTAAGCACTTCATTCTTGGGATGAAGCCAGAGATCAGACAACGAGTGAAGTATGACCGCCCAGCTACCATTGAACAAGCAAAGGAGATTGCAAGAAGGCAAGAAGAAAGCATGGAAGAGGAGCCCAAAGAAATTGTTGCTAAAGTAGAGCCTACACCAACACCTTTGGTCCAGAATCCACAACCCACTCCCGTGAGCACAAATATTTCTCCTAATACATCTACTGAGTATGAAGATCTGCTCAAAAAGATGGGTCAGTTAACTATTAATCTTCTTCAAGGAAAGGAATTTAGTTCTCAGGGAGGAGATAGAGGTCCAAAAAGAAATATTTCTGAAGTTGTTTGTTATGGTTGTTATAAAAAGGGTCATTATAAGTATAATTGTCCAAATAGAGCTTCTACATCTGGTAAGGAGATAATGATAAAGGAAAAGCACCTGTGAATTCTTTTGATGTAGTAGATAAGAGTAGAAATAATGAAGTAGATGTGTTTGTAACAAAAAGAAAGAAAGAAAAAGATAATCAAGATGGAAATGATCCTAAGAAGATGAAAGAAGAAACTAGTAAGAAACATAGGAGAAGAAAGTTGGGTGTGCAGGATTTTCTGATTTCACAGGGGCAAGGACCATACTCCATCTTGGAAGATCTGTCCAAAAGGCCTGCAAATATTACATATGGTCAACTCTGGCTATGTATTCGAGAAGAGGCGGGAGTTGCGAGGTGGACTCAATGCTCGAAGAAGGAAGGAGGTTGAGGTCCCTGTTTTGGAGGCAGAGGCAGATCCCTATGCTCCACAAGCTGAGGTATTATGTAATGGTATTTCAATTCATGATGTCTTAGTTGATGGAGGTGCTGCAGTTAATGTAATGACCAAGTCTGTAATGAATATGTTGGGTTTAAAATTGATCGCCCTTCAACACTTATGTTAAGGTCATTAAATAAGGGAAAAACTAAACCGTAAGGTGTAGTTTCAAATGTGGCAATATCTCATTATGGGTGTTGTATGTGTGGTAGACTTTCAGTGATGAAAATGGTACTGCTATGCACCCAATGCTCACTGGGAAGACCATGGCTAAGGAGAGTTCATGCAAGAAACTACCGGAATGAAGGTTTCATGACACTTGGACGTGGTAGAGAGAGAGGGTGAAGATAAACGTGATCCCTCGACATCATAAAGTATAACCTGTGGATTCAAGTGATGAAACTGATGATTGGACATCCTTTGATTACTCTAGTACCAGTGAAGTGGACACTGAAGATGAAGAAAGCGAGGTGGATGTTTCAGTCATGGATATCCTGCCAGTCACACCAACTCATGACCCCATAAAATTATCTGAAGAAGAAGTTGATGATCGTCTCCAACAAATAAAGATTGGTGATGCTGTGATGGAGAGTGAGAAGGAATCCTACCTCCAGCTCTTTCGAAGGTACATACACCTATTCACTTTTGATTACAAGGAACTCCGTCAAGTAAGTTGGGTAGAACATTGTATTGAGCTGGTAGATGGTGCTAAGCCTATAAAGCAAATGCCATATAGAATGAATCCTAATTTTTCCAAGACTGTAAAAGAAGAAATAGATAAGTTACTTGATGTAGGATTCATATTTGCTGTGGAGAATTCAGAATGGGTTTCTCCCATTGTGATCTCAATAAAAAAGAATGGGAAGCTACGCATTTGTGTTGATTACAGGAAGCTCAATAAGGCAACAAAGAAGGATCATTACCCTCTTCCATTTTTAGATCAGATCTTGGATGAAGTAGCTAGCCAGGAGTGCTATAGTTTTGCTGATGGATATAGCGGCTATAACCAAGTTCGTATAGCAGAGAAAGATCAGTGAAGACCACGCTCACCACTCCTTGGGGAACGCTTTGCTTATAGAGTTATGCCTTTTGGGTTGTGTAATGCTCTCAGCAACATTCCAACGCTTTGATGAATAGGGTGTTCGAACCCTACATTGGGACCTTCATCAGAGTATTTCTGGATGATTTTTGCATCTATGGGAGCAAGTTGGACCACCTGCACTAGATGGAGATAGCATTTCAAAGGTTAGATGAAGCACAAGCCTCACTAAACCCTACAAAGTGTGTCTTTGGATGTTCTAAAGGTGTTTTGTTAGGGCATGTTGTATCCAGAGATGGTATTGGTACTGATCCTGATAAAGTTTCAAAAATCAAAGATTTACCATTTCCTATGAATAGAAGTAAGTTGAGATCATTTTTAGGCCATGTGGGTTACTATAGAAGGTTCATCAAGAATTTCTCAAAGATCGCATGACCACTAACCCATTCTTGAAGAAGGATGTTACTTATGAACCAGAAACAAGGCGCATGAAGCTTTTGGACAACTCAAGGAAGCCCCGGTGTCTTCACCTGCTTTGAATAATCCAGATTGAGCAAGCCATTCATTGTGTACACTGATACCTCGATGCAAGCACTAGGTAGTACTTTGAGCCAAAAGGATGAAAATGGGAATGAACATCCAATTTACTTTGGGAGCGCTTAGAGATAAATGAGCAAAGAAGGTTGAGGTAAACTATACTCAGAATCAAAAAGAGGCTCGCTATCATTTTTGCTTGTAAAGAAGTTTAGAAATTACTTGCTAGGGCAGAAATTTATAGTTGTAACGGATCATCGTGCTCAAATATATTGTCAATAAGCCTAACCCATCGGGAGGATAGCAAGATGGATAATTTTAATACAAGAATTTGAATTTGATATTATAGATAGGCCAGAAAGAAGCATGTCAATGCAGATGCACTCTCTCGAGCCTATGATGGTTTAGGATCATCTTGTGATGATGATGATTTTCCCGATGCAACATTGTTCTCCTTGACACAATCCCTAGTGAATACATAGATATTTGGAATTATCTTAATGAATTCAAGTTTCTGATGGTGCCAATGCAAATAATAAGAGAAAGATTACTCAAGCCAGTCGTCCATATTCTATTCTGCATGGAGCATTATTTCGAATAGGACCTGATGGGCAGTACAAGAGGGTAGTTGGACGTGATCAAGGAAAGGAGTTGCTAGAAGAATTCCACAATGGTACATGTGGAGGGCACTTCTCTGGACAACTTACAGCAAGAAGGATCTTGGATGCAGGTTATCACTGGCCCACTCTTTTTAAAGATTGTTATAATTATTGTAAGACATGTGATATTTGTCAAACACATGGTAACCGTAAGACTTCATCAGCTCCATTATGTCCTATTCTTCCCCTTGGTCCCTTTGAAAAATGGGGAATAGACATTGTAGGTCCACTTCCAACTACATCACGTCAAAATAAGTATATTGTAGTTGCCACAGATTATTTAACCAAGTGGGTTGAAGCTAGGCCATTGAAAACAACTTCCATGGATGAAGTGGCAAGGTTCATATATGAACGCATTGTCACCAGATTTGGTTGTCCATTAGAAATTGTAACAAATCAAGGAAGCCACTTCATTAATGAGGTGGTAGAAACCCTAGTCAATAAGTTTTCTATCAAGCACAGGAAGGCAACAACATACAAGCCAAGCACAAATGGACAGGTGGAACAAACAAATTTTGTGTTGTGTCAAATTCTAGCAAAAGATGCAGCCTTGCAGGTACATAAATGGGATAAAAGGATTCATGCAAAAGCATTATGGGCATATAGGGCAACATCAAAGTCAGCAACAGGATACTCCCAATTCAGTTGGCCTATGGCATTGATCCAGGTTCTTCCTATTGAGTTTGATATTCCCACTGTGAGAGTTATGAAAAATGAAAGGATGGATGAAAGTGATTCAGTAAAAGAAAGGTTGGTACATCTTCATTTGCTAGAGGAAATGAGGGAAATAGCAAAGGATACAAGCCATAAGAAGAAAATGAAGCAGAAGGAATACTTTGATCAAAAGATCCGATGGTCTCCATTTCATGTGAATGACTTGGTCCTAGTATATGATTCCAGATACAAAAAAGAAGACCGAGAAAATTTCTTCCAAAATGTATGGGGCCCTACAAAATAGCAGTTGTGCATGAAAATGGTACGTACTGACTAGAGGAATTGGATGGCACTCCCATTACGAAATGGGTCAACCACGACAAGTTGAAGATTTTCCAAGCACCAGAATAGTCTACTCCGAGGACGGAGTAGAAGCTAGAAGGGGAAGATGTCGACACTAAAATTTTCCTCCAAAATTTCTATTTCATTAATGTATGTATTAGGAATAGGATGTTGTTAAGTGTAATTAGTAGTAGCATCCGATAGAAGATAACGGCGCCATCAGTACGGTGCCACCAATAATGTGGAGTACGGTAATAGTCAAAGTACAATAGGAATGTTGTAAAAAGTAAATATTTGTCGTAAGTGGTCCGGTAATGTTAAAATGTCAAAGTTTGGGTAATTAGAGAAGTAGGGTCTACATGATTAGGAATTAGAAATATTATATTGGTAATAAGGACAAGGAGTGAGGTCATAAATATTTTGTGTATTTTATTTGTAAAAAGTCTAAAAATGTGGAACCCATGTAAAATGATAAGGTTTATCTTATCTTAATGATAAGCTTACATGTACAGAGATAAGAGTTAAGGTATGGAATATGATTCGTCGTAGTGGATTTCTTATCCTATCTTAGAGATAGGATGGATAAGCCTCGAAGTTCTATAAATAGAGAGGCCACCCCCTCATTTAGCATAGAATGAAGTAGTGAGAAATATTGTAGGAAGTGTGCGAAGGAAGCCATCGCTTAAAGGTGTGTTGAAGAAGCCATCAAGAGGTGTAATTGTAAAGTTTCTCCCATAGTCTTGTTGAAGTATCTCATGGGTGAGATTGTAATGCTTTCATGTTAATATTATAATTTATTTTGATATTTCAGATTTTTCGTCATTCTGTCTTATCATAGTCAATGGTATTCTTGTGTTCGGTTGTTGTTTTGTTTCAGTTACATCCACCAAACTAAAGGTGTGCATTAGTAAATAATCATAGCACAAGGAGTTCCCGGTGAAGAATTATCATAGTGCCGGATTGGTGATGACAGGCCCTTAAACTAGGACACGTGGCACTATTTCATTGGTTCGGTCGGTCGCTGAAAACCTCACCCTTTGACTTCTAGACTTTCTCCTCGTGACACGTGTCGTGATTTGATTGGTATTTGGGTCTCGCACTTGACTTTTTGCATCCACCGTGTCCATTTGTCCCGATGTCCCAAAGGCTTGTTTGGGACAAAACTTCTAATCCACCTAAAATGCGCTTCCCTCGTCCCTTTTCTCGCTGTTGACACATGGCGTTGCTTGATTGGCTTTTATCTCCTTTGGTTATCTACGCCACACGCGTCCCTTTGTCCTAATGCTGAAGTTCCCCGTTTCGGCTGAACCAACTGGTTCGCATCCTTCACGTACGTTTGTTCCAACTGCCCCTTTGCTATACAGACTACCTGCGGTCTTTCGGCCGATTCGCGCCCAGATGTTCCAACTGTTCCAAAGGTGGCCTGGAGCAGGACTTAGCCAATTTTCACGATTTTCTCTTGAATCAATCTACTTGCTTGGAACTGAAAAACTCTGATGCATGTTATCGAAATTTACCCTGGGGGGGTGAATTTTGGATAACACAACACAAAACACAACAACAAGGAAAGCAAAACAACAACACACAACAATGTGCATAAGCACTTGGAGGAAAACACCTAATTTAACTGTACAAGAAGGGTGGAACGCTTCTCAAAAACAAGCTTTGAGATGTATCCCATTCACATGAATGGGCAGTTCTTCTCCATTGATCCTAGATAAACGGAATGAATTTGCCTCTTTGTAACTTGTGATGATGTATGGCCCACTCCAGAGCGTCAAACTTGGTATGCCTTCCTGGTTTGGCCCTGTCTTCATCCCATTTGAGAACTAAATCTCCCTCTTGAAAACACCTGTTGGGCATCTTCTTATCAAAATATATCTTAACTTGAGCCCGATGCTGCTCCAAATTTTTCATAGCCTTGTCTCGTACTTCCTCTAACTCCATGAGTTCGAGAAAACCTTATTGTCGAGGATCACTCTCTATAATTTCAAATTGATGAGCTAACTCCAAATAAGGTAACTCCAATGAGAGTGGGAGTTTTTCCTCTCTTCCATATACAAGAACGAAAGGAGAATTTCCGATGGCCCTTTTAGGTGTGATCTGATCTGCCCATAAGGTAGTCTTAAGCTGTGTATGCCAAGTCCTCTTGTTAGTCTCCATTGTGCGCTTAATAATCCTTATGAGGTTTTTATTGCTAGACTCAGCCAATTCGTTTCCTTGTGGATAGTAATTGGATGAAGTTTTGAGGTATACCCCATTTTTAACAGCCCATTCACTCAATTTCATACCAAGAAAAGCCAGCGCATTGTCTGAAATGACTGTAAACGGAACACCGAACCTCATCATTATACCCTCCAAAAAATCTAGAACTACCTTTTCATTGCTCTCTTTTAATGCTACCACCTCTGTCCATTGAGTAAAATAGTCTGTTGCGGTAAGGACCCACTTATGTCTCACTGGATGGAGGATTAATCATTCCGATGAAGTCCAACCCCCATTGAACAAAGGGTTGATCCACTTGAATTAGATGCAATGGAAGAGCTGTCAGCTTCTACTTACCTATGAAAAAGGCACATTCCTTACATTTCCTTACCCAGAGATGGGCTTCCTTGAATAAATCCGGCCAATAGTATCCAGCTCACATGATATTGGTAGCTTTTGTTCATGTGGAATAATGTCCTCCGATATAGCCATTATGAAATTCTTCTAGTATCTTATTGACTTGCTCGTCCTATGCACCGAAGGAGGACGCCGTTCAAATATTTTTGAAAGAGAACGCTATCTACCAAAACATATGGGATAGATTGAAGATGGAAAGTTCATCTTTGGTTTTTATCCATGTTTTCTGGGTATGCTCTTGAGAAGATGAAATTCTTCATTTTGGATAACCAATTAGCTTGATCAACATCCTCTTCAGTATTTAGGAGTGTCACGTCCTCATTACTTTTTGATTCCATGTCTGTTGCAAGTTGGTGACATAAAACCTTACCTCTGACAAGTTTAGTTACTTTGATGTGCACGTCATACTCCATTACCTTCATGATCCATCCAGCACGCTTTTCATTCATTTCTTTATTCAGCAAAAAATCCTTGACACCTGGATGAGACACCATCAGATGAATCTTGTTGTTGGACAACATGGGCCTGAATTTCTTCAAAGCTTGAATAACTGCAAAGACTTGCTTTTCAATGAATGAGTATTTGAACTCGTAGTCTTTGAGGGATTGACTGAAGAAAGTGATTGGTTGCTCCATCAGGTTGTTGTTTTGTTGGGTGAGGATCCCTGAAATGCTCTCTTGACCTGCAAAAGCATAAAGGATAAAATCTTTGTCAAACTTGGGGTTCACAAGCATGGGAGCTTGAGAAATGGCTATTTTTATAGCTTCAAAGCTTTCTCGTCCTTCCTTTGTCCATGAGAATGGCATGTTTTTCTTTAGCATGGTTGTCATTGGTTTAGCTAATGTCACGAATTGAGGGATGAATCTCCGCACGAAATTTATGGTTCCCAAAAAACTCTGGAGGCCCTTCTTGTGACTTGGGAGAGATAAGGACATAATTGAATGAATCCTAGCTGGATCGATTGATAATCCTTCTACTTGAAACAACATGCCCCAACAATTTTCCCTCGTGCACTACGAAAATACATTTCTTGGGGTTAAGTGAAACCCCAAATTCCCTACACCTTTGGAAAACTTTCCTTAGATGCGTGATGTGATCTTCTGCATGCTTAGAGTATACAAGATTATATTGTTTCACTCGGAATGTTTCGGCTTTTGGGAATAGATTTGCTTCTATCCTTTCATTCCTTTTAGAAACAGATGAGGTTAGGGTTAGGAGGAATACATGTTGAATGTCAAGATGGTGTGCGCGTACCGTAGAGAGAAAGATCAAAGTTGATCATGGAGAACTCCTTTTTGTCTTGGAAGGACTACCTGCAAATAAGAACACAAGACCACAAGATTTTGATTAAACAATAAATGAGGAAACTACCTTGGGCCTGTGAAATATGAAACTTCCTTTGAAGGTGGTCGGTTCCCACTAATATGAATTAACACAAAAGACGCAAAATATCAATTAAATTGTTTCGTTGAACTGGGTAGGGGAAAGGCTGGTTTTCTGGTTTTGATCAGAGGAACCGATGCCGGTTACTGATAACTGATGCCGGTTACTAATAACCGATACCGGTGGGTTCTAGGATCTTTTGGTATCTATGGTGTTTGTAATGGCTGGTTTATGGATGATATTAAGAAATGGGATGATTAGAAGCAAAAGAATAATGATTAGATGCAATGACACATTGGGTAGTAGATTCGAGACATGGATTTAGGAGGACTAAAATTCACAGAGCATAAGAAATGTTATAATAGAGGACATGTAAGATATGACTTACTGGTTTTGGCGAAGATGCAAATTGATATCCTCTATCGCAAGCACTTCGGTTTCTTCACTCGTCTACTTGCTTGGTTAAGTGAAGATCCGGACTCTGCTTTTTCACTCCCAAATGATCTCTATTGATCCGGAAATCCTTCGACTGATCTCCAAAATGAAATTCCGATCCGTTGTTTTGGTTTGGGGAGCCCATTTACAGGGAACCGATGGCGGTTGCGTAACCGACGGCGGTCGAGTAGGAACCGGCATCGGTAAGGAAAAAGTAGGCTATTTTTAGTAAAATAGCCCACATTCCCTAACTTTTCTCCCGAGAGATCAGCCATGCGGGCTTGGTCAAGTGGCTAGAAGGTCGGCTTTGGGTGCGAGTAAGGAGGCATTAGTTATGGATGTGAGTCTAGACCAAGTCATGGGTCCTAATTAGGTTAGTTTAGGGTTAGGGCTAGGTCATGATGAGGTGGCAAAGTGAGGTGGCGGGTAAGGTGATGTGGATTTATCAATTATAAGGTAATTAATAAATAATTGTGTAAGGTTTAGGTGATGAGGTTAGATTGCGAGATGAGATGCGGGTCACAAGGGGTCGTAAGACACAAATTTGGTGTCTACATTAGCCCCTTATTGTCGTGTAGCTTGTTCTGTAAAGCTGCGCGGACAATAATATGAAGTGGTTTCTCATGTTAAGGATATAGGTAATCCCCCTCAAATCTATCGCCGATTGAGTGAATGGGAAATCAGGGATAGGGTTGATAAAGGGTACATGTTGTAGAGATGATGGTAAGGTGGTGGGGTAGGTCCAAGGAAGTAGACGCATGTTGAAATGCAATAGTACGACGAGGGTACATGATTTGACAAGCAAACCAAAGAAGGCATAGGCAAAGGTCGATAGTTTATCCAAACAAGGGTGATATAATCCTAGTATCCAAGGCATAGGAAGTTGCTCCAGGGGTATATAACGGTAAGGTACAGAACGCTTAGGCATGTCCGACAAAGACTAAATGGTTGGTTTGGTTGAGATAAACGCCACCACGCCTAGGTCCGAGCAAAGTTGGTCGACGATCAAGTCAAAGACCCTAATCATGCTAAAACACGAACAGTGAGCTCAATTGAACAAAAACTACAGGGATGGGTGGATAAAAGTGGATGGTTTTGATTTTGGGTAAGGTACTGGAGTGATACTACCGTGGGTCGGGCCGAGTTGTTGGGTTGCAGCCTTGGGTCGGGCCAAATGGGTAGGGCGAGGCCTTGGGGGGGTGGGCGGGTTGGTTAGGCGAGGCCTTGGGTCAGGCCGGTAGGGTAGGGTAGGCAAGGCCTTGGGTTGGGCCATTTGTTAGGGCAAGGCCTTGGGTCGGGCCGGTAGGGTAGGGTGAGGCCTTGGGTCGGGCCGGTTTGTTAGGGCGAGGCCTTGGGTCGGGCCGGTTTGTTAGGGCGAGGCCTTGGGTCGGGCCGGTAGGGTAGGGCGAGGCCTTGGGTCGGGCCGGTTTGTTAGGGCGAGGCCTTGGGTCGGGCCGGTAGGGTAGGGCGAGGCCTTGGGTCGGGCCGGTAGGGTAGGGCGAGGCCTTTGGTCGGGCCGGTAGGGTAGGGCGAGGCCTTGGGTCGTGCCGGTTTGTTAGGGCGAGGCCTTGGGTCGGGCCGTAGGGTAGGGCGAGGCCTTGGGTCGGGCCGGTAGGGTAGGGGCGAGGCCTTGGGTCGGGCCGGTAGGGTAGGGCGAGGCCTTGGGTCGGGCCGGTTTGTTAGGGCGAGGCCTTGGGTCGGGCCGGTTTGTTAGGGCGAGGCCTTGGGTCGGGCCGGTAGGGTAGGGCGAGGCCTTGGGTCGGGCCGGTAGGGTAGGGTGAGGCCTTGGGTCGGGCCGGTAGGGTAGGGCGAGGCCTTAGGTCAGGCCGGTAGGGTAGGGCGAGGCCTTGGGTCGGGCCGGTTTGTTAGGTCGAGGATAAAGAGGAATGTGATTAAATAGAAATACACAAAAATATTTATATTTACCATACATGATAGGTTATGGTAGGGGATGGTCGAGCTAACCTTGGGAGACCCCATGTCTCCGAAGTGCTGCCTACAGAGCCCTTTGCACAAAGCAAGGAGGGGCCTCGGACGATGTAGTTCTCCTTAGGATCGGGAGAGGTGAATTCAGAGCAATTTGGTATGGTTTAGGCAATTGGTTGGTTGGTAAAAATATTAAGATTAGTAAAGGTAAGGTTGATGGTGTTGGTAATGAATTGGTGATGTTGTAAAAGGTACAAGGGAAGCGAGAGTTAGCCTACCCAGGTGGTAGGGAACCATGTCCTGATTAAGGTCAACACACAATCCTAGATGTGAGGCAAAGCAGAAAGAGTGCTCCGTAGGTGAAAAGAGCTAAACAAACCACACAACGTAGAACGAGCTTGGAGCCCTAGGTACCGTGCATAGACGAGAAGTCAATAGGTGAAAAGAGTTGTGTGATCACAATATATCGAGCGTACATTACGTCCCTTGAGTTGAAACAAATGGTGAGGTGAGGTGGATGGTATAGCTGAGGTGCGAGAGAACTTATTACAAAGTGAGTGTTCTGACGAAAGAGAACCTACCCTAAATAGACAAGTCCATGACTCAAAAGTCCTTTTGAATGAGGCTTTTATTTTATTGAATGTAGACTGATCGATGCGGGAAGTCTACAAGGGATATTGATTGTATTATTCTTGAGGTCTTCACGAAGCTGATCAATGCGAGAAGCTTCTGATAAAGGCTGACTGTGTATAGTTGTCCTTCAAGGAGCAATCTATTTATAGTAGCAGATATGATTGTAATGCATAGCTATCCTTCTGGGGAGCAAATATATATAATAATAGCAGAATAGTTCGGCATATAGCTGTCCTTCGAGGAGCAACTATATTTAATTTAGATGACTAGATGTTCTTTTGGCGTGAAGCATCTAGTTTAGTAGGAAGTTTGACTCAAGAAAATCCCATAAGAATACGGCTTATTTTAATACTTTGAAGTCATGGACTAGACTAAAAAGGGGAAGGCATCATCAAGGGGAGGTGAGAATCAAACTATGTGAGCTTGATTGTTATTATGAGGTGTAGGAAACAGAGTGTATGTAGTGGTAAGTGAGCTCAAGGGACGAGCGGCAGGTAGATAAGAAGTGATATAACACTAATTTCAACAAGTAGAATGGTCGAAGATGCAAGGCATTAAGGGGTTCAGGCTCAGGTTTACCATTAAGCGAAGCTAAACGATAAGTACCAGATCCATAGGTGTGAGTGATTATATAAGGCCCAATCCAATTGGGAGCAAATTTTCCACGTTTGCTCTTTTCTAGTTTGGTTACATGTTGATTCTCTTTGAGGAAAAGATCACCAACCTTAAAGGTATGCTCATGAAGTCGCTTATCATAAGCACATTTAATGCGTTTTTGATAGATTTGAAGGTGATCAAGAGTCAGAAGACGGCGTTCGTCAAGAAGCTCCAATTGGGCTAACCGCTCTTGACGGAAATCATCGTTGGTGAGAATATCCTGAAGAGATATTCTAAGGGAGGGTATTTGTATTTCGAGAGGCAAAACAGCCTCGGTACCGTATACCAAAGAAAAAGGTGTGGCATTAGTAGAGGTACGAATGCTAGTACGATAAGCCCAAAGGGCAAAGGGAATGTGATCGTGCCAATTTCTTCCGGATTCATTGACAACTTTCATGAGGATTTTGGTTAGTGTTTTATTAGAGGACTCGGCTTGCCCATTGGCTTGTGGATAGTAGGGTGATGAGAAGCTAAGTTTGATACCAAAGTTGTCGCAAAGGTCTTGTAACAACTTGTTTTTAAAAGATTTACCATTATCTGTTATTAGGCGATGAGGAATACCAAAACGACAGATAATGTGATGGTTAATGAATTCGACAATTTTTTCTTTTTTGATTGAAATGAGTGGAATAGCCTCCACCCATTTTGTGTAATATTCGGTCGCTGTGATTATCCAACGGTGACGTTGTGAAGAGGTCGGGTGAATCTCACCAATAAGGTCTAAACCCCATTGTGAGAAGGGCCAAAGATCTCGAGCGACCTGGAGCGGGTGGCTAGGAGTATGTTGAAGGTTGGCATGTTGCTGACACATAACACAATGCTTAACATATTCGTAGCAGTCGTTATTGAGAGTAGGCCAATAATAACCAAGGCGAAGGATTCGTTTGGCCACGGCAAGGCCGCTAAAATGTCCACCACAAATACCGTCATGGACCTGTTGGATGGTATGAGTGGCCTCCGCGCCAGTTAGACAGCGAAGGAGGATGCCATCAAAGCCACGTTTATAGAGGAGTCCCCCCATGACAACATAACGCGAAACACTTTTAAGAAAAGCACGTTTGCCGTTACTAGTAAGGTCAGGTGGGAGGACAGAGATTGTAAGGTAGTCGTGAAATTGGTGGTACCAGGTATCCTGTGAATTAGTAGACACAGTATTTATCATACAAACTACCGGGGTTGAATAGGATGGGGCAAAAAGTTGTTGGACCACGATGAATAATTCAGAGTCAGTTGGCGCGGCGGGAATTTGCGAGGCTAAGCAAGCCATAGTATCCGCAAATTTGTTAGTGGAGCGGGGAATGGTTTGTATAGAATAGTGAGTAAATAAGGCTAAAAGTGAATCCACGTAGTGTTTGTATTTTTGAAGCTCCTCATTTTTACATTGGTAGATGCCCATAACTTGATTGACTACCAATTGAGAGTCGCCAAAAATGTTGATAGATTTGATGCCTAAGTGTAACGCAACTTGGAGACCCAGAACAAGGGCCTCGTATTCCGCTGTATTATTAGTGCAAGGGAAATCAAGCCGAATGAAAGAGGCATAGGCTCAGCATCGAGAGGAATAAGAACAACGCCGGCTCCTCCGCCGCGCTGGCATTTAGATCCATCGAAGAAGAGGGTCATTGGGTACGACTCTTCCCGGAGTGAAAGAGTGGCGATGAGTTCGTCGGGGAAGGTAAAATTGGTAAATTGTTCCCCAGGTAAAGGAGCTTCCGCAAGTTGGTCTGCGATGGTTTGTCCTTTGATTGATTTCTGGTGGACAAACTCAAGGTCGAGGTCGGCGAGAAGCATGAGCCATCTGGCAATGCATTGGTTCAGATGAGGTTTGGCATACATGTAATGGATGGGGTCTGTATTGGTGATGACGAAAGTCTTGTGATTTAGAAGGTAGTGTCGGAGTTTGGTGGCCACGAATGATAGGGCAAGGCACAATTTTTCTACATGTGTGTACCTAGTCTCATAGTCCACCAAAGTACGACTTATATAATAAACGGCTTGTTCACGATTCTCAGAGTCACGATGTGCAAGCATGGCTCCTACAGTGTGGTCGGTGGCGGAAAGGTAAAGGTAGAAAGGGCGGTCGTCTTGGGGTGGGATAAGCACGGGTGGCTGCAAGAGATAGGATTTGAGAGCTTTGAAGGCTTGGTGACATTCTTCGCTCTATTGAAAGGCAATGTCCTTTTTAAGAAGGTGATGAAAAGGTTGACACCGATCCGAGAGTTGGGAGATGAAACGTCGGATAGATTGGAGCTTACCTTGTAAACTACGTAATTGTTTGAGATTTTTGGGTGGGGGCATTTCTAGGATAGCTTTGACTTTAGATGGATCAACCTCAATGCCACGCAAAGAGACGATAAAGCCAAGAAGTTTTCCCAAAAGAACACCAAAGACACATTTCTTTGGTTGAAGGCGGATAGAATATTGTAACAGGTGATCAAAAATAATGGTTAAAACATCGAGATGTTCACTACGATGTTTAGACTTGCCGAGAAGATCGTCGACATAATCTTCAAGGATAGTGTGCATAATGTCATGAAAAATGTAGGTCATAGCCCGCTGATAGGTAGCACCAGCATTCTTAAGGCCAAATGGCATGACACGATAACAGAAGGTTCCCCAAGGAGTTATGAAGGCAGTTTTTTGTTGATCGGCAGGGGCAACCAAAATTTGGTTGTATCCTAAAAAGCCATCCATGAGAGAGAGCATCTCATGACCTGCAGTTAGATCAACAAGTTGGTCAATGCTAGGTAAGGGGAAGTCATCCTTAGGGCAAGCGAGGTTAAGATCCCGAAAATCAGCATATTCAAGTCCCCCTGCGCTTTAGTAGCCAGTACGATGTTAGAAATCCATTGAGGATAGTCAATAGACAAGATGAAGGAAACAAAAAGAGTCGTTGGAGATCCTCTTTGACCAAGAGAGCAATGCGTGGATGCATTTTCTCAATTTCTATTTGACTGGTTTGGAATCGGGGTTTAGGGTGATGTTATGGACGGCAATGGTAGGATCAATTCCTGGCATGTCAGCGTAAGACCATGCGAAAGCTTGGTTGCGAGCACGGAGAAAGGTAGTAAAGGCAGCTTGTTCGATGTGTTAAGGGATTGTCCAATCTTCACAATGTGAGGATCCTCCTTCGTGTGGATGTTGATTTCTATGGTAGATCTGCTTCAAAGATGCTTTGGGTTTCGAGATGGTAAGGCTCGTTGAATATAAGAATCATCTGCGCGCTAAGGTAAGTGAGGATGGAGTCGTCATCCTGGCATTCAACAACATTAATCAAAGGCGAATCCTCTTCGATCATGTCTGGATACAGAAGGGGAAGAGAAGATGGGTCCTCATTATCGCATTGATAAGTGAGAGGACCTATGAAGATAGCATTTATGAAAAAAAAAAGTTAGGAGGGATGGATTCAGGGTCTATAGATTCTGTGGGTGATGATGGCAAAGTGGGTGATGATGGTTTGGTAGGGGTGACGTCTTCTTCTTCTAGGATACAGCTGACAGGAGGTGTCTCCTGTGTAGGTGTTTCGGGAAAACCGAGACCACTGCGATCATTATGTTTACGGGTAGTCACGGGAATAAGTGTATGTCGGCCTTGTTCGTAAAGGCCAAAACCAAAGCCTTTCCACGCATAACGAGTCAATAAGGTGAGGGGATGAAACGACGATTTATCAAGTACTGAAAATCGGATTGGAAGGGAACCACACCAAGAGGAGGTTCAGGGGTAATGGAGGATGCATCAACACCCCCATACGTTAGGTTAGTGCGGCAATGGGGTGGTCCGTAAGAGATTACCTCCCCCACGCGACGGTCGTAGGTGGGATGTGCATGTAATTGTCCGTACTCCTGCGGGGTAGGGAAAGAACTAACGTTATATAGGTGGTACTCCCCCAGCGTAAGGTGCTGAAAAACATCTACTAAGGGGTCGGAGGTTGGAATGTTAGCTGCGGGAAGGGAAGTGGTTTTTGCGATGGTGGTTTCATCAGTTGAAGGCGTAGGCGCGGTTGAGGTGGATGGTTGAGGTACATTTGAAGAGGATGGTTGGGTTGAATGTATGGGTGTCTTGATTGGTATAAGCACATCGTTAGGGCGGTATAACATATTGCAGGTTTTAAAGGGGGAGGGTCACTTTTACGGTGTAGGACTTCCCTTGTACTCAAATTTTATGCATCTATGTAATGTTGAGGAACGCATCCCATGGCTCGATCCCGGGACGACCCAAAGCAATATATTATATTGGAACTCTCCCTCCAAGACATAGAAGAGTTCGGGTAAAGTACGTGGTCCTACCCGAATGTTGAGGATCACGGTGCCTAAGGTAGAAGTAATAGCGTCATTGAATGACCGCAACATGATGGGGTTGGCACACATGCAACTAGAAGGGATATTCATTTGTTGGAAGGCTTTTGAAGAGATGATGTTTAGGCTAGCACCCCCGTCAATCATAACACGACGTACCCGAATGTCCCGGATGTAAGCTGAGATGAAAAGAGCAGGGTCAGGATCTTCTGTACCAAAGTCAACAATTTCATCTTCGGAGAAACTGACTGCAGCAGCTTGTGGTATAGAGACAGAAGTGATTGGAGTAGTGGGCTTTTTAGTGAGAGAGGCAACGTGATTGGGTGTTAGAATGGAGGCAACGGGCAGGGTTTCATTAGGTAAGACCTTGATCCCCTGAAGAATTTCAACGAGAGCTTGTCGATGAGATTCGGAAGTCTGAATGAGATCATACAGTGTCATTTTTACGGGCGATTGGTGAAGCTGTTTAATCATATTTCGGTGGGCAATGCCATTAGAGACGGGATAGGCGGGTCCGCGAATGACCACTTTAGGTGGTGGTGCAATCGGGATGTTTGACGGAGAAAGAGATGCCGCAGGTGTGTTTCTTTGCTTTCCCATTGTTTTTCCGCGCCTCAAGTAGCGACACTAATCATATTAATCTCGTAGACCCGAGATGAGGAAGATGGTTGGGTTGTAATAATGATAGATCTTGGTGAGGCGGGGACGGATGGGATAGGAGAGGAATGGAAACTAAAGGTCTCTCCTTCGTAAGTTGTCTTTCTTAATCTTCCTATCCGAGAGAGGTGACTGATGAAGGATGGTTTTTAGAGCTTTGCATCCCTCCACATCATGTCCTGGTGTGCGGTGATAAGCACAGATTTTAGACTCATCGTAACCCATAGGTCGGGGTTTAGACGGGTCATAAGGTCTAAGTGGAGGTAGGGAAATGGTCGCATTCTCCACCAACATAGCAAGGATTTTGGCGTAAGATCCTTTGAGTGGGTCAAAATCGGAAGAGGATGAGGGTATTGGTTGTGCGGGTTTTGGTAATGTTTGGGCATGATTGGTTCGCACGGGTGGTGGTTTAGCCGAGGGGTGTTGATACGTGGTTTTCACTAAACGTGATTTCTTTGGCGTAGAAGCTATGTTGGATGATGAGGCCGCAGATGATGTGGTATCAGAAAACAACCATGGGGAAATAGGAGTGACCGAAAACAAATCTTTTGATGATGGAATTTGTTTAGGGTTGATAGGTGGACAGGATACGCGGAGTGACGGTGTTGCTATACCCTGGAATTTCTGTATAGGTGCGGAAGGCATAGGTTGTTTTGAAGAAAACGCAGGAGGTATGATATATTGATGTAAGGTAGAGGGATGGGGTCCCAATATGGAAGGTAGGTATGACGATGATGGTTTTGATTGTGATAGGGGCACGGATTGAGTTTGTCTCCTAGGTGGCGGAGCGGATTTATTTTTGGATAGATCGAGTCGCTTAGGCGGGTGCGTTAGACTGGGCATTGGTGAGGTCCCAAGCGTAGGGGAAGATCTGGTTAAGTTGATAGAAGTGGACGGGGCATTTGGTAGAGGTGAGGGGGTGAAGGTGAGAACAGGGGGCCATTTTAAGCTTCGTAAACACTTCGGGTATATGGTGGAGACATCAGGATCAGTCATTTGCATTTGAGTAGAAAAAGGGGTACTCAAACGTTCCCATAGGGCCTGTCTATCTTCTGTGGAATGACAGTCTCCAGGTGTGATTTGTAATTTTTGTACGGAAGAAAGGTGGGTTGTAATTCCAGTCCACTGCGGGTGTGATACAAGGGGTAGATGAGGCGCTGTATCAATAGATGTTAAGAGGTCAACCGGTCGTTGAAAAGATTTAGGCGATGAGGGACTAATAGGTAGGAGGGCGTGTTTGAGGGGATCTGTCATGTTTAAAGAATGTGGTGATGTCAGTGTAAGAGATTTCTCGTCTAAGGATGTCAAAAGGAGTGGCGAGCCTTCCTCTTGTGTAGCAAGAGCGGTAGAAGGGGACGTTTGGGAAATAGATAAATTAGATAACATCCGCTCACAGTCTTGTAGGGATGTGGTGTAAGAAGACTCATCGATGAGAAGAGAAGTCCGGGCAGTTAATTCTTCTATGGGTAAAGGAATGATTTCACTTTGGCTTGATGGTGGTGAAGGAGGTTCAGACTCCTGTGTTGGTGGAGAGGCTTGATTTAAAATTTTTTCAATAGAGGCTTTTGGCTGAGAATCGAAGACTGCATGGATCTCATGAACACTCTCCTCGGCTAAGATATCTTGGTTCACGTTACTGTTGGACGAGTGATTCGGGAATGGCTTGTTGAAAATTTTCAGATTTCGGTTAGTAGGGGCATTAGGATTATCGAGGTTATATCCCCCGCATCAACCATTTCCTGCACTATGTTTTTCAACATCTTGCAGTTTTCATGACTATGTCCTTTTACGCGGTGAAAGTTACAAAAGTCATTTTCTTTGTACCAGGAAGGTATTGCGCGGGTGGAGTCAAACCCAGAGTGAGGTTTAACAGGGGGCAAGGTGATAGCCCCAGCTTTGAGCAATTTCTCCAGGATGACGCCATAAGTTTCTCCCAAGGGAGTGTAATTGGTGGGCTCGGCTTTGTACTTATAAGTGGTTTTCGGCGGAGTATTGGACGGTGTTTGAGATTTGACCATTACCGCGTGGACAGCTCCTTTTGATTTAGAAGAAGTGGACGCGTGAGGAGTGGTGGTGTTTGGCTTGTTGGTAGAATCAGGAGTTCGGAAATTGGGGTTTTTGTTACGCAACCGCAATTTCTCCTCTTCTAAGGCTCGAATTTCTAATTTTCGGGCCATAGTAAAGGCCTCGTCGAATGTACGGAAAGTTTGAATTTGGAGGGTGGGGGAGATGTGCTTAGCGCAGGCCCACGTAAACAGTTCGATAAGTTCGGTTTGAGGCAAGGCATACGTAAGTTGGTTGATAAGGCCCCGCCATCGTCCAACGAAATCTGTGATAGATTCATCCTCAAACCGTCGGATGGCATAGAGGTCGGTAATAGATACTTTCTTGCAATGTTAATGGAGAAATGATCCAAGAAAGATTGGGCTAGTTGGTTAAAAGAGAAGATCGAGTGCTGGGTTAAAGCACTGTACCACTCCAAGGCGGGTCCTGATAAGGACATGGGGAAGGTGCGGAGTAACAAGGCGTCATCATGGGCAATCAAATAACAAGCATGTCTAAATGATCGCAAGTGTTGTTGAGGATCCTCTTTACTATTAAAACGAGTAAATTTTGGCAACTCCCATTGAGGAGGATATGAATGAAGGGGGACAGAAGGGTGAATGGGCTCCCGACAAACTTGCTCGTATGTCAAGGCGCTACGACTTCCCGAAACAAGCCTCCAGGTTTTGCATTTTGTCCATCATTTGTTTGATGAAATCTGTGGTTGGATGAGATGATGGTGCGGTTGTGGTAAACGGAGGCAAGTTGGACCAAGGGCTTCCGCTGGACAATGGTGGGGCTAAGTGTTGATAAGGTATGGAGGATGAGTATGTTGGAGCAACAGAATAGGGATGTCCCATATAAGGTGTTGAGGTTACTGGATACGTGTATGGGAATGAAAAGGTAGGTGGAGCTTGAGAAGGAAAGCTCGTGTGAATAGGTGGCAGAGAGTAAGTCATGAATGGAGTGGTCTGAAAGAGAGATGAGGTAGGGGCAGTTGGTGGTAACGATACGTGGGGTCCAAGATTAACCAAAGGAAAGCTAATCAAGGTTGTATGAACCTCTGCCGTCGGATTGGGAGAAGGGGCTAAAGATGCAGGAAGTAAGGCGGTGTTATCAGGAGGAGTGGGAGCTAAATGAGCAGCTATACTAATAGGCATGCCAATAAGGAGCTGACCATCAGGCGTACGGTCGGGGGCATGAGACAAATAGTATTGTACAGCGCTGGGATTAGCATCCAGAAATTTGGCAAAGTCCTTGTCTCCTACAGGAATTTGGGGGATCTCACTGGTGTCCGTAGGGTTCCCTATAGAATGTGAAGGGGGTGATTCAGGCAAAGACACAGAGCAGGCATGTGAAACCATGGCGGCAGCTTGCTTCCGAGTGATGACAACCATGGACAAGAACACACAGGAAAGTTTCAATCTATCAAGAACAAAAACAACCTCAGAATGATGAATTTGGCGGAGTTGCTGATTTGTCGTGGGTCTGGTGAAGACGATGAACTCGATATCGGTTTACTAACCGGTGTCGGTCACGAGAGAAAACGACGTCGGTCTCTTAACCGATGTCTGGTGTCAAAAGTCTAGGATAAGAAGACATAAAAGGCTGCTAATTTGATTTTTAGCAACGTTGAGTATATTTATCAACTTATTGATCACAGAAGACAAAGTATGACAGAGAAAACAGAATTTGAAAACAAGCAAGATGCACACGCAAATCCAGAGACTAATCCTAGGGTTAATTTTAGTTATCGTGGGCTTATGCCTTCAGACGTAGAATGATGTCGGAATCCTAAACAACAAGACCTAGGGGAAATGTCAAGTTTGTTTTGGCTTATAAGGTTACCTCAATCGGGTGGAGGAATATCGCGGAAAAGGGGGGATGTTTGAGCTGTTGTGTTAATTGTGAAGTGATTCGGTATGTGTTGTGCAGTGAAACTAAGGTTAATTTCCTGTCAATACCGTGGATATCACCCCCACGTGTACGACCTGTTACTTAATCTATGTTCACTAGAATTGAAGAACAACAAGCAGGAATGCAATGCATGTGTTTTAAACCCAAATCAAAAATTATGTTCGATGAAGCAAGAGAGATGACTTTCACTAATGCGAAACTAGGAAAGCAAGACAAATTCTTTACGAAATATATAACAAAAGCAGCAACAACAAATATGCTTCCTAAAATGAAAATAAGCAAGAGAAAGAAACCCAAAATGGGTCCCACCGGGCGTGCCAAAATGTTTCACTCGGAATGTTTCGGCTTCTGGGAATAGAGTTGCTTCTATCCTTTCATTCCTTTTAGAAAGCTTGATTGAGGTTAGGGTTAGGAGGAATACCTGTTGAATGTCGAGATGGTGTGCGCGTACCGTAGAGAAAGATCAGGTTGACTGCGGAGAACTCCTTTTTGTCTTGGAAGGACTACCTGCAAATAAGAACACAAGACCACAAGATTTTGATTAAACAATAAATGAGGAAACTGCCTTGGGCCCAGGAAATATAAAACTTCCTTTCGAAGGTGGTCAGTTCCCCTGCTAATATGAATTAACACAAAAGACTGCAAAATATCAATTAAATTGTTTCGTTGAACTGGGTAGGGGAAAGGCTAGTTTTCTGGTTTTGATCAGAGGAACCGATGCGGTTACTGATAACCGATGCCGGTTACTAATAACCGATACCGGTGGGTTCTAGGATCTTCTTGGTAGCTATGGTGTTTGTAATGGCTGGTTTATGGATGATATTAGGAAATGGGATGATTAGAAGCAAAAGAATAACAGTTAGATGCAATGACACGTTGGGTAGTAGATTCAGAGATGGATTTAGGAGGACTGAAATTCACAGAGCATAAGAAATGTTATAACAGAGGACATGCAAGATATGACTTACTGGTTTTGGCGAAGATGCAAGTTGATATCCTCTACTGCAAGCACTTCTGGTTTCTTCACTCGTCTCTGCTTGGTTAAGTGAAGATCTGGACTCTTTTCTCGCTCCCAAATGATCTCTATTGATCCGAAATCCTTCGACTGATCTCCAAAATGAAATTCCGATCCGTTGTTTTGGTTTGGGAGCCCATTTAAAGGGAACCGATGGCGGTTGCGTAACCGACGGCGGTCGAGTAGGAACCGGCATCGGTAAGGAAAAAGTAGGCTATTTTTAGTAAAATAGCCCACCTTCCCTGCTTTTCTCCCGAGAGATCAGTTGCGGGCTTGGTCAAGTGGCTAGAAGGTCGGCTTTGGGTGCGAGTAAGGAGGCATTAGTTATGGATGTGAGTCTAGACCAAGTCATGGGTCCTAATTAGGTTAGTTTAGGGTTAGGGCTAGGTCATGATGAGGTGGCAAAGTGAGGTGGCGGGTAAGGTGATGTGGATTTATCAATTATAAGGTAATTAATAAATAATTGTGTAAGGTTTAGGTGATGAGGTTAGATTGCGAGATGAGATGCGGGCCAAGAGGGTCGTAAGACATAAATTTGGTGTCTACATATATCATCAAGGTAAACTAAAATAATATCGTTGATTAGTCCCTTAAATGCCATGTCCATGGCTCTTTGGAAAGTAGCCCCGGCATTGGACAATCCAAATGGCATTTTATTGTAGGCATACGTGCCCCACTTGGTAGTGAAAGCCGTTTTGAATTGGTCAGATTCTTGGACTAGGATTTGATTATAACCTGAATATCCATCGAGCAAAGAAAATCTTTGAGCTCCTGCCACCATTTGAAGGATCTGCTCCATCGATGGAAGAGGATAATGGTCTTTTAATGATGCACGATTCAAATCCCTGAAATCTACGCATAACCGGATCTCTCCGTTCTTCTTCCTCACGGGCACCAAATTGGCTACCCATGAGGAATGCTTGATGGGAAAAATTATACAGGCCTCGATGAGCTTGGTTAGCTCCTTTCTCATTAGTGGCTCAATTTTGGGATTAATTGGTCTCTGTTTCTGATGAACTGGCTTAGCATTAGGATCCAGTTCGATGGTATGTTGTGCTAGACCTAGGTCAAAACCACGCAAATCTTTATAGTTCCATGTAAAGATGTCATGATACTCTTGACAAAGTTTTATGAAAGCTTCTTTCTCATCAGAAGTACACACTTTTCCAATCTTAAGAAAATTTTCATTTGATACTTCAACTTCCTCAAAATATTCTTCTCTGACCACCATGTTAGGGCTTTGTCTTGTGGCTTGGTCATCTGAATTGAAAATGGATTCCAAAGTGACTAAACCTTTTGGTAACTTGTTTCTTTTCAATTGAATAATTTTCTCACCATATGACTCCTGCAACTTATCTTGATTCTTTGTAGCAAACTCCGCCTCTTCTTGTAGGAAGAGGACAATTTGTTTGTCACTATCAAACACTTGCCAACTACTCACATTATCAGGGACTACTGGTCGAACCACCATTTTAACAAATTGCTGCCCTTCTTTCATGATATCAACTGGTATGTTGTATTGTGAACCAATTGTAGCAAGCCTATCTGCATCTTGATTTTGATCTCTAGGGATTGCATGGATTCCAAAAGCTTCAAATCTTCAATCAGGTCCTAGACTCGATTCTTATATGATCTTAAAAGATCATTTTTGGATGCACTACATGCCAAAACTTGATGAACAACTAACTCACTAGTCTCCAAAATAGTTAGGGCCTTGATTCCCTTCCTTTGGGCTAGCTGAATTCCTTGCACAAGAGCCTCGTATTCAACAACATTGTTAGTGCAACTGAACTACAACCAGAAAGATGAGAAGTACTTATCTCCCTCTGGAGAAATTAACATAACACCAGCACCGGATCCATTCTTACTTCTTGAGCCATTGAAGAACAATTGCCACAGTCCTTTAGAATCACTTGGTGTTTTGACAAGTTGTGGTATGATCATATCTTCTTCATGGATACAGTAAGTACCTAATCCTGTTTCTTCCAAGACCAGCAAACCAGCTTCTTCTTCTGCCAATACATCAGTGTAGGGATCATATTGATGATCTCTACTTACTTCATCCAGCAAAGTATCAGGAACTTCTTCAACAAGGGTGGTTGGTTCATGATCGGCATCTTCCTCTTCGGATCGCCGATGGTGTAATTTCCATTTATGGGACTAGCAGTGTAGGGTTCTACATGATTATGGTAGATTGGTTCTACCCTTATAGTTACTTTGGTTCCATATCGAGTCCTGAGAATCATATGTGACCAATCAGCTGATAGGTAACCGCCCATCTTGGCAGTGAAATCCCGTGATAGGCATATAGCAAAGAGAGGAGGGAGATCGATGACCGATATGTCTTGGGTGAATGACAAACTTGGGCATGCATGAATGGTAAGTTGAAGTCCTTTGATAACCCCAACAGTCTTAACAACTATGCCATCTAGCTGAACAACCCCTCTTGTAACTGGCACATATTGTATGCCTAGTACATCTACAATTTGTTTTGGCATGACAGAGCTACTGGCACCAGAATCGATCATGCAATTATGTACTAGGTGGTCGCCAATGATCAGGGAAATGTAGAATGGTGGTGGTTTGTTTTCCGTAGGAATGATTTTCCCTTCCAGTTGACACAAATTTGTAGCATTTTTCACTCTATGGCTTGGTGATCCACTAGTTGTACTAAAAGCTCATTGAGCTTCTCGCAATGAGTTTCTTTGGGAAGGATCGAGTGTGTCCCACATGGTAACGCTTAGATTGGTTTTCTTCATTTGTTCTACTATGCTGAAGGGAATTGCTCCAACTTTGATGACACTTTTTTGGGCATTGGGGTCCTCCTTTGGAAAATGTTTGTTGGGTACCATGATGCCTGGAGAACCATCTTTCCCTGCGGTGTGGCTAGCCGGTGTTTCTAGTGATTTCTTTCTGCATTTTTATCAACTGCCATTTGAAACCCAGGTTGAGAAGTGGATGCTAGATCAGCTTCGAGAGGTTGAGGCTCCATTGCTCTCTTTTTGGAACGAGTGTTTGCTGCCACTGATGAAGAATCTATATTTAATCCGTAAAAATCTTCTTCTTGCCAGTTTAGCAAAGCAGATTCTTCAGGTGCCTACGGTTGATCTGCTGCTTCTTGCATAGATGAATTGTTTGTTAACTCTGAAGGGGTAGATACACTTTGAACCATAAGGGCCTAGCTAAGAACCCCATTGGGACAAATATTTTGATTGTGAGGTTGAGAGCAAGGATAACACCATTCATAGTCTTGAACTAGATTATTTTGAACAGGTACCATAGCTCTAGATGAGCCAAATTTGCAAGGGGTTACGAAAGTTAAAGGGCCTGACATTTGCAACTTGACTTGTAGTTTGATTTCGAGGCTGATTGTTCCCTTGAAAAGGAGAATGGTTAGCTTGATACTACTGATTTTGTGGCTGATATGGACGATTGTATTGAAATTTTTGCCTTTTGAGTGCAACGAGCTCATTTCCAAAATTTTGCAGTAGTGACTTGACTTCAAATAGGTCATTTGAAGAGGTAGGGGAAGATTGAGATGGTTGTTTGGAGTCTACTGGAATAGGAGCAATGATAGGATGATGATTTTTAAGATCTGGAGAAAAAGGCATTGGTGGTCGTGGAGCTATCCTTCCAGCCTGAATCAAAGAATTCTCTGCACTTATGGAAACTTCGTAAGCATTAGGAAGTGTAGTCCCTCCCATGGACTGGATCATAACTACTACATCACTATTCAAGGCTCGCAAATAGTAAAAGAATGCATTATGTGCAGAAGGCTTTACGAGCACTGGAATCCTATTCCAAGTCCTATGGAATCGGAAGTTGAAATCACTCATGTATTCTTGGGAAGCTCTCTTTATGGTAGTAAGTTGTTCCAAAAGTGATAGGTGATCACTTTTGTCTTCGAATTATTTACATATATTTTCTCCCAACTCATCCCAAGTGGTTATAGTGCCAACACCTAACCCGTGAAACCATTGAAGTGCTTTTCCCTTGAAAGAGGTAGCAAGAAGTCTAACTGCAATGTTGTCTTTGGTGATATTATGTACTGCACAGATGCTGGCTACATCAAAGATATGCTCCACTGGAGTAACGTGAGTTTCCCCCGTGTAGAAGGGTAAAATTTTGAGTGCTGCAATAGGTATCGGGTCATGTTGAGCCAACATAAGATGACTGCTTGCATTGAAAGGGGGAAAACTTGGTTTCTCGCCATAGCGAAGGTTGATTGTTCCTAGGTGGAGAAATCTTCTTTAAGGAGGAGTTGAATGACCCCTACTAGGTAAATCTGCAATTTGGGGATGTGGAAATGCCTCTTCTTCTTCTTTTTGGAGGAGACAAGGAAAGTTCGATATCTTTGATACTTTCCTTTCGTTGAAGAAGCTCTTGTCTCAATTCTTCGCATAAGTTACTGCACTGAGATTTGGAATCCAGAGATATAGAGTCGCCAGGTACTTTGACTTGTGTAAGTGAGAAGAGAAGTACCAACTCTGTCCCTCTGGGCATGCCAAAAATTGTTTTGTGTGGTCGCACGGTGGCTTAAGATTTCCTGTTTGATAATGGGACACCTCTCGAAAGATGGAACTCTTACTTTTGTGATGTCCCACTGACCGTGGCGTGCCAAAAATTGTTTTTGCCAAATCACTTTGCCTTGCTACGAATGGCCGTGGATGTGAATAGGACGTTCGGTGTGATTGGGACACATGGGATCACCTCTCGAAGCTATGGGACTTGGGCTCGAGGTGAACCTCCCAGGAGAAGGCCGGCTTCCTCCTCCTAAACTAAGTGTTGTACTACTCCTAGTGTAACAAAAATGATTATCTAGTCCTATGCTAACATTTTCATGGGGTTTTAGGGAAAGAGATTAACAAAAATGAAACTATACTAGGGATGGTGATGCACCAAATAAAGGGTGTCTTCAGATTCAAGAAGGGTTAATTTGAAGAGGGTGTGTGCAACACAGTCAACTTCACCTACTGCAACTTAGAGAGGGTACAGGATACCACAAACTAAGAGACATGCGTTCCCTTTGTTAAACTTTATCAGACCGAGAAATATACTAGTTTCCGAGTGAAGAAGGATGAAATCAAGAAGGGTGAACAGACACCACAACTCAATCGCATGCAATACTTCACCACTCGATAAGCATGAGAACTCCAAGAACACTGCAATAGAACTTAAACTTGCACGGTCCTACTGCGCAAGTATGAGAAAGGCACAAAGAAGCACGAAAGGATGAAAGGACTGAGATTAGTCACAAAACACACACTTTTATTGCTTCAATAACATGCACAATGCATCATACATTCAAAAGAGGCAATAGTTGCCATTACAGTCTTGAAGAGGAGGCTTGAAAGTTCTCTTAACACACAAGAACAACTTGCGAAGAGAGAGGATTTTTAAAAGTATACACTTTCTGAGATATCTAAGCTGTCCAACTTATGCAATCTGTTGGAACCATTTGAAATGAGCTTCCAACTTACATTTATAGAAGAATATGTGAGAAAGAAGAGGAAAGGTCATAATTACATTCCTAAATTAAAGGCCCATGATGTATTTATTGCGAGTTAGTTGAACCACCGAGAAGCTTCCATCATGGGTCATTAATTACCTAATGACCTAGTCTTCTCAATTAATTAAAAGAATATTTAAATAAAATATTTAAATAATAATAATAAATATTATTATTAAAATAATTAAATAAAAATATTAATTTAATTAACATAATGTTAGGACCCCCAGTTGACCCAGTTTGACTTGAAGAGGAGGGGGTCCATGTGGATAGAGTCTGCACATAGCCAAAATCGATGAGCTTGAATCCTCTAACTCGGTGTTGCACTCGATTTTGACCCGCACTAAATCTTTCCTTGCCTTGGTAATCGTGGCTCTTTTGCATTGAGTCCTTGAATGTCAAGCTATCAAACTCGATTCTTATATGATCTTCCTCTGTTAACTCGAAGCCATTTATGCATTCCATGTTCAAACTTCATGAAACATCAGCATGAGCTTCTGCGAAGTCATTGAGCTCTTCATCCAAAGAAACGATCTTACCTTTCCTGCTCAAACTCACTTGAATGTCGAGTTTAACCCAACATTTCGAAAAGAATGGTTTTACCACAATGCTCACGATTCTTCCTTATCATATAACACTTGTAGTAAGAATGTTTTAGCTTGGCCATAATAAGCACAATTATACCTTCCAAACGATGAGAAAATGCCATTACCAATAAAGACGTAATGCTGCCATGATGATGACCCGTGCTCATGCCCATAACATGTCGATAGACACCCTTAAGACTAATTTTTTGGCCAAAGAGCCCTTGATATTTTGGTAGTGCACTCGAAATCTCAGCTCCAATCAACAATTATGCCACTATTGGGATCTTAGTATGGCACGGTAGCATGTGAGCTACACCATATACTCATTTTCCGAAACTAAAAGATCCTTTATGTTACAATTTGCAACACATAAAATAAGCCCTTCAAAAAAATACGTTGAACAACTGGGGCAACCAAAAGGACCTTGGAAAAATGTACAGGTAACAACCATATGAATTCTTCCTTAGTCGTGGATCAAAGCTGATAGAAATAAGCTAGATAAAATCAGCTTGAAATTACAGTATAATCGTCCATTGTTAAAACAAGCTTCTCTGAACCTGGTAAAAGAACACTTTTATTGTCTGATTGGATGTACATAATGGAAGGGTATAAATATTGCTTCTACCCTCAGAGTTTCTCAAAGAGACCATTTACAAGTGACAAGGATGTAGCATGCAAAACGGCCGACCAGGTATTTCAGAGTTGACCTTCACATTCAATTCATTTTAGGAGAAGAAATGCTGAGCAATATGAATCGTTTCATTCTGCACCGTAATAAACCTTCATCTCCTGGTTCAGGGAAATTTTATGAAGCCTCGAATAGCGTGACTCCAATCCATCGTACACGGTAGTGAATATTTGTTTCCTGCAGCTGTCTGCTTGAAGCGCTAAAAACGGCTTCTACTATACTGCAACATGCCTGTGCCTGTGCGTGGGATTTTGCCTCGCATCCTGAATGATCAGAGCCCGAATCGGAGTTGGGAGAAGTATGCTGGAAAAGGTGAACCGATCGAGATCGGGCATCATGCATTGTTGTAAGAAACTGTGTCTTTTTTTAAGTTGTAATTACGGTATTCCATGAGAAGGCGTTTTCTTTTTTGTGAGCCTGAAACTGGATATTGTTTCCAACGTCGACCCATCTTCAACCATCTCGCCATCATCCTCCCTTATCGATCAGAAGATTACTCAACACCCAATTTGCAACTGCCACTTTAATTCTCCTGGTAACTCACAAAAAGACTCGGACCACTCCAAGCTGCGCGGGGTTTTCATGACGGATAGCCATCATATTGTCTTCACTTGGCAGTTTGATCCGATTTCTCCCCAATTCCCACCAGCGCGCGGGATTTTCAGCTTGGCCTGCCATTCATAAAAATCCACTTGGAAATCAAGTGAAATATTTCCCATGCGCGGAAATATCGTTCTCTTGCCATGATCGTGCCTTCACTTGGCAATTTGACCCGATTTCTCCCATTCACGGAAGTTTGGTCATGGTTTGCCAAACCAATATTTCCACGCTTGGCAGTGTTTGCCTGAATCTCCTGTTCCATGCCCAATCCTCCTTTTGCCAAGTCAAATTGGCATGGCATTTGTATCAAGGAAGTCCGCAGGATATGTGTGGGGATCTCGGACTTATGAATCCAATTTGCCATACATTGCCTTGGCAGGTCGGTTCCCAATTTCTACTTCTTGACTTGGTCATACCGCCCCAAAACTCCCCATGTGGAACTTCTTCTTTGGCTTGCCATCCACGAAAACCCACTTGGCATTAGGCTTCTCGGATTCCCATGATTTTCCTCCTGCCGAGTTTTCCTTCAACAGATTTGAGGATAACATTAAACTCTCAGTGCAAACATTTCAGCTGTAGCTTGTAAGGTGTGATAATTCCGACAGAAACATTTATGCCTGACAACTTAGTGACTCGTTGAAGATGCTCATATAATTGCAAAGAAAATTGTGCCTCATGAATATTCTGATATGAAACAGTTCCACCTCTATGAGATAACTTGAAGGAAAATCCTGAATTTGAGGATGCATTCGATGCTGATCAGATAACAACATAGTTGGACAACCTACTTGTTGGAAGTGCTCAAAAGAACTCTTACTATATCTTGCACATCCATGCTTTTTGTGCACCAATGCTCGTAGGAAGGTCTGAACAATGCCAGTGAAAATATATATACTTTATTCACTAATACCCTGGCCCGGCATTCTTGCTACCACCTGCATCGATCTCTACCGAGATCCTTATAGAGTTCCCTTCATTCGTCAATTTTCAACGAGCTATATTTTGCATTAACAAGACCTCGTCGAGCTCTTACAACTGAGAGTCTCTAGTGAGATGATTTCTGAGATGATCATCAATTTGACACGGGTTCTTTATCAACTCGACCCCGAACTCTTCACTGAGTTGAGATAAACTGGGTGCCTTTCGATGCTAGGTGATCTCTCATATGCAATTTAAGAATTATTTTGTAATTTCTGTATCTTGATAATAACCTGGAGATGGTTTCACGGGACTACTATTTCATTTTGAACGTGATAGGACCCCTTGTCTAATCTTGCAGTGTGTGCAAAATTAGATAACAAAGAGTACCCATTGGTTTCGATGCATGTGCATACATGTATACACCATCAACACATGTGCATGTGTGCATACGTCAAAATTCTCCTATCTAGCTTAAAATCCCTTAAAAAGTGCATTAAATGCGTAATTTACAAGGAGGGATAGGCCACTCATGTAGGGTCCATCCGCTGGGTCTCACATGAACTCTCGGATGTGATCTTCTCATCTCCTCCTTCTCGATAGTCTCGTCATCTCACTCAGGGGATGTCTCTCTCACTCGCGGTAAAAACTCGCAGGAACTCTAGTACAAATGAATTGATCATGATTGATTTCCTCCCCCAGGTGGATATATTAGGCTATTGCAATGCCCCCAGGGCATTTTCCCTCCACCGTGATCTTTCTAGCCCCTCTTCTATCCACCGAGATGATTATTTTTCTGTTAAAAAGATTATTTTTACTCATTTTTACACTTTGGGGTGGTTAATGTCACCTCGGTCATTTCTTCATTACACTGGAATGATTTACGCATATTCCAGGCATCATTTCTTATCATTTTTCTTCTATTTTTTCTCTATTTTTCACCTGTCATGATGATTATTTTTATTAAATAATTATTTTTGGCTTGTAATTCTTCTCGTTGGGCCACTTTTTGTGCTCCTAGTGCCTTTGCCTTTTCCTTTAGGCAGTTGCACATATTTTTAGGAGATCTTTGATCTCTTATACAAATTCTACTGACCAATTGAAAAATCTAAAAAATTGTAAAACCCATTAAAAAACCAAAAACATTGAAATACTTTGGAAATAGACTAAAAATTTGTAAAGCGCTCATCTACAGCTGAAATCTGCATCTCTCGTATGTCACTCATCCCATATCTTGCTGGTGTTTTCAAATATTTTGAAACAATGACTCATGGATCATCTAAATCTTCAAAACGTTTACCAAATCTATGTAGCTTACTTCATCTGTACTTTGGGGCACTCTCTTTGCTTGGTACATTTCTCATCGTGCACATTGCTTTTTCACTGGACCCAAGTTTCCTCCATATTTTCCCTTGCATTTACACATTGCTTGGGGCATTATCCTTCACCCTTTTGTTTATCGTAACATTTTGGAACTACATCTCAATAAAAATATTTTTGCAACTATCTTGAATGTTATTGGTTTAAGTGTGTGTGATTATACTTATTTCCGTGTTACATGAGATTGTTTATTTCTCTTATTGCATTGCATTCATGTATGTTGCATATAGTTTCTTTTTTTTTGCACAAGACGGTTGTTTGTATCTTGGATATTTATGTCTTTTTACACCTCTATCTTATGCTTACATTTTAATAAGGACAGGATGATGAGGATTCTAAGAAAAATGATGATTATGTATTGTTTCTATAAAGCATTGGTTTGTGGATAGCTCAATACCCCTTTTTATTTTATCCTCTCCTTTCTTCTCACCTTCTCTCCTACTTTATTTTTCGATTTTTGATCAAGTTTCTCTGTCACCCCATCAAAACTCAAGGGAGCATCCTTCATCCTTCATCCTATTAATTTTCTTCCACTCCTTTAAAATTTTCTACTTGTTTACATTTTTCTACTTTCTTTGAAGTGAGCGTAGCTTATGTCAACCTAAAGAGGGGAAAATGTAGACACCTAAAGTTTGATCAAAGCAAAGTATTATTTCTAATATTGCACTTACTATTCTCTTCCTCGCAAATTGAAGACACCTCGTTAGTTAAGATCTAACTCCCCCTTTATGACACTATTTTGGTTGTATTTCCTCTTGTACACCAATTAAATAGGTTATAATAACCTCTTCTTGGCTAATATTCTCTTATTTACCACCTCTATTAGCTCCTTGGAATATCAATCAACTTCATTAGATTGATTAGGCCTTTCGAACCCTCCTAGAAACCTAATTTCTCTCTAAATGGGATTAATTACCCTCTAAACATGTTTAACTAGTCTTAACCATGATCAACCTCTCTCTAAACCTAGTAAAATCTTACTTTGAATTTCTAATTAACTTGTTGACTTCATTTTAGTCCCACATGCACCAAATAGCCTCCCATTTCCCAAATGGAAAACTATAAATAGCCTACTTCCCCCTTTCATTTCTAAGAACACTTATTCCCTCTAACCTAAAATATATTATTATTGCTAGGATTAGGACCTTTTATTGAGCTATTTGCTTTTCTTTTGAATTTCTATCACATAACATGGAGTAAATGGGAAGAACCATTTGACTTGAAGCCATTAATGGTGAGATCCCATTCTCTTGAAGCATAAACTGATTTCTTAGATCCTTTTAGGTTCATTTACTTTAAGCTTTCAAGAATAGAGGTTAATTTCATTTATTTAAATTACTTGTTTACTTCAAATTGATGCATGCAAATAGATTTATTTGCTCATTTCTTATCATATGGTCCATTGAGGGAATTTTTCACAAAGCTTTGGGGTTTTGAGTGTTTCTTACCCCATTTCAATAGCTCTTGCAAATCCTTTCATTAAACACACTACTAACCAGTAAATGTGATGCTTAGATTCACCATATGTGTTGTTGCATAGCCTCAAAAGGATAAAATTTTACCAAGATACACACCAAAAATTGTCAAAAATTGAAATATTAACTTCTATGGTCCTACAGGCGTGCATGCAGAACTATTATCACCAAAAAATAGCACCCTCTGATTTTTCATGTATGTGTGGATGAGAAATCAATGTTTTTGGGTAACATGGGATTGTCTCTCAAGTTGTGGGACTTTCTACTTTAGACAAACCTCCAGAGAAGGTTGGTTCCTCTACCTAATCCTAATGTTAAACTACTCCTAAGGAAGGAAATGCAACTATCTAATCCTACTCTATGATTCCAAGGACCAAGGGAGATGGAAATGCATAAAAATGGGAAATCCTATGGTAAAAAGGTGATAACACCAAGAAAGGGGTGGAGAAACACTCTCAAATGAGGTAAAATGAAAGAAAATGATGAAGGAGAAGAAAGACATGACTATCACGGTCAAAATAACTTTCAAACCTCCATTTTCAAGGAGCACAATAGATTTAGAATGTTCAAGGAGAACAAAAGATGCATAAAATACCTACAAATGCACTGAAATGCAAGAAAATGCAATGAAAGAAAAGCTATGACATATTAATAACCACAAAACAAGTATTTTATTGCTTTAGAAGGATGCACAATATATTAAAATGAAGGTGAAAGGCAAGATTCGCCATGAAGAAACCCAAATTTGAGGCTTCTATCTCATACAAACCTATGCAACACATAAAAAAATGCACCATCATTACAAGAATGTCTAACCCCTACAAATGAGTTCCTCTTTACATTATATACGAACAAGAGAGATAGAAGAGGGAAAATAGAGGGAAATTTGAATTCAGAACTTCACCCACCAACACATTACATTAAATATCTGAAACAAATGATGGGAAACCTATAAAATCCACTTCACATGTCATATTACTTGATGGAGAAGCCAAGGCACCATATTTCACCGTATCTAGTTGTTGAGTTACAGGGTTGTATGTTTAAATGTTGGGTTGTGATTTCTTCATTTTCCCTTACCTACTCACACCTAAATCAAGATTTTATGTTTTCATGGTGTAAAGGATGAAAATAAATTTCCATTGATATAAATTTTATAAAATTTAGACAACTAGAGAGGGAGATATGGACATGTGGATATAGGTGGTGTCATGAGGAACACATGTTCTGGATTTAATTCATAGTTTACGGTAATGTTTTTATACCTTTTATCCTTTTTATTTTCCTTTGTTGCAGATATTTCGGGGTCTCGGGAATTTAGGGTACTTGAGGAACTAGGGCCTCTTGTTTCTTATTTATCTGCATCCACTAATTCGGTTGGGGTTTATTTTTTGAGTGGATAATTGGCCCGGGTTGAATGATGGAACAATTCCCCTTGGGCCTTGGTTCCTGCAACTTCGAATCCCGACTCAAAAACACCCACTAATCATTCCTTTTTTCAGTCAAAAATCTTATGTGGGAACTATTCCCTATTTTGCGCTTCACTCGCATCTCTGTAATCCAAATTCTTCACCTTCCACCTTTGTTTTTCGGCCCGAATCACCATGTCGAGAACTCATGAGCTCAAGGATCCTATTCCATTTGACATCCTAGTACCCTTAACTCACCCTAAACCCTTAATATACTCAACCCTATGCATTTCAAGAAAATTGGTAATTTGGGAACTTGAGGCTCAAAGAAAGTTATTCATTATGTTCCTCCCAGGACCTATAAAACCCATAATGATCTAGAAATGACTCATTTTCCATTTTCAAGTTATCCTAAGTCTTTTGGCCAATTATAAAATCTTTAGAAGCTTAGAGAGAAGGAGATACATGTATTAAGACCATCAAGTTCCCAAGACATGGAAAAATTCCTACTTTTACCATTTCTTCATTGAAGCTCCACCAACTTGCCAAAATCCAATTTTCCATGTTGTTCAATTTTTTTCAAAGGGGGAATGGATAAAACTAATCAACAAGATTCCCACGTTTCCCATCCTACTATAGATAATATGAAAATTTTCTTTATGAATTCTCAATTTCCTTAAGTTAGTTTCATTCTACGAGATTTTAACCTAGGGATTTGGACAATGGTAAAGAAATTTCCATTAAATTGGAAGATGGCCTTGTCTTGTCAAAAATATCAAGAACAATTCAATGAAGGATAATTCCCATAGTTCAATATATGAGAGTTATTATTCAATATTGGATAATTTGGCTATTGAATTTATAATATTGTAGAAGGAATTTTCTCAATGAGCATCCAACCCAAATCATAACAAAAATCAGATTGCAGGAGTACTCTAAAGGTTTTCCTTGGAGGCTCCATCAATCAATGAAATATGTAGAGCTAAAGAAGATGAAGAAAAATTTATAGAGTCAGAACAAGAAAGTAAGGACAATAACATCCTAGAGATTGAAGAATTGGAGGATGATGCATAAATTATATTCCTTGAATATTTAGAAGGTAAAGAATAAGATAAAAATGATGCACCTAACTTTTCATGTACAATGTTCACCCGCTCTTAATCTTATAGAGGAAGTTCCTCCACCACTACTGCAAAAAATAAGAAGATTTATGATCTTGTTGCAACGAATATACATAATGCAATAATCATTCTAGGATATCCACTTCCACTTTACATGGATTCTATAAAGGAGAAGTTGGATCTCATGCAAAGAAAGATGTTATCTAATGTTCTAAGTAAGTCTCCCATATGCTTCCCTTAGTTCTATTTCTATTTCTACAAAATATAGTCATTTAAAATCTTCTAGTGTACGCACATAATAAGTCACTGCTCCCCAATCATCTGTATCCACCTCTCTTGATATCATATAACATGTAAATAAGTCTAAATTTTAGATCTATGTGTCTAAATTTTTATGGACTTACTTGACACAATTTGATAGGCTTGTCCGTTACATCAAATGTAGTAACTCAATGCCTAATACTTGTGATTTCTAGTTCCAAAGGAATAATACCAACTCTACCTACTCCTCCATCATAGAATATTCTTTCTTTGAGTGAATCAAAGACACATAAATTTTAGTCATTATATCTCTCCTTTATTATTAAAGGCTTATCAATTGAACAACCTTTGAATAATATATTTAGGATCTCTTAATAATGTGATGACCATAAAATTTTCCAATTCTTTCAAACTTACCTTAACACGGGCCAATGTATCTTTCTACTCCATGGATTTTAAGGAAGTACCACTTGTGGGGTAGAACAAGGATGCATAGATGGCTATCGCTAACTTTCTCGGATAAGAAATTAGTGTTGACCATTCTAGTAGTAGATATCCCGACATCATTCAGAATGTTACAAAGTAGAAGATTTTTTCAGACTTGGGAGGTAAAATCCAAATGAATTGGTCTTCTACAACCATTCTGGTTAAGGGAAAAATGGAAAAGTTGCTTCCAATAAGAAAGATGAAATACATGGTACAAAATTCAGAAGATCCAAGAGCTAATATCTTGTACCAAGACACTGGTAATGGAAATCATTTCATAACATCTGAAGATGAGGCTGAAATTCCTATCTTGATAGGACCAAACATTCCTTTCTAGTTGGGTATTGGTAATGATGAAGAGTGGAAAGATATTGACTTATAAGAAAAAAATCCAGAATTTCCAAATGATGCAGGCCACGAGGAAGATGAAGTGATTCTTGATGAGTTCCAAATGAAAAATTAGTAAATGAATTTTTTTGTGAAGAAGAGGTGTTCTTATTTCCATTTGAAGAAGAATATTCTCTTGGTGATCAGTGTATTGATAAAATATATTTTAAGCCTCTCATTGAAGATGTCATCCATGAAGAATGGAGGTAAATCTATTATGAGAAGTTGGAAGATTTGAAAGAGGAATCTATGCAAGAAATGATAATAATTGCACAAGAAACAAAAAATCCCTAGCTCATCCTTGAACTCCTAATGTAAGCCATGAAATTACAATATAGGTATGAATCTAGTTTTGAATTCTCAATTGAATTAAAATAAATTTAGGATAATATAGATAAAGATGAAAAATATGATATCTCTCTTGAAACAATGGTTGATGGATGTGATGATGAAAGTAAAGTTTTCTCTTTTCCATTTGAAGAGGAAAATTATCTCAATGATGAAAATTTTGAAACAAAGGTCTTTGAGTCCTTTGGAGATGAGGCCTCCCATAGTGAAGAAGCAGTGAAATTCAATGATCTTTGGGATGATGAATCAATTTCTCCAAATTGTTTCCTCAAATTTCAAAATGAATATTCTCCAAATGAATGTGAAGGTGATATTTTGGAAAATTTTAAGAAGTATGTATAATAAATATTAAAATTTGGGAAGGAATGGAAGATCCCAAGCTCAATATTGATTTCTCTTCTCATGCCACGTATGTGAAAGATTATTATGAAGTTAAGTTTTATTAACCATTCGGTGCCCAAATGTTTCATGATGAAATAGGAAAAAAGGATGGACTCAAATATTCTCATGAAAAAATTGTTAATAAGCATGAATGTAGGAAAGAGAAACACTTGGAACATTTAAGAAATCCAATAAAAAATCAGCTTTGTGACTTTGGTGAAATGTAAAATGGGAGATCAACAATGTGGATGAACATATAAGAGAATTCACAATCTAAGACTAATAGTAAGAACAATGGAATTTTTAGGTGAAGCTCTAAACATCAGAGTAATTATGTAGGCCCACTCCTCCCAACTATACAAACATTCATGAAAGTACCTGGATTTCATGAGTAGTTGAGGAAAAGAGGTTACTTTTGCGAACTAGTCAATGGATTCGCAGAGCATCATCACCCAATGCTACCCACTCAGGGGTAACATGTTCCAAAAGATGAAAAGTTTTTAATAGAAAGTGGGTTTTCTCCTTCCTGTATCATATGTGATTTTAGGTTTTTGTGTTTCCTTTCCTTTTGATTGTTTATTTCTTGTTGTGTGCTTTGTATGTGTGTTCATAAAGTGAGCTTCATTGTATATATTTGGTATGACTCTATATAGCCAAATGAACAAAGTATTGGTCCATCACCCAATATTACCCACTTAGGGGTAATATGTTCCAAAAGATGAAAAGTGTTTAATAGAAAGTGGGTTTTCTTCTTCTTATATCATATGTGATTTTATGTTTTTGTGTTTCCCTTTCCATTTGATTGTTTATTTCTTGTTGTGTGCTTTGTATGTGTGTTCAGTAATGTGAGATTCATTGTATATATTTGGTATGACTCTATATAGCCAAATGAATAAAGTATTGGTCCATCTAGTGTTTTAATATTCGGAGTTCATGTTTGTCCTATCCTTGTTGTGTTTGATCTAGAAGAAGTCCTAGATAAAGACCCGGTTGTTTCCATGTAAACTGTTTAACATGAAAAATTCAAAATATTTGTCATGACAACCTAGCCCACATTTGAAAATCCCTCTCTTGGTCAATGTAAACATGTCCTCGGCCAACTCAGTTACTATGTTACCCTCATAATGGCTAGGAGGAATATTTTAATGTGATTTTCAAGTGTGTTTCATGTGTAGGGAGGTGATTCATGGATTCATTCAAGCCAATTCAAAAGGAATTAATCTCGGAGGTCCAAAAGGCCTATTTTTAGGATTTTCCACACTAGTGGACACCCATAATCAAATGAATATTTAGACATAACCCACCGGGGTTGTGCAAAGTAGATACAAGATGCACTTTGAATTGATTTAGAAAATTTCAATAAGAAAAATCAGGTTTAAGAACAATTTATGTTATCTTTGGACTATTTTTATCATTGTATAATAAAATGAAGGTGGTGAAAAAGTTGCTTGGATTGTTCTATATATATCAAGAGCCTCGGGAGGATTTGAAAAGAAATCACATCTTGTTTGGAAATATATTATGTCTAATTCATTGTGTAGATATTGGCAAACAATACAAATAAAGAAATTTGATCCTGGTGAATATTAACCTAAGGAATTTAGGATTTCCAATGATATTTTTAAGTAGATTCAAAGCATAAAGTGGATACAATGGGTACTGTCACCACCAATCCGGCACTATGATAATTCTTCACCGGGAACTCCTCATGCTATGATTATTTACTAATGCACAGCCTTTAGTTTGGTGGATGTAATATGGAAACAAAACAACAACCGAACAAAAGAATACCATCGACTATGATAAGATAGAATGATGATAAATCTGAAATATCAAAGTAAATTATAATATTAACATGAAATTGTTACAATCTCACCCATGAGGTACTTCAACAAGACTATGGGAGAAACTTTACAATTACACCTCTTGATGGCTTCTTCAACACACCTTTAACTGATGGCTTCCTTTGCACACTTCCTACAATATTTCTCACGACTTCCTTCCATGCTAAATGAGGGGGTGGCCTCTCTATTTATAGAAATTCCAGCTTATCCATCCTATCTCTAAGATAGGATAAGAAATCCACTCTGACGAATCATATTCCATACCTTAACTCTTATCTGTACATGTAAGCTTATCTTTAAGATAAGATAAACCTTATCATTTTACATGGGTTCCACATTTTTAGACTTTTTACAAATAAAATACACAAAATATTTATGACCTCACTCCTTGTCCTTATTACCAATATAATATTTCTAATTCCTAATCATGTAGACCCTACTTCTCTAATTACCCAAACTTTGACATTTTAACATTACCGGACCACTTACGACAAATATTTACTTTTTACAACATTCCTATTGTACTTTGACTGTTACCATACTCCACATTATTGGTGACACCGTACTGACGGCACCGTTATCTTCTATCAGACGCTACTACTAATTATACTTAACAACATCCTATTCCTAATACATACATTAATGAAATAGAAATTATGGAGGAAAATTTTAGTGTCGACATCTTCCCCCTTCCTAGCTTCTACTCCGTCCTTGGAGTAGACTATTCTGGTGCTTGGAAAATCTTCAACTTGTCGTGGTTGACCCATTTTGTAATGGGAGTGCCATCCAATTCCTCCAGTCGGTACGTACCATTTTCATGCACAGCTGCTATTTTGTAGGGCCCCATCCATTTTGGAAGAAATTTTCTCTGTCTTCTTTTTTTGTATCTGGAATCATATACTAGGACCAAGTCATTCACATGAAATGGAGACCATCGGATCTTTTGATCAAAGTATTCCTTCTGCTTCATTTTCTTCTTATGGCTTGTATCCTTTGCTATTTCTCTCATTTCCTCTAGCAAATGAAGATGTACCAACCTTTCTTTTACTGAATCACTTTCATCCATCCTTTCATTTTTCATAACTCTCACAGTGGGAATATCAAACTCAATAGGAAGAACTGGATCAATGCCATAGGCCAACTGAAATGGGGAGTATCCTGTTGCTGACTTTGATGTTGCCCTATATGCCCACAATGTTGCATGAATCCTTTTATCCCATTTATGTACCTGCAAGGCTGCATCTTTTGCTAGAATTCGACACACAAACAAAATTTGTTTGTTCCATTTGTCCATTTGTGCTTGGCTTGTATGTTTGTTGCCTTCCGTGCTTAATAGAAAACTTATTGACTAGGGCTTCTACCACCTCATTAATGAAGTGGCTTCCTTGATCTGTTACAATTTCTAATGGACAACCAAATATGGTGACAATGCGTTCATATATGAACCTTGCCACTTCATCCATGGAAGCTATTTTCAATGGCCTAGCTTCAACCCACTTGGTTAAATAATTTGTGGCAACTACAATATACTTATTTTGGCATGATGTAGTTGGAAGTGGACCTACAATGTCTATTCCCCACTTTTCAAAGGGACCAAGGGGAAGAATAGGACATAATGGAGCTGATGAAGTCTTACGGTTACCATGTGTTTGACAAATATCACATGTCTTACAATAATTATAACAATCTTTAAAAAGAGTGGGCCAGTGATAACCTACATCAAAGATCCTTCTTGCTATAAGTTATCCAGAGAAGTGCCCTCCACATGTACCATTGTGGAATTCTTTCAGCAGCTCCTTTCCTTGATCACGTCCAACCCTCTTGTCTTGTCCATCGTGTCCTATTCGAAATAATGCTCCATGCAGAATATAATATGGACGACCTCAAGCTTGAGTAATCTTTCTCTTAGTCTTTTCATTGCACCATCAGAAACTTGAATTCATTGAGATAATTCCAAATATATATGTATTCACTAGGGATTGTGTCAAGGGAGAACAATGCTACATCGGGAAAATCATCATCATCACAAGATGATCCTAAACCATCATAGGCTCGAGAGAGTGCATCTGCATTGACATGCTTCTTTCCTGGCCTATCTATAATATCAAGTTCAAATTCTTGTAGCAAAATTATCCATCTTGCTATCCTCCCGATGGGTTAGGCTTATTGACAATATATTTGTGAGCCTCGATGATGTATTACAACTATAAATTTCTGCCCTAGCAAGTAATTTATAAACTTCTTTGAAAAAAATGATAGCCAGAGCCTCTTTTTCGATTACTGAGTATAGTTTACCTCAGCACTGCTCATTTGTCTGCTCCCAAAGTAAATTGGATGTTCATTCCCATTTTCATCCTTTTGGCTCAAAGTACTTCCTAGTGCTGCATCTCGAGGCATAAGTGTACACAATGAATGGCTTGCTCGGTCTGGATTCTTCAAAATAGGTGAAGACACCGGGGCTTCCTTCAGATTGTCCAAAAGCTTCACATGCCTTATTTCCCGGTTCATAAGTAACATCCTTCTTCAAGAACTCAAGTTAGTGGTCATGTGTAATCTTTGAGAAATTCTTGATGAACCTTCTATAGTAACCCACATGGCCTAAAAATGATCTCAACTTACTTCTATTAAGAGGAAATGGTAAATCTTTGATTTTGAAACTTTATCGTGATCGAGTACCAATACCATCTCTGGATACAACATGCCTTAACAAAATGCCTTTAGAACATCCAAAGACACACTTTGTAGGGTTTAGTGAGGCTTGTGCTTCATCTAACCTTTGAAATGCTTTGTCTCCATTTGGTGCAGTGTGGTCCAACTTGCTCCCATAGATGTAAAAATCATCCGTAAATACTCGATGAAGGTCCCAATGTAGGGTTCAAACACCCTATTCATCAAACACCGGAATGTTGCTTTGGAGCATTACACAACCCAAAAGGCATAACTCTATAAGCAAACTTTCCTCAAGGAGTGGTGAATTTGGTCTTCACTGATCTTTCTCTACTATACGAACTTGGTTGTAAATTGCTATATCCATCAATAAAACTATAGCACTCTGGCCAACTACTTCATCCAAGATCTGATCTAAAAATGGAAGAGGGTAATGATCCTTCTTTGTTGCCTTATTGAGCTTCCCGTAATCAACACAAATTCGTAGCTTCCCATTCTTTTTATTGAGATCACAATGGGAGAAACCCATTTTGAATTCTCCACAAAGAAATATGAATCTTGCATCAAGCAACTTATCTATTTCTTCTTTTTACGGTCTTGGAAAAATTAGGATTCATTCTATATGGAATTTTCTTTATGGGCTTAGCACAATCTACCACTCAATACAATGTTCTACCCAACTTAATTGACGGAGTTCCTTGTAATCAAAAGTGATTAAGTGTATGTACCTTCGAAAGAGCTGGAGGTAGGATTCCTTCTCACTCTCTATCACAAAGATCACCAATCTTTATTTGTTGGAGACGATCATCAACTTCTTCTTCGAGATAATTTTATGGGGTCATGAGTTGGTGTGATCGGGCAGATATCCATGACTGAAACATCCACCTCACTTTCTTCATCGTCGGTGTCCACTTCATTGGTACTAGAGTAATCGAGGATGTCTAATCATCGCTTTCATCACTTGAATCCACAGGTTCTACTTTATGATGTCGAGGATCACATTTATCTTCACCCTTTCTCTACCACATCCAAGTGTCATGAAACCTTCATTCCAAAGAGTTTCTTGCATGAACTCTCCTTAGCCATGGTCTTCCCAAAGAAAGATTGGGTATGCAACAAGATCATTTTTCATCACCTCGAAAGTATACCACATGTACAACACCCATAAAAGATATTGCCACATTTGAAACTACACCTTCTAGTTTAGTTTTTCCCTTATTTAATGACCTTAACATAAGTGTTGAAGGGCGATCAATTTTTAAACCCAACATATTCATTACAGACTCGGTCATTACATTAACTGCAGCACCTCCATCAACTAAGACATCATGAATTGAAATACCATTACATAATACCTCAGCTTGTGGAGCATGGGATCTCGCCTCTCGCCTCCTCTAAAACAGGGGACCTCAACCTCCTTCCTTCTTCGAGCATTGAGTCCACCTCGCAACTCCCACCTCTTCTCAGAAGACATAGCCAAGAGTTGACCATATGTAATATTTGTAGGCCTTTTGGACAGATCTTCCAAGATGGAGTATGGTCCTTGCCTGTGAAATCAGAAAGTCCCGCACACCCAACTTTCTTCTCCTATGTTTCTTACTAGTTTCTCCTTTCATCTTCTTAGGATCAGTTCCATCTTGATTATCTTTTTCTTTCTTTCTTTTTGTTACAAACACATCTACTTCATTATTTCTACTCTTATCTACTACATCAAGAGAATTCACAGGTGCTTTTCCTTTATCATTATCTCTTGTACTAGATGTAGAAGCTCTATCTGGACAATTATACTTATAATGACCCTTTTTATAACAACCATAACAAACAACTTCAGAAATATTTCTTTTTGGACCTCTATCTCCTCCCTGAGAACTAAATTCCTTTCCTTGAAGAAGATTAATAGTTAACTGGCCCATCTTCCTAAGCAGATCTTCATACTCAGTAGATGTACTAGGAGAAATATTTGTGCTCACCGGGAGTGGTTGTGGATTCTAGACCAAAGGTGCTGGTGTAGGCTCTACTTTAACAACAATTTCTTTGGGCTCCTCTTCCATGCTTTCTTCTTGCCTTCTTGCAATCTCCTTTGCTTGTTCAATGGTAGCTGGGCGGTCATACTTCACTCGTTTTCTGATCTCTGGCTTCATCCCAAGAATGAAGTGCTTATAGAGGAGATTATCCACATCATTCATCAACCCATCCGCTAGTCCTTCCTTCCGGATCTGGGCATCGAGCTTCCTCCTTATCTCTAGAACACGAGCATGATAATCCCTTATCTTCTCCTTCTCTCCTTGGGATAGCTTTGTGATCTCGATCATGAGATCTACATATTTTTTTGTTCACTAAATTCTTCAAGAAAACTTTCGGTTAATAAATCCCATGAATTTTTCACATTATCACCTAGTGTTTCAAACCACCTAAGTGTGGAACCATCCAAAAAGGTAGGAAAAAATTCAGTCCATTGTTCCCCTCTTATAAGGCCATTACAAATACAAGATCACCCAAGAATGAAGTGTTTATAGAGGAGATTATCCACATCATTCATCAACCCATCCGCTAGTCCTTCCTTCCGGATCTGGGCATCGAGCTTCCTCCTTATCTCTAGAACACGAGCATGATAATCCCTTATCTTCTCCTTCTCTCCTTGGGATAGCTTTGTGATCTCAATCATGAGATCTACATATTTTTGTTGTTCACTAAATTCTTCAAGAAAACTTTCGGTTAATAAATCCCATGAATTTTTCACATTATCACCTAGTGTTTCAAACCACTTAAGTGCGGAACCATCCAAAAAGGTAGGAAAAAATTCAGTCCATTGTTCCCTTCTTATAAGGCCATTACAAATACAAGATCGCTTAAACTCTTGAATGAAAGAAGAAGCATCTTCATTAGATTGAGCTGAAAAAACAGGAATATTTCCCATTTTCAAAAGTAACCACCGTGAAATACCAACCCACAAGTACAATCAACAAGACTTATGTGCACAAATAATTGAAATTACTATAGAAATGACCACGGTAAACTATGGTAAAACTTGACTTACTGCGGTAAAAACTGATTTTACTGTGGTAAACACTATTCATGGTAAAAAGTGACTTTATTGTGATAAATACTATTCACAGCAAAAATGAAGTTGTCATGGTAACTACTATTCATGGTAAAAATGACTTTACCACGGTAACTACTATGCATAGTAAAAACAAGGTTATCCTCCAATTGATTTTTGACTAAGTGGGAATATCTCTCCAGAGAATCCACCAACGAGGAATGGTCCCGGCAACGGAACCAAAATGTCACCACCAATCCGCACTATGATAATTCTTCACTGGGAACTCCTCGTGCTATGATTATTTACTAATGCACAGCATGACTTTAGTTTGGTGGATGTATTCGAAACAAAACAACAAGCCCGAACACAAGAATACCATCGACTATGATAAGACGAATGATGACAAATCTGAAATATCAAAGTAAATTATAATATTAACATGAAATTGTTATAATCTCACCCATGAGGTACTTCAAGAAGACTATGGGAGAAACTTTACAATTACACCTCTTGATGGCTTCTTCAACACACCTTTAACCGATGGCTTCCTTTGCACACTTCCTACAATATTTCTCACTACTTCCTTCTATGCTAAATGAGGGGGTGGCCTCTCTATTTATATAACGTCCAGCTTATCCATCCTATCTCTAAGATAGGATAAGAAATCCACTATGACGAATCATATTCCATACCTTAACTCTTATCTCGTACATGTAAGCTTATCTCTTAAGATAAGATAAACCTTATCATTTTACATGGGTTCCACATTTTTAGACTTTTTACAAATAAAATACACAAAATATTTATGACCTCACTCCTTGTCCTTATTACCAATATAATATTTCTAATTCCTAAACATGTAGACCCTACTTCTCTAATTACCCAAACTTTGACATTTTAACATTACCGGACCACTTACGACAAATATTTACTTTTACAACATTCCTATTGTACTTTGATTCTACCGTACTCCACATTATTGGTGACACCGCATCGACGGTGCCGTTATCTTCTATTAGATGCTACTACTAATTATACTTAACAACATCCCATTCCTAATACATACATTAATGAAATAGAAATTATGGAGGAAAATTTTAGTGTCGAAAGTACCTCTACATGTCCCATAGGTTGAGTTGGAAAAAATGCATATTTTTCTTAAGGTTGCGATTTGACATTCATAGAACCACCCGTGATGAGAATTTAAAAAGGTTTGAAATAAAGAGGAAGAATAAATTCCTCAAAATGGTGGAATTATATTTCTTTGGTTTTTTCCCACTTAAAATGATATAAATTTGTCCTAGAAACACCAAGGGAGGCTCTCGAGGCAAGAAGGCACTTCAACAGGATATTTTTAACAATGCAATGCGACACCTATCTTCCAAAAGTGGAAAATGCACATTTGGAGACCCTTAATGTCACTTTTTTACTTTTAAAAAAGTTAAAGAGGACATGTGTGACACTATAATTCACCACCACATGGAAAGGATAGGTTTTGTTACTTAACATGCAACTTTGGGTGTTACAACATATTTTCCACTCACTTTACGATTTGTCCCCTTTGACATGATGATAAGAACCTATGCACACTTATGATGGGGTGATGTCCTTTGTAATTTTTCTAAGGGGACATGGGGAACACAAAATTGCACCACCATGGAGTATGGAGACGTTTTTTCTCTTATGTTGCAACATGGAGTGTTAGGTAAGTGTTTTCAACTCATAGTTTCTTGGCCCTTCTCGATGATGCCCCATGCCATGGAATATTTTTACACCCACGATGTTTATTTTTCCACTTTAACCCTTAATAAATGTGGTAAGGTACATGAGGGGTTATGATACCCATTTATAAATTTTTAACCCCACCCTTGAGTCTCAGCTAACCCAGTTAAGCAAGGTGAGTCAACTTGGCAAATGGGAGGGAAAATTCATTTGAAAATGGATCAAGGAATTTAAATATCAACATGGCTCAAAACTTATCCATTTTTCCATGTTTTCTCACCACCCTCCATTTTTGTTATGGCTGTCAAGAAAAACCAAGCATCCACCATGGCCAAAACACATTTTTGCTCATTACTTGCAAACCTCACCTATAATGGCCCCGAAGTTCAAACCATAGCTTCCTTATGAGAAAACCTTTCGAATGAATATTTAAATTACCTCATTAATTATCTCATGCATTTTCTATAGTCCTATTAATTTTTAATCCATGGAAAATGTCTCCTCATATGTATAGATTTGCAACGATTCAAATTGCCTAAAAATCAGAGACGATGATCTACAAAAAATCAACTTTCTAATGAGAACTTGCTTGCCCCATGAAAATGAGAATTATTGAAGATATGGATGAATGTGTTTTTTATATTATTCCCTATAAAAATAAGAAAAACATACTTGCAAGTTTACTGCTCATTTTAACAAAGATCCTGGACAATAGAAACCCCCGAAAATTGGAGCATAACATCTTGATGTGAATTTGGAAACAATTCTCACTCCAATCCGACACTCCATGGCCAATGTATATTTTTATTAATTTCATATTAAATAAAACTAATAATAATTGTAAGTATAAATAATGAATGGACTCCCTTCACTCACCATTCCCCTAAGAGGAAAGTTCTCAAAATGACAATTTGATACTTCCAAAACTAGTCACCTTGGAAGAACTTACTTAGGAAGCAAAAAGCATAAGACATGAATGAATATTGAATAGCATGCATACAAAAATGTGTGATATAATGGTTATTTTAGTGTTAAAATGTTCACATACACACATGGACATGTTCTAGGAGTGATATGAATTTCTAGAGGAAGCTAAAAATAAGAAAATTAGAGTTGGTGTGAAAGAAAAGAAAGCTCCATAAGTAGAATTGGGTTAGAAAAAGCACATAGAAATTGATAATGTAAATTTAAGATGATAAAGAAGGGATTTATATTTATAAGATCAAAGCATGGATGAGACCGAGCTATTTATAGCATGAGATGAAGATTAAAGCAAGAGTTTTGAAGTCATGTTGTCTATAGTTAGGAGATCTATTATCAGAGTTAAAACATGTAAGAGGTGAAGGAGAAATTCACATAGTATATAAATAGGTATACACACCCATTATAAAGGACCATGTGTATATTAGGTAGCTGCATGAGTCAATTTTTATATGTGAAAAAGTCTGTAAGAGGTGTTTGTCTAATTGATGGAATATAAGACTATGTTATTATGATGTAATGTTCATATGTTTATAATGGGTAAAATTATATGGGTTACCAAGATTAGGATTAGTTGATATAATGTAATTGGTATATAGATCCATCTATTAGTTATCTATAAATGAGTGATCTAAGCTCTTGATGTTCTTACTTTTGTGTTGATCTCATTTACTTTATCTTCTACTTTGTGTTGTGCATTGTTCATTGAGGAATCCACATCTTGCATGAATAACTAAAAAGGATGTGGTAGTTATGAGTGCTTCGTGTGAAAAATTTCACACATACCGAGTAATATGGTAATGATCATGAATAGGATTTAATAAATAAAAGACTACATTTTTGTTCTATTGCAGGGACCTCTTTTCATTCTACTCATCAAGATGTGGTGTGCGCATGCCATTCTAACTATCAATGCAAAGTATTGAGCGATGGGCACATAATAGTCGGGATGAGTTTTCTTAGAGATATAACACTAGATGATGTTTCAATGCATGTAAATGGGTGGAATAAAATTTATATGATTCATTATAAAAGACATTTTTTAGTTTCTTGCTAGTAGAGTTATACAAATGGTTGAAAACTTATACACAAGATAGAGATATTCGGTGGGAAAGAAGAAAGTGTTGAAGCAAGATAAATACCAATAACTCTTTTTTAGATAAAAATTGTATGCATGTTGTAGATCATTGGTGGGAAGGAGTGCTACGGAATTAAAATTTGAGTACACAATTTCAACGTAATCATGCATAAAAGAAGAATATATTTAGTTCTTGTGCAATCCAAGTGGATTGTACTTGTGTGCTTCTACCATAAACAATGAAGATATTAATGATTGATGTGTAAATGGATAACCTACCTATAACAAGATAAAAATACCACCATGTGTAGGGGTAGGACCAGGTTTTGGAAGCACGGCATCGGCCCAAGTGGAAGAAAGAGACAAAGAAGATAGGCTGCATAGATATGGTGTTGCGTGAGATAGGGAAGTTGAGGATGCACTAAGAATGAGAGGAATAGGGCTAGGTGGAAGTGATGAGAACCCTATATAAGTCGATGGATCTCATGACCATGTCCCTCTAATATTGGGGAAGCCCAATAGATTGACCCCCTCGGTATCTAATGAATGTGAGTATGGTGAAGAAAGGATGTGATCTATTGGCATGCATTTGAACCACCCTAGAACACTATCCCTTACACTTGGTGTTTGGAATTTAAAAGTTTTTATAGAAGATCATCATATTAACAGTGATAAATAAGGTAATTAAGAATCACCACATTGGTTTGAAGATATAAGAAGACATGTTCTGTATCAACATAAGAGGTGCAATAGATAAAGGCACCGCAATAGACTCCCATATTTGGACAAAGTTTATTTGGGAGAAATCCAATAGGTAAAACATCTAGACCAAGAAATGGAACAATACCCATTTGTTTGAAATTCTAGGCTATGGGAGGGGGGATGAATCAGTGCTTATTTAAAATTTGAGATACAATTCAATTTACTTTACTTTGTTATGATAAATAACTCCATTCACAAGAAATTAAAATAACAACACATAGAGAAAATTTTAATGTGGGAAACCCTTGGAGGGATAAAACCCACTTTGAAACCAATGGACTAGTTTGGAAATATTGTCCTATAAAAGTTAAAATTATTTCATTGTTGAGCATCCACTCAACTTGAAGCTACATTTCCAAACTTTAGTCAAGTTGCAACTTGACCTTTATCAATATTCTACTTGCATATAAGCTACACCTCCCAAAAATTTATTCAAGCTTCAACTTGATCTTCCGAAAGAAACAAATTACAAGGAATCTTTAACTCCCTCTTGCTAATCCAAAACTTAGTATTCTTCAATATTTTTTAATTAATTTTATTTAGTTGTCTCCCATAACAAATTGTGATCACTTATTCAGCTCATCTTTCTTCTCTTTTCACCCTCCTTCTCATCTTGATTCCTATTTCTTATCATCCTCTTCATCTACTAAAATTACCTCACTTAAAGATTCTACTTCATAAAAAAATTATCATTCTTCTCGTCTCATATACCCCTCTCAAACATGTTCTCTTTTATGCCTAAAAATACTACCAAATTGTAGTCTTCAATTCATTAAATTCATACTTTGATTTACATGTCTTTCAATACTGTACTACACCTTCAATGATATAGTCATCAGCAGCTCATACTCATGCACTTTTAGACTTATATATACTTATAAATAAACTTATTTTTCACCCATTCATTTTTCATTGTCCAAATATTTGTTTCTTTTCTTATTCAAATCATACAAGGATGAGTAGAATAACATCATTCCAAGTTGTTCATACAATTATCACATCTGATTGAATGTAAATTTCAAGTACACACCTCACCCAACATGTCCCGGAAGTTGTAAAATGCATGTATATCACCAAATAACTCTTGTGTTCAATGCATTTAAGACATAACTGAAGATATTCCTCTTACAACTGAAATCTGACATCCGAGATCCGACATCTACACATTTTATTTGTAACGGTCATGTAACTCTTTGTCTTCTTCTTTCCAATGTAAATTTTTTTCTTGTGGCTAAGGAGGCTTGATGATAGGTGTAAAAATCATGAAAGAATGTTAAAAATATTATCCTCTATCTCTATAACCTCTTAACATGCTTCCTATCTCACCATTTCTCCTTCAACTTTCATTAGAACTCCTCATGTTTGGTGTAAGAGTTTCAAAACCAGTTTTGAGATTGAGTGAATGAACATCCCTATTATCTTGTGTCATGAATTTTATTTATGTGGATTTAATCTTTATGATGTATACCTAATCACTATGAGTTTGGGGAACATCATAACAAATCATGGATCCCTTCTCTCATCCCTCTCTCGTAACTTCTTATGCACAAATCATGTAGGGACTAGAAACTAGTCAAGGACATGCTTCAAAATTTCAATGCATGACTCTTCATATAATTTCAATGATTTAACAAAGATTTATGTGAACCCTATATCATCTTCAGATGTATATAATCAAACCTTCTACATTTTTTCAACCTAGAATACATTAATTGGAATGTGTAACTAATAGACTTTCAAACTCAAAATTTTTGCCTTTACATGGTAAAATTGTTCATGCACTTAACCACTCCTACATTGATCTAAACAAGAATTTTTTTAAGTTTCACTATCTTAATAAACTTACAAAGTCTATTTCTTACTTCATCTCAGATTATAGATCTCAAACATGCATGGTTTTCAAGAACACCTCATGTTGGTTATTAAGCTCCAAACACTAGTATAGCTCCACCTTGCATCACATATGTCTACATTCACTTTCATAGTAAACCATTGCATTTAAAATTAAATAGGAACCTATACTTCATGAGAAAGAAAATTTTTCATAGGTTGAATTAGAGAGAGAAACACAATTTGGATTGCCTAAGCCACAAGCCTTCTTGATTTTCCTAAAATGATATTTTTTCCCCATTAGGACTAATACACATAAGAACTTGATTTCATCATGTCATGTGCTTGAAAACATTTTATTGGGACTCTAAAACCTATAAAAATTCATAAAAATTTGAACACAAGTTATTTCATCAAGAAACTCTCATACTCCAATGACTATTTTTGCTTGTTTAGCCCTTAAGGGGTAGGTCGGATAAACTAATTTAATTCATCAAAAATTTCACATACCATGATTATAATCCTTGTGAGTAATTGGGGAATCTCCCATGCATGCTCTAAAACTTGGTCTTACGCCATGAATTCTTATTCACAAGACTACACTATCAATTCCTTACAAAACAAGGTTGAAACTATACTTTGTACAAGTGGACCCGAGGTAAAAATGCCTCCAAATAGTCCTTTAAAAACTCAAAGCATTAAATTATATTTTTTATTCATTTCAGAACCAATCTCTTCATGTGTTTCTTATCGCTCCACTATGAGGGTTTGGGAAGGGTTTGGAGTGACTTCCACTATTAAAATTCATTCATAAATCTCATACCACAATTCTTCCTCATTCCAACTCTGGAGTGGTATTAATTCCATGATATAACACTGGTAAGAGGATTAGGGTACCATGTAGAGGTTTTACATACTATGTAAGTATTCAAAGTTGACCTTTGAGTTGGGGAAGAACATTCTAAGAACTCGAGTTTACTAAAAATCTCATAACTCAAAAAAATATTCGTCATTTTACGTGAAATTTAGACCACAATACCATGATAAATGCATTCACATGTCCCAAGGCTTAGTTATTCATAAATGCACATGTACCATTTTTTTCAATCTCATTTGTGCATGTTTTCTCATTTATCCTCAAGTAAATTCATAGAATTGACCCTAACCATGGCTTAAAATGTTGATTAATGACTTTTAGCTTCATATGAGGACTCTTGGAAATTTCCTATACTTCTCCCATGCTTACATTTTCTTTACATAGCTTTTTTATCTTCATACACTCACTCTAGGTCCTTGAAATAGGCCTAATTGAGCTAGTTTACACTACATACCTCATGTAATTTCCCTGATTTCATCATGTATATTCATGTTTCTAATGTTTCTACCATGCTTCATCATTAACCTCAAGCCTTTACTCCAACATTCTATATCTATTTTTTTACTATGCCTATGGATTACACCTATCGAATTGAGCTAGTCTCGACGAATTCAACTCATGCACATGTGTATTCATCATTTTGACCTCATTCCAACATCTTATACCTTTTTAAACATCTAGGTTATCATCTCAACATGTCCTCACATCATCAATTTTCTTGTATTAGCCACTAAATACTCTAGAATTCAAGTTTGTATTAGGTGTTCTCCTTTTCTTGTCTTATCATACCTTGTCTAACTCACTCAAAGCTCTTCTTCATCCTGGTTTGTCATTAATTTTCCTTTTGCATAAATGACAACTCAAAAGTCACATGCCAACAAAATCCTCCTTTGTCATTGATGAAAAAACCTCCCTATTCTTCTCCCACTTTTGTATTAATGACAAAATGCATGTCCGTAGTACATGGTCTTCATGTTTATTAGTTTATTTGGGCCCTATGTTGGTTGAAAACTCAATGAAAATCATCATTCAAGATCTTTAATTTCTCTCTCCTTCTTGGACTCTATTTTGGTCTTAACCATTCATTGAGATGAATACTGCTCTTACTTGAGAAGATGTATTCATTGCACTAACACATGTAAACAATATAACATTTGATTAACAACTCCCTAGTTCATAAATATGTCTATCTCTACTTAAGATGTTCAAGAAAAGATTAATTCTACCATATATTGGTTTCACATGTTATTTAGGAATTAGTTTCCTACATCATCTTGTCGAAGTGCATATTTTCTCAACTTTGGCCATCCGTAAAAACCCATACATTGCATGAAATACTCCTTTTTTCCCCACAGGTTTGTACCATCTCCATTTACCTACATATTCATGATTAAGACTTCATTTCTTGATCTTATGTCATGAAGATGACTCAAAATTATTCACTTTTCTCTTAACTATATTGTTAGTGCTTGTTACTTCTTTATGTGATTAAATGGCTTATTTGATCAAAAACATTTCTCCTCATTTGAGTAAACATATAATTTTCCACCATTCTTCCACTTTAGCTTCCTTGATTCCTGATGTACTTTATCGAAGATGGTAGTCAACTTCCCCTGCCTTAGGTATTCATCTCAGACACTGTAGGTTTTGAATCTTGTTGCATTGGTTGGTGTTTTCATTTATGTCACATGGTATTGATGAAAAAGGATGACTGAAATTTCACATAGTTTGGTTCCTTCTCAATGGTGTTTGGTGGTCACAAATTGGTCTCATGGTGGTTTCTTTAACATTCAAGATGGTTTCAGGGTGTTATAGGCTTGGTCAGTGAGGTTGGTGCCCACTGGAGGTATGTAGCTACTAGGTGTTCTTTTCTCAGGTGTCCCATAGGTCTTAAATGGTATTTTAAGGATGTGTCAGATATTTTAGGGTGATCATCAAGTCATGTGTTAGCAGTCACAATTTAAACTATCTCATTTAGGCTTAGTTCTAGAGCATAATGTCATGTGTATGAGATAAAATAAGGTCATGAAAATATTATATAAGCATGGTAGGAGAGTAGGAACACATCTTAGAACATTTATGGGCATCTACGGGCTTAGTTTGTTTCTTATAGGAAAATGTACGAGTTTTCACTAGTAATTCCCTTGAGAAATAGTAGTGGAGGCTTAGACAAAAGAGATTTATATTGAATATATAGGCTCATTTATGAGAAATAAATCTATAGAGATTGTAGAGGAGGTGTTGTAGTGCTCTAGGCCAAGTTTCATGAAGTTTTGAAGAATATTTTTGAATATATTAAAGTTTTACTAAAACTAGGTAAAGTGAGAAGGGCCAAAATAGTGACCTATCTTCTTAGCACTAAAAAAATTTGAAAATATTTCTTTTGATAAATCATAAGAGGTATTTTTAAGATAAATCTAAGAATTAAATTTTACCAAAAATTGAGGTCAAATGGTTAAGGAACAAAAAAGTTCTCTTCATTTTTCTATCAGTGTTCTTACTCTCTCCAAACCTTCTTCTTGAAGCGATAAACATGTAATGAGCTTATTTTTCTCCAAATCAAGTGTGCAAGTTATTACAACATATCGAGGAGTGTATATGGATTCTTCTAAGTCAGAATTATGGGATTTTTGTACCTCATGGTTGATTCTACTTTACAGGTATTGTCATCACCAATCCGGCACTATGATAATTCTTCACCGGGAACTCCTCGTGCTATGATTATTTACTAATGCACAGCCTTTAGTTTGGTGGATGTAATCTGGAAACAAAACAACAACCGAACACAAGAATACCATTGACTATGATAAGACGGAATGATGACAAATCTGAAATATCAAAATAAATTATAATATTAACATGAAACTGTTACAATCTCACCCATGAGATACTTCAACAAGACTATGGGAGAAACTTTACAATTACACCTCTTGATGGCTTCTTCAACACACCTTTAACTGATGGCTTCCTTCGCACACTTCCTACAATATTTCTCACTACTTATTTCTATGCTAAATGAGGGGGGTGGCCTCTCTATTTATAGAACTTCCAGGCTTATCCATCCTATCTCTAAGATAGGATAAGAAATCCACTCTAACGAATCATATTCCATACCTTAACTCTTATCTGTACATGTAAGCTTATCTTTTAAGATAAGATAAACCTTATCATTTTACATGGGTTCCACATTTTTAGACTTTTTACAAATAAAATACACAAAATATTTATGACCTCACTCCTTGTCCTTATTACCAATATAATATTTCTAATTCCTAATCATGTAGACCCTACTTCTCTAATTACCCAAACTTTGACATTTTAACATTACCGGACCACTTACGACAAATATTTACTTTTTACAACATTCCTATTGTACTTTGGATTCATCAGTATCCACATTATTGGCGGCACCGCATCGACGGGCGCCATTATCTTCTATCGGATGCTACTACTAATTACACTTAACAACATCCTATTCCTAATACATACATTAATGAAATAGAAATTTTGGAGGAAAATTTTAGTGTCGACATCTTCCCCCTTCCTAGCTTCTACTCCGTCCTCCTGAGTAGACTATTCAGTGCTTGGAAAATCTTCAACTTGTCATGGTTGACCCATTTCGTAATGGGAGTGCCATCCAATTCCTCTAGTCGAGTGCATTACCATTTTCATACGCACATTTCTTATTTTGTAGGGCCCCATCCATTTTGGAAGAAATTTTCTCTGTCTTCTTTTTTGTATCTAGAATCATATACTAGGACCAAGTCATTCACATGAAATGGAGACCATCGATCTTTTGATCAAAGTATTCCTTCGCTTCATTTTTTCTTCTTATGGCTTGTATCCTTTGCTATTTCCCTCATTTCCTCTAGAAAATGAAGATGTACCAACCTTTCTTTTCTTGAATCACTTTCGTCCATCCTTTCATTTTTCATAACTCTCACGGTGGGAATATAAAACTCAATAGGAAGAATCGGATCAATGCCATAGCCAACCGAAATGGGGAGTATCCTGTTGCTGACTTTGATGTTGCCCTATATGCCCACAATGCTGCATGAATCTTTTTATCCCATTTATGTACTGCCAAGGCTGCATCTTTTGCTAGAATTTGACACAACACAATAAATTTTCGTTCCACTGTCCATTTGTGCTTGGCTTGTATGTTGTTGCCTTCCCGTGCTTGATAGAAAACTTATTGACTAGGGCTTCTACCACCTCATTAATGAAGTGGCTTCCTTGATCTGTTATAATTTCTAATGGACAACAAAATCTGGTGACAATGCGTTCATATATGAACCTTGCCACTTCATCCATGGAAGCTGTTTTCAATGGCCTAGCTTCAACCCACTTGGTTAAATAATCAGTGGCAACTACAATATATTTATTTTGACGTGATGTAGTTGGAAGTGGAGCTACAATGTCTATTCCCCATTTTTCAAAGGGAACAAGGGGAAGAATAGGACATAATGGAGCTGATGAAGTCTTACGGTTACCATGTGTTTGACAAATATCACATGTCTTACAATAATTATAACAATATTTAAAAAGAGTGGGCGAGTGATAACCTGCATCCAAGATCCTTCTTGCTGTAAGTTGTCTAGAGAAGTGCCCTCCACATGTACCATTGTGGAATTCTTCTAGTAGCTCCTTTCCTTGATCACGTCCAACTACCCTCTTGTACTGTCCATCAGGTCCTATTCGAAATAATGCTCCATGCGAATATAATATGGACGACAGTGGCTTGAGTAATCTTTCTCTTAGTCTTTGCATTGGCACCATCAGGAAACTTGAATTCATTAAGATAATTCCAAATATATATGTATTCACTAGGGATTGTGTCAAGGGAGAACAATGCTGCATCGGGAAAATCATCATCATCACAAGATGATCCTAAACCATCATAGGCTCGAGAGAGTGCATCTGCATTGACATGCTTCTTTCCTGGCCTATCTATAATATCAAATTCAAATTCTTGTAGCAAAATTATCCATCTTGCTATCCTCCCTGATGGGTTAGGCTTATTGACAATATATTTTAGAGCCTGATGATCCGTTACAACTATAAATTTCTGCCCTAGCAAGTAATTTCTAAACTTCTTTACAAAAAAATGATAGCGAGCCTCTTTTTCGATTCTGGTATAGTTTACCTCAAAGACTTGCTCATTTGTTTGCTCCCAAAGTAAATTGGATGTTCATTCCCATTTTCATCCTTTTGGCTCAAAGTACTACCTAGTGCTGCATCTGAGGCATCAGTGTACACAATGAATGGCTTGCTCCAATTTGGATTCTTCAAAGCAGTGAAGACACCAGGCTTCCTTCGATTGTTCAATAGCTTCATGCGCCTTGTTTCTGGTTCATAAGCAACATCCTTCTTCAAGAACTGGGTTAGTGGCTATGCAATCTTTGAGAAATTCTTGATGAACCTTCTATAGTAACCCACATGGCCTAAAAATGATCTCAACTTAATTCTATTCATAGGAAATGGTAAATCTTTGATTTTGAAACTTTATCGGATCGTTACCAATACCATCTCTGGATACAACATGCCCTAACAAAACACCTTTAGAACATCCGAAGACACACTTTGTAGGGTTTAGTGAGGCTTGTGCTTCATCTAACCTTTGAAATGCTATCTCCATCCGGTGCAGGTGGTCCAACTTGCTCCCATAGATGCAAAAATCATCCGAAATACTCGATGAAGGTCCCAATGTAGGGTTCGAACACCCTATTCATCAAACGCTAGAATGTTGCTTTGGAGCATTACACAACCCAAAAGGCATAACTCTATAAGCAAACGTTCCCCAAGGAGTGGTGAACGTTGTCTTCAGCTGATCTTTCTCTACTATACGAACTTGGTTGTAGCCGCTATATCCATCAGCAAAACTATAGCACTCTTGGCCAGCTACTTACTTCGTCCAAGATCTGATCTGAAAATGGAAGAGGGTAATGATCCTTCTTTGTTGCCTTATTGAGCTTCCTGTAATCAACACAAATGCGTAGCTTCCCATTCTTTTTTATTGAGATCACAATGGGAGAAACCCATTTTGAATTCTCCACAAAAAATATGAATCCTGCATCAAGCAACTTATCTATTTCTTCTTTTACAGTCTTGGAAAAATTAGGATTCATTCTATATGGCATTTGCTTTATAGGCTTAGCACCATCTACCAGCTCAATACAATGTTCTACCCAACTTACTTGACGGAGTTCCTTGTAATCAAAAGTGAATAGGTGTATGTACCTTCGAAAGAGCTGGAGGTAGGATTCCTTCTCACTCTCCATCACAGCATCACCAATCTTTATTTGTTGGAGACGATCATCAACTTCTTCAGATAATTTTATGGGGTCATGAGTTGGTGTGACTGGCAGGATATCCATGACTGAAACATCCACCTCGCTTTCTTCATCTTCAGTGTCCACTTCACTGGTACTAGAGTAATCAGAGGATGTCCAATCATCAGTTTCATCACTTGAATCCACAGGTTCTACTTTATGATGTCGAGGGATCACGTTTATCTTCACCCTCTCTCTACCATGTCCAAGTGTCATGAAACCTTCATTCCAGTAGTTTCTTGCATGAACTCTCCTTAGCCATGGTCTTCCCAGCAGCATTGGGTACGCAACAGTACCATTTTTCATCACTTGAAAGTCTACCACACATACAACACCCATAATAGATATTGCCACATTTGAAACTACACCTTCTAGTTTAGTTTTTCCCTTATTTAATGACCTTAACATAAGTGTTGAAGGGCGATCAATTTTAAACCCAACATTATTCTTACGAGACTCGGTCATTACATTAATCGCAGCACCTCCATCAACTAAGACATAATGAATTGAAATACCATTACATAATACCTCGGCTTGTGGAGCATGGGATCTGCCTCTGCCTCTAAAACAACAGGACCTCAACCTCCTTCCTTCTTCGAGCATTGAGTCCACCTCGCAACTCCCGCCTCTTCTCGGAAGACATAGCCAAGAGTTGACCATATGTAATATTTGCAGGCCTTTTAGACGATCTTCCAAGATGGAGTATGGTCGTTGCCCCGTGAAATCGAAAATCCCGCACACCCAACTTTCTTCTCCTATGTTTCTTGCTAGTTTCTTCTTTCATCTTCTTAGGATCATTTCCATCTTGATTATCTTTTTCTTTCTTTCTTTTTGTTACAAACACATCTACTTCATTATTTCTGCTCTTATCTACTACATCAAAAGAATTCACGGTGTGCTTTTCCTTTATCATTATCTCCTTACTAGATGTAGAAGCTCTATCTGGAAAATTATACTTATAATGACCCTTTTATAACAACCATAACAAACAACTTCAAAATATTTCTTTTTGGACCTCTATCTCCTCCTCCGAGAACTAAATTCCTTTCTTTGAAGAAGATTAATAGTTAACTAACCCATATTTTTGAGTAGATCTTCATACTTAGTAGATTTATTAGGAGAAATATTTGTGCTCACCGGGAGTGGTTGTGGATTCGGGACCAAAGGATCTGGTGTAGGCTCTACTTTAGCAATAATTTATTTGGGCTCCTCTTCCATGCTTTCTTCTTGCCTTCTTGTAATCTCCTTTGCTTGTTCAATGGTAGCTGGCGGTCATACTTCACTCGTTATCGATCTCCGGCTTCATCCCAAGAATGAAGTGCTTACAGAGGAGATTATCCACGCCATTCATCAACCCATCCGCTAGTCCTTCCTTCCGGATCTGGGCATCAAGCTTCCTCCTTAGCTCTAGAACACGAGCATGATAATCCCTTATCTTCTCCTTCTCTCCTTGGGATAGCTTTGTGATCTCGATCATGAGATCTGCATATTTATGTTGTTCACCAAATTCTTCAAGAAAACTTTCGGTTAATAAATCCCATGAATTTTTCACATTATCACCTAGTGTTTCAAACCACCTAAGTGCTGAACCATCCAAAAAGGTAGGAAAAAATTCAGTCCATTGTTCCCTTCTTATAAGGCCATTACAAATACAAGATCATTTAAACTCTTGAATGAAAGAAGAAGCATCTTCATTAGATTGAGCTGAAAAAACAGGAATCTTTCCCATTTTCAAAAGTAACCACCGTGAAATACCAACCCACAAGTACAATTAACAAGACTTATGTGCACAAATAATTTGAATCACTATACTAGAAAGTGACTTTACACCTTTCTACAAATAAAATAGAAATGACCATGGTAAACTTATGGTAAAACTTGACTTACTACGGTAAAACTGACTTTCTTGTGGTAAACACTATTCACGGTAAAAAGTGAAGTTATCATGGTAAATACTATTCATAGTAAAAGTGACTTTCTTCGGTAATTACTATTCCCAGCAAAAAGGACTTTACTGTGGTCACTACTATTCATGGCAAAAATGACTTTAACATGGTAACTACTATTCACGGTAAAAATGAATTTACCATGGTAACTACTATGCCGCAGTAAAAACAAGGTTACCCTCCAATTAATTTTTTCCTAAGTGGGAATATCTCTCCGGAAAATCCACCAACGAGGAATGGTCCCGGCAACGGAACCAAAATGTCATCACCAATCCGGCACTATGATAATTCTTCACCGGAACTCCTCGTCTTTATGATTATTTACTAATGCATACCTTTAGTTTGGTGGATGTAATCTGGAAGCAAAACAACAACCGAACACAAGAATACCATTGACTATGATAAGACAGAATGACGACAAATCTGAAATATCAAAATAAATTATAATATTAACATGAAACTGTTACAATCTCACCCATGAGATACTTCAACAAGACTATGGGATAAACTTTACAATTACACCTCTTGATGGCTTCTTCAACACACCTTTAATCGATGGCTTCCTTCGCACACTTCCTACAATATTTCTCACTACTTCTTTCTATGCTAAATGACGGGGTGGCCTCTCTATTTATAGAACTTCCAGGGTTTATCCATCCTATCTCTAAGATAGGATAAGAAATCCACTCTGACGAATCATATTCCATACCTTAACTCTTATCTGTACATGTAAGCTTATCTGTTAAGATAAGATAAACCTTATCATTTTACATGGGTTCCACATTTTTAAACTTTTTACAAATAAAATACACAAAATATTTATGACCTCACTCCTTTTCCTTATTACCAATATAATATTTCTAATTCCTAATCATGTAGACCCTACTTCTCTAATTACCCAAACTTTGACATTTTAACATTACCGGACCACTTACGACAAATATTTACTTTTTACAACATTCCTATTGTACTTTGACTATTACCGTACTCCACATTATTGGCGGCACCGTACTGACGGCACCGTTATCTTCTATCGGACGCTACTACTAATTACACTTAACAACATCCTATTCCTAATACATACATTAATGAAATAGAAATTTTGGAGGAAAATTTTAGTGTCGACAGATATTGTAGTCTTTACAAATTTTTTATATTTTGTATGATGTGAAGGGCTTCAAGTTGAAAATTATGACATAGATGGTCATATAAATTATTCTCTTGTTTCCTATAAATATATTTAGGGGAGTCATGTTGAAAAATTGGACAAGGTATTCCTATCTCGAGTTATAACTTTAAAGAGTAAGTCTTGGTAAGTACTAGTTCTTGATCTAGGTGAACTTGTTAATATAAAATGACCGTGTCCATGATCTCGTATGACTCTAATAATCATGTATGATTCCTAAACAATTATTTTAAACTAATCTCTTGAAATAATTAATATAATTGGTGTATAACCTTAAAGTGCCTAAATAGTCAACATAGGAAATTCACACTTTGAATTTGTGTTTTTAGCATGAAGACCATATTTTTATTCCTCAATCCATTCGAAAGAAGACTAGTCATGTTTAATACCTTGTTAGTCAAGTTTAAGTGCAATGGATAGTTATGTGAGTAAAGTTTTGTGAGAAATAAGTATCAAACTCAAGACTTTCTGTCTTTAGCTTGAGAAGAAGATCACACAGTTTACAAATTCTTTTTTCACGTCTATATTCCATGAAATGGTGATTTCTCTTCATATGGTAAGTTGAAAAAGATAGTGGCTTATTAGAAAGGTGGATTATATACTAAGTACATAGGTTCAAAAGGTAAACTTATTCTTTCTTGAAAACTAGGTTCAATTTTGTGGTTGTCTAAAAGGATAGTGACAATGATCTTAAATCTTAATGTTCTCCTTCAATGAATGCAAAGAAAGGACTAAATATTATATTAAGACTCTTTAATGAAGTGATCTTACAATTACCTTTACATAAGTATAAGGAGCAAGGTATGTTAATCCTTGAACTAACGACTCATTTTGAATCCAAAAATCTAATTTAGTAATGTTTGAAGAGATAGTAACTTTGATTGAATGAGCATAATATAGAAAAAAATTATCTAAGAAGATGTGAAAATATCCCTCCTTCATGAAATATGTCACTACAACCATGTTTGACTGGGAATGTTCATGAAGTAAACTAAATCCTTAATGTTGCAAGTATGTGTTAGGAAAATAATGAATACCCTGTCCTAATCTATGTGTCATGATGAAGTCTCACCGATGATATTGTCTCTTCACTATGGTAGATGATAAAATGTTCCTAAGTCATCCTATTGATTAACTAAAATAGAAATATTCTTGTGTAATCTAATGCTATATGAGTAGTAAAATGAATAAGTAAATGAAATAATAAAATACTTGAAATGATACCCAAGAAAACTAAGCTAGAAAATATAAAAGCCTAATGTGCATAAGGGGTTAAAAATCCTTAGCTAATTCAATGTTATCGTAGGACTATGTCATAGTGTAGACTAGGTGGTCAAGAGGAGGAAACCATCACACAGTAGCATGAGAAAGTGTAGATCTGAGTTTTCTGGATAAAATGGGGCACCTAGAGAGGGATAGGGGATCCCGTGGGTTCCTCGGCTTACAAAAATGGCTAGAAAACCTCCTATGGAGTGTTACTAGATGTTATCCTATGTTCTCTTCATGTCGTGTGAATTTTTTTTGTGTGATCATTGAAGTACTAATAAAATTGCAATATAAGAATCACCTGCAAAACCCCAAACAAAGAATCAAAACCCTAAAAAAGAAAGATGAATATGAAGGGGTCAGAATTTCCTCAGCTTCTAAATTGATGGAATTATCACCAAGCATTGAAGTACATCTAAGACCCAATGAAATTCTAGGTGTGTGTGTGTGTGTGTGTGTGTGTGTGTGTGTGTGTGTGTGTAATTATGCCCTAGGTTTCTCTTGTGCCATTCACACTTTGTGATGTAGCGAGAAAATAACTAGATGTAGAATATAGTAAATATGTACATGGAAACAATAAAATCCCCACTTACGAAGTGAGATGAAAATGAACAAGCCTTGTGTACCTTATGATGGAGCTTGATGGATTTTAATGTAGCTATAGATGTCTTTGATGGATGCAACCCTAGGTGGTAATAGTAAGTGCCTAGTGCTTGGTCCCTCATTATGGTCACATAACTTTATATTTATATGGTTATCTTGTTCTAATTTCATAATTAACCTCGAAAAGGACATACACCAAAAAGATAGAAAGCTCGAATGGCTAGAAAGTTCCCAAAAGGTGAGAGTAAAGTTCATAGAGGATCACGGAGCCGAGAAGGGACCAAGGCATCCGGGGTGCCCCATTCCTTCTGGGTGCCTTAGTTAGAAATAGGAAAAACACAAAATTACAATACAAATTGGGAAAGTGTAGGTGAAATATTTTAATAAATAGCAAAAATCAAAGTAAAATGGCAAAAGACATGGGTTAATTATTACTCTTTTAACTTAAGAACCATATGAATAGTAGTATGATACCAGGACTAAATAATGACTCAAAGTGCATGATTTTGTGTCTACATTTTCCCCCACTTTATGTTGGTGAGTGGAAATCTTGGTAACATAAAGTATATAGAGATGCGTACCTAATAATCCATGTAGAGTGATGTAGAATGTGCATCGAAGGACTAGAAAAGTGTGGAGTGATAAAAACATGGAGTGTGGAGACTAAAGATGTAAAAAGTGATGAAAGTGAACCTAGGGAGAAAGTGCGTGTGTAGATGTCAATGTGTGTAGTGTACCTACATGGTTAGTATCATGTGTGTGATGTACCTACCATGTGTGTCATCTACTATTTTCTTCCCATTCGAGTGGACCTGCGAAAGGAGAAGACGATCAAGCGATCAAATACACATGTATATGTGTAATGTATAAAAACACATGTATATATGTAGAAAGCATGTAAAGAAAGTATGAAAAATTAAAAAAGGAACATGTGCACCTGATCCATGATGAGAAAAAGGAGGGTAGAAAGGATCCTATAAATTTTAGTGAAATGTGATTTTTTTAGACAATCTCACGCCACTAGCTGAAGAAGTGTAGGGAGGAAAGTCTAATGTTCCTCCATCCTTTAACTACTTTCGTAGGGTTGTGAAGAGATATTTATACTACCTGGTATTTTGGGCTATCCAACACCACTGGTCGAAGAAGTGTAGGGAGGAAATTCTAATGTTCCTCCAACTTGTAACTACTCCCTAGAATGGTAAGGAAAATTTACCCTGTAAAAGCCACTATATATAGAGTTTTGTAGACTGGTATGAACTCACTTGCTATGTAACCCACTGTGTCATGGATGATAACTAAAAATTGAATTATATTGATATTGTGTTGTGTAGTGTGTAAACCCAACTGAAGCCACCCTATTTAAGGGCACATACGATGTCGAGGATAGAAAAATGCAGCCCCAAAACAGGATCGGCCATATAAACTAAAAATTTTCCCTTCAAGGGAATGGAAATGTGCTTGGTAAAAAAAAAGACACACGAGAAAGAAGTGGCTAGGAAAAAAGTGTCGATAAACATGCATGCATGTAGAAAACAAGTTAAACCAAACAAACAATGTGTAAAATAGAACATAAATTGATAATGTAAACACCCAAGAAGAAAAAGTAGGCCACACAAAGTGGTTTGCAGACATGGGACACCAATCACAAGGTGTCCCAAGACACTCAATGTCATATTGTCCACAAACAAACAAGTGTTTAAACAAAACAAAAGGGATAACTCGTAAACAAGAACAAGTAATAACACACAATATAACAAAAAGTATAGAAGTAAATATCGCTACATAGAAAATGTTGCACATGAAGGACATGTTAGCATGTTAGAAAGATAATGGTTTTTCAAATCGTGTATAAACCAAAGTAGTGTGCTATGAACAAAAATGAAACAATAAGACATTTAGCGTACAAATTTAGATGACCCTAGAAGGTAGTGTGTCAAGCATCCATGTTGCGTGTAGTATCCATGTATAGATTGTGATCATAACTAGAAAGTAAGTGAACATGCATGTTTGTATTATAATGATAATGAAATACAAGATATCTATCTAGCATGTGTACTAAATCAAACATGTAAGAGTAAGTGCAAGAAAATAGTAAATGCAACCATAAAATGTGAATATTGTAGATGGATGGAATGGAATGCGAGAGTGAATGATAGGAGTCATGTTCCTACCTAAGGAAAGGACAATGTATGTAGTGAGGTTCATTTAGTATTCCCCCTCAGCAGTCAAGAATGAACCATAAATGAGAGTGCGTCATCGGGAAATGGTCGAACTATGTGTTGTGTGTAGTGTGTTGTGATGAGTGGGTAGTGATGATATGCAACATAGAGATGAAGTATGTGTGACTCTGTAGCCTAAGTGTATATCATGAAAATATGAATAGAAAAGGAGTGGTGATGTAGCCTAAAGCGTATACCACTAAATTATGCAAGTGAAAGTGATGAAGAAGTGACCTTGTAGCCTAAAGCGTATATCACTTAATATAGGTATGTCGCATGAGAAAATATTGAATGATGAATGTGTAAGGGTGATTAGGTCCATTTGTGATGGATACCCTCAACAATCCAAAGATGTACCATTAGACTAGAGTGCATCATCAAGAAATGGTCAAACTATGTGTTGTGTATTGTAATGAGTGGGTAGTGATGATATGTGTCATAGAGATGAACTATGTGTGACTTTATAGCCTAAGAGTATATCATGACAAGATACATAAAAAGGAGTGGTGATGTAGCCTAAAGTGTATAACATAAATGATGCAAGTGAAACTGATGAATAAATGACCCTATAGCCTAAATTGTATATCACTTAATCTAGGGATGTCAAATGAGAAAATATTGAACGATGAATGTGGAAGGGTGATGAGGTCCATTTGTGATGTATACCCTCACATGTATAGTATAGAAAGTGAGACTAGAGTGCATCATCGGGTAGTGGGTGTGTTGGGGTCAATCACACCGGTTATGCAGAACATATATTCAGATCTAAGAATACAAGTAATAAATATGGAAATAAACTAGAATAACTAAAACACAAGATATAACGTGGTTCACCCAAAGGTGGGAAACATCCACCAAGAAACAACCAATATATTATTCAAATCTTTAATAAAGGATATACAATGAATATATGCAATCTTTCACACCTCTCCCGGACGTATAATACTTTCTTCCTCACAAGCTTCTCTTTTCTCTATCCAAGAAATATCTCTTACAATTCTCAATTATTTTTATGATTTCTCTCCTTCTAACCCAAGATTTCTATATTATATATGCATATGAAAACTTGGGGTAGTTCAGCTATTCAATTGCGAATCATTAGATCAACTTGATGTCAAATATTAGATCTAATTCCCGTGACTTAAATAAAACAATCACGCACAAGTAACCGATGTCGGTTACCCTAAATGATGTCAGTTCATCCTTTCTTTGACTAATACTAGTTCCCAAGTGACCAACGCTAGTTTTCCAAATGATGCTTGGCTATTGTGCATTCCATCAAGTTAGTAAAACATGCTACTGTGAAGTAATTAAGCTCCATAACTCAACAATCTCCCACTTGGAGATAAATTGTTGCATTGTACCATATAACTCCATTCTTGGATCCTTTCCTTTGCCTATTTCTCCCTCTTCAAGTATCAAACTCAAAGACTAAAAAAAGTGGAGTGTAGGTCAACCTTCACATTTTCTAACAACTTCGTTAACATATCTGTAGGGTTCTTATTTGTATGAATTTTCTCTAGTTTCAGTTGTCCATTGTCCAACACCTCTCATATGAAGTGATATCTCAACTGAATGTGTTTTGTTCTTGAATGAAATGCTGAGTTATTTTCTAGATGAATTGCACTTTGAATATCACTATACTATCTGTAATCCTCTTGCTCCTTTACCAACTCTTCCATCAACCTACTCATCCATATCATCTCTTTGCTAGCCTCTGTAGTTGTAACATACTCAACCTTTATAGTAGACAAGGCCAAAACCTTTTGCAATCTCAAAATCTAGCTAACTTTCATCCCACATACTATGAATATATATCCAGTGGTTCTTCTCCTACCACCCAAATCTCCATCCATATCTAAATAAACATATCCACATAAAGAAATATCTAACCCTCCATAGCTAACCGTAATGTCTCGATCTAGTACAAACCATAACATACATGAGACTTCTAACTGCTGAAGCATATGGAACTCTTGCCATGTAATTGACTTCTTCATGTGATGTAGGACATTGATCTTTACTCAATTTGAAGTGTCTAGCCATAGGTGTACTTACAAGTTTTAAATTTTGCATATTAAACCTTTAAAACACCTTATTGATATAATGTTCCTAAGATAAATACAAATTCTTGTTATTCTGGATCTAAGAATTTACATGCCAAGGATTTTATTTGCAACTCCCAAATCCTTCATTGTAAATTAATGAGCTAAAGTTTCTTTAAGGTCACCAATGTCCTACATGCTAGATCCTACAATAAGCATATCATCCATATATAGTACTAAAATAATATAACTTCTATTTTAAAACTTCTTGAAATAAACACAATGGTTAGATTCACATATCATATAACTATGCTCATGCATAAAACTATTAAACCTCATATACCATTTCCTTGGGGCTTTCTTGAACCCATACAATCTCTTTTTAACTGCACACAAGTTTCTCCTTACCCTTGACTTCATAACCAAACAGTTGTTGCATATAAATCTCTTCCTCCAAATCATGGTGAAGGAAATCCCTCTTGATATCAAGTTGTTCTAATTGCAAATATTCTACTACAACTAAACTCAATACAAGACGTCCTGGAAGTCATTTTTACTATAGGAGAAAGTATATTACCAAAATCAATACATGATTTCTATGTAAACCCTTTCACCACAAGCCTTGCCTTGTATCTTTTCTATCCACCCTCCTCTTCCTTGATCATGTAAACCCGTTTATTCTATAATTTTCTCTTGCTCACACTAACAACTTAACCAAATCCCATGTTTGGTTCTGTTTCAAGATTTTATCTCCTCATCTATTCCATGCTCCCACTTTATGTGGGTTTCATTCTACATTGATTCTTAAAAACTCTATGGTTCACAACTATCAGTCAATAATAAATAAGATAAGGAAGGTGTAAATATTTTTAGAGGTTTGCTTACCCTTTCTCGACCTTCTCCCACGAGATTTGGGGTGCCGAAGGCTCAATCTTCTCATTCTAAAAATTTGTATCAATCTCAAATAGTGACAAATGCCAATCACCCAGAATGACGATGGTTCGCTAATTGACACTTTGCTCAGATATTCTCATAATGAGACATCGAGTTTAGGAGACTTATGTCGGTCTGGTGTCAACCAACATTGGTTCTTGTGAAGACCTATAGGTGTCACTTTTAAATCTAAGAATGCATTTTCATCCACATACTTTTGAACTGTTCAACTTTGGGTACCAAAACTTGATCCCTGTACATTATCTTTTCATTTCATTAAATTGCAAAAATCCTAACAATCTTAGAATTTTCTAAATCCTAAAAATGGAATCCGAAATCACCAAATCCATAACCAATAAAAGTGCATCTCATGGATTTAGCATCCAAATTCTTTCTATTTTATTTATCAATATTCAAAAAGCTTCAACCAAACAGTTTAAGAGAAGAAAGATCTACCTCTTTTCCAGTCCAAGCTTCTTCTAGTATTCCACCATCCAATGCACTTGAAGGTCCACTGTTTATTAAATAAACCATCGTGTCTACTTCTTCTTACGCACAAAAATGCAAGGGTAATCCGACATGTATCCTTATGCTTCTTGCAAGTTCCATTATTGTCATGTTCATTCTGTCTACAACACCATTCTCTGTGGTGTTCTAGGAACTATTATTTCTCTGCATATTTCATTCACTGAATAATAATCATTGAAAACCTTTTTGTAGTACTCATGACCATTTTCAAACTTAAGGAATTTAACTATGAATATGATTCATTTTCCACAAGGTATTTCCATATTTTAAAATCATCAAATTTATGTTTAATAAAATAAAACCATACCTTTCTTGTGGCATCATCAATGAAAGTTACATAATATTGGGATCCTCCATGAGAAGCTATCTAGGCTGGTCCCCACAAATCTGAGTGCACAAGCTCCAGTTTTTTCTCCTTATTTTTTGACCCAACTTTGATAAATCTCACACTCTTTTTCTTTCCAAAGAAACGATGCTCACAAAAATAAAGATCTAAATCTTTCAAATCTGATAACTTACCCTTATCCTTTAAGATATGCATTCCTTTTTAATTGATAGGGCCTAACTGATTATGCCATATGCTTGGATTTGAATATGGAGTAGATAGCAAAGAAAATTAATTAGCAATAAAGGTAAACAAATAAAATGTTTCTACCTTCTTTCCTCTTGCTAAAACAAGAGATCCCTTGTAACTTTCCAATATTCAAATGTGAATGTAACCATGTAACTATATTCACCTAGTTGTCTTGCAGAAATAATATTTCTCTTGAGGCTTGGTACATGCCTCACATATTTCAATATCCAAGTATTTCCATTCTGTAATTTTATATGAATTTCTCCTTTACCAATAATATTGCATGGTTCATCATCTCCTAAATAAACATGCCCAAAATTACCCTGACATAATTTTTTAAATAACCCTTATTAGGCATATCATGGAAAGAAGATCCTGAATCTAAAACCCATGATTAAATTTTATTATACAAGGAGAGAATAAGGGAATCTTTCATTACATTAGATCAACAACTTTTTCCTCTCTACCTTTCTCAAGTACATTCTCTTTGTTTTCCTTGAGCTAATAATCCTTCTTTGCATGTCCTTTCTTTCCATAATTCCAGCAAGTTATTCATTTACCTCTAGATTTAAATCTACCATTTTTAGACTTAAATTTCCCATTATTCTTTCTCTTAGATCTCTCCTTCTGCCTTCCTCTAATTTCTACATTCAAAGAATTTCCATATGATGATTCTCCTATAATTTTTCTGTGTATTTATTCATTTAGGATTATAATAACCACATCATCAAAATTTAAAATATTAGTAGTAGATGTTGTATTACTAACAACCATTACCAATTTATCCCAACTATTTGGAAAAGAGCATAGAAATAAAAGTGCTTTCAATTCATCATAAAATGGAATATTCACCGATTTTAATTGATTTACAATAGACTAGAAATCATTCAAATGACTTGATGCAGATTCACCTTCTTGCATCTTAGAATTAAATAATTTCTTCATCAAATAAACTTTATTTGAAGCACTAGGTTTTTCATATAAATTAGCTAAAGATTTCATCAACTCTATCATAGTTGTTGCTTCGGTAATATTCAAAGCCTCGGATGTTTTTAGGCTCAATATTATAGATCCTAGAGCCATTATGTCAATAATTTTTCATTCTTCATCAGCCATATTTATAGGTCTTTCCTTCTCATCCAATGGTAAGTATAAATCTTTTTAATACGAGATAATTTCCCACCTACATATTCCATAATTGATAAGTACATCAGTCAAATTTATAAAAATTTATTTAATATCTTGTAGCTTAGATCTAATTCCCGTGAGTTAAATAAAAAATAATGCACAAGTTACCGATGTCTTTTAAACCAATGTTGGTTCTAAACCAATCCCCAGTATGCATCATCATGCTAAGAGCTTAAACAAAGCTAACCTATCAACATTTCTACATTAAACATGAAATGAACATTTCAAGCTAATATGCTAAATAAATTAACTTCTATCTCTTATTGAATGCTAAAAATAAGATGAGATTGAACCTAGGTAGACCTCTAGCAATCAAAGAGTTGATTATGTGCTTGAAATCCCAAGGTTTCTAAGAATGGAGTCTTGTCAAATCATGGCTACAAGACCATTTGACATATCTCCATATGACTTCAAAACTTGGGTGGATGAATACAAGAAATGGAGAAGGAAAGCTCTTCTAATGGAAGAATGCTCAAAGATGATAAATGGCTATAGTGTATGCTCTATGCTCATTTAGGAATGTAGGTGTAAATAGAAAGGTAGGAGGAGGGCTCCTTATATAGCCCAATGGATAGAAGAATCTCTACATCCCTCTTCATGTGGGATAAATGGAGAGGTTGGGTTAGTTGTGGATAAGGAAGGTTTAGAAAGGGTTGAGTCAACCTTAGGAGAGTTTATTTTGTCCTTTAGTGACCCATGGGGTTTGAGGGGATTTATTAATTAACCAAAGTGATTAATTAATAGGTGTGCAAGCTTATAGAAGCTTTTTAGAGGAATAGTTAGCATGATTTAGACTATGAGAGGATTTTAATCAAATAAATGATGATTTATTGATTAAATAGAAGAGAGAATTAATTAATTAAGAATAATTAATTAATCTAGATAGAAAGGGGTATTAATTAATTAGAAATAATTAATTAATGTAGATAGAAAGGGGAGCTTAATTAATTAGAAATAATTAATTAATCTAGATAGAAAGGGGAGATGATTAACGGAAAAGGTCATTAATTGGCATTGTTGTTGATAGAAGAGTTAATTAACTAACATAATGTAATTAATTAACGATGATAGCAGAGAAAATGTGTGATATTGATGATATGTCATCAATTTGTGGGAAAGGGTATAATTAGCACAATTTAAGTATTTAAATTGCTCGAGCTAAATTATAGGTGTCTACATTTTCCCTCTTTGGGGTGGCGTAAGTGACGCCACTTCAAAGATAGTAGACAAATAAAATTTTGAAGACGTAGAAGAAAAATTAGTAGAAGTGAGAGATTCCCCCTCGAGTGTTCGATGGGGTGATGATAGAAGGCGATCGACAATCGAAAAGGTGAGAGAAAGGAAATAGAAGAATGGGCAGGAGCAGGATGCCCTAGGTGAATAAGAAGAATAGTGTTGATAGGAGAATGATGTAGAAGAGGAATGATAGACAAAAAGAAAAGAGAAAGCTTTCATCCAGTGTATTGAAACAACTTTATTGTCATCATATTGCCAAATATCTATGTCATCGGTCCTTATTAAAAATATAAGCATACGAAAAAAGTAGGATGACATGAAAATCCATACTACAAAAATTTTCCATTACTTGAAACACCCACTCAATGCAACATATGAAAATCAATGCAATATGAGAAGGAAACAAGCTCATTTAACAAGGAAAACAAGTACAAACACACATATTCCAACCAACAACGGTCAAGATGGTTGTACAAATGTTTTGTTATCAAGATGAAGATCCCAAATGTTCATGATTGATGACAAGGGTTAAAAATGATTCCAGAAAGGATACATGCAAGGGAAGATGATGAAGGACACTAGGTCCAATGAAAAAGTGTAGTGTGCAATGAAAAATATCAAGCAACTAGATGTGCCCCAGAGTACCGACGAAGCAAAAATAGGCTAGCTTTGCAAATGGTTGTAAGTCAAATGATCCATGAGTCATTTAATTCATGAACACATGAAAATTCTAACAAGATATGGAATGAATACCATGTGTAAGACACGAGTTTCAGCCACTATGAGCTGGTTTACCTATTTTTGCAAATTTTACAATTTTTAGGATTTTTGAAAAAGTTTTGAAATTTTTTTTTGGATTTTGAATTGATTTTTTTTTTTAATTTTTTTTTTTTAGACTTTTGATGATAGAGAAGAAGTTAGAAGTATCATAAGAATCTCCCAGAGAAAAATAAATTCCCCAGGAGAAGAAAGAAGCAACATGCAAAAAAATAATGCCCCAACACAATGGAAAGATTAACAAAATAATTATTTAATAAAAAATAATTATTCGATGGAGTGTGTAGAAGAAGGATATTGCCTAGGAGCAATAAAATTGTCCTAGTGAGAAGAAATGAGTACCAGATGGAAAATAATGCCCCAACATGGTGAAAAAGTAAGGAAAATAATTATTTAAATAAAATAACTATTCACGGTGAGTAGAAGAAGAGTTAGAGTGTGATGTTATATGGTTTGATTTCACACTTTTGTATGTATCATGATGATAGTTGAGATGTTTGTACCACATGTGTTTGATTTTGACATGATAGATCCATAGATGATATCAATTGTATTGTACATGTGATGCTCTAGATTAGTGGATGGGATGACACGATGATATTGGTGCGGGGGGATAGATTTTGATATTTGTGATCCCTCTTTCCCCCATTTGATGATATGATACGTGATGATTAGCTTAGCATTCATGTGTGATGTATACTTAGCATTTTTATTTATATGATGTATAGATGATGTTAGATGTGATGATATTGATGGAGATATGATGATGTGATAACAAAACAATGTACATGCAACAAGCAAACACAATCAAATGTTAACAAAATACACAATGCCAACCAATCATGAATTAACACAACTATGTACAATTATTTACAAGCATGCAAAAACACACTGCATATGTACAAGTAAGAATGAATCTAATCTAAGCAAGAAAAGACAAAACTTACCAAAGTATGTCTAAGAAATAAACTATACAAATGTACAAACAAGCAACAACTATACAAGCAAACAATGTACACAAACAAAGCAAGAAACAAGATAAAGTAAGTAAACTAAAGTTATGTTTTTGCAAGATTGTTTTGTGAAGCACTTTTCTACTATTGTTTTTTTGTGTTTTGTGAAACAATTTTCTATTGTTTTTGTGTTTTTGTGAAACAATTTTCTATTTTTTTGTGATTTTCGTGAAACAATTTTCTATTATTTTTTGATTTTCTAAGGTTTTCCAAAGCTACACACAGTAAACCAGAAACGTGGATGCCCCAACGTTAGATAGAGAATATACAAGGGCAGGCACCACATGCTTATAAATAGGAAGGTGAAGTCACAAAAGTGCCCCCAACGTTAGATGGGGAATATGCAAAGACCATCCCTTCACAGATTAATCAAGAGGAGAAAAATTTGATCAAGGCTTGATAGGATAGGTTCATAGGGAATCTCAGATGCATGTGAACTAGCCCTAGGCTAAGTAAAAGTACCCTCCAGATGCAAGATGCTTGTGAACAATGAATCCTCCCAAGGCACCAAAACCGGTTTTCACCAAGGGACCTATCCAACGTGCCACAATTGCGTGGTTTTCACATATGGATGACTTGTTTTCTCTTTTTTTTTTTCTTATTTTAATTTTTTTGTATTTTGATCATTTTTACTCTTTTTTTGTTTGTTTTTTATTTTTTGCACCATGTTTAAGCATAGAACCACTTAAGGTGCATGGAATTCATAGGTTCATGGAGCTCATCACCATTGGGATGGGAAAGTTTGTATGCTCCCATACCATATTTGGCCATAATGACATAAGGTCCTAACCAATGTGGTTCAAACTTGCCTTTCTTCTCTCTTTTTACCCTTGTGTTGAACTAATTTTCTTTCATGACCAAATCTCAACCTCAAACTAATGAGGTATGATCCTTTTGTTGTAATTTCTGGAGACTCTTTTTTTGATACACTTTGAGATGGTTAAGGGCGTGGATGCACTTTTCATCCAGGAGTTCTAATTCTGCCATCTGGCCACTCTGTAATCCTCATCCTTGTCCAGGTAATCCCTAAGAGATATTCTCGGGAAGGAAGCTCAATTTCCAATGGGATGATGGATTCGGTTCCAAATACTAGGGAATAGGGTGTCACACTAGTAGGAGTGTGAATGGAGGTCCTATAAGCCCAAAGGGCTGGGTGAATTTGTAAATGCCAATTGTGACTTGTCTTACTCACCATCTTTTCCATGATTTGAACCAATGTTTTGTTAGTGGCTTTAGCTTTGCCCATTACCTTATGGATAATATGGCATAGACCATTTCAATTTTATTTGAAATCATGACAAAGGTCCTTCACTATCTTTTTCTTGAATGATTTTCCATTGTCAGTAACTATGGCCACAGGAATGCCATACCAAGATAAGGTGATTCATGATAAACTTTGAAATCTGAGCTCCTATAACATAAGTCAAAGGAACAACCTCCACCCACTTAGTGAAATATTTGTAGTTGTGATGATGTGAGTATGACCATCAGATGAGGTAGGGGTGAGATTTCCTATTAAATCCAATCCCCATTTGGAGAATGGCCATGGGGTTGTGATTGGTTATGCAATGGTTGTGATGGCGCATGGATGAAATTTCCATACTTTTGACATAATACGCATTTCCTTACATAGTTACAATAGTCCATGTTTCATAGTAGGCCAATAGTATCCTACTCTCAAAAATTTCTTAGCTAGAACCATTCCATTTGTATGGGCACCACACACCCCTTCATGCACCTCTTTAATCACTTGAATGACTCTACTACATCTAGACAACGCAACAGATTCCCATCATAGCCATGATGATAGAGTGTATCTCTTAGAGAGGGTATAATGGGATATCTGGAGATAAGGATTTGTTTTTCAAGATGGGAGATGTCAGGAGGGAAGGTGTTGTGTTTAAGATAAGTATAGATGTGCACATACCATGGGGAATAGGGACCAACAACTTCACAAGCCAAACATGATTCAGGCATATCATACACAGGTTGGCGTAGATTCTCAACAAAGAATGACATGTCATTTCTCTCTGGTGGAATTCATAGCATAGAACCTATGGTTTCCATAGCGTCTACGGATATGTTTTGTGCTCTTGGAATCTACTCAAATGTGATACACAAAAATACTCTTTCAAGGTTTCCACCAATTTTTTGTAGGGGATGAGTTTCTCATCCTTGAATTTATACTCATCATTGAACTTTCTTGATGATCAATTGTGAATCACCAACGATCTTAACATGATGGATATCCCATTTGATTGCTAGTTTCATCCTGTGATGAGTGCTTCATATTCCACAATGTTATTTGTACAAGGAAAACCAAGGTGAAAATCTTGAGGTATAGGGTCACCTGAAGGAGTAATTAAAACCACACCTACCCCCAACCATGAAAAGTAAAATATCCATCAAAGTGCACCTGCCACATGACATATTCCTCAATATATAATAATGAAGTGTCTAGAAGCTCCAAACTTACAGGCTCTATTCCTAATAAAGGTGCTTCTACTAACTATTCATGAGTACTTTCCCTTTTACCAACTTTTGATGCACATACTCAATGTCAAATTCACTTAGTAGAATGATCCAATTATCCATTCTACCTATAAGGGTGGGTTTTGACAACATGTACTTAAGCAGGTCAACTTTGGATATAAGCTTGGTTTTAGTGTTCAACAGTAATGGAAAAGTTTTTGGAAGGTGAAAACTACATCCAAACAATATTTTTCAATCTGAGGGTAGTTGAGCTCATAAGTAATGAGAGTACGACTGAGATAGTACACAATTTTTTTTATGGTTGAGGTCATATTAGGCTAGAAACACACCAATAGCAAATTGTGTGTCATAAAATATATACAAGAAGTGGCTCACCAGGAGTTGGAGGCATGAGGACAGGTGGATTGGCTAAGTACTACTTAAGCAAGGTGAAAGGCCTGTTATTGCTCTAGTCCCCAAATAAAGGTAACATCCTTTTAAATAGATGGTAAATGAATGACACTTATCGACAAGTTGGGAAATGAAGCGACGGATGGCTTGTATCTTTCCTTGCAAGCTATGCACAGTTGTTTGATGTTTTTGGAGGAGGCATTTCAGTAATGGTTAAACTTTAGTGGGGTCTACCTCAATCCCTCTTTGAGATACAATGAATCCTAGAAACTTTCCTGATAGTACGCCAAACACACACTTCTTAGGATTTAATCTAAATTTGTATTCCCATAAGCATTTGAAGATACACCACAAAATATCAAGGTGATCTGCTCTTGTCTTGGATTTCCCAAGGATATCATCCACATAGTCTTCCATGATGTCATGAATCATATCATGGAAAATCATGGTCATTTCCCTTTGATAAGTTTCTCCTGCATTTTTAAGGCCAAAGGGCATTACCTGATAACAAAAAGTTCCCTAGGGGTTGTGAAGGTTGTCTTGTGTTGATCCTCATCTGTGATTTTGATTTGATTGTAGCCTAAAAATCCATCCATAAGTGATAAAATTTCATATCCTACGTAGTTGAATCAACAATCATATCAATATTGGGAAATGGGAAATCATCCTTTGGACATGCCTTATTAATGTCTCTAAAATCCATACAGATTCTTATCCCGATAGGTTTCTTTTGTACGGGGACTATGTTTGATATCCATTCTAAGTAATCAATAGGTCGAATAAAGCCCACCACTAACAATCTTTCTAACTCTTCTTTAACTAGAAGGGCCACTGCGGATGCATTTTTCTAAGATTTTGTTTGATGGGCTTGGTGTCTGCGTGCACTACTAGGTTATGCACTACCAAAGTTGGATCCAATCTTGGCATATCCTTATAGGACCATGCAAATACATCTAAAAATTCCTTGCAGAAGCATGGTGAATGTTTTTTGTTCCCATGCCGAGAGTGAAGCTCCTAGTTTGACTATCTTTGGATCGTCTTCTGTTCCAATATTCACATCAATGGTTTCTTCTACTAGCATTTTTGAAAAATCCTCCATACGCGTAGGATCGGGAGGAAGGTTGAGATCTTCTTCCAAGGGTGTCTCTACAATATTTTCACCCTTGGCGTGGTCACTTTTCTTGTCCATTGATTTTTTTACTTGTTTGTTAGCCAATGCCTCAAAGAGGTTTTCACTATGTGACTTGGACTTTTTTTTTGTCAGGATTTTCATTGAACTTTTCCCTCACTTTTCTCAAGTTTTGCTAACCACAAAGCTCAGCTTCCTTGCCAAAGTACGCACATGTATCTAATTCAATGTAGAAACCCTTCTTATGGTCTCCAATTGGAATTGTATCTCAAATTCCCATGAATTTGTAATGGCTTCATCATTTTCAAAGAGATCCAATGGCACATGATGTTGTTGGTCCCATTCAACAAGGAAAGGGTAAACAAGGTCAATTTTAGGTTCAGTAGGGGTTATGGTGAGGAAATCAATATTCATGAATAGGTTTATGGAGGCAAGATCCTCGTATTGGCTACAATGGGAATCTGTATCACTATCTAAATAATCAGAGCTATCTTCACGCTTAGAACATGTGGCATCTTGATCATTGGGGTGTGATCCATAGGGTCAAATGTTGATGTTGTACCTTTCCATCTTGAAATGTGGGAGAGGAACTGGTTCTCTCGGTCCTTTCTCATTCTTTCCACATCCTAGACCCTTGTAGCCCATGGAATACATCATTTGGCTAGACTTCTCATACTCAGGGATTTGGTAGCAAGTTGGTTGAGTATCTTTTGGGACCCAAGTCGTAGGTGGGTCCAACAATTTCTCTTCAGCGAGCAACCCTCTAGGTAAAAATGACCCAATAGTTTGCTCATCTCTAGGCCATCTAAAATGATAGTTGGGTCGACCTCTAGTTTTAGGTGACAATGAGAGGTCTGAAACCAAAAGAGCTTGTTGCACATTATACTCCCCATAACCATATTCTAGAACCTTCATCTCCCATGAATCAAAAGGGAAGTTGATGTAGAAGCATCATGGGTGTAAGAACTTAGGGAATCTAAATCTACTCGTGACTCCATGGCTTTGGATTGAAGAGGAACAACTATATCAACAGAGGGACACGTATAGGCACCCTTACGCATAAAACTATTGAGAGATCTACAATGAGTGAAGGGCTCTAGATCTCCTTGTATCGTGATAGTGTGTCCCTCGTGTTTCAATTTGATGCATTGATGGAACGTTGATGGCATGACCTATATGGCATGAATCCATGGTCGGCCAAGAAGCATATTATATGGGAGTTCTAAGTCCAAGACATGAAACTTCATGTGATGACAAGTGGGTCCAACTTCCATGGGTAATGTGATTGTGCCATCGACTCCCTTTCTATGTTGTCATAAGCGGTTATGGTAATGATGTGGGACTCAAGGTCTTCTTCTGTATGTCCCAATTTCTTAACTAATTTCAATGTGCATATATTCAACCTTGATCCGTTGTCCACAAGCACCCATTTTATCTTTTGGCGGGTGACGAATACCTCAATATACAAGGAGATTATGCATTGGATCTTCAATAGGGATCTCCCTATGATTAAAGGAAATGTACTCAGTTGGGACAATGTTGGCTACCACAACTTAAAGATGTGTAGGATCTACTTCTAGTGGCACTCTTGACCCCTGAAGAGTTTTGTATAAAATTTCCTTATGTACATTTAATATTTTGAGAAGATCCAAGATTGAAATCTTGGCAAATGTCTTCTCAAGTTGTTCTAAGAGGTTGTACCTACCATCTTGTGGGTCGACAGAGGGTTCAAGAATCATGAGGTGGGCACGCCTTGTTACCATAGTGCAATCCTTTCCCTTGATTCGAATGGTGTTCACATGGTCACTAGGAGAGTAGATACATCTAATGAGTGAATCATAATGATTATTTTCCTTCTTGGTATATAGATAATTCACCACTTTGTAACTTTAGGATGACTCTCCTTGATCCGGATTTTTCTCATCTAACTTACCATGTTTAGGGAATGGTTCTTTAAATATTCCCATCTTTTCATTTGACGTCATCTGATTTTTCTTCAGGGTATCCACTTCTATCTCCCCATTTTCGATGAGGTCTTGGATGTAATGATGAAGTCATAGAAACTTGTCCATTTTGTGTCCCTTGACATGATGTAATTCAAAATAGTCATTCTCTTTGTACCATGGTGGTTTTGGAGCATTGTCATCAAAGGGTTGTTTTGGGGATAAGTCACCATGTGAGCCGCATCCAATTGCTTCAATATGGCTGACAAAGGCTCATTGAGAGGAGTGAACATTCTACATTTAGGTGGTGGTTGAATAGGTCCTTTGGTTAATTTAAAAGGTTGACTAGTTTGAACCATTTGCACGCATTTGGAATCTATGATCCCGTCTCCCACCACGTTCTTGTTTTTGTTGAATATTTTCAGCTTTTCCGTAGGTTTTTGCATTTTGGTTATCCTTAGAGTGTGGTTTAATGGTTCCTTTGGTACAATAAGGGATTTCTCTATTTGAATTCCCTTTTCAATAACCTCTTCAAGGTGTGAACACAATGCATTTGCAGATGAAAAGTGATGTCTAGGTTGAGATTGGGCACAAAGATACTCACCAGCTATTTTTCAGGGAATGCACAAGGGAAGTGACTGGCTATCCCTCTCCATCTTTGCAGGAAGCTAGTGAATGTCTCGTTAGGATGTTGTTTAGTGCCACACAAGTCTGCCATGGTTATGTCACTTTCTATGTTATACGAGAAGTTCATACAAACCTTTCTTCCAGTTCAGACCATGTAAAAATAGACCCATGAGGTAAGCGAGTGAACCATTCCAAGGCTTGTCCCCTAGACTCTTTGGAAAGAGTCATATGAGGTAGTTTTCACTATAGGCCACTTCTTGGCATGCCATGTAAAAATATTTTACATGGTCTCATGGGTCACCTTTCCCTCTATATTTGTCAAATTTTGGCATGTCAAATTTTTAGGGAAGGGTTGAAGCGTCATAGTTTTTTCAAATGGATAGGGACATAGCTCTTCATATTGATATTTTTTTCTATTCCCCATAGTGCTCTCTTGAGGCTTGTAAGTTTCTCTTTCATAGATTGCATTTATTGAGTGAGTAATTATTCTTTAGTAGGAGAAGCAAGGATATATACATAATGATGTTCCATATTGTCTTCTCCTTGATTTTCCAGTTGAAGTTCACTAATTTTGACCTTAGGTTTTGTTTTTGTACATTCTTGTTTGTTTCTTTTTGTACATGAGATGTTAACAAAGCCAATTGTCGACTAAGGTTGCTAATTTTTGTTGAATAGTAACTTCTTCTTTGAAAGGTTCCTCTTCTTCTTCATGTTGCAGAGGTTGTTCAACATTTTCATGTTCTATTCTGACTTTACGTGGTACTTTAAGGAAAGGTATTCTATATCCCACTACATTATCATTTCCCACGTTAGAAGTAGAAGCATGTCCATGTGTTAAGATATCATCCATATTAATAAGAGGTTTCTCCTCTTCATTAGCATCATTTGTAGGTGGGATTGCCTCTTGTTCGATAGGAATTCTAGCTCCCAACTCCACAACTCATGCCAGTACCCGATCCTTGTTTCTAAAAAGGAATTCATCTAAAAATTTGGGGCCAAAGTGAAACTCTGTATATGGTGATTCCAACTCATCACTCGCTATGATCTATCATTTCTTCTACTTCCTTCTCTGTGGAGAATAAAGGCCCAAGATCATGGCCAATAAAATGGTTTGACCCTTGTTTATTTGAGGCTTCCCAAGTTTGTGTTTGTATTACTTCCAAAGCTTTCTTTTTGAGTCCTAATCTTGTTTTAGGCGCCACGATGTGCATAAGGTTCAATAAGGTATCTGTGAATGTGTTGAAATATTTTTATCAAACCTAAGTGAAAAGAAGGAATGTCAAGAAATTAAGGAATGTTATGAATGTCAAAAGAACCAACATGACACAATAATTTTCTCTTAAATAAATGATCCAAGCAAGAATCAGTCACACAATGTTGAGTTTCAAACCAAATAATAAAATGAATTACTTCCTAAATTTGTCTTTGAAAAGGTAGTTGGTGTTGTATGATGATTAACAAAATGTCCCTACTTATTTCGAGTTCAAATAAATGAACAAGGCATAAGTAATAACAAGATTTTATTGTTACCTCCAAACAAAGTATACTAGAAGCAAGTTCAAATTCAATTAAGACCTATATTCCAAAGGGTGTCAGTTACGATTGTGGGTGACACAACAATTTCACCAAGATATGTTAACCAAAATTTATGAGAAAGTAAGGTATTAATATCAAGATGATATTGATATAACATGCACAAGTGGTAATGCTTAACACTCTTCAGAATTGAGGTAATAATTGAAATCAAACTAAAGCAATAGTATACCTAGGAATTGTTAAAGTGTATACTAACCTTACAATATAGATATTTAGGCCAAGTTTACAAGAAACAAGACATAAATACCAAAATTGTAGTGTCACGATATAAACAAGATAACCATTCAAAGGAGAATCAAAGTGATGAACCAAGCCTAACTACGATGATGATCTTGACTTGGGTATCAAGATCAAAAAGGATACTAATGATATGAAAATGTCTCCACACACTTTAGACATTTAATAACCTAGCCATGAAACATGGATGGGCGTAAATGGAAACAATGGTGAAACAATCAATTGATAATGCAAATGAAGTCACTCCTATTTTTATCAACAAAGTGTCAAAAGAAAGTGAAGGAAGTAGATCAATTAGGGTTAAAAATGTTGGCCTCTCTTCAGTAGAATTTTGCCTTGCCTTAGGGAAAGTGAAAAACTAAGAAAAAGTAACGCTTCACATGTTTCGTGATGAACAATAGCTCTTAACTCAAAATTGTCTTTGATGTGGTCCAAGTGGGCTCCTAGTCAAAGATAGCTTCCTGGGTGGTTCACTCAACTAGGTGTCACCAAGACCATCTTAAGCAAGCTTGATTTACCCAAAAGTCACACTGACTAATTTGGGAGTATCTCGGCTTTACTTTACCCCCTTCAAGCACAGTGGGCAATAAATGTGTCCATCGTGTACTCTCACTGGGGTAGCCATACATACGGATGACTTGTGACGCTAAATCTCACAAATGGTAGTACTAGTCAAGTAGGTTGTGCAGAGCACTTCCGTTTCTTCCACAAGGTTCCCTCTTACATGGACTACTTTGGGGTTCCTAGGACCACCCCCATTGTTGTAGCTTAAGGCTTATGCCAAAGGGGTTATGTCCTAGTTTTAAGTGGATGGGACATACCCTTATCTAAACCTGCAAATACAGTGTGTTGATTGTTGTGTGTTTTTATCTTTTAAATTAGATGTGGTTTTATTGAACACCTTTTGGTAACTTGCACAAAAATTATATTAGTAGTTTAATTTTGTTTTGAACTCCTTTCTTTGACAAGCATTTTTAGGTCCTGCACTCAAGCGTTAGTAGTTCTCTAAGAAAATCACATTATTTAAAAGAGGATTAAGGGTTGCTTTTAATTCTCAAGATCATCAAAGGATGCAAGAGAAGAGCATACATAACAAATAATCCAACTAAAAAGTAAAGAAAAGATTTGCAATCAATGAACCATACAAAAATCTTGATAAATGTTTATTCCCTTAAACCAAAAGATGACATTTCCAATTTACCAAATGTTATAAAATGAAGACTAAAGTTGCTTTTGATTCTCAAGATTACCCTAAGGTACAAGAGAAGAGCATACAAAAACATTAAGCCAACTATATAGAAATGGAAAACTTCAAATCAAAGGACCATTCAAAAATGCTTTGTAAAAGGCTCATTCCCTTAAGTAAAATTAAAAATTAAATTTCCAATTTTAATCCCAATGTTAAAAAAATAGAGATCAAAGTTGTTTTTGATTCTCAAGATCACCAAAAAGTGTTATTGGTGTAGGATATTTACCATGCACATATTTTATGTACATGGGATTCCTCCACATAGGTGATTCACCATTCTTAGGTGTCCTAGGGTGTCATTATGGCCCTACACACGTCATAGAGCGTCATAGTAGTTACATTTGACCGGCTATTCCGAGAATGTAACTCCCACCTCTTGATGGCTATATTTTTGGGGGAGTTACACACCCCATTACTATATGTAAACCCTTTCATCTTGAGCATTACATGGTGGAATGGAACAAAGGAGATTTTTGTGACTTATTGAGGTTTTTCCCATTTGTCGAATCTTTGCATGCACATTCGGTTGATGCTCACTCCTCCCGAGATCTCTTCACATTGTCATTTGTACGTCTGTTGATATGCACCTCGTCCCTCGTGATCCTTGCTTGTAGGTTTTGTACCTTTTACATGGTATCGAGTGGATCTTTTGGATCCGTGCAATCTTTGGTGTTGATCGTGCATTTTAAGCTTCGATGTGATATTCGATTCTCGTGTGTGCGTCGTAATGGTTATTCCTACTGTGCGTTTATTGCATTGGTTTCAAGAATCCTTCATTTTTAGGTTTATCTTGTGGGTTTGAGTTTGTGTTTGGACTTGGACCACCCATTCTTCACTTTTCTTGATCTTCAGCTTGCATTTTGGGTTGTCATTACCACATTTTGCATTACTCCCGCTAACCTACACTCTTGGCATCTACCGCTCGTGTTCTTGTGTTGACGCTTCGCATATTGGTCACTTGGAGGCTATCCTTCCTAGTTAGTGTTTCTATTAGCATTTCCGTGTTCTTGCTCATGGCTTCGATTGCTGCTCATGGCTTTGACTAAGCATCTCTACTACTGCACCACCTTCTCACCATTCTATGTATTCCACTCCATGGAAACCCCTCCAATGACTCCCTCTACTCATGCTTTTTCCAGATCTTAGTTCTTTGCCTTGCTCTATTCATGGATCTTACTTCTTCCGAGTCATGGTTTCCTTTTCCACTATGATTTTATTTCCATGGCCTTGCCTCGACTCCTTCAACTCTTTAGGTTTTCACTACTTGCTCGGTCTACCTATGTGTGGACATTTTTACTTCTTAGTGGATTTGCTTTGGATCAACTTGTGCTTCGATCCCATGACTAGTGCATGTGTTTTCTGAGGTGTCTTTGGTTTGACCCTGCTTGTGGCTTCTTCAGACTTGGCACTGCCTGGTTTCTCCCTCCAACCAACCCACCTCTGCATCCCTTCATCGAGCTTTCCTACACCACCGGTCATTGGTTTCCCACTTGGTTGACTCTACCCAAGTGAACCTGCATTCCAGTCTCATGCTTGTAGGTTGCATTCCATTCACACGTTTGTTACCTATCCTTCCATCTCATGGAATCTTTGTTTGGTGTTCGTTTATAGCTCGGCCTAGTTTGGAGGTTAAAAAAATCCCTTTTTAATGATTTTAAGGAAAAAAACATTCATTTTATGGCATTGTAATATTTTTTGGGGTCCATTTGCTTGTAATTATGTCCTTCATTTGTGTGTTGAAGATGGAGGGTGAGGTCCGAAGTTGGCGGGGAGGCTAATTCCCTAGCAAGAAAAACAAACCTTGCTTAAAACTTGATGACATTTCCAATGAGTACCCACACGATACCCTTTGCACCCATTTCAGGAAGTTTTTAAATCAGTTTGCAAAGCCTATTGACATTTTCCATCAGTTGTGGGAATCATTTTCTTCTTTATAACTTTTCACTCACTTTGCTTTCGGTTTTGAGTGCTTCTTTAGTCAAAGTTGTATGATTTTTCACACATTATGTGATGATATTGTCATTTTTGTAAAACTCACTACTTTATAAAGTGCCACATTCTAGGGGCTTCACTTTAGTACTCTTGGGTTTTCACATGTAGACGCATTATTGGTGAGTCCGATGTCTTGCTTTTATGCACCTTGCACTTTTCATTCTGCGTCATGGAGAGTGCTCTTTCCAGACTTAAGTGTCATAGGATCACTGTACAACCTCCACCACTTCTCATCGGTAGAGGGAACTATTCAGCTTGGCGTGCTTCCATAGAACGTTACTTCACTCACGAGGGTCTTTCACCCTTCTTACATGGGTCAGTTCCTACACCCACTGATCATCATCATCTGGAGGACTTCCTTGACACTTGTGACCATGTATTTGGTCACATGATGATGCATGTCTTTCGATCTCTCTAGTTTCACGTGGCAGATTCAGATTCACCCCACTGTGTCTAGAGCATTCTTGAGTCCCTCTATGGAGACCCTTCACATCTGCCGCTATTGTTGTTGTTGTTGTTGATTCATTTATCTCCTCTATTTTTTTGTGTGATGACAATTCCATTGACATAGATTTTCTTGGTTCGACTTCTGATGATGAGGATTGTGCACCCAGTTCTGATGTCGAGATTACTATAGAGGACTCTTCTCGTCCTTCTCTCACTATTCCAAAGAGTGTTGACACATCCCACATCTCATTAGATATTGAGTAGTCTCCTATTCAATCTCATACAGTCATCACACCCGCCTCTTTTCCACTTTTAGTGTGTGAGGACCCTTTCACTCCTCTACCTTCATTGGATGACTCATACCTATCTGACATCATTCTTCTATTTGTTGAGCCCCCTCATTGGGACGAGTATCTACCTGACCTTGGTCATCTTTTCATAGATTACACTTGTGATGTACTACAATTTTGTCATCCATCTATAAGTATTTCGAGAGGAGTTCATCATCTCCATTGTTGAGGGTGCCCCTTCTCAGGACTCTTATCGCTTCCACTTTTTTGGAGACCTTCATTGATCACCCTTGCTTGTGGATCCATTTTCTATCATGGGGGATGTTTTGTTTCCTTCACATTAGTTGGACATCCTTTCTATAGGTGTTCACCCTTCATACTATGATAGTTCTCCACTCGTGAAATTACTGTCAATTCCTTCACACTCACTTGCTAGACCTATGTCCTGACCGGACTCAATGTTCTTCGTGCTTCTACCTTCAATTTCCTTCATGGAGTGGGAAGACTTTCAACACTTCATTTTTGTCCTTCCTAATGGTAGGCACAAAATTCAGTGTAGGTGGCTCTTCTTCAGTCTAGAGGTAGAGGATCTTGTCATCGACATTATTTTGGGAGACCTCTTAGAGTTGCAGAGTTTATATCCATCCATGGAATCTTCTACATTCCTCTCATCTCCCTCTTCTTCTCTCTTCTTCATCTTTCTGAGAGATTTCCCTTTTGTACATGGGTACCTTTTCAGGCTCATCTATAGCTGGGACCCATCTTTGGCATATTTCTTAGATTAGAGAGTGGACTTGTCTCTCTTTTAGGGGGAATTTTTCCCACTGGGTTTTCTCCTTTTACTCCACTTTTCAAGATCTTCTTGTTCGTGGGTACCTCATCAGGCTTGTTGTTGAGGACCCACTTCTCCTTGTTTTCATCTATGTGTCCACCTAAGCTATGCTTCAGGGGGTGTTGGTGTAGGATATTTACCATGCACATATTTTATGTACATGGGATTCCTCCACATAGGTGATTCACCATGCTTAGGTGTCCTAGGGTGTCATTATGGCCTTACACGCGTCATAGGAGTTACATTTGACCGGCTATTCTAGGAATGTAACTCCCACCTCTTGACGGCTACATTTTTGGGGGAGTTACACACCCCACTACTATATGTACACCCTTTCATCTTGAGCATTACATGGTGGAATGGAATAGAGGAGATTTTTGTGAATTATCAAGGTTTTACCCATTTTTGAATCTTTGCACACACATTTGGTTGATGCTCGCTCCTCCCAAGATCTCTTCATGCTACTTTGTTTGCACGTCCGTTGATGTGCACGTCGTCGTCCTGTGATCCTTGCTTGCGGGTTTTCATACCCTCTTACAGATGCAAGAGAATATCATACACACGCTTTGGTCTAAATCAAGTAAAGCATGGAAATACGACATTCAACAAAACATTAGACACGTTAAAAAATGACCAGTTTTAAAATAAAAGGAAAACATGTAATTTTTGTAAGTATGACTCCCGGATTTATATTTTCATTACATAGTTAATTTCAATACCTTTCCAGCGTTAAAAAATGGAGTTATTTCAAGTTTGGGAGAAATTTATGGCCTTTGGAAGATGGGTTACACATATGCTCTTATGCTCACAGGTATGCACTTGACATGCACTCAAAAAATGTCAAAAAAAAGTCCCTTAATCTGTAAAATGGTTGAATTTTTTCAACCAAGATTCAATTTTGACAACAACCCATCACATTAATATATGAATATAAGACTCAATGCTATCAAACATTAACATACATGCTCAAGAATTTAAAATTTTCAAGAAATTGGTAAAACTAGCATGTAGAACAATGAAAAAGTAAGCTCTAAAAATGAAAACATGATGAAATCTTGAAATTTTCTCACCAATATTTAATTTTGATAGCAACCCACCACATTAATATATAAATATAAGACTCAACACTATCAAACACTAACCTACATGCTCAAGAATTTAATATTTTCAAGAAATTGACAAAACTAGCATGTAGAATGTTGAAAAAGTAAGCTCTAAAAATGAAAACATGGAGAAATCTTGAAATTTTCTCATCAATTCAAATTTTAACAGCACTTCACCTCCTTTATACCTATAAGGAATAATCAACACATGCAAACTCAACACAACAAGTTGGATCAACATGTGTAAATTAGGATTAGTAACCAAAAATGAAACTTAAGCGTAAAAAATTGAAATTATATGCAAAGGACAATGGATTAAGTCCCACTAGGTGTGCCATATGTATGCATGAAGTATTTAGTAATGCAAGTAAATTTGAAACTAACACCTAGTAAATTCAATACAATACTAAACTAAACCTATGCATCATCATGCTAAGAGATTAAACAAAGCTAACCTATCAACATTTCTACATTAAACATGAAATGAACATTTCAAGTTAATATGCTAAATAAACTAACTTCTATATCTTATTAAATGCTAAAAAAAGATGTGATTGAACCTAGTTAGACCTATAGCAATCAAAGAGTTGATTATGTGATTGAAATCCCAAAGTTTCTAAGAATGGAGTCTTGTCAAATCATAGCTACAAGACCATTTGACATATCTCCATATGACTTCAAAACTTGGGTGGATGAATAAAAGAAATGGAGAAGGAAATATCTTCTAATGGAAGAATGCTCAAAGATGATAAATGGCTATAGTGTATGCTCTATGCTCATTTAGGAATGTAGGAGGAGGTCTCCTTATATAGCTCAATGGATAGAAGAATCTCTACATCCCTCTTCATGTGGGATAAATGGAGAGGTTGAGTTAGTTGTGGATAATGAAGGTTTAGAAAGGGTTGAGTCAACCTTATGAGATTTTATTTTTTCCTTTAGTAACCCATTGGGTTTAAGGGGAATTTATTAATTAACCAAAGTGATTAATTAATAGGTGTATAAACTTATAGAAGTTTTTAGAGGAATAGTTAGCATGATTTAGACTATGAGAGGATTTTAATCAAATAAATGACAATTTATTGATTAAATAGAAGAGATAATTAATTAATTAAGAATAATTAATTAATCTAGATAGAAAGGGAGTTGATTAATGGAAGGTTGTTAATTGGCATCGTTGTTAGATAGAAGAGTTAATTAAATAACTTAATGTAATTAATTAATGATGATAGTGGAGAGAATGTGCGATATTGATGATATGTCGTCAATTTGTGGGAAAGGGTATAATTAGTGTAATTTAAGTATTTAAATTGCTCGAGCTAAATTATAGGTGTCTACAAGTACAATGCATAGAAGAGCATATGCAAAATGTGTAATGTGCCTAGTAGGGTAAATGCTATGTTATGCGAGATGCGTAGATGCATAGTATATGTAAGACACAAGATGTAATATGTAAGGTGTAGAATGTAAAATGTAAGATGACGTGTATGATGTGTGAAAATGTGCAATATGTAGTGGCTATGGTGCAATATGACTAGAATGTGTATGATGTATGTAGGAATATGTGTGATGTGTATAGCCTGTAATGTAGTGTGTAATGTGTAGATTATGTAGGATTTTTTGATTATATGTGGTGCCTAAAGTGTAATGACTATTATGCAGTATGTGGGGTTCATGTGTAGAGAATGCCCTCAACGGTCAAGTGTGATGCTAAGTGTGGGATTCATGCGTATGCTAAGATTTATGTGTATGTGATGAGAGACTAAGATGTCATATATTTTTAGGGGGAAATATAGATTTCATTACCCACAAGTGTGTGTTAATGAATAAACTATCTGATGAAATTTGAAGATGACACTTCCCCATTCAATGTAAGTGTGAATGAAGGTATGTGACCATGCACTAAAAATGATCGTATATTAGATATATGCTACAAAAATGAGTGAAGTCTATGTGCATGTGATGGATGAGTATATTGTGGATAGTGTGGTGTAACCAAATGTGTACGTGAAGGATATATGTGCAAAGTAGAATGTGACAATTGATGAACACTAGTGTGGAATGAATCGAGGTGGATATTTTTGTCTAGATGTAGTAACCATCCTAGGAATTGACCTATAGCGGTGCATGGGACTAGAAGAGAAATGAGATTGTATAGATGGTATACGAGTGGGTGAATTAGGAGGATATGGGGCTTTACGCTCTTGAAGTTTTGACTCACTAGATGAAGTAGGTGATGCAATCGATGTTAGTGTGATGATATCGAGAAAATGGGATATATGCAGAACACCAATTATAACAATAACTTGATTGTTATGAATTAAATTTTGATGCAAATGAGATATTGTGACCTATGAATCTAATTAATACCCAAGAGCATGTCATACCCATTGACTACTTGTCCCACAAGAAAGGTTATAAGCATAGTGAGAGGACCAAATATAGCATGTAGCTTAACAACACCATATGAATTTTTCATGGGAAATGAAATTTTTGATAATGGATAGCTAATATAGATAAGAAGTGGGATAAAACACGTGATAATGGGCCAAGATGGATTAAACTTTGTATTATTGATATAAACTGATCCAATAGAAGCACTAATATGAAAGTGATTAAAAGAGAATGCGACATCATAGTCATGGTCAAAGAAATAAGTGATCGATGGAGAATTGTTAGTATGTGCCACAAAAATTTCAAGAGTTCTTAATGCAAGAGGAGGCATTGCTTGGTAAACAAAGTTAGCAAAAGATTCAGCCACTTTTGTGTCATGTTTGGGTAGAGGGTTGTTAAATATTTTGAGCTTATGATTTTCATTGATAGGTGGAGAAATTGTAGGTTTTAAAAGCTCAATTTTACCACTATCAATCAAACCCTGAATGAGAAATCGAAGTCGAAGCAAATAATCAATGGAGTTTCCTACACACTAAAGATAGCCACAATGAGAATTTTCATCAAAACTACGTTCTTTTTTCAAAATGGATCTATTTGTAGTGGAGAAGGAAGTGTAATGAGGTTACTATCGACAAGTTTCAATAGTAAAATATGTTGAGTTACACTAAACTTGGTGAAGATATGCTAATGTGGTTGTGATTGAAGATCCTTAGTAGTAGATACTACATTAACGATAAATTTTGTGTCTGTTGGTTTAGTTGTAGATGGTTTAAATGTTGACTTATTTTTAAAACGGTTAGAGGACGATGCTTGCTCTTGGTATTTAATATTTTCTATATCTAAGATATTGATTTCATGAAGATGAATAGTATGAAAAAGGTGATTGAAAGAAGGAGAGGTATTAAAGAGAACACTCTCCGGAGAGGTGGTTAGAGGTTTAAATAAATAAGTCTTGAAGATCAGCATCTCTGCAAGCACATTTGACATCTTAGCTAAGTTGTTTTTATAATGGAATACATAATCCATTAAATGTTCATTAGATCCCTATTTAAGTTGTGAAAGTTTAGAATAAGATATCTTAGAGTTGATTCGATGAAGAAATGAGTGAGAAAAGTATTAACTAAATGCGTGAAAGATATTATTGAATGAACAGTAGTTCATACAAAAAAATTATCACATAATCTTATAGACTATGAGGAAAAAGCTTAGCTAGTATGGTATGATCATCCACATAGTCTAGGAATGCTACATGAAAATATCGAGAGATGATCTTATTTGTCAATATGGATTTTAAATATGGGAAATTTGTGAGAGATGAAGTTAGGTGGCAATGGATATGTAGAGATAGTACGTATAAAAGGAGTGTGCAGTAGTGAAGTAGAGTCTAAAGATGGTGATGTATGAGAAGTAGCGAGCTAGAGCTGGTAAATTTGGGTTTGCAAATCCTGATATAAAGAAGTTAAATCAGGATTATTTGAAGAAGATCCAAGCTGCATATTAGGAGTGGTAGGGTGAATGGAGGGAGTGGTAGTGGTAGGAATGGGAGATGAAACATGAATGGGTGGGGTGGAGGCCATGGAAGCCAAAATTTTCCTCCAAAATTTCTATTTCATTAATGTATGTATTAGGAATAGGATGTTGTTAAGTGTAATTAGTAGTAGCATCCGATAGAAGATAACGGCGCCACAAGACGGTGCCGCCAATAATGTGGAGTACGGTAATACCAAAGTACAATAGGAATGTTGTAAAAGTAAATATTTGTCGTAAGTGGTCCGGTAATGTTAAAATGTCAAAGTTTGGGTAATTAGAAGTAGGGTCTACATGATTAGGAATTAGAAATATTATATTGGTAATAAGGACAAGGAGTGAGGTCATAAATATTTTGTGTATTTTATTTGTAAAAAGTCTAAAAATGTGGAACCCATGTAAAATGATAAGGTTTATCTTATCTTAACAGATAAGCTTACATGTACGTATAAGAGTTAAGGTATGGAATATGATTCGTCGTAGTGGATTTCTTATCCTATCTTAGAGATAGGATGGATAAGCCTAGAAGTTCTATAAATAGAGAGGCCACCCCCTCATTTAGCATAGAAAGAAGTAGTGAGAAATATTGTAGGAAGTGTGCGAAGGAAGCCATCGCTAAAGGTGTGTCAAGAAGCCATCAAGAGGTGTAATTGTAAAGTTTCTCCCATAGTCTTGTCAAGTATCTCATGGGTGAGATTGTAATAGCTTCATGTTAATATTATAATTTATTTTGATATTTCAGATTTGTTGTCATTCTGTCTTATCATAGTCAATGGTATTCTTGTGTTCGGTTGTTGTTTTGTTTCCGATTACATCCACCAAACTAAAGGTCAGGCATTAGTAAATAATCATAAGACGAGGAGTTCCCGATGAAGAATTATCATAGTGCCGGATTGGTGATGACATTTTGGTTCCGCTTGCCGACCATTCCTCGTTGGTGGATTTTCTGAGAGATATTCCCACTTAGGCAAAAATTAATCGAGGGTAACCTTGTTTTTACTGCAGGCATAGTAGTTACCATGGTAAAGTCATTTTTACCGTGAATAGTAGTTACCATGTTAAAGTCATTTTTGCCATGAATAGTAGTTACCTGTAAAGTCCTTTTTGCTGGAATAGTAATTACCGCAAAGAAAGTCACTTTTTACCGTGAATAGTATTTACCGCAAAGAATTTCACTTTTTACCGTGAATAGTGTTTACCACAAGAAAGTCGCTTTTACCGTAGTAAGTCAAGTTTTACCATAGTTTACCGTGGTCATTTCTATTTTACCGTAGAAAGGTGTAAAGTCACTTTCTAGTATAGTGATTCCAATTATTTGTGCACATAAGTCTTGTTAATTGTACTTGTGGGTTGGTATTTCACTGTGGTTACTTTTGAAAATGGGAAAGATTCCTATTTTTTTCAGCTCAATCTAATGAAGATGCTTCTTCTTTCATTCAAGAGTTTAAACGATCTTGTATTTGTAATGGCCTCATAAGAAGGGAACAATGCACTGAATTTTTCCTACCTTTTGGATGGTTCAAAGACTTAGGTGGTTTGAAACACTAGGTGATAATGTGAAAAATTCATGGGATTTATTAACCGAAAGTTTTCTTGAAGAATTTGGTGAACAACAAAAATATGCAGATCTCATGATCGAGATCACAAAGCTATCCCAAGGAGAGAAGGAGAAGATAAGGGATTATCATGCTCGTGTTCTAGAGCTAAGGAGGAAGCTCGATGCCCAGATCCGGAAGGAAGGACTAGCGGATGGGTTGATGAATGGCGTGATAATCTCCTCTCTCGTAAGCACTTCATTCTTGGGATGAAGCCGAGATCGACAACGAGTGAAGTATGACCGCCCACCTACCATCAACAAGCAAAGGAGATTGCAAGAAGGCAAGAAGAAAGCATGGAAGAGGAGCCCAAAGAAATTGTTGCTAAAGTAGAGCCTACACCAGCACCTTTGGTCCTGAATCCACAACCACTCCCGGTGAGCACAAATATTTCTCCTAATACATCTACTGAGTATGAAGATCTGCTCAAAAAGATGGGTCAGTTAACTATTAATCTTCTTCAAGGAAAGGAATTTAGTTCTCAGGGAGGAGATAGAGGTCCAAAAAGAAATATTTCTGAAGTTGTTTGTTATGGTTGTTATAAAAAGGGTCATTATAAGTATAATTGTCCAGATAGAGCTTCTACATCTGGTAAGGGAGATAATGATAAAGGAAAAGCACCTGTGAATTCTTTTGATGTAGTAGATAAGAGCAGAAATAATGAAGTAGATGTGTTTGTAACAAAAAGAAAGAAAGAAAAAGATAATCAAGATGGAAATGATCCTAAGAAGATGAAAGAAGAAACTAGTAAGAAACATAGAGAAGAAAGTTGGGTGTGCAGGATTTTCTTGATTTCACAGGGGCAAGGACCATACTCCATCTTGGAAGATCTGTCCAAAAGGCCTGCAAATATTACATATGGTCAACTCTTGGCTATGTCTTCTGAGAAGAGGCGGGAGTCATGTGAGGTGGACTCAATGCTCAAGAAGGAAGGAGGTTGAGGTCCCTGCTTTGGAGGCAGAGGCGCATCCCTATGCTCCACAAGCCGAGGTATTATGTAATGGTATTTCAATTCATGATGTCTTAGTTGATGGAGGTGCTGCAGCTTAATGTAATGACCGAGTCCGTAATGAATATGTTGGGTTTAAAATTGATCGCCCTTCAACACTTATGTTAAGGTCATTAAATAAGGGAAAACTAAACCAAGGTGTAGTTTCAAATGTGGCAATATCTCATATGGGTGTCATGTGTGGTAGACTTTCAGTGATGAAAATGGTACTCGCTATGCACCCAATGCTGCTGGGAAGACCATGGCTAAGGAGAGTTCATGCAAGAAACTACCGGAATGAAGGTTTCATGACACTTGGACGTGGTAGAGAGAGGGTGAAGATAAACGTGATCCTCGACATCATAAAGTAGAACCTCGTGGATTCAAGTGATGAAACCGATGATTGACATCCTCTCGATTACTCTAGTACCAAAGAAGTGGACACCGAAGATGAAGAAAGCGAGGTGGATGTTTCAAATATGGATATCCTTCCACCACACCAACTCATGACCCCATAAAATTATCTGAAGAAGAAGTTGATGATCGTCTCCAACAAATAAAGATTGGTGATGCTGTGATGGAGAGTGAGAAGGAATCCTACCTCCAGCTCTTTTGAAGGTACATACACCTATTCACTTTTGATTACAAGGAACTCCATCAAGTAAGTTGGGTAGAACATTGTATTGAGCTGGTAGATGGTGCTAAGCCCATAAAGCAAATGCCATATAGAATGAATCCTAATTTTTCCAAGACTGTAAAAGAAGAAATAGATAAGTTGCTTGATGCAGATTCATATTTGTCATGGAGAATTCGTAATGGGTTTCTCCCATTGTGATCTCAATAAAAAGAATGGGAAGCTACGCATTTGTGTTGATTACAGAAGCTCAATAAGGCAACAAAGAAGGATCATTACCCTCTTCCATTTTCAGATCAGATCTTGACGAAGTAGCTGGCCAGAGTGCTATAGTTTTGCTTTGATGGATATAAGCTGCTACAACCAAGTTCGTATAGCAGAGAAAGATCACCAAGACCACGCTCACCACTCCTTGGGGAACGCTTTGCTTATAGAGTTATGCCTTTTGGGTTGTGTAATGCTCCAAAGAACATTCCAGCGTTTGATGAATAGGTGTTCGAACCCTACATCGGGACCTTCATCGAGTATTTCGGATGATTTTTGCATCTATGGGAGCAAGTCGACCACCCGCACTGATGGAGACAACATTTCAAAGGTTAGATGAAGCACAAGCCTCACTAAACCCTACAAAGTGTGTCTTTGGATGTTCTAAAGGCGTTTGTTAGGGCATGTCAGATCCAGAGATGGTATTGGTACTGATCCCGATAAAGTTTCAAAATCAAAGATTTACCATTTCCTATGAATAGAAGTAAGTTGAGATCATTTTTAGGCCATGTGGGTTACTATAGAAGGTTCATCAAGAATTTCTCAAAGATCGCACACCCCACTAACCCAGCTTCTTGAAGAAGGATGTTGCTTATGAACCAGAAACAAGGCGCATGAAGCTTTTGGACAATCAAGGAAGCCCCGTGTCTTCACCTGCTTTGAAGAATCCAGATTGAGCAAGCCATTCATTGTGTACACTGATGCCTCGATGCAAAGCACTAGGTAGTACTTTGAGCCAAAAGGATGAAAATGGGAATGAACATCCAATTTACTTTGGGAGTAGATAAATGAGCAAAGGCTGAGGTAAACTATACCAGAATCGAAAAAGAGGCTCGCTATCATTTTTGCTGTAAAAAGAAGTTTAGAAATTACTTGCTAGGGCAGAAATTTATAGTTGTAACGGATCATCGTGCTCAAATATATTGTCAATAAGCCTAACCCATCGTGAGGATAGCAAGATGGATAATTTTGCTACAAGAATTTGAATTTGATATTATAGATAGGCCAGAAAGAAGCATGTCAATGCAGATGCACTCTCTCGAGCCTATGATGGTTTAGGATCATCTTGTGATGATGATGATTTTCCGATGCAAAGATTGTTCTCCTCGACACAATCCCTAGTGAATACATAGATATTTGGAATTATCTTAATGAATTCAAGTTTCCCGATGGTGCCAATGCAAAGACTAAGAGAAAGATTACTCAAGCCACTTCATCCATATTCTATTCTCGCATGGAGCATTATTTCGAATAGGACCTCGATGGACAAGACAAGAGGGCAAATGGACGTGATCAAGGAAAGGAGCTGCTAGAAGAATTCCACAATGGTACATGTGGAGGGCACTTCTCTCGACAACTTACAGCAAGAAGGATCTTGATGCAAAGTTATCACCGCCCACTCTTTTTAAAGATTGTTATAATTATTGTAAGACATGTGATATTTGTCAAACACATGGTAACCGTAAGACTTCATCACCCATTATGTCCTATTCTTCCCTCGTCCCTTTGAAAATGGGGAATAGACATTGTAGGTCCACTTCCAACTACATCACGTCAAAATAAGTATATTGTAGTTGCCACAGATTATTTAACCAAGTGGGTCAAGCTAGGCCATCAAAACAAATTTCCATGGATGAAGTGGCAAGGTTCATATATGAACGCATTGTCACCAGATTTGGTTGTCCATTAGAAATTGTAATGATCAAGGAAGCCACTTCATTAATGAGGTGGTAGAAGCCCTAGTCAATAAGTTTTCTATCAAGCACAGAAGGCAACAACATACAAGCCAAGCACAAATGGATAGTGGAACGAACAAATTTTGTGTGTGTCAAATTCTAGCAAAAGATGCAGCCTTACAGTACATAAATGGGATAAAAGGATTCATGCAAAGATTGTGGGCATATAGGGCAACATCAAAGTCAAAGCAACAGGATACTCCCATTTCAAATATTTCATGGCATTGATCCAGCTTCTTCCTATTGAGTTTGATATTCCCACCGTGAGAGTTATGAAAATGAAAGGATGGATGAAAGTGATTCAAGAAAAGAAAGGTTGGTACATCTTCATTTGCTAGAGGAAATGAGGGAAATAGCAAAGGATACAAGCCATAAGAAGAAAATGAAGCGTAAGGAATACTTTGATCAAAAGATCCGATGGTCTCCATTTCATGTGAATGACTTGGTCCTAGTATATGATTCCGTATACAAAAAAAGAAGACAGAGAAAATTTCTTCCAAAATGGATGGGGCCCTACAAAATAAAGCAGTTGTGCATGAAAATGGTACGTGCACTGACCGGAGGAATTGATGGCACTCCCATTACGAAATGGGTCAACCACGACAAGTTGAAGATTTTCCAAGCACTGTATAGTCTACTCCGAGGACTGAGTAGAAGCTAGAAGGGGGAAGATGTCGACACTAAAATTTTCCTCCAAAATTTCTATTTCATTAATGTATGTATTAGGAATAGGATGTTGTTAAGTGTAATTAGTAGTAGCGTCTCGATAGAAGATAACGGCACCACAAGATGCAAGGTGCCGCCAATAATGTGGAGTACTAAATACCAAAGTACAATAGGAATGTTGTAAAAAGTAAATATTTGTCGTAAGTGGTCCGGTAATGTTAAAATGTCAAAGTTTGGGTAATTAGAGAAGTAGGGTCTACATGATTAGGAATTAGAAATATTATATTGGTAATAAGGACAAGGAGTGAGGTCATAAATATTTTGTGTATTTTATTTGTAAAAGTCTAAAAATGTGGAACCCATGTAAAATGATAAGGTTTATCTTATCTTAACAGATAAGCTTACATGTACGTATAAGAGTTAAGGTATGGAATATGATTCGTCGAGTGGATTTCTTATCCTATCTTAGAGATAGGATGGATAAGCCTGAAGTTCTATAAATAGAGAGGCCACCCCCTCATTTAGCATAGAAAGAAGTAGTGAGAAATATTGTAGGAAGTGTGCGAAGGAAGCCATCGCTTAAAGGTGTGTCAAGAAGCCATCAAGAGGTGTAATTGTAAAGTTTCTCCCATAGTCTTGTTGAAGTATCTCATGGGTGAGATTGTAATGATTTCATGTTAATATTATAATTTATTTTGATATTTCAGATTTGTTGTCATTCGTCTTATCATAGTCAATGGTAAAGTGAAGAATAGGTGAAAAATAGGAGAAAACCATTGCACAATATCCCAATAAAGTGCAAATCCAAGATTTTAAAAAGTCTTAGGATAGATGTTTTGTAAGATAACCTGAAGAATAGGGATAGGGGCACCATTGCACAATGCCCGATCAAATCCAGATCCGGATACCACTGGTCTATAGAAATGGCACCTGTGAAACCTCCTCTAGAGTTTTTAGAGTTTTTTTGGATGTTTGCATGTGTTCAATTTTATCACTTGAATGCCATTGTATGATACCCAAAGCACTAATAAAATTGTAATAGAATAATCACCTACAAAATCCCAAACAAAACATTAAACCCTAAAAAGAAATATGAATATCAAGGGGTCCTCACTATCATTAGCTACCAAATTTATGGAATCATCACTAAGGATTGCACTATATCTCAAACACAATGTAGTTCTAGGTGTGTAAGTGCAATTGTGCCTAGGTTTCTCTTATTTCAATCACACATTGTGAAGTAGCGAGAAAATAACTAGATATAGAATGTAGTAAATGTGTGCATGGAAACAATAGACTCCCTCATATGAAGTGTGATGCAGATGAACCAACCTTGTATGCCTTGTGATGGAGATAGATGGATGAAAATTTGTCTATAGATGACTTGATGGATGCAACACTAGGTGGTGATAGTAAGTGTCTAATGCTAGGTCCTCATTATGATCACATAACTTTATATTTATATGGTTATATTATTCTAATTTCGTAATTAATCCTAAAAAGTCCAACCACCAAAAAGATAGAAATATCAAATAGCTAGAAAGTGCCCAAAAGGTGAGAATAAACTGCAAAAAGGATTAGGGTTCCCCGGAAGGGAGTAGTGTTCCTAGGGCACCCCATCCTGTTTGGGTGCCCCATTCACAAATAGGAAAAACACGAGAATAAAAATATAGATTGGGAAAGTGTGGGTGTAAGATTGAAAGTAACGACAGAAAGCAAAGTAAAATGTCCAAAGACATGGGTTAATTATTACTCTTTTCACTTAAGAACTATATGAATAGTAGTATGAGAATGAGAATAAATAATGACTCAATGCATATGATTTTGTTTCTAAACCTATCCCAGCTATGACAAACCATTGAATTCTTTTACTTGTGGCTTTCCCTATTTAGTCATTTGATGGTTGCTAAACAAAAGGTTTTATAAACTACTTCATGCTCTCTCGGTGTATATTTTATAAAGTAACATGTTTCCTTAGTATTTGAAGATGTCCTATGATTCTCAAGCCTCCTTACTCGTGTTTAAAATCACATGAAAAATTCTTCTATGAGAACTCTCAACAAAGTATTGATTGTGAATTGAGTGAGATCTTCATCTCTATGCATGCAAAGAGTGTGGTTAGTTTAAGAGGAGAATTCAAACTGTGATGTATGGAAGGAAAGATCTTATTGGTGTGATAAATACATGTAACCTTGAATCACATAATTATTTTTCAAACCTCAACTTCAAATTCTCCTTCAAACATTGTTCTCAATACTGTGGTTTTATCTCAAGCATCTCCAATAAGGTTTTAAGGTTATGTTGCATGAGTGAAGGAGAGCATGAAGAGGCTATAAGTCATCTCAAATCAAGTTGTATCATTAAAAATTAATTATTACACCTTGTAATTGACTCTATATCCACCAAATAATGAGATAAGTCATATGCTTGATAGTTACAAAGTAAATTTTGGGTAGATAAAAGGCTTTGGCAGAGAAATCATATGATAGGGAGTTGAACAACCTCATTTGATCAGCATGTATCTCAAAGAATCTTGACTATACTAGATAATTTAGAGACTATACCTGTAATATTTGTCATCATAATCATTGCAAGTTTGGTAGTCTCACATGAAGTCATTTCACCTCCTTGTATGAGTCATGAAGTGAGAAAAGTGAAGAGTAATTTGATTATGAAGTGAAAAAGTCATTCTTAGGTGTTTCGTTTTCTACAATTTTTTTTTGTGCTTGTAATTTTTTTGTAAAGTACATATAAGATAAGTTTGAGTTTGAGAAGGTGAAGAGATATTTGATCATGTATTGAAGAAAGTGTAATCATAAGTTATGCATGAGCTCATCTAGGATAACTATTTGTTGTCTTAGCAACCTTATGAAGTGAGTGATATATTTTTTCATAAAGTCTAAGTTGAAGCTTATTAAATTTTGAAAGTAGTTGTTCTCTTAAAATTTGTAGTGTACAATCAGTCAAGTAGGTCTTGATTATTGAAGTTGGTTCTTAGTGTTGAGTGGGTTCTCAATAAACTTGTAACCTTTATTAGCTTAGTGTATTGGTTCATTGGGTTTCCTTCCATCTTAGGTTTCCCACTTCTTAACTTTTTCTCTCTATGTGTTGCGCTTGATGGATTCATGTGAATTTTGTTGTTGTTCCCTAATAAGTTTAAACAATTTAATTGGTGTTTAATTATACTACAAATTTTGAATTGACACTTTGATTCACCCCCTTAGTGTTCTAATTTCTAATAATTAGTATTAGAGCCTAGTTCTTGTGCAAAGGAGTCTTACAACTCAAAGGAGATGCAAATAGTTCAATCATGGAAAAAAATCAGTCCCAAAAAGGTTTTTATACATCCAAATCACCTATGTTCAATGGATAAAAACTATTCTTTTTGGATTGTCGAATGAAAAATTACCTCATGTCTCTTGGATTTGACATATGTCAATCAATTTCTAATAGCTACATATTCTAACTACAGCCCCTACTGATGCAATAGGAAAATTACAAAGTGAAAGCAATTTTAAATCTATGAATGCAATTATTTGTGGAATAACTGAGGCTGAATTTATAAATTTCATAAACCGCACCACAACTAAATAGATTTGGGAAAATTTGAAGACAAGCTATGAAGGATATGATAAAGTTAAATTAGCCAAGTCAGTAGACCTACATGATCCAATTTCAGAGCTTCAAAATGAATGAAGGTTAGAGTATTACCTTCTACTTACAAAGGGTAGATGAATTAATATACCTAATTATAGGTTTAGGAGAGAAGATAGTGGAGGTTGTGGCTGTTCAAAATTCTTGAGATCCTTGGATACTAAATATGATTCCAAGGTGTCAGCTATGGAAGAAGCCAAAGACTTGAGAAATCTTAAAATGGATGAAATTCATGGTATAATGAGTACCCATGAGCTTAATTAAAATAAATCAAGAAAGAAACAACATTCAATGATGATAAGGAATACCACGGCAAGAAGAATAAAGATGAATATAATATGGAGGTGGATGATGAGAAGGTTGAAGTTATGTTTGTAAGGAAACTGAAAAGAGGATCAAGAAAGTACAAGGGTAAGATACCATTCAAGTGCTTTAACTATGGTCAAGTTGGTCATTTTGCATCCAAGTTTCCTAACAAAAACAAGGGATATCATGATGAACATGATGAAGAAACCTCTTAATGACAAAAGAAGAAATTCAAGAAACGTGAAGGTAAGAATAAGTAATTTAAGAACAAGAAGAATTTCTATACCCAAGAAAGATCAAGTTCATCTGAATCTAGTGATTTAAGAAACTTTGAAAGTGAAGGTGAAGGTACTCAAGCTAAGACTCTATTCATGGTTGTGGAAGTGACTATTAAAAGTGACTCAAAAGGTAAAACTCAGTTTGAATATGATAGCTCAGATGAGGAAGATGTGGACTATACCTAATCTGAATTAATAAATGTTCTTGAAGAACTAAAAATCCAAAGCTATAATAACCAAAATATGAAATCACTTCTAAGATACTATGAAGATCAAATTAGCATTCATGAGAGAAGACTAAGAAAAATTATCAAGAACATGAAGAAATGATCAAGGAATTTGAAGCAAAAATAGGGATGCTTGAAGCATATTTAAAAGTCAAGGAAGAGGAGCATCTAAAACTCATATCAGAATTGGAGATGTTGCAAACTCGATTGGATCAAAATTTAAACAAATTGAAGGCCTATCACAAATTTTAGAAAATATCAAATGATATAGATGATCTTATAAGCAAGCTAAGATCTTTCAATGAAAAATTTGGTCTGGGATTTAAGGAGCACAAGGATGATGAAACAAAATTTAATAAGGAGACCAACACAACTCAAGATGGACATAAAGAAATGAATTTCGATGTAAATAATGTCAAGAAAAGATAAAACTCAAGCAATAAATCCAATGCAATAAGGTATGTTGATTCCTTCTATGAATATTGTTTTTCATTCAACGTGTTTGGTCACAAAGCTTAAAAGTTTAGAAGGTATGCAAAAAGTTATGGAATACATAAATTCTTATCATTTGAGAAATAATAATGAGTTTATCTACTTAAAATTTCAGATGTATGGTGACATATACAAATTTTGTTACCAAAAACCTCCAAAGCAAGACAAGAGGGTGTGCATGGTGAAATTGGATCCTACAAGGAAGAAGGAACAAAGTTTTTTGACTCAAAATATTTTTCACTCTGAAATTAAATACATGGAGTGGTATATAGACAACGTATTCTCAAGTCATATGACAAGAAATAAGAGAAAATTAATCTCCTTAGAAGAATGTGCTTCAAGATCAGTGAGATTTGGTGATAACACATCAGCTAGCATTTTTTGGAAAGGGTATTCTAATTCTTGACAATGGAAGGACAATAACTCACAATGTTTTATATGTACAAGGTCTGAAGTATAACCTCTTGAGTGTAAGTCATATATGAAAACAAGGATACAATGTGTTGTTTCATGACAAAGGATGTGACATAAGGAAGAACAAATCAGGTAAGGTGGTTGGCAAGGATAAAATAACCAAGAACAATATGAATGTCCTCAAATTTATTAACAAAGAAAAGTTATTCACTAACAAGGTAGATGAGAGTTGGAATTTTCTCAGGAGATTAGGACATATCAATTTTGACAATCTTGTTAAAATGAGCTTCATGGGATGTGTAAAAACATGCCTCGGATCACCAAACCAGTTGATAAAATTTGCAAAAATTGTCTTCATGGAAAAAAATTAGGAGAAGTTTCAAATCAAAAGAGTACTCTACTACAAGGCCTCTAGAGTTGATTCATACTGATCTTGTAGGAAAAACCAGAACTAAAAGTATTCAAGGAGAGAGATACTTCATGCTATTGATTGATGACTTCATAAGTATGACATGGGTTACCTTCCTCAAATAAAAATCAGAAGCACTAGAAAGGTTCAAGGCCTTCAAATAACTAGTGAAGAATGCAAAATCAATATTTTAAGGTCTACTAGAGGAGAAGAATTTTGGCCAAATAAATTTGATGAGTTTTTGAGACTCATGGAACAAGAAGATAATTCACACCTACAAGAACACCTAAAAAATGGGGTAGTAGAGAGAAATAATAGAACAGTACAAGAAATATCTAGAACTATGTTAAATGAATCAAAATTTATAGATAGATATTGGAGAGAGGCAATTAACACAACAATATACATCCTAAATAGAGATAAAATCATAATAAATAACAAGAAGACACCCTATGAGATTTGGAGAGGAAGACCTACAAGTGTAAAGCACCTAAGAGTGTTTGGAAGTAAGTGTTTTATCAAAAGAGATGATGACAATCTTGGTAAGTTTTATTCAAGGTGTGATGAAGGCATTTTCTTAGGCTACTCAACTATTAGTTCAGCATATAGGTGCTACAATAAGAGCCAAAAAATATAGTAGAGAGCACCAATGTCACAATTGATGAATCATACCAAAAAAGACTAAAACTCAGCCCAAGGAGACTCCCCAAAGCACTAAAAATTGGGATGAAGATGAAATTGCAGAAGTTGATCAAGAAGAAGAGAGTGAGTATGTAGAAAGACCTGATACAAAATCACCTTCAAGGTATGTTAAAAGGGATCATCCACCAAATCATATCATAGGAAACAAGGAAAAAAGATTCAAACAAGAAGAAGGTTGAAAAGTATTCAAAATAAAGAAAACATTGCTCTCTTGTCTAAGATAGAACCAAAGAATGTGATGGAGGCTAGCAAGGAAAAAAATTGGATCAATAAAATAAATGAAGAGATGGACCAAATAGAGAAAAATGAAACATGGGAGCTTGTCCCTAGGCTAAATAACAAGAACATCATTAGAACCATGTGAGTGTTTAGAAACAAACTGAATGAAAAAGGTAAATTTATAAAAATAAGGAAAGACTTGTTTGAAAAGGGTATGCTCAGGTTTAAGGAGTGGATTTTGATAAGACATATTTTCTTATGCCTAAGGAGGAAATTAGGCTCTTCTTAGCATATTCAACACACAAAGGATTTATAGTTTATAAAATGGATGTAAAATCAACATTTCTAAATGAAAACTTGAATGAGGATGTCTACATTAAACAACGTGATGGTTTTTCTCTCATTGAGGAAAACGGATATGTTTATAGTTTGAATAAGGCAATCTATGGTCTCAAGAAATCCCCCAAGGCCTGGGATAACAGATTTGATTATTACTTTATTAATCAAGGTTTCAAAAAAGGAGTAGGCGATAGCAATATGTATATTGATTAACTAAAATTAACTAAAATGTGGTATGATAATAGTAGTTAATATTATCTAGAACAACATGTAAATAGAGTAAGTGTAGTAAAAAACTATGGAAGGTGAACCAAACAACTAATATAATGGAATTAGAAACCCTAATATGCAAGAAGAGTGTGTAAGTGACTCATATGATTTAATGAACTTATGGGACTGTGTCGTAGAACCGGGCCGAGAAACAGGAAGTAGGAACGATTGTGCAGAGGCCCGAGAAGGATGGATATTGGTTGTATGGTTGGAATGGAGCACCTGGAGAGGGATTGGGGAACATGTGGGTGACCTAATCTACAGAATGGGTTCCCTAGTATGTAAAAAGGTCTGGCGAGTTTCACAGTTTGACAGTGGTATAAAACCCTCATTGTCGACACATTAGATTCCCTTCACTATGTCAGTGTCGCTGATAATCCAAGATGAGTAAAAGACCTGTAAGAGCCCCCAAAACATCAAATCCTAAAAAATAAAATGTAAATGAAGGATTTAGACTATCCTCGCTTACCATAATGCTTGTTTTATTAATCGAGCATTGCACTACATCTTATACCCAGTGATTGTTCTATGTGAGTGTTTGTGTGATCATGTTCCTTATGATGCTCTCATGTTAGTTGCACTTTTTAAAAGTAGGTAGTAATAACTACGTGTATAAATATGTAATATAATGGTGGATAGAATAGAATAAACTTCCCTCATATGCTTGTGTGATACATATGAACCCACCTAGTCCCTTGTGGTGGGCTAGATGGATTGAAATGAGCTCTAGATGGATGAAAGATTAGATGATGATAGCAGTTCCTATTTCTTGGTCCCTCATTATGGTCTCATAACTTTATATTTAAAGGGTTCTCTTGATCTCATTTTGTAATTAACCCCAAATCGGAAACCACCAAAACGATAAGAAGCTAAAATGGCTAGAAAGTGCCTAAAAAGTGGCGGGAAAGTTCAAAAGGATTAGAGCACCTTTGGTGGGATGAGGGCACCCATGGGTTCCCCAGAACTATCCTAGGCACCCTAGACAAAGCTAAAATAATGCAAAATGACAAAATCTGACTATGCATATGGGTACAAGAGGTCGGGAATGAGGAGAGAGAAAAAAGTAACTTGGCCAAAAGAAGGGGTTAATTAGTACTTTCTTCAATAAAAAAACTTCTAAATAGTAGTATGAGACTGGGACTAAATAGTGTCTAAAGTACATGATTTTGTGTCTAGATATATACAAGAGGAAGAAGGCCATTTGTTTCTTATAGTTTTCCATCTTGATGATATAATATTTGGAATTGATAGTGAGACCATGTCACATGGATTTTGGAGGTCATGAAAAAGGAGTTTGAAATGTCAATTCTTGGTGAACTCTCATTCTTCCTTGGGCTACAAATCAGTGAATCTAAACATGGTATATTCATCTCATAGACAATGTACATCAAGGAGATTATCAAAATATTTCAAATGGAAGATTGCAAGCTAGTAAGAACTCTAATGATTTTAGGATGCAAACCTAGCAAAGAAGATAGCTCACCAAAGGTAAATCAGACCTTGTATAGATCTATGCTAGGAATCATTTCCTATTCAGTTGCATATACACCTGATATCATGAAATAAGTTGGTTTGGTTGGAATATTTCAAGAAGATCCTAGGGAAATTCATCTCCAAGTTGTTAAGAGAGTATTCAAGTACCTCAAGGAACATTGGAGTATGCACTTTAGAATCCAAAATGCAATGATTTTCACATCATCTACTTCATAGATGTATATTAGGTAGGAAACATTAATGATAGGAAGAACAAAACTAGTGTAACTTTATTTGTAGGTAAGTTCCTTATATCTTGGTTGATTAAGAAATAGAATCTTCTAGCACTTTCCACTTGCAAAGCTGAGTATGTATCAATGGTCATATGTTGTACTCAAGTGATGTGGATGAATCAAACAATTAAACACTATAAAATTAAAAATGAAGCTCTTATTACTCTATATTATGATAACACAAGTGTTATAAGTGTGTCCAAGAATCCAGTGCTACACTCTAAGACAAAACACATACCAATTGAGTACCATTTCTTGAGGAGCAAGTAAATGAACAAAGGATTGAGCTTGAACATATGTCAACTAAGGAATAAGTAACTAATATAATGACCAATCCTCTATCAAAACCATTTTTGAGGATCTAAGACATAAATTGGGTGTAATCCCATTTTAAAAAATCACTAAAGGTATAATATTATCATGGGGAACAACTCAAGTTCCATATTTGCTCCAAGAAGAATCAAGATGTGTTTATATAGTGGGAGCTAGTTCAATAGTTCATGGAACAAGTCAAGATGAAAAATGAAAGGCATATGTAAAGGATGAAAAGACAAAAATTCAAGAAAATAGGTTTAGGGAAGCATCGAATCTAATTGATGAAGAAATTGTTACTGATTGGTTGAGTCTTACCGGATAAAGGAGTAGTTTAATTTGAGAGGGGTCTTATTGAGAAAAGGTAAGGCCTTGTCATTTTTTTCTTTCATATTACTCATGTTGTTCAATGTGTGTGCCTTTATTATAGATGTCAAAGGGGGAGAGAGTGTTGTCAGAAACAAGGATTGAATGCTTTGAAGATGTTGGTGTACTAGTTTTCCATCAAGGTTTCTAAGTTTGTTTCCATCAATGACAAAGGGGGAGATTGTTGAACCTTGAAATGTAATGTATTTTTGTGCCTTCTCAATGGTGTTTTGTGGTAAAAAATTGGTCTCATGGTGGTTTCTTGAACATTCAAGATGGTTTTAAGGTGTTACAGGCTTGGTCAATGTGGTTGGTGCCCACTAGAGGTATGGATATGCTTGGTGTGCTTTTATCAGGTGTCCCATAGGTCTGAAATGGTGTTTCAAGGATGTGCAAGAGCTTCTAGGGTGATCATTAGGTCATGTGTTGTAAGTCATAGTTGAAACTAGCTCATTTAGGCCTAGTTCTAGATCCTATTGATATGTATGAGTTCAAAGAAGGCCATGACAATCCTATGTAGGCATGGTAGAGTCTAAGAACAATTCTTAGAGTATTTATGAGCATATACAAGGCTTAAATTATCTCTTGGAGGTAAATTTCAAGTTTTCACTAAAACTTCACTCGAGAACTAAGAATGGAATATTAGACAAGTGAGATTGGTCTTGACCTTATAGGATAATTTATGAGAAAAATTCCATGGATCATTTAAAGGAGGTGGTTTGGTGCTCTTGGCAAAGTTTAATTAAATTTGGAAGAAGATTGTTTAATATATTCAAGTTTTACTAAAACATGGTAAATTGAGAAGGGCTAAAATAGTGACATGTATTTTTAGCACTCAAACATAATTGACAAGTGTTATTTAGTTAAATCATAATATAAATTTTTGAATATAACTCCACATAAAATATTACAAAAAACCTGAGGTCAAATGGTTACGGAACAAAAAAATCTCTTCAATTTTCTATGAGTGTTCTTTCTCTCCCCAAAACTTTTACGTTAAGCGATAAACATGCAATGGGATTATCTGTCTCCAAATAAAGTGTGCAAGTTTGTATAAACTCTTAGGAGTGTAGAAGGATTCTTCTAGGTTAGAATGGTGGGATTTTTATACCTCATGGTTGATTGTACCGTACTCGTATATCTCAATCTTTGTAATTATTTTGTATTTTCTATAATGTAGAGGGCTTCAAGTTTAAAATTGAGACATGGATGGTCATTTGAATCATTATCTTGTTTACTATAAATATATTTATTGGAATCTTGTTGAAAAATTGAACAAGGTATGCCTATATCAGTCATAGCTTTGAAGAGCAAGTCTTGACAAGAACTAGTTCTTGATCTAGGTGAACTTGTTAATGTAAAATTCTTGTATCCATGAGCTATATGAATCTAATCAGGATGTATGAGTCCTAAAAATTGATTTCAAACTAAGCCCTTTAAAAAATAAAGATAATTGGAGTGCAAAATCTAAAGGGCCTAAATACTCAACTCACGACATTCACAATGGACTCTGTTTTTAGTGTGAAGACCATGTTCTTCTCCCTCAATCCATTCAAAAGAAGTATGATCATGTATAATACCTTCTTAGTGAAGTTTAAGTGCAATGGGAAGTTGTGTGAGTAAATATTTGTGAGAAATAAGTCTCAAACTCAAGATTGTCCTGTGTTGGTGAAGAAGAAGATCACATACTCTAGAAAAGCTTTTTTTCCTTTCTATATTCCATGAAATTGTGATTTCTCTTAGTATCGTAAGTTGAAAAGATTAGGGGATTTTCAGAAATGTGGTATATATACTAAGGACAAAGGTTAAACTAGGTAGACTTCTTCTTTCTTTAAAATTGGGTTTAATTTTTATGGAAGTCTAAAAGGACAATGACAATGATCTTAAATCTTGATGTTATGATTCAATAAATACAAAGAAAGTCCTGGATCTTAAAGTGAGACTCTTTGATGAAGTTATCCTACAAATATCTTGACATAAATATAAGGAGAAAGGTGTTGTAAGCCTTCAACTAACAGACTAGAGTTTGAGTTAAAACACCCTAATTGAGTAATTCTTGAAGAGATACCAAATTTGATTGAATGAACACAATATCAGACAATTTTTTTATTTGGGAACATGTGTAAATGTCCCCTTCTTCATGAAATATGTCACTACAACCATTTTTGAATAATAATGTTCATGGAGTAAACTAAAAACTTAATGTTGGAAGTGTGTGTTGGGAAAATAGTGAATACCCTATCCTAATGCATGTGTCATGAAGAATTCTAGTGATGACCTCATATCTTGAGTATGGTAGATGATAAAATTTTCCTAATTCATCCTCTCTAAGATATGATAAACCACTGAATTCTTATACTTGTGGCTTTCCTGTGTAGTTGTTGATGGATGTGAAGAAAAGGTTATACAAACTACTTCATTCTCTATCTCAGTTTACATTTCATGAAGTACCATGTTTCCTTAGTAGTTGAAGATGTTATATGATTCTCAAACCTCCTTACTCATGCTTGAAATCACATGAAAACTTGATCTGTGTGAAATCTTAATAAAATATTGACTGTGAGCAGAGATATTCATATCTATACATGCAAAGAGTGTTTTTAATTGAAGAGGATACTTTAAAATATGATGTATGGAAGGTAAGATCTTATTGGTGTGAAGAAACCTACAACCTTGAATCATATAATCATTTTACAAACCTAATATTCAAATGCTCCTTTAATAAAATTTCTTAGGAGTATGGTTTTAGCTCAATCATCTCGAATAAGGTTTAAAGGGTACATTGCGAGTGAAGGAGAACATGAAGAGGATATAAAACATACCAAATCATGTTATAACATTCAAAATTGATTATTACAACTTGTAACTGAATCTACATTGACCAAATAATGAGATAAGTCGATTGTTAATAGTTACAAAGTAACTTCTCGGGTAGATATAAGCCTTTGGCAAAGAAATAAGAAAGATAAGGAGTTGAACAACCTCATTTTATCATCATGTATCTCAAAGAATCTTGACTATACCATAAAATTTGAAAACTATATATGTAATATTGGTCAAAGCACAATCATTGCAAGTTTGGAAGTTTCAATTGAATTCATTTCACCTCCCTTATACTTTTCATGAAGTGAGAAAAGTGAAGATTCCTTTAAATGTGAAGTGAAGAAGTTGTGCTTAGGTGTTTATGTTGTGAACAAAAGCTAATTTTTTTAGTTGTGATATGTTGTTGAATTATATGTGAGTTGAGTGTGACTTTAAGAAGGTGAAGAAAGAGCTGATCATGTATTGAAGAAATTTTAATCAGAATTTATGTATGAGCTTATCTAGGATCACTATTTGTCATCTTAGAAAATTTATGAAGTGAGTGATCAAATATTCTTGTAAAGTATGAGATGAAGCTCAGCAAATTCTACAAGTAGGTAATTTACTACAAGTTGTATCTTGAAATCAGTCAAGTTGGTTCTTGATTGTTGAAGTTGGTGATTCTTTTTGAGTGGGTTCTCAAAAACTTGTAACATTTGTGACCTTAGTGCATATGTTAAGTGAGTTTCTCCCATATTGGGTTTCCTTTTTAACAACTCTATCTATCTATGTGTTATATGTAATGGATTGATGTGAATTGTGTTACTCCTCCTTATTAAGTTTAAACAATTTGATTCTTGTTTAATTTTACTACAAATTTTGAATTGACATTGATTCCCCCTCTCGGTTTCCTAATTTCTAACAGTAGGTGCTTGTTTCAGGCCTCTAATCCACTTTCTAATGCTTGGAAATATTCATTTCCTTGCCAAATTAGACGTTAAATCCTTAATTTGTGATGAGAAACTTATTTCAACCTATTCTTGAACCTAATACACAGCTATATCACCCATCAAATTAGATCAAAGTTAAAGAAATCAATAAATTACCTTGTTTTTGTCAAAATTACCTTTTTAAGCTTCTTAAGAGCCAAGCTCTTGGTGAGTTGGTGGTTGGAGAAAACCAAAAACACCCAGAAGAAACTAACAACACTTTTGAATACCCTTTTTCTTCCTACAAGTGTGGGCTAAATTTTTGGCTCAACTCTCTAGGAAAATGTCCTTTCTCCACTATTCCTTCTCTAGGTTTAACTCTTCCTTACTAGTTTTTCTCAAGTGCAAATTCAAGTATAACTCATGAAAAAATCTTAAAATTACAAACTAATCACCAATTCAAGTACCCATTTGGACCTAAATTATGTGTATAAAAATTCACCATAGCTTCCTTTGTTAAAAATGTTTCAAATCCATAGTCCTAAGCTTCAAATTAGGCCTTCCAAGATAAGCTACAAGATTTTATGATAATTGTCAGAGTTTCTAGATAACTGAGAGTTTTTCCACACAATATTATTCTTGATTCTTGTTTAGGGTCTTATAAATATGGATTCTTGAGGTTTATAGCTATTTATATTGATTTTAAGTCCTTTAAACTCCTTTCTCACGCCAAACCCTAGGAGGGTTTTAATCGTGAGCCCGTTAGGAGGAAAATGACCATAGAATGAGAAAAAAATCATTTCAACAACCTAATATTTGTACTTGAGGTATGTTATGATCTTCTCCACGTGAATGTATTTATCACACAAATACACTATTCTTCCCTAAGGAACAAGGGTTTCTATCTATGTATCAGTCTTGGCAAATAGATAATCCTTCACCGAGTGTTTAAAGGTATTTAAAGGATTTAATTTAACTCGTATATGATCCTTATTCCTCTTAATGAAAAGGAATCACTCCTTTTGAAAAGTCTCTCTCCACCAATGTAACAAACTTACATGCACAAAACCTAACTAAGCTACTACAAATTGCACAGTTATACTGTGCACATATATCTCTCTTTCAAGACTTGAACTTCTTCATCAAGTTTTTGCCTCCTTTATGGTTCTAAGTCACCAAGTAGATATTTTACATAAATATGTATTCTTCTATTAGGTATTCATCTTGATGGAGTCTTCATTCAAGACTTGTGTAACCTTACATACTCCACTTGAGAAAATTAATTTTTGTTTTAAACAACGTCATACATATTCCTTGCTACTATTCACATGCTTGTAACTATGCTCCTTCATTCAATAATTTTTGGAGCAATAACACCAACATTTCTCATCACCTTGAAATATACTTTACATTCCTAATGCATCATTCACAACTTGTAACTCTTTCTAACTCGCATACCTTATTATCTCTTCTAGATTGTTATTTGAGAAAGTCTATCCCATCGTTAAGTTTTCATATACAATTTTGGTCAACAAAGATGCTAAATATGAAATTCACCTGTTAAAATAATTGTATCTATCAATTCCTAACAACTCTTCATATCATATTCATGTGGTATATCTCATCTTGATTCATCTCTTTCATGAACCTATGATTGTCACTCCATATCGTGCACTATGCAACTTAACAAGAATACCTACCAGGCCTCATTTATCTCTTTATTGATGACATAACAAAATTTATCAGATATTCAAGCCTCTTAAGTTTAAGCTAAGAATTTTTAGTTGTGACCACCTTTGCAACATAGTGGTTATGGTTGGTAAAAAAAACTAGAATCCAAATTTCTCTTGGCATGAAATTAATCACTTTTGAAAACTTTCATAGACCTTGGATGTGCCTTCAACACATATTTTATAGGGAAATTATTATTTATATCTCCTTAGCAAGTTTATTGGATTCAATACATAGTAAACATATGCCATATGGGATTATACGTGCCTCTCTCTATTAGGATATGATGATTCTCATAGTGAGCACAAGTTCTTAAGTTTTATAGAAGGGAAAGACATAATTACTTAAGACTAAGACTGACTTAGTGAAAACTATGAAATAATTTATGATGTTTAACATCCCATGAACATTACTAATGGATCATGAATACATTGAAAAACTCCATGACAAGAACATACCTACACATTTCAGGGCTAGGACACTCTGTTAGAACTCAAATACACTCAAGTTATGAACTTTGATAGACCTTTATATATATTTTATAACTTTATACTGTTAGAAAGAAGAAATTGACATAAATTTGATATACCTTACTTGCAATGACTTACTTGATGATCTAAAAGGGAACCACCTATACTAGGATATGAACTTAAACATACTTTCCTTCAATATCTTATACTAGATTAAAAATAACAGAGACCTTATGAGAGGTGTTGAAACAACATGCCTTGGACTTTTTCTTAGTTTCAACATAGAGAAGACTTTTCTTAGAGTTTGATGGACTAATGAAGAACATACCTAACACACTTAAGAAATTAATACCTTTTATTTGTTTGAAAAATCAAATTAGGACCTTCAAACACCATTTACAGACTAAATATGTGTGAGAATTTCATGTGGAACTACATGGAGATACCTTGTGACTCTTCATACATTGGAAACATTGTGAATACCTTGATAGACTTATACTTGATGAAAACTTACTTCCAAGAACATACCTTGCTTCTTTCAGTGATACATGCCTTCTAAAATCCTAGAGAAGGCACATCACCTTATGAGATCACCTTAGATCACTAGATAGTCATAAAATAAACATGATGACTCTATCTTTTCTCTTCTTTCTATCGAGATTGTATAAATTTTATTGGATACACTTCTTAGAGTGATAACCTCATCTCCTATATTTTCCTCTTCTCGATTGGATTATTGACAAAAATCCATGATGATTATCATAATTTTTTTCTATCTCAACTAAGGGTAAGAGTTATTCTTGAATTTAATTAGGCTTATCTACTTTCTTCTTGGATTGATCATCATATTTTATGCCATGTTTGAACTTAATTCTCCTATGTCTATCACTAATTTCATTTTTTCTTCATCATCTTCCCATACTATTTTCTTTTCATTCTTGGCTTCCTCAAACATAGAATTAACTTCCTTAGCTTTGTATATGTACATCATATTCCTCTTTCTAGTGACTCTCGACATGGCTGACTTGGATTCATTCTTAGGATTAGTTTTCACTTTGAATACATTTTTCCTTTCCTTTTGAATACATGAAGACTTTTTCTATATCTATAAGGTTCATAAAAATGTTTTACAAAATGTCCTTGTCTATGAAAATTTAAGAACACCAAATAATTATTTCCTCTAGGATATCCATTTCTCCAATTTTGACTATGTGGTTCATAGAGACAATACTTTGCAGTATGAACCTTCTATTGATATTTTAAATAGGTGATATTCCTTGAGTACTCATATCTCAGTAATCTCTCCATGGATTTTCATCCATGACATGATTTCTACATTCCTTAACTCTATGTCCAAAATTATGACAAGAAAAATAGTATCAATTGAAACTCCTTTCATACATGGATGCATTTTGTTTCCTAACTGAATTAGGTCTTCTTGGTTTTATCTCCTTGGTCATCCTTATTCTATTTTATATGCTTATACTAGCCTTTTCATCCTCTCTCTTATCTGTATGCTCTTGTTTGAATCCTATATTTGTTTTTTAACCTAACGCTCTTTGAATCTCTATAATTTCATCACGAACTTTAGTAATGTTTAAGCTTTCCATACATATTCAGTCTATTGTTTAGATCTTCTAATTCAGCCTTCACGAAACTTAATTATTCTTCATGTCTAAGGAAAGAATATTTTTTTCCTTAAGAGATTTTAACACCCTTTCAACTATAGATTCCATCTCTTTGAGGGCTTGGCCATGATCATCTTCCATATTCTTGATTTCCTTCTTCAATCAATCAATAAGGGATTGAGAAATCTCATACTTCCTTTTCGAGACTTATTCAATTAGTGTACCTATGCCTGAGCTTCAAATATCTCCTCCAAGCTATTAAAATTATTCCAATAGGACTATGATCTGATACAAAATTTTGAAAATTCTTGACATCGAACGAGGGACGAATCAATTCTTATTAAAAATTTTGAGACAATTAAATTTTCTTTACTTTGTTTTGATAAAACAACAATACCATTCACAAGAAATTAATAGGAGAACACATAGAGAGAAAACATTTAATGTGTGAAATCATTGAAGGGAGAAAAACCCACTGAAAGCAATGCACTAGCTTGGACACATTGTCTTATAAAATTTACAATTATTTTATTGTTTAGAATCCACGCAAATTGAAGCTACAACTCAAAAATTTAGTCAAGTTGTATCTTTACCCTTAGCAAGCTTCTACTTGCATGGAAGAATCATTCAAGCTTTTTCTTGATCTTGTGCAAGAAACAAATTACAAGGAAAGTTCAAATCCCTCTTGCTAAACCACCACTTATTCTTCTTATAGATGTTTTGATCACTTTTCTTTAGTTGTCTCCCATAAAAATTCTGATAATATATTCATCTCATCTTTCTTCTCTTTTCACCCTCATTCTCATCTTGATTCCTCTCTCTTCTCATCCTCTTCATCTACTGCAAGTACCTAGCTTAGATATTTTACTTGATTCTTCTCATCTCATATACCCCTCTCAAACATCTACTCTTTCATGCGTACAAACTACTGTAAAATTTCAGTCTTCAATTCATTAGATTCATACTTTTATTTCTATGTATTTTCATACCCTTAGTATACCTTCAATTATATAGTCCTTAGCAGCTCATACTCATACACTTTTATAATTTTATATACATGGAAATAACATTATTTTTCACTCCTTTATTTTTCATCTTCCAAATATTTTTTTCTTTTCTTTTTAATCTTGTACAAGGATGAGTATAATTACATCATTACAAGTTGTTCATGTAATCATAAAATCTGATTGAATGTCTATTTCAAGTACATACATCACCCAACATGTCAAGGAAGTTATAACCTTCATTTAGATCACCAAATAACTCCCGAGTTTTATACATTTATGACACAACTTAAATCTAACATCTAAAATCTACACTTTTCATTTGTAACTCTCATGTACCTCTTTGTATTATTCTTCTAAACATACAAAATTGTCTTGTGGCTAAGGAGACATGATGAAAAGTGTAACAATCATGAAAGCACGTTGTAAAACTTCTCCTGTAACTCGATAACCTCTCGACATGCTTCCTATCTCACCATTTATCCTCCAACTTTATTTAGAACTCTTCATGCTTAGTGTAGGAGCTTCAAAAATAGTTTTGAGGTTGAGTTAATGAACATCCCTATTAGCTTGTATCATGCATTATATTTATGTGGATTAAGTCTTTATAAGGTATAAATAATCACTATCATTTTAGGGAACATCGAACAAATCATGGAGTCCTTATCTCATCTCTCTTTCACAACTTCTTATGCACAATCATGGAGGGACCAGAAACCAGTCATAGACATGCTTCAAAGACAGAGTTATGTGTTCCCCGGATCATCTTTAGATGCAAATAATCTAACCTTATACCTAACTAACAAACCTTAAAAATTAGAAATTCCTCTACATGGTGAGATTGGTCATGCACTTAACCACTCCTACATGACTCAAAATCAGAATTTATAAAGGGTTCAATGTCTTTATCAACTTACTAGGTCTATTTATTGCTTCATCTCAAAGGTACAGAGGTCAAAAATTCATGGTTTTCAAGAACACCTCGAGATAAGTTATTAAGCTCCAAAAACACTTCTAGATTCACCTTGCATCTAACATGTCTAAACTCACATTCATGGAAAAACCTTACATATAAACTTCAAAAGGAATATCTAATTCATGGAAAAATAGATTTTTCATAGGTTAAATGAGGAAGACATAAGTTTGAGTATGTAAACCACAAGCCTTCTTAACTATCCCAAACTAACAGCTTTGCACCATTAGGACGAGAACACAAAATACCTTCATTTCATCATGTCATGAGATGGAAAACATTAAATTGGGCCTATACTACATAAAAAAATTCATATGGAACTTGAACACAAGATATTTCATCAAGAAAATCTCCTACTCTAATGACTAGTTTTTGATTTTTTAGCCCTTAAGGAGTAGGTCAACTAAACTAACTTGATTTATAAATTTTTTCACATACCATACTTATATCTCCTTATGAAAAGTTAGGGCATCTACCATGCATGATCCCAAACTTGGTCTTACACCATGAAGTATTTATTTAGAAGACTATACTTTATCAATTTCTTATAAAACATGGTTAAAATTGTATTATACTGATCGACATAGAGCTACAAAATGCCACCAAATTGAATTAATTGAACTTATTTACATGTTTAGAGCATAAAAAAATTTTTTATTCATTTAAAGAGAAATCTCTTAATTTTTTTCCTATCAATCCTCCTCGTGAGGGTTTGGGGAGGGTTTGGAGTGATTTCAGCTGTTAAACTTTGTTCATAAAGCTCGTAACACCTTTCTTCCCAATTCCAACTCTAAAATGGTATTAATTTCATAATCTAATACATCTCAGAGGATTAGGGTGCCATGTAGAGGTTTTATGTACCTTTTAATTCTTCAAATTTGACCTTCGAGTTGGGTAAGAGCACTCTCGTAACTCGAGTTTACATAAAACCTCATAATTTAAAAAGAAAAATTCATTTTTCCCTAAAATTTGGACCACAACACTATGATAGATCCCTTCACATAAACCAAGGATTGGTTTTTAGAAATGCATATGTCCATTCTTGTCCAATATAATTTGTCATTATTTTCTTACTTGTTCTCAAGGACAATCATTGAATTGACCCTAACCAAAGCTTTCAAATGTTGATTTATGAATTTTACCTTCATATGAGGACTCTTGAAAATTTCTATAATCCTCTCATGCTTCAAATTTCTTGACATATCTTGTTTTTATTCATACACTAATTGTAGGTGCTTCAAATATGCCTAATTGAGCTAGTTTACAATACATTCCTCATGTAATTTCCCTATTTTCATTGTGTACCTACCTTATATTGTTATATTAATGTTCCTAATGCTTAATCATCAACCTCAAGTCTTCACTCCACCATTCCAAGTCCATTTGTTTACTAGGAAAATGGATTAAGCCTACTTAACTAAGCTAGTCTAACTAATTCAACTCATGCACATGTGTATTCATCATTCTGACCTTGTTTCCACATCATATACCTACTCAACCATCTAGGATATCATCTTGACATGTCCTCACATCATCACTTTCCCTATATAATCCATTATTTCCTTAAGAAGTCAAGTAGGCATCGAGTATTCTACTTGATTTTTCATGTCCTACCTTATCCGACTCATTTCAAGATTTGCTTCATCCTGTTTTATCATTAATGTTCCTTTTGCATCAATGACAACTCAATAATCACATGCCAATGACATTGGGGTAACCTTGTAGGTGGAATAGTGAGACAGATGGCTGGGGTGCATTTTAGAACTACTGTAGGGATATAAGAAAGTACTTCTAGAGGTCCTTAAGTAACAACAGAGATTCAGCCCTCCCCTACATGGAGGAAATCCTAGTGGAGGCTTGGGATCATGTTTCGCACCAATATAGGATAAGGACCACAAAAACCACTAAAACATCATAACAATGATTATTTGAAAACAATATTGACATAGAAACTTTGCACATAAACAAGATGGTGCTTGTGTATTTTATTAATATCAAAATCAATCATTACAGAAAAATGAGAGAGCTGCGATATTTATAGATATTGACAACTTCTATCTCATCCACAATATATGGAAATAAATAATCTAATCTAAGAAAATATGTAGAAATAACATATTTCCCCTAACTACCCCTATTGCCCCTCATGGAAATCATTCGGGAACAAATTAAGAAAGATAGAACATGATCCCACAAACATTGGGATGAGAACACTATCACTTAGTTAACTAAAAAATAAGGACAACTAATATCTATTGACATAATTTTAAAGTATTTAATTAAATACTTTAACTTATTACATTTATTCAAATATCAACTAATGATGAATTAAGCTAAGTTTTATTCATAACATTCCCGCTTAATTCAGCATGGTCTCAAGTAAATAGGAGAGAAATTCTCTAATACCCTCAAATTTACCTCAAGTAAGTTACTTGCATGTTGCATTTCTGTTGGGCAATATTGGAGTTGGATCTTGTTGTTTTGAACATGTTTGTGAATGAAATGTACCTACACCTCAATGTGTTTGGTGCGCTCATGAAAAAATGGATTCCAAAAAATTTTTACTACTCCTTCGTTATCAACATGTAGGATAGTTGGATATTTCTATGGTATTCCCAATCCTTCAAGTATACATCGGAGCCATATCACTTCATAGAAAACTCCACCTACTACATGATATTATGATTCTATGGAGGATCTTGAAACACAAGTCTTCTTCTTACTCCCCCATGATATCGTTCTAGATCCCAAAAAGAATACAAATCTTGAAGTGGATTTCCTATCATCTATGTTTCCTGCATGATCTGAATCTAAATATCTTGTCAAGAAGAAGTTATTATTCTTCTTGTATTCTAGGTCATAGTCCATAGTTCCTATGATGTACCTTAGTATCTGCTTTGCTACTTTCCAATGGGAAATCCTTGGTTCTTGCATGAACTGTGAAAAATAGATCACTGCATAGCTGATATCCAGCCTAGTGTAAGTCAAGTATATGAGAGTCCCGGTCAACTACCCATAAAGAGTTGCATTTACTGTTGGTGATGGATCTATTCAAGACATTTGAAGTCTTGTCTCCATAAGTGTGGAAAATGGCTTACAATCCATCATATTGAATTTCTTGAGCATTGTCTTGGCGTATTTCAATTGTGACACAAAGACATGATTTTATATTTTCCAAAATTGAAGTCTAAGACAATAATTCAGAAGCCCAAGATCAATCATCTTGAATGATCATGTTAGATCTTTCTTTGTTAACTCAATCATCCTCACTGATCCTCCAGTGATCACTAGATCATTGACATATACTACAACAATCACTATCTCCCCCCCTTGCTTTTTAAGATAGAGATTAGGATGTTATGGACTCTGTTGAATCCATGTTGAATGAGATTCTCGTTGATTTTTATATACCATGCCCCGGGAGACCACTTTAGACCATATAGTGATTTCATTAGTTTACATACCTTTTCCTCTTTACCTTGTATGACAAAACCTTCTAGTTGAGTCATGTAAACTTCTTCCTATAAATCACCATTAAGAAAGGCACTTTTCACATCCATTTGGTGTATTTTCCAAGCAAATTGTGTAACTACAACGAATATTAACCTGAAAGTTTTTATATTAGATGTGGGAGCAAAAGTCTTCTCATAATCAATTCCTTCTTTTTGAGAATATCCCTTAGCAACTAGTCTAGCCTTATGTTTATCAATTTTATCATTTTCTTTGTACTTCATTTCGAAGATCCATCTCGCATCCAATCGATGTTTACAGTGGAAGATCTGTAAGTTGTCATGTATTATTTTTCATAAGTGACTTATATTCTGCATCTATAGTATCTTTCCAAGGTTTAGACTCATAGGATTCTCGAAACTAAGGATGTCTCAATAGTTTCAACAACTTTAATCATTAAGGCCAAATTGAACTCATTTCGAGCAATACTACAAGTCCTCATTCCAGTGGTAGATGTGTTGGGGAAACTATCCAATTTTGCATCTCTAATTGTACTTGTATACCATTTAGACATAATTTTTGTGTTAGCTATGGGAGGTTGAATTTCATTATCCTCCCCATCATCAATGTCATCATCAAAGTGATTACCATCCTCTTTTTTTACTATAGAGATGATTTTTTCATCATGTGAGTGTATGGAAGGAGCATCTTCTTCTTTCTTCTCAAAGAACTCAACATCCCGACTTGTGTATATACCCTTCTTGTTCTCGGATGCATAAGTCTACAGCCAAGTGCTTCATCACCGTATCCCAAGAAGATAAGTTTTTCTAATTTCATATCAAGCTTAGTTCTTTGATTCTTAGGAATGTGCATATTTGCTTACATCCAAAAAAATCTAAGTCAGAAAGAGATGGATTATGCTCTGAAAATGCTTCCTTTTGTGTTACTACATCAAGAGCTACAATGGGAACTCTATTTAGTAAATACACTGTTGTTTTAGCTGCTTTGGCCCACAATGTTTTTGCTAAACCTGCATCATCAATCATACATCACACCATATCCATGATAGTATGATTTTTCCTTTCCACAACACCATTTTATTTTGGTGTGTGAGGAGGATCCATTTGACGATGAATGCCATGTGATTTCAAAAAATCATTGAACTCATTGTTGGTGTATTCTCCCCCTCGATCTACGCAAAGTTTTTTTATTTTCCTACCAAACTCTGTTTCAATAAGGGATTTAAACTTCTTGAAAGTTTCAAAATCTTGGTTTTTTGTAGAAAGACAATATATCCACATTTTTTTTAAAAAATCATCAACAAAGAGCATGAAATATTGAAACCCAGAGTGGCTAGGTCTCATTGGTCCACACAAATCGGTATGCACCAAGTCATGTTTTTCCTTAGCTTGAAGTGTACAATGTTTGAACGATGGTCTATTTTGTTTTCCTGCCAAAATATGTTGACATTTATCTCAGTACTTTTTTTAGAGGTGGTAAGCCCCTAACCATGTCGTATCGATGAAGTGTGTCAAGATAGCCAAAACTCACATGTCTAATTATTTGATTCCATAGTTGAGCTAATGATGTATCCTTGGCTAAAAGTGCTTGATCATTTTGTTGAAAAAAATCCAACTGAAATAGTCTTCCAGCATTCGAACATTTTGCAACAATTTTGGAGCTTCGTGACTTATCTTGAATTAGGAACATATTTTTACCTCTTTTACAATATAAGTCAATTTTGAGATTGTGATCTAATAATTGACTCACATATAACAAATTTTTTGTTAAAACAGGGACATATACATCTGTAATTTTATAATTATGTTGCCCAATTGGTAGTGAAATGGAACCAATGCCTTCAACATTGTATGATGTATCATCAACCAAAGAGACATGATTTTTTGTGGGTGTTTTACTCATTATGAAGAACCGATCTTCATTTCCTGTCATGTGTCGAGTTGCACTTGATTTGATATACCAAATTTCATTTGTAGAATTGGATACTTCATTTGACTATGCAGAATAGAGGAAGTCATCATCATCAAATTGATCTTCTTTTTTGGCTACATTTCATTGTTGAGTTGGTTTCTTCTTCCACTTTTGATAATTTTGTCCCTGTTTACTCTATTGGACTAATTTTGTTTATTGGTAATTAGTATTTTTACCAGTTGATGATCCTTGTTAGAATGTATTGTACAATTTTTTTAACTCATGTCCTTTTCGACCATAAATAAGACATTTTTGTTAGTCCTTTTGGTCTTGTTGTGTATTACCTTGCTTATAAGGTTGTTTACTAGAATTCACCTATTTTTTCCTTTTTGATTAGAAGAAAGTGCCTTCTCTTCAATTTCAATAGTTGAGTGAATAGCTTCTTCTTGTTGGAACATATTTAATAACTCCTCAAAGTTGTTTTTGACCAGCTTATGTTTAACGTGGTCACAAAAATCCTATAAGGAGGAAGAGCTCTCAATACTATAGGCATGAGTGATGTGTCAGTTACTTCTTCCAAAGCTTGAAGTGATGCACACCAAGTTACCACTCTTCTCAAAAACATTTCAACTTTTTCTATTGGTTGCATTTTCAAGTTTAATAGTTGACTTTAGAGATGAAGTATTGTGTTCTTATTTTTTGACTCATATACTATTTTCAACTTATCCCAAGATTCTTTTGCTATGTGGACTCATGAATATGAGGTTGTACCTCATCTAGAACACTAAAAAATATTATTAACTTTTCTTTTTATTTGCATGACCAAATGTAGTTTGTTGTGTAACATCTGCATGCAGATATTGTTAATGTACCGAAAACAACGCTCCATAGATTTTCAAAATCAAGTTGTCCACAAATTTTTGTTTTCCATGCTGGATAATTATCAAAATTAAAATTTGAAAATCTGGAAAAAGAAATTTGGCACCGAAATTGCAGCCATTGTGAAAAGTGATAAATAGTAGAAGAAAAAATTGAACACTTTCCCCCTTAAAGCATGCACACCCCCCCTATTTTTTTTTTTTGGCTCCTTCTTAGTCATGTACAATGAATTTTTGGCACTATTGGCCCTGTTACAAATTTGGATCTATGGCCAATTTGCAAAAATAAAATGGCTCTCTTGGCCAATTTGAAAAAAATAAAAAAATTGGACTCTTTGGCCTCTTTTCAAATACAAAAATCTTATTTTTGCAATTTTTACAAAATAAGTCTTTTCCAAATCTGATTAAAAACTAGACCAAGACATAGAGCTCACAAAAACACACACTTTTAAAAAAAACGACACCTCAATCCGAGGTACCAGTTGAAAGTTATGCCTTTTCTAAATTGCAATTTTAATATCTTTCTGGGCCCCTTTCCAAACATGGAAATTATTTTATGTAACCTTATGATTTTTTCCACTTCGTCCAAAAAGGAAATTATTTCTAAAAACATATTTTTCACAAAAAACACGGGTTAGGCTTACATGCATGCGTATACCCTTGTTTCATCCACCGTCAATCTTGTTTTGTCCACCGTCAACCTTGTTTCCTCCTCCATTGCCTCAATTTATCAGCTTTTATACACCCTTTCTTTTATTGTGTTCTCGCATGTGGTTAATTTTTCTCCAACAATGTTTTTTTTCCTTTCTTTTCTCTATATTTCAAGGACCTGCGTGTGGATGGTGTGGAGATGGAGGTCATTTTACAAACAAGATCACTTGTTTTCTTCCTTTGGTCATCACTTCTATTCTTTTGGCCACTTTTTCCTCTGCTCCCATTTGTACAGGGTTAGATGCTTGGAGACGTCAATTTCGAGATTGATCCAATGCCACAACTCACTGACAGGGTCTAAGAAAACATAGATTAACAGAGGATAATGGGGGTCTCTTATTTTAGAGACAAAAAAACCCCAAAACAATTGCATATAAATTTTGCTTGAATGAAAAACAATATTTTTAATTCAAGAAGTGAGATTCAAACTATAAATTCAAAAAATCACTTCCTGTGTAATTTTCTGCAGTACTTCTTTTGTTGTTGTTGGTGTGTAGCGTATGAGAAAGGGCTATGTGGGGTCAACTTTGGATCCTCCTAGCTCAAGCTTCTTATTCCTCCTCCCTCAAACTTCCTACACTCCCTAGCACTCATAGGTTCAGGCTCTTCCGACTCTGATACCAAATCTTGACAATGAATACTTGAAAACAATATTTACATAGAATATTTGCATAGAAACAAGATGACATTTGTGTATTTTATTAATATCAAAATCAAGCATTACAGACAAATGAGAGAGCTACAATATTAATAGATATTGGACAACTTCTATCTCATCCACAATATATGGAAACAAATAACCTAATCTGAGAAAATATGCAGAAATAGCATATTACCCCTAACTTCCCTTATTGCCCCTCTTGAAATCATCCTAGAACAAAATATGCAAGATAAAACATGATCCCACAAACATTGGGATGAGAACACTATCACTTAGTTAACTAACAACTAAGGACAACTAATACCTATTGACATAAGTTTAAAGTATTTAATTAAATACTTTAACTTATTACATGTATTCAAATGTCAACTAATGATGAATTAAGCTAAGTTTTATTCATAACATTATGTACCTTTTAATTCTTAAGGTGACCTTCAAGTTGGGGAAGAGCACTCTCGAACTCGAGTTTACTTAAAACTTCATAACTTCAAAAAAAAATCATTTTTTCCTAAAATTTGGACCACAACACCATGATAGATCCCTTCACATGTACCAAGGCTTGGTTTTTCAGAAAAGCCTATGTCCATTCTTGTCCAATCCAATTTGTTATTATTTTATTACTTTTTCTCAAGGAAATCATTTAATTGACCCTAACCAGGCCTTCAAATGTTGATTTATGAATTTTAGCTTCATAGGAGGACTCTTGAAAATGTCCCTATAATCCTCTCATGCTTCAATTTTCTTGACATATCTTGTTTTCCTTCATACACTCATTCTAGGTCCTTAAAATAGGCCTAATTGAGCTAGTTTACACTACATTCCTCATGTAATTTCCCTATTTTCATTGTGTACCTACCTTATCTTGTTATATTAATGTTCCTCATGCTTAATTATCAACCTCAAGCCTTCACTCCACCATTCCAGGTTCATTTGTTTACTAGGACAATGGATTAAGCCTACTTAACTAAGCTAGTATAACTAATTCAACTTATGCACATGTGTATTGATCATTCTTACCTTATTTCCACATCATATACCTATTTAACCATCTAGGATATCATAATTCCATGTCCTCATATCATCGCTTTGCTTATATAATCCACTATTTCCTTAAGAAGTCAAGTCGACATCAAGTATTCTACTTGATCTTTCATGTCCTACCTTGTCTCACTCATTTCAAGCTTTGCTTCATCTTGTTTTTTCATTAATGTGCCTTTTGAATCAATGAAAACCCAATAATCACATGCTAATGACATTGGGGGTACCCTTGTAGGTGGAATAGTGAGACAGATGGTTGGGGTGCATTTATAACTACTTTGTAGGGACATAGGAAAGTACTTCTAGAGCTCCCTAAGTAACAATAGGAGATTCAGCCCTCCCCTACATGGAGGAAATCCTAGTGGAGGCTTGGGATCATGTTTCAGCTCCAATATAGGAAAAGTACCACAACAACCACTAAAACATCATCACCAACCACCTCAACAAACCCCTTAGATCTTCTTCAAGATGTACCTTAATTTTCTTGAGTATCAAGGTGTAGAACATGCATCGAGCATGTGAAAAATTTGAATTTTTGGCAAGCCAAAGGAATAAGAAACGCATACCAAAAGGCTAGTTAGTTTGATACCACACTTCCGCACCGTATGTATATTTGGTATAAGAAGTATGATTGATAATAGATTTATAGTGGAATATGTTGCATTACATGTGGTGCTGTTGTCCAATTCCACATACTTGAATTTGAGCATTAAAGAATTAGCATGTTGAAAGACATTAAATAGGGATTTGATGAAAGTGTTAGAGGGTATGATAAGTGTTTCAATACCGTGTTCTCTAAGATTTCCTATGATATTCATCAGAGTCATCATACAAAATGGTTTTTGGGAGGATTATTGACACCATTCCGAAGGGAATTATTACACAAAACATTCACAGATCCATATGAAGCTTTGGAAGTACCATTGTACACAAAATTGGTTTGAATTATAAACAACAGATTGAGCTCATTACTAGAAGCTCGAGATAGCATTCACGGTTTCTCGGATAAAAAATTTATACGCTAACCCAACGCATGATACGTGTAGTGGATTATGGTGCACATATTGTGATGTAGAAAGGCACATGAAGAATAGTTTTTCACGTTAGAGTGAGTGTGTGTTAATCTTGCATTATGAGATCTATTATAAGAACCATAATGTCTGAGACTACCCATTGTTTCATGGCACCATAGAAAAGAAGGTGTTCTTTGTATTTTATTATTTTTGATGAACACACACATGACACAATAATTTTTGGTTGATTGACCATATCCATGAGGCTTGTGATACGGGGCTATGATAGACTAGTATAGATAATAGATCCCAAGGATGTGATGGATTCTATGATAATACTAGATCCTAATAAAACAATGATGGATGAAATTATGGTAATCAAGGATACCGAGGAGGCTATTATGGCATATGACATAGCGGTTGCAGAGGTAGATTGAAATTAGGACCATGTTACATATGTGAGTCACTAGACCATTATCAACACGAATGCATAAAGAACCAATCCTACATATATTGTGGTAAAGTGCATAAGGTTGAGGATTTCCTAGACTTATATACAAATATATGCAAGAATAATTAGGATATGGGTGCAATAATGGTTTGCATTGAGTTCGCTCACCGGGAAATATAAACCTAAGAATCCCACTTATATCAAATAACCACTCTTTGTTCACTACATATGTCGTAGATTAGGATAATGCCCCTCATTATAAGGAAAGAAGTATTTCCATCAACAAAATATTCAGATCCTAGGTAGATAAAGGAGGTATATCAAGAGATAATGGCCGTAAATAAAGAGTGTGAAGGAGAGACAAAACATCTTAAGGAATAGGTGCATGAGAAAGAACTTGTAATGTATGATGAGATACCTTGGAAGGAGTTTGATAATCTCAAAAAAGTATATAAAATCCTCGACATGAAAATAACATCCCTTATTGGGAAAATATTTAAGAGAAAAGTTACCGTGCACTACCACGGAAAGAGAGTTCCATATCATCCATGCCAATTTACCACCACATGATCATGAGTATGAAAAGGAAATCACATTGGATTTTTATGAGTAACGATTGGTTGATGAGTAATATTATGATTGATATAGGAGAAAAGATTAACATTCACACAATCAAGCTTGGAACTAAATGGGAAATATTTCATAATATCTTTCATCAAGTTTGTTTTATATGGAAAATAAAATAATATCCCTTCCCATTGGTGTGCTGAAAATTCCACTATGACCATTCAAGGAGCAAAAATTTGAAGGTGAATTTGAAATGTTAGAGTTGGCTGAAGTAGACAACTTCCTTGCACTACTCAGTTGTTGTCCTTGGTGTTATACCAAAAATACAAACTTCCACTTTAATGTGTTATGTGAGTTTGTAGAACAATTAGGAGCATGTTGCAGATCCTAATAAATGACACAAAAATGGAACCTTACATATATCGAATAAGTGAGGACAACATTAACTGGATCTATGTGCATACGTTGTGTGACCTAGAGAATGTTAAGCCATTAAAGGAAGGCATGCTCGAGCGGAGAGATGCACACCCATTACCGACACTACCAATTTGGCATGTAAATATCAAGATCATGGAACTTATGAGATGATTGGTCATAAGATTTGGGGAAGAATAATAAGGATGATAATACCATGGCCAGTTATGAGGTTAAGAAAGGTTAGTTTTCTCAAATACATTCGGGAAGAGAAACTCGAATCATGTTTATGAATAATGGAGGCATAGATACGACATGAAGGGGATAAAAGGAATATTCTATTTTATTCCCTAAGTGGAACAACATCATGCTGGTGGGCCATGCATCGAGATATTTTGATAGGTTGGCACGAGATAAGAGTCACATTATTGAGCCAATTTATCAAGAATAATCTTCCTCATCGAATTCCCAAATATGATGGGGAGACACCTCCCATAGCTCACATAAAAATTTGTGAAAGGAAGGGGACAAGGAAAAGATGCACTATCACCATTAATATGGGTACATAAATTCTATTGTGCATTACGTGGATGCGCGTGTGCATGGTATGTACATACGGAGTTGAGACAAGAAACATAAAATTGGCATGACTGACTAAATGCATCGTTCACACTTTTGATTATTTTTATACTAAACCTCATGTTAATGAAGATTTACAAATAATGACTAGCATCACATTAGGCAATGAAACAAGGGTAGAAAATGTTGTAACTCAAATACAAGGTGAAACTCCTCCGATGAGCATGTGAACAATTGTGAATAGATGAATTTTGATGAAATAGTCATGGGGCTTGCATGGAAGGAAAAGCATATGGATAAGCTCATCTATCTCATTGATGATGAATAGGTCAAGGAATTGAACATAGAACATGAAAATGGTGAGTGGGAGGTTTTAGAAACTGTAGATGAACATGCACACGCACACCATGTACCATTAAAGACAAATAAAGTTACCACTTGGACTAAAGATGCAAAAAAAAAGGTGATAATTGGTGACTATTGTCCGAGGCAGATGTGATAAAGATAATTGAACTATTGTGTGACTTCTGGATCTCTTTCCAAGAGGATATCATGAGTTGAAGGGTGTTCATCCATATTTGGGTGAAATGAAGATCAAGCTAAAGGATGGCGCGTGACCGGTTCGTAAGAGGCCTTACCGGATGAATCCTAATCTATGCATCAAGGTAAAAGATGAAATTGATAAAATGTTGAAGGAAAGAATTATAAAGTGCATTGAATAATAAAAATAGATAATCGCTATAGTCATCAACATTAAAAAGGATGGAAGGATAAGTATTTTTGTTGACAATAAATTTTTAAATTTTATATGTTTGATTGATCCTTTTCCCACACCATTCAATGAGGAAATCCTATAAGGAATTGCGGGGTATGAGATATATTGTTTCACTTATGGATTTTGGACTACCATCAGTAAGGATTGTGTGCAAAGGCTAAAAACAAATATGAATTACACAATGGGGATTCTTATGCCCTCTAACTTGAAGAATATGCTAATTTGTGTTCTCGCACATTGTTGTGCATCCATTTCAAGACTTCATCCATAAATTTATTTAGGTTTCTTTGGATGATTAGATGATTGTATGAACATTGTTATTACTTTTTGATATTTAAAAGATGAAGGAAACTTAGCATATCCTTAAACATTAGTAAGTGTATCTTTACAACACCATTTGGTACTTTTCTTAGACACATCATTTGTAAAGAAGGATTGTTGGTAGATCCCTAGCCAAAATTGTAGTCATCTTTGGGTTGGAAGAGCCAAATAATCAAAGTGAAGTGCAAAGATTCCTTGGATATATTGGTTATTACCTAAAATTCATTAAGGGGTATGCCAATATTGTTACACCACTAAGAATTATTGAAGGAAAAATGAAAGTTTTATTGGTGTGATGTGTAACAAAAGACATTTAAGGCTTTGAAAGAGAAGCTAACCACCACACCCATCTTATGATTCCCTTCTTGGAATAAGCCATTTCATGTTCATGTAGATGCCTCAGGGACTAAATTGGTGATTTACTAGCGCAACCAAGGGAAGGTAATGTAGACCATCCTATTTGTTTTGTGAGAAAACATTTGACACCATCCGAGCATGATTACACAACCACAAAGTGCAAAGCGTTGTTAATAGTGTACATGATTCACAAGTTTAGACAATATCTGCTAGCAACACCATTTATCTTCTACACTAATCATATGACACTTAAATATATGGTTAATAGGTAAGTTTTGAAGGGAATATTTGTCATTAGATTGTTTTATTACAAGAATTTGATTTTTAGCTATATTCAAGCCTAGAAAAATAAACTTTATGACTAGATGAATTATAAAAGATCAAATCTGGAGAGGATACACAAAGCATAAAGGAAACTATGTCAGATGTTTGGTTATTCAAACTACACTATGCTTTAGCTGACTTAAAGATATTGCGTTATTACTTTTCAATGAAATTGTGCACTGAAGGAATGAGGACAATAGAAAAGAAGAAGCTCTCCATATGCATTGCACCCTACTAGCTAATCGAAGGAGACTTATAAAATATGGGAAGAGATGAATTTTGTGCAGTGTGTGTGGATCATGAACATGAAGCTATAATGGAAGAATTGTATGGTGGAATTGCAAGAGGCCACTATTTAGGTGAAGAAATGATGCACAAGATACTACTGACAATATTATGGTGGGAGACAATCTACAAGAACACTAATACTTTTGTCAAAACAAGTGATCATTTTCAATGACTAGAAAAGTAAGGAAATCATGATGAAATGACATTTCCACCTATAGCAACCGCAAAACCTTTTAAGAAGTGGGAAATTGATTTTATTGGTCCAATTGCACCATTTTCATGGAGAATAGGCATGCATTACATCATCACATGAAAAATTTACTTCACAAGGTGGGAAGAAGAGATACCCAAAAAGGATTGCAATTCACCTACAACAACAAGATTCTTATGGGAAAACGTCATTAGTTGGTATGTCATGTCATTAAGCCTTACCAGTGATTGGGAAAATCATTTTCTAAATGAAACGATTAGAATATTATTGGAAAAAATTATGGTAGCCCATCATAAGACTACCCCTATCACTCACAAGCCAATGGTACCGTAGAGGACTTAAATAACATTTTGGGACATACATTGAAATAAAGATGTGATGTGGGTAGAAAGAATGGGATGGAAAAGTATCAGTAGTTTTTATGGGCAAATAGGACTATTTATAAGAGGTTAAATAAGGCTACACCCTTTAAATTGGTGTTTGACACAAAGGAAATTTTACTGTGGTATTCATGTTACCCTCCTTGTGTATTTCCTATGCAAGATGACTTGTTAATGAGAAATAAGTGGATGAGATCATTGATAAACCGATACAATTAGATGAATGGTACATAATTGTGCGATGGAGTTAGAAGACATAAAAGGAAAGATAGAAGGCTTGACATGATAGGAATATTAGAAAAAAATAATTTACTATTGGTGGAATGGTACTCCTTTATGACTCCAAGTTTACGTGTCATCCTAGGAAGATCAAAGTTCATTGGTTGGTACCATTTAAAGTAACGAAGATACTTTGGAATAGGGTGCATGCCATTATAAGCATTGGATGAGACCATGTTTCCTGGTTACTTTAATGGGAGTAAGTTGAATCCTATTATAAATAAGATTATTTCCTTATGTTTGTGATAAGGTAGTATTTCCATTTATTTTAGGTTCCCTTTATGTTTTAATTTTTTAGTTTTTAGTAATAAACATGTTCGAGTGCATGACTTGATCATTTTTGTAGACTAATGCACAAAGGAGCATGCATGCTTTTAGTGTGGGGTAGGAAGGAAAGGTACATAATTGAATACAAAAGAAAGGAAAAGATTTAGGATAAATGTAAAGATGTTTAGAAAATTATTATTTTGATTGGGTGGAAAGGCATGAGTGTGTGGATTAGTGGATTTTCTCATATGTACTTGACTTGGTTATATTTCTCACATGAAATTGTGATGGAAGACACATCATGTAATATAACGCAAGGGAGGTAGTGTGGGTCCAAAATAATTAGTTGTGGCATTGAGGAAAATGGGTGCAATGTAAGGAGGAACACGCAAGTGAGTTTGTAGCCTAGGAAGTAGTAGTGCGCTGAAGGTTATGAACTTACACGTGTTGAAAAGGCTTGTGGAAAAGAAAAAAATGGTGGGAAAATGTAAGAAAAAGTGGTGAAATCATAAAACACTCTTTAAAGATGATAAATATTAGTAGTTAAAGTGAAATTAATGTGGTTGAAAATGGAAAAATCTCAAAAAGGTCCATGAAGAGTGGAAATCATTCTTACCTTTACTTTGAAGAACTAGTGCACGAAATATCTCAATCATGTGATAAGTTTGAAGTGTGAAGAGAGAACTAAAGAACAAATGTGAATGAAGTGTGAACCATAGTTAATTTAATTAAAGAGATAATGAGTATAAAACCTTGAAAAGAGAGACATCCTTTTGAAATGGAAGTTAGGTGAAGAAGGGTTTGAAGCCAAGGAAACGGGCTAGGGTTTGAAGGTGAAGAGTAGAGTCGGGAACTATCATTCACATGTTGAGATAGGGAACATAGTTAGAGTGAACAAAGGAAAATAATTAAATGAGGGCCAAGGATTAAAGCATCACAAACATGATTAGAGAAAACAAGGATTTGATTTTTCATCTCTTAGGGCAGAAAATTCATAGGTTCAAGTGTGATATTGAGGATACAATGGCACCAAAGAAAGCATAAAGACCAAGAAGAACACAAAAGAGTCACCTGATAAATGGTTCTTTGAGATGCAAAACCCATAAGAATTTGTGGTAGAGAATCCATGGGAATCATAGATATGAAAATGTAAGATCATTGAATACAATAATCGGGTGGAAGGCAAAGAAACACAAATCAAGAAGGATGTCTTGCAAGAGATTATTCAAGAGTCTCGCATAGGAAAAATAGTCATTGAAGACATGGTGAGTAAGAATTTTTAGTAGGTAGAAGTTATGAAATTATAGGAATTACCTTTCTTGGTAGGCCTACGTACCTCTATAAATGATTGATGTCGCACATCCAAAAAGATTATTTTTACATTCAGTAGGAAGGAGGATGATTAACTACTAAGTTAATCAACAACATTACAAGTTTACGTGACACTAGAGGAAGATATAACTTGACCTATGCGATGAGTTGAACATAGTGGAAATATTTACCAAGTTACAATATAAGAGGGGATGGTGATCATTTAGTATTGAGAAAATTGTAGACCAAGGAACAAGATTAGGCCATGCCCTAGTAAGTTGTAAAGTTAGGTGCCTCTAGAGATGAAAAAAAGGTAAATAATAAATATTTTTCTTGTTGTACATAAGATGGAAAAAATAATAAGTACAACATTTCCTTATGTAGTCAAGGATTTATAGAGGAAGAAAGGGCCCAAATAGACAAAGGACATAACATTAATTGGGGTTCTATTATTTTTCCGATTATATTCTAGGAGATAGGGGTGTCATATGGTCTAGAGGAAAATATTTTGGAGAACCCCATTGAAGATAAGTCACTAGTGAATAAGTTTGGTAAGTATACTTGCGATGGTGCAATTTTAAATCCATATAAGCCACACCTTGATAAATTATACAAAAGAATACACAATACCTTTGAGAATGATTGATGTGTACCTAGGGAGTTGTCATCAATGTTGGATAAATAGGAAGAGTTTTTCATGCTATTGCACTTCATCCCATACATATTTTATTTGAATAATGGGGATATGGGCCATGGTGAAAATTGAAATGTATTTCAAATGCAAGTAAAATAAATGCACAAATATTAAAATTCAATGCACAAAGGGTAGATGTAAACTATTATACATTGCACAAGATATATGGCTATGAGTCAAAGTCACCATATGTTAAAATTATAGAGTCAGATAACATGGATCTAAACCCTATTGTGACCTTGGTAGTTAGCACAAAGGCTTGCAGGGTATACATTTATCTACCATCCAAAGCTTAAGTATGGGAATGTGGTTTATTTGTGTGACCTCGTAATACCACATCTAATGAAGAAGAAAACAATAAATATTCCTAAGCATAAGCATGAGGAAACTCCTCCAAAGGAATATGAATAATATGTAGAGGTTGCATCGACCAAAGAAAAAGGAATAAAATATTGAATAGGATCGAGAATTAATATCCTTGCATGTGGCTAAGGAATATTAAACAGAGGAAGCAAAAAATCCCAATCAAAATGTGGAGGATTAACCTCATGTTGTTTATGAATTTAATGAGGAAGATTTGAAATATCCAGTGTAAGAGGAGAATAATCAATAAGAGAATGTTTAAGAAGAAAGGCATCAAGAATATCTGTGTAAGAAGAAAAGTATAAATAGGATGCACATGAATAACAAATGTGGGAGAGCACCACATGGAACATATAAATGTGTGTGATGAGGAATAGAACATGAGGAATGAGGTGGATAAGGGATATGAACTAATGATAGAACATGACATGGGTAATATGATGTTGCATAAGAGACCCCACAAAAGTGGCACACATGAGGAAGAAGTCCAAGACATCCCTACCAACACAAAAACATTTCATTTATAGATGATCCTTCAAAGACATTAAGGGTAATATTTTAGATCGCGTACCCACCAAAGATTTATTTTTCTAGTAATTACTTGATAAGGTTAAGTCCCATTCATGCATAAGGAAGATATTATCTTGGAATCTACATAACCATATGGAGGAGACAAAGTTTGAGGTAAGAAAGGAGTCCATTGTGGAGTTGAGATCAAAATTGGGGGATTTCTTGATAATTGAATTTACCAAAATCTCATATGAATAAGAAACAAATGCTCTATAAAAGATGGCCACTTTGAGGCTAGAAGGTGTAATATTGATAAATGGGCCACAGTGAAGAGAATGCATAGAGAAATAGAGTGCAAGGGTCTAATAATTCAAAAACTTATTGAAGAATTGATTTATGAAAACAATAGAACAACAGATGCATGTAAAAAGTATCCGACATCATCAATAACATGTCGATGTTGTGATGCGAAACACACCGATCATGACACAAAGATGGAGTATCCAAGGATTTGGTACAATTACTTGATAAACCAAGTGAAAATCATGTTGGGGCCTATAATAGAGGAGTTGGGAAGAATAAACAAGGATAAGGTACAAAAGAAGATTCAATAATATCTAACTTTAGCATAAAACTAAGTGAATTTGTGTAAAAACAAGAATAATTGTAATAATCTTCAATATTTTACGTAGTGATCATAAATGGATGTACGACACATGAGGAGTTAAGTAAATTACAAGAAATGATGAAAACAAATAAGGCGAGTGCCGAGAAGGTGATGTAATAAGTTGCAGTGAAGAGGGAAATGATGAAGGCCAAACATGACACAATTGAGGAAAGGCTAAAGGAAGTCTAAGCTATGGTGATGCGGAGAATGGATAGTCTGAAGGGTCTTGTCTTAGAATAGGATTTGGAAATTATGAGATAATATTGATGAAATGAATTTGGAGAACATTAAAAACATTGTAGAAACAACACCAAACAAGGTTTCTAAAGAACTTGAAGGATGGAATCATCCAGAGAGTGCAATAAACAAAGAATTTCGAAACTCCTACTAGCACCATAATATTGAATTTTTGACATGTGAAAAAGAACCTATTCTTTATTATTTGATTCATTGGGATTGTTTCCTTATTATTTCATTCTTTAAATCTATTATTTCTTATGTGATTCTTTATATTTATGAGGATAGATAATACTCCGAGTGTGTGGGTAATGTCGGGCTTAGGAAGTGTCGGTTGAAGACCACGAGATAGGAACTTGTGAAGTGGCTAAGTACAAAGGTTTATTCGCATCAAGGACATGTTCTAGGGTTAAAGCATATAAGCTCCGTGTCCCAGATTTTGTAGTTTTGTACTTTCAAGTGTGACATGACCAAACACATATAAAATGAGGCATTTTTAAGAGGCTATAAATACCAAGGTGTACATCCAAAATTTATTCGATTTTTAAAAATTTATAGTATTTTTAATTATTTATTTACTAGGACATGTTTAGGCCAAAGTGGGACACACTTAGCCTAATTTCAAGAGTTAGCCTAATTTCAAGAGAGGCTTAAAATAGGAAACTCGAGTTAGTGTGAAAGAAAAAAAGGTCCAAAAGTAGACTTGGGTTAGAAAAAGAAAATGATAATCGATAAAAAAACATGCAGGATGATAAAGTACATAAGTCTAATAATAGGATCAAAGCATGGATGTGACCAATCTATTTATAACACAAGATGAAGATTAAAGTAGAGTTTTGAAGGAATGCAATATATAATTCGAGGTTTATTATTAGAGATAAAGCATGTAAGTGGTGAAGAATAAGCTCCCACGGTATATAAATAGGTATGTGCATGCATTATAAAATATCATGTGTGTAGTAGGTAGTTGTATGAGTCAATTTTTGTATGTGATAAAGTCCGTAAGAGGTGTGCGCCTCATTCTTGGAATATAAGACTATTTAATTACGATATAATGGTCATATATAAAATGGGTAACATTGTATCATTACTAGGGTTATGAGAAGTGGCCATAATGTAAAATTAGTATAAATATCCTACTATTAGTTATCTCTGAAAAAAAGATGTAAGCTCTTTTTGTTCTTACTTGTGTGTTGATATCATTTACTTTATCTTCTATTTGGTGTTGTACATTGGTTCATTAAGGAATTCACGTTTTTCATGACTACATAAAGAGGGACGTGGTAGTTACGTATGCCTCGAGTGAAAACTTTGGCATAGATAAAGTGATATGCCACCTACGCCCGACTAGGAGTTGCTAAATAAAAGACCACATTACTGAAAATGGTAAGTATCTAGAAAAGGCTCAAAATGGTCATGGTTGTTCATCATCTACATTCCTCACTAATTCCAACCTTCACATAGGAAAAAATCATTCTTGTGAAGGTGTGGATAGAGGAATTGTGTCTCAAGTAGAATAATATCCCCCTCGATCCCAAATTTAGGTCTTGATGGTGCATTTAGGACTCGGTGTGCTTATCACTTCATCGGTTGGGTTGATCAAGGATAGAAGCATCTTCCATCCAACCTTCTACCTTAATTCATCTCATGGTAACAATATTATTTACCTCATATCATTGGTTGATCCATTTATTAAGGCATGGGACCATCATGTTAAATTGTGTAGGAAATGGTCTCAAGTTGCATCAAGAACTTGGTAGTTTAGAGGCATGCCAATGTTTCAAAGGTTAGAAGGTTTTTTCAAGTGAGGGAAAACATCCTTAATTTTATTTAATGGTTAAATGTTCATCAAATCTATTTTCAATGAGTGCAAATGTGTTGCTTTGAGGAGTTTCATTTTAGGGAGGTCTCGAAGGGGAAAAGTTTCCAAAGGATCAATCTTCATTGGCAGAGCACCATAATGGTGGTTCATCACATTTCATGGTTTCATTGTAATATTCATCGAGATGATGTTCATCAATGGCGGAGGCACCTTCATCCATTCTTTGGAGCATATTTTTTCTCCTCTCTTCATTATTTCTCCTCTTCTCTCCCCTTTTTAATTCCTCATTGTATGTAATCATGACATTTTTACCTATACTTAAGTGACAATAAAATATTTGTAATGTGTAAAATTACTCTCTCAAATTATAAGAGAGTTACTTAATTTGTCTCTTCTAAGGGTAATTGAAAAGTCATAAGTGATGGGACATGAAGAGTCATGTTAGTGGTATATTAAGAGTTGCATTGTAAATATATAAATTGGGAGAGCCTCATTATTTCAAAGTAGGGTTATTCTTGTTTACTATCTCCCATGTTCTTTCTAGGAAAAAGTTATAAAATTCGTCTAACACATTTGTCTATGTTCTCTCTTCATCTCAACTACAATCCATGCATATGTAAATTTTGAATATATACACTTAGACTATGTGTTATTTGCATCATGTTCCTTGTTCTATGATAATGGTGTCTTGTCATTCAATTCATTGATGTATTCTAGTTTTAAGCACTAATGTATTATTCATTATGTAAAACCATCTCACTATTCTCTTTGCACCTCTCTCTCAAGATATTTACTCCTTGTAGTATCTAAAATTATTTTTCCATAGGTGTAGGGAAGTACCCCATTTTGATCCCTAGTCAAAATGCCACCCAATTATAAGAATAGTGTACATAATTTCCCTATTTTCAATAAATGGAGTTGTCCCATTCAAGAAAAGGGACTTAGTCCCACACTGTTGGTGAGATATCCATAATTTTCCAATGTGACAAATTATTTTGCTAACATATCCTCTATGTGGTGTGAAACAAATCTACAATGGCTACCATGCATTCATTCTTCATACTACAACATATAGTTTTAGAGGAAACATACAACGTCTGAATGCATATTAATATCAATGTTATAATATTATTATACCATATTTCTACCACATAAAAAAATAATTGATACTTGTCATCACCAATCCGGCACTATGATAATTATTCACCGGAACTCCTCGTCTTATGATTATTTACTAATGCACAGCATTTAGTTTGGTGGATGTAATCTGGAAACATAACAACAACATAACACAAGAATACCATTGACTATGATAAGACGGAATGATGAAAAATCTGAAATATCAAAGTAAATTATAATATTAACATGAAACTATTATAATCTCACCCATGAGGTACTTCAAGTGTTATTGACTTCACTTGCCTTTCACCAAGACTATGGGAGAAACTTTACAATTACACCTCTTAATGGCTTCTTCAACACACCTTTAAATTGATGGCTTCCTTCGCACACTTCCTACAATATTTCTCACTACTTCTTTCTATGCTAATGAGGGGGTGGCCTCTATTTATAGAAATTCCAGGCTTATTCATCTTATCTCTAAGATAGGATAAGAAATCCACTCGACGAATCATGTTCCATACCTTAACTCTTATCTCATACATGTAAGCTTATCTATTAAGATAAGATAAACCTTATCATTTTACATGGGTTCCACATTTTTAGACTTTTTACAAATAAAATCCACAAAATATTTATGACCTCACTCCTTGTCTTTATTACCAATATAATATTTCTAATTCCTAATCACGTAGACCCTACTTCTCTAATTACCCAAACTTTGACATTTTAACATTACCGGACCACTTACGACAAATATTTACTTTTTACAACATTCCTATTGTACTTTGACTTTTGTTACCGTACTACACATTATTGGCGGCATCATACATCGACAAAGCACCGTTATCTTCTATCGACGCTACTACTAATTATACTTAACAACATCCTATTCCTAATACATACATTAATGAAATAGAAATTATGGAGGAAAATTTTAGTGTCGACATCTTCCCCCTTCCTAGCTTCTACTCCATCCTCGGAGTAGACTATTCTGGTGCTTGGAAAATCTTCAACTTGTCGTGGTTGACCCATTTCGTAATTGGAGTGCCATCCAATTCCCAAATCAGTACGTACCATTTTCATGCGTAGCTGATGTTTTGTAGGGCCCCATCCATTTTGGAAGAAATTTTCTCTATCTTCTTTTTTTGTATCTGGAATCATATACTAGAACCAAGTCATTCACATGAAATGGAGACCACTGGATCTTTTGATCAAAGTATTCCTTCTGCTTCATTTTCTTCTTATAGCTTGTATCCTTAGCTATTTCCCTCATTTCCTCTAACAAATGAAGATGTACCAACCTTTCTTTTACTGAATCACTTTCATCCATCTTTCATTTTTCATTACTCTAATCGTGGGAATATCAAACTCAATAGGAAGAACTGGATCAATGCCATAAGCCAACTGAAATGGGGAGTATCCTGTTGCTGACTTTGATGTTGCCCTATATGCCCACAATGCTGCATGAATCCTTTTATCCCATTTATGTACTTGCAAGGCTGCATCTTTTGCTAGAATTTGACACAACACAAAATTTGTTCATTCCACCTGTCCATTTGTGCTTGGCTTGTATGTTGTTGCCTTCCTGTGCTTAATAGAAAACTTATTGACTAGGGCTTCTACCACCTCATTAATGAAGTGGCTTCCTTGATCTCATTACAATTTCTAATGGGAAACCAAATCGTAACAATGCGTTCATACATGAACCTTGCCACTTCATCCATGGAAGCTGTTTTTGATGGCCTAGCTTCAACCCACTTGGTTAAATAATCTGTGGCAACTACAATATACTTATTTTGGCATGAGGTAGTTAGAAGTGGACCTAAAATGTCTATTCCCCACTTTTCAAAGGGACCAAGGGGAAGAATAGGACATAATGGAGCTGATGAAGTCTTATGGTTACCATGTGTTTGACAAATATCACATGTCTTACAATAATTATAACAATCTTTAAAAAGAGTGGGCCAGTGATAACCTGCATCCAAGATCCTTCTTGCTGTAAGTTGTCTAGAGAAGTGCCCTCCACATGTACCATTGTGGAATTCTTCTAGCAGTTCCTTCCCTTGATCACGTCCAACTGCCCTCTTGTACTGTCCATCAGGTCCTATTCGAAATAATACTCCATGCAGAATAGAATATGGATGACTGGCTTGAGTAATCTTTCTCTTAGTCTTTGCATTGGCACCATCAGGAAACTTGAATTCATTCAGATAATTCCAAATATCTATGTATTCACTAGGGATTGTGTCAAGGGATAACAATGCTGCATCGGGGAAATCATCATCATCACAAGATGATCCTAAACCATCATAGGCTCGAGAGAGTGCATCTGCATTGACATGCTTCTTTCCTGGCCTATCTATAATATCAAATTCAAATTCTTGTAGCAAAATTATCCATCTTGCTATCCTCCCTGATGGGTTAGGCTTATTTACAATATATTTTAGAGCCTGATGGTCTGTTATAACTAGAAATTTTCTCCCTATCAAGTAATTTCTAAACTTCTTTATAGCAAAAATGATAGCCAGAGCCTCTTTTTCAGTTACAGTATAATTTACCTCAGCACTGCTCATTTGTCTGCTCCCAAAGTAAATTGGATGTTCATTCCCATTTTCATCCTTTTGGCTCAAAGTACTTCCTAGTGCTGCATCTAAGGCATCAGTGTACACAATGAATGGCTTGCTCCAATCTGGATTCTTCAAAATAGGTGAAGACACCAGGGCTTCCTTCAATTTTCCAAAAGCTTCATGCGCCTTATTTCCTGGTTCATAAGTAACATCCTTCTTCAAGAATCAAGTTAGTGGTCATGTGAATCTTTGAGAAATTCTTGATGAACCTTCTATAGTAACCCACATGGCCTAAAAATGATCTCAACTTACTTCTATTAATAGGAAATGGTAAATATTTGATTTTTGAAACTTTATCATCGGATCGATTACCATCTCTGGATACAACATGCCCTAACAAAACACCTTTAGAACATCCAAAGACACACTTTGTAGGGTTTAGTGAGGCTTGTGCTTCATCTAACCTTTGAAATGTTGTCTCCATCTGGTACAGGTGGTCCAACTTGCTCCCATAGATGCAAAATCATCCGAAAAACACTCGATGAAGGTCCCAATGTAGGGTTCAAACACCCTATTCATCAAATGCTTTGGAATGTTGCTGGAGCATTACACAACCCAAAAGGCATAACTCTATAAGAAAATGTTCCCCAAGGAGTGGTGAACGTGGTCTTCAGCTGATCTTTCTCTGCTATACGAACTTGGTTGTATCCACTATATCCATCAACAAAACTATAACACTCTGGCCGCCAGCCTACTTCGTCCCAAGATCTCGATCCGAAAAATGGAAGAGGGCAATGATCCTTCTTTGTTGCCTTATTGAGATTCATGTAATCAACACAAATGTGTAGCTTCCCATTCTTTTTTATTGAGATCACAATGGGAGAAACCCATTCTGAATTCTCCACAACAAATATGAATCCTGCATCAAGTAACTTATCTATTTCTTCTTTTATAGTCTTGGAAAAATTAGGATTCATTCTATATGGCATTTGCTTTATGGGCTTAGCACCATCTACCAGCTCAATACAATGTTCTACCCAACTTACTTGATGGAGTTCCTTGTAATCAAAAGTGAATAGGTGTATGTACCTTTGAAAGAGCTAGAGATAGGATTCCTTCTCACTCTCCATCACAACATCACTGATTTTTATTTTTTGTAGACGATCATCAACTTCTTCTTCAGATAATTTTATGGGGTCATGAGTTGGTGTGATTGGAAGGATATCCATGACTGAAACACCAACCTCACTTTCTTCATCTTCAATGTCCACTTCACTGGTACTAGAGTAATCAGAGGATGTCCAATCATCAGTTTCATCACTTGAATCCACAGGTTCTGCCTTATGATGTCGAGGATCACGTTTATCTTCACCCTCTCTCTACCACGTCCAAGTGTCATGAAACCTTCATTCCAGTAGTTTCTTGAATGAACTATCCTTAGTCATGGTCTTCCCAAACATTGGGTATGCAACAATATCATTTTTCATCACCTGAAATTCTACCACACATACAACACCCATAACAAATATTACCACATTTGAAACTACACCTTCTCGGTTTAGTTTTTCCTTTATTTAATGATCTTAACATAAGTGTTGAAGGGCGATCAATTTTAAACCCAACATATTCATTACGGACTCGGTCATTACATTAATCGCAACACCTCCATCAACTAAGACATCATGAATTGAAATACTATTACATAATACCTTAGCTTGTGGAGCATAGGGATCTGCCTCGCCTCAAAAATAGGGACCTCAACCTCCTTCCTTCATCGAGCATTGAGTCCACTTCGCAACTCCCGCCTCTTCTCAGAAGACATAGCCAAGAGTTGACCATATGTAATATTTGCAGGCCTGTTGGACAGATCTTCCAAGATGGAGTATGGTCCTTGCCCCTGTAAAATCAGAAAATCCTACACACCCAACTTTCTTCTCCTATGTTTCTTACTAGTTTCTTCTTTCATCTTCTTAGGATCATTTCCATCTTGATTATCTTTTTCTTTCTTTCTTTTTGTTACAAACACATCTACTTCATTATTTCTCTGCTCTTATCTACTACATCAAAAGAATTCACAGTTCTTTTCCTTTATCATTATCTCCTTTACCGGATGTAGAAGCTCTATCTCGGACAATTATACTTATAATGACCCTTTCTATAACAACCATAACAAACAACTTCAAAATATTTCTTTTGGACCTCTATCTCCTCCCTGAGAACTAAATTCCTTTCCTTGAAGAAGATTAATAGTTAACTGACCCATCTTTTTGAGTAGATCTTCATACTCAGTAGATGTACTAGGAGAAATATTTGTGCTCACCGGGAGTGGTTGTGGATTCGACCAAAGGTGCGCTGGTGTAGGCTCTACTTTAGCAACAATTTCTTTGGGCTCCTCTTCCATGCTTTCTTCTTGCCTTCTTGTAATCTCCTTTGCTTGTTCAATGGTAGTCAAGCTGGGCATCATACTTCACTCATTGTCTGATCTCTGGCTTCATCCCAAGAATGAAGTGCTTACAGAGGAGATTATCCACGCCATTCATCAACCCATCCGCTAGTCCTTCCTTCCGGATCTGGGCATCGAGCTTCCTCCTTAGCTCTAGAACACGAGCATGATAATCCCTTATCTTCTCCTTCTCTCCTTGGGATAGCTTTGTGATCTCGATCATGAGATCTGCATATTTCTATTGTTCACCAAATTCTTCAAGAAAACTTTCAGTTAATAAATCCCATGAATTTTTCACATTATCACCTAGTGTTTCAAACCACCTAAGTGTTGAACCATCCAAAAAGGTAGGAAAAAATTCAGTCCATTGTTCCCTTCTTATAAGGCCATTACAAATACAAGATCATTTAAACTCTTGAATGAAAGAAGAAGCATCTTCATTAGATTGAGCTGAAAAAATAGGAATCTTTCCCATTTTCAAAAGTAACCACCGTGAAATACCAACCCACAAGTACAATCAACAAGACTTATGTGCACAAATAATTGGAATCACTATACTAGAAAGTGACTTTACACCTTTCTACAGTAAAATAGAAATGACCACGGTAAACTATGGTAAAACTTGACTTACTACGGTAAAAACTGATTTTACTGTGGTAAACACTATTCACGATAAAAAGTGAAGTTACTGCGGTAAATACTATTCACGGTAAAAAGTGACTTTACTGTGATAAATACTATTCACAACAAAAATGACTTTATCATGGTAACTACTATTCACGGTAAAAATGACTTTACCATGGTAACTACTATGCACAGTAAAAACAAGGTTACCCTCCAATTGATTTTTGACTAAGTGGGAATATCTCTCCAGAAAATCCACCAACGAGGAATGGTCCCGGCAACGGAACCAAAATGTCATCACCAATCCGGCACTATGATAATTCTTCACCGGAACTCCTCATGCTATGATTATTTACTAATGCACAGCCTTTAGTTTGGTGGATGTAATCCGGAAACATAACAACAACATAACACAAGAATACCATCGACTATGATAAGACGGAATGATGACAAATCTGAAATATCAAAGTAAATTATAATATTAACATGAAATCACAGAATCTCACCCATGAGGTACTTCAAGTGTTATTGACTTCACTTGCCTTTTACCAAGACTATGGGAGAAACTTTACAATTACACCTCTTAGTGGCTTCTTCAACACACCTTTAAACCGATGGCTTCCTTCGCACACTTCCTACAATATTTCTCACTACTTCTTTCTATGCTAAATGAGGGGGTGGCCTCTCTTTATAGAACTTCCAGGCTTATCCATCTTATCTCTAAGATAGGATAAGAAATCCACTCGATGAATCATATTCCATACCTTAACTCTTATCCGTACATGTAAGCTTATCTCATTAAGATAAGATAAACCTTATCATTTTACATGGGTTCCACATTTTTAGACTTTTTACAAATAAAATCCACAAAATATTTATGACCTCATTCCTTGTCTTTATTACCAATATAATATTTCTAATTCCTAATCACATAGACCCTAATTCTCTAATTACCCAAAATTTGACATTTTAACATTACCGGACCACTTACGACAAATATTTACTTTTACAACATTCCTATTGTACTTTGATTGTTACCGTACTCCACATTATTTGCGGCATCATCTTGACGGCGCCGTTATCTTCTATCGACGCTACTACTAATTATACTTAACAACATCCTATTCCTAATACATACATTAATGAAATAGAAATTACGGAGGAAAATTTTAGTGTCGACAATACCAAGTACAACCATTCAAAATGTGTAAACAAAACTAGTTTTATGTATGTTTCATCTAATAATATCTTGCTAATGCTCTTGATGTGTATTACTATGTATATACTAAAAACAACCTCCTAAAATCCCTATGAATAACATATATATATCAAAACAACTATTTGTAACAAAAATTAGACTAGTTCACCAATATTTACAATTATTAAAGTTTCCATAACATGCTACAACAATTGAATGATAATTTAATACGGTGTTTTACATCAATTAATTAATTATTGAAGTTCTCTTAGAATGCTACAAAAGATAGTGATGCCGAAACAATTATTTCTCACAATAAAATTATTTTCCCATAAGAATTTACAAGAAGTATAGTAAGATATTATACCAAATATTAAAATAGAGGAATAAAATTTTTAACCTCCATTAAGGGTTAAATGTTTTCTCTCTTGTGTTCCCCTTTTACCTCGTATTTCTTTATTTCTACATAAATAATAAATAGTGAGTGATAAAGGAATGAAACCATGCTACTCGGCTACACATACTTATTACCACCAAGTGATTTTTCAAAAACATTGTTTCCTCATACTATAATTGTTTTCTAATTTCCATTTATAAGCATATAATATGAGACTATACAAACTACAGTAATGGAAAAGTTCAAATCAACATATATCCATTATATTGATGGTCATAATACTATAAGTTTCTACCCAACCTCATGGTTGATGTTTTATCTCTCGAGTTATTTTTTCATGTTTTTATTTCTTTTCTATAAAAATCAGATGACGAGGAAAACAAATAGAAAAATATTATTTTTCTACCCATACCTGTTGTTCTTATAATGAGCCCCTCTCAATGGTATTGGAAAAATTCACTTTTTAATTTGATAATCTATCCATTAGAAAGAGAATCGTTAATTAATATTTAATACTTTTTAGTAATCTCTCATAGTTAAAATTAAAATTCTTCATTTGAGTTTGTATTGGTTGATTACTCTTAACTTCTCACTTAGTTGATTCGTATTTAATCACTAGTTTTTATGTGGGTTATGGTACCACTTTCCCTTACTTTATAGAGTTTTCTCACTACTCATCAATTCTAACCATCAATAGGTATAACTCATTATGTAGTGCTCACTCCTCTTTGACATTTATATGATTAAGATTATACTTATTATAGATTTGATTTATGGACATTTATATCACAGTTAGATATTTCCAGATGGACATTGTAATTTTGATTAATTAATTTATAGAAAGTATGGATGTTAGACCTATGACATGATTTAAAGGATGAATTATATACATGTTTGGATATATCAAATTGTTGATTTTGAGCTTATATTGGACTAATGCATTTAATTCGATAATTACATGATGCTAGATGATGTATTTGATGTCGTGATCTTGTTGGTAGTTGAAAAATTAGTGAAATTGAAATAGTTGAAATTGTGAACTATGGCAAGGTGTTTGTTTTGATATGGTTTAGTTACGATAATTGATTATATGTATATACATGTGTTTTTACTATTTCGATGTTGTTAATATGGCCATGAGGCTAGAAAGGTATTGTCTTGACTTTTACAGGTGTTTGCAACACAATAAACCAAAGGGGGATAGGAGACCAATATTGAAAGAATATGGAGTATTGGCAACAAGTCACCATGGCAACATGTCTATTCGTATGTTGTATGTTGTTGTAGTTTGTTAGGAGGTCCCCATTGGGGGTGACCTCAAATGTGACCTTGGGAATGTTTGTAATTTTTCTTGTTGATTTTATTTAATTGTGAGTTATTGTATTTTTATTAGTATGTGGAGTCACTTTTATTAATTGTGTTTAGCACCCTCTTAAGTTAATTTAAAAGTGTTTAACTAGTTCTAATAGGATGTGACAAAAGGGGGAAATAAATGTGAGTTGGTAGCCTTAATGTGTGGTGGTTTGGAATTATTTCAATTTATTTTGGGATAGTGTTTACTCAATATTCCTTCTAAAATTCGGATTTTGACCTTCTAGGCAATTTTGGAGACGTGTGGAACAAGCTAAGCTTGTCCCACACCTCTTAAATTCACCCACCCACTTAGCCTATGATGTGAGGGACTTATTTTAGGTCCTATTTTGTGTTTTAATGAAGGAAAAGGGAAATTAATTGCACTTTTCTTACATGGGTATTTAATTTTGTCCTTAAGGGGTGTGGGTTAGGTTGAGTGTGTAAGAAGGTGGTCATTTCCCCAACCACCAATTTATTATACTTTGGGGTTTGGGTTTGACCTTAGTGATGTGGGATGGAGAATAATTGATGTGGCATCATACATGGAGCCACATCATTTTCCTCTCCCTCTTTTCTATTTATTAGAATTTTTGTGAAGTTTTGGGGTTACTTGCTTGGTTTTGGCTCTCTCATTTTGGGATGATTTCTTTTTGGAGTGCTTGTTGGAGTTGAAGATTTCTTGGAATTTCTTGAGCTTGGAGGATTTTGGAACTTGCTTGTGGAGTGGATTCTTTCTATGGCAAGGTAGGGTCTTCACCCTTGGTTTCTTTTAATTTTTGTGTGTTTATGTGTTGAATGAATGTTTTATTTCATGAGTGTTGTTGGGTAGTGAAATTTTAAAATTAGAAAGTGTAGACCATAAATTTTAACCTAATTTTGTGAGTGGGTTTTTCAAAAAAAAATTATCCCTTAATTTTCTAGTATGACCTATGTTTGTCTTGGGTTTTGTGCAAGTAAATTTTTGGGCGTTACACATTCTCCTATTATCTCTCTAATCCTTCATATTTTCCTTTTTGTGAAAATATTAGGAATATATCCTTGGTATAATTCCCTAAGTTCAATATTATGTAGGTAATACTTTAATGATATAGGACTTAACACTAAGGTGCACAATTATGATTTTATTTACCATCATAACATGATTTAATCGATACCAACATGGTTATTCATATAGTAAGATATAGGATATCATGATCACATTAGGTGACTCAACAAGTTCTCAATGAAAATATGTATATAATACATAAATATATCCCAAGCACTTACCAAAAAAATAATTAATTTTGTGCCCTATAAGAGTTATTATAATTGAAACCAATGAATCGATGATTTGGAGGGAATACAATTTTCATGCTATAATTATTCAAGCATATGCCATGAATTTATAATATCAATATAATTATATTCATATGGTTTTATCAAATATTCTATGCTAATATTTATGAGGTGGTCCCCAAATATGATGAATAGGTTTAGGAATTACTTCATAAAGAAAACTATATTCCACTAAGAGAAGTAATCCATTATTCATGTTACAAATAACTTCACAAAAGGGATAGGAAATTGTATCAATTAAACAAATTTTAGTAGAGAAAATTCATATTCTTATCCATATACATACCTTTGGCAAGAGGCACTAGTATCGTAATACAAATCATTCATTCAATGAAATTAGTTTTCAATGTCTTGGAAGTATATGCATATAGTTAAAGAATGTGAAGGATTATTAAATTAAGGTTCATAACTACCATGTGACATATTGCAATATTTCATCAAAATTAATTTTCCTAACTACCACGAACTCAGTAAGTGCAGTTCCACCATTCAAATCACAAAGAATGTTCATAACTACCATGTGACATATTGCAATATTTCATCAAAATTAATTTTCCTAACTACCACGAACTCAGTAAGTGCAGTTCCACCATTCAAATCACAAAGAATGATATTAAAACTCATTATATGAAACTAAGAAAGTAAACTTGGAAACGCGGAAGTACATTCTATATATATTAATATATTATTGACATTCATATAGATCATCAACTATTATGCATTTCCAATTACCAAAAATCCAAGTACTTAACCAGAGAACATTTTTTGTTATTATAATGAAATAAATTTCCATTACCTAAATTAGGATCTTGAACTTAGTATTTTTATATTTCATCTTTTTCTCATGATATGCATTATTCAAGGGTCATATTTTAATGTTTAATTATCCTACCCATATTAATTTTATATTGTTGGGGTGATTTTAGTGCCTAAACCACCCTCAAGGATTAAATAATAGTAATTTTTAAATTAATTATTATGAACTTTGATTGTATTTCATGTGATGGAAAAATAAATAAATTAATGGATATCCAATATAAAATATAATAAATTCATGGTGATCACAAAGGTGGAATGTGACAATTATTGAGTGAATATTATTTATGTATAATCACCTATGATGAGGAAAATTAATCCCATGATTTATCGTACAAAATAAACTAGTTTGTTTTTATAATTTACCAGTAAATGGAAACATATAACATTTTTAAATAAAAATGTTGGAAAGGTGATCCTACTTTCTACTCTCAAGCGGATTTTATATTAAATACTTACCTATTATGAGTATAATGTTACTCATGTTCCTCTATACAAGAGGAATTTTCTTCCTTAATTTCTCTACCAATTAAATGAAACCCACAATATTTCTATGAATATACATCTAAATAACTGCACAACGCCCATACATTGTGGATAACATAAAATAAATATTATTTACACCTCATGTATTTAATCCACCCAATAATCAAATGAAACACCCTTAACACGACCTTCTTGTAATTTTGGTGAAAAAATAGGTGAGATATGTTCTCTCCTTGATTCCTATTTTTGTATGATATCCTTCCCCTCTTGTTTGTGTCTATGCATTATTGTTATTATCATTATTTGGGTGAATATGTGGATGAAGTTTCTAAAATTCCCATTTTAGTTCCCACTAAAATTTCATATGAGTATAGAAATTATCATATTTTCACATGTTTATTTCAAGTTTTTTCTTATCTCCTTGGATTATCTCTTGACCATTCTCTTTTTTTTGCTTCAATATTTTCTTCTATCATATCCACATCCACTAAAGAGATTTCTATCTTTAATGAGAGATTATTTATCCATGGTCATAAAATTTTTACTCCTCTTACAATATGTAAATGGAGGTCATTCCAACAATATTGTGGTATATGGAATTCTCATAAATAAAACAAAATATGGAATAAATCTATGTAACATATGATTCTTGTGATGTCTCTATTATTTATTTCTTACCTTTTGCACTTCCAAGTACAAAAGTTTGTGAGGCATAGTCTACCTATTTTATCTTTACATTTGCATCATGTAGAGGAAGCAGTGATTAAATATGTTATCCTTCATGAATTGAAGGATTACATATGTTTGAAAGTTATTCTTTACTCTCCTCTTTTTTTCTGAATTCTACCCACTAATTGGTGACATCCTGCAATCAAATTAAGGCTTTACAAATATGGTGTTAGATACATTTTTATATTAATGAAGTGGTCCTTGGTGTGGTGATGGCATGGAGTCTTCTTTCTTGAAAGATACTATTTTTATAGATAATTCCCAAACTTCTTCTTTACCATATCCAAGTTCTTAATATTGAGTTATTTCCTTAATCATGATGGTGTTGATGATTACTTGGTCATATTTTTTAAGGCATTTTCCATTGTATCCCGTAGTATAATTCTCAAAACTACCAATGGCTTCATTCTTTTTAACATTCGATTTTTTTTTTTTTACGAAATTCTTACCCCAAATTTATCTATCATGGTTTAAAATTATTGGGTAGAGGATGGATACTTTCCTTCGTAGAACCTTATTTTCTTTCCTCTCATGTAGAAACTTGATGGATATTTTGTAATTTTTTTCTTTTTCTAAAATCTTAGTTGTAACTATTATATCTTAGCTTCTGATTATTGCACTTAGATTATTAGTACACCATTCTTCTCTTTTACTTGGACATGGAAATATTAAAGTTCATCATGTCTTGTTTTCAACGTTTTTATCATGGTTACTCTTTGTAACAAAAAATATGTTGCAAAAATTTCTCAAAATCTATACATACAATATTGTTAAACACATAAAATTCTATTTGTTAACAAAACCTTGTATAAACTATTATTATATTTATAAAATATTTCTATGCATTAACTACTATCCTATACAAGCCATAAGGAAATTATTGCATTAATAAAAAATGGTATGTATAATATCAAGGTGCATACTTAATAGAATTCGAAATGTCACTTCTTATTATTCAACTTTGATTTTTATTTAAAATGTTTTTAAATCCTTTAGATGTTAAAATGTAAAAATTGAAAAAATAATTATTTAAATACAAAAATAATAAGAAAGGAATTAAAAGCACATAAAACATTAAGGTTTCTACTGAAACCCCTAATATGTGGAAAAATTAGTTAGAAGTTGAAACTAGTATCTTCTTAATCATCCTTCAATGAAATGGGTAAATATAAAGAGTTGCTCTTCTTCTCTATCATACATTCACAAATGTAATCTTCATTAGAGAATACTATGCTTATATAATCTTCTTTCCCCTGATTCATTTATTGAAAACCATTAGATTATACTTTTTTTAGACGTACCTTCAAATAAATCAATCTTAAAAACACTTACATGATAATTACAATCATTTTTAAATTCTTGAAGTGTCTTTCCATTTTCAATGCGTGAAACCACTAATTTATTAAAGTATAACGTATTCTTCATAATTAAACATGTAAACGATTATAAGACAAACACCCACAAGCATGTGTAAATGATTAATCAATAAACTATTAAAGTAAAGACAACACAAATTTATCAAGGGTATATTGACTACCGTAATTTTATTAAGAAATATTCTCTTGAATTCCTATAATAAGAATAATTTTCTTCCGCAATATGATAACTAACACTAGATTTCCATGCATTTATAAAATCAAGTACATTCTCATATTAAGATTAGAGAGTAGTTACATGCAAAGTAAGTTTTTTAATCTATTAATAGTGGAAGTCAATCAAGTCAATAATTTGGTTGATACTCTTCTTTATTAATAGAGCTAGATTTAAATGTGTGCCAATGAGTAAATTATCCATATATAAAAATATAATTAATATTACAAGTACATCTTCATCACATACAATAGTGTGTAGTTAAATAAATACACTTACATAATTTGCATAGACCAATGATTGTGTAACTTCATTGATAGTTATAAAACTACCCCCGTAAGTATAATATCACTTATAAAACTATTTCAATAGTTGAGAAACTAACTTTGTGGTTGCAAAAAATGAAACTCAAATCTTGAAAAATTGTCCTAATAATTTTACAAAAATTAAAATTCTTTAAAATTATATAACCCATAAATTTGAAATAGAAAATTGAAAACAAACACCATTTTTAAAAAAGTATATAGCTTTTAAAATGGAATCCAAATATGTAATTACATTTACACTTCGATGAGCAATAAAATCACTTTCCCTGGTTGAAGTAAAACATATTTTTTGACATGTCACAATGGACAACCTTCCTAACACAATTCCTATTTCATAAAACCTAATATATGTCCCTATATTTTTTGGAGTCTTAGTGAAGTCTTTACTTATCCTTATGGATAATTTAGGATTTGAAGCATAAAGTGAAAAAGCAATGAATTCTAGCACTATTAGATTTGAAAATCTCTTTTCAAGTGAATTTTGATCCATGTAGCAAAATGGTCGATGCACTATTAAGTTAGGAAGGTAGGTCTTCTATTATTTCAATGAGAATGTAAATGACACAATATGGACATATTTAGTCTTTGGCTATGAATTATATGTGATTTTGAAAGCTCTCAAGAAGTGGTAGCATCTTTTATTTTCTAAAGGAATTCATGATGTATACATATTATCATGCATTTTATTTCATAATTTATTTCTTTGTGAAATCTTGTGAAATATCTCGAGAGAAATATTAAGTGGTTTGCATTTTGAAAAATTTGCTTGTTTGTTAAGGTTGTAAATTAAATTATTTAGGATTATGTTACTGAATTAGATGATATTTTAAGTCATAGGTTTTGACACCATCAAAGAGTTGTAAGGAAATTCCAAATTTTTGCAATGCTTGGAACATCTAAAGATCCAATGAGTGTAGATAAGATATAAAAATTAGATTGTTTTGTGTAGGCAGGAATATTGTTCAATAGAAAACAATTGTACATACCTAGGGGGTCTATGTACAAGAATTTGATTTGGGAAAAATACAACGAGGGATTAACATATCATTTTTGATGTAAAAAGACTTCTATTTAGTTAAATGAATGTTATTTCTAGCCAAGGATGAAAACATATGTGCAGAGATATGTGAAGAGTGAAAATGTTTTCACTTGGAAAAATGAAGAAGTCATAATATAAGATTATATTAGCATCTACCAATATTGGAGAGACCATAGGATGATATCAGCATGGATTTTGTGTTATAATTTTAGAGAACAAAGAAATGGAACAGTTCAATTTTTTTTGCAGTCACTAGATTTTTAAAGATGGCACACTATTGTTTGTAGAAAAATGAGAAATCCAAAAACATTGATAATTTATTCTTGAGATAGATGGTAAGATTGCATTGATTTCAATGCAACATTATGTTAGATATAGCTGACAACAAGGTTGTCAACCATTTCTAGTGAATATTTTTAATATGAAACAAGTTGGGAATGAGGCTAAATTTAAGGTAAGCATTGAAGAGATAATGGAGATTGGGACTATAAGTTTGCAAAACTTTTTGAGATGTTTATTTGGTAATTAACTAAAACAATAGCATACATGGTATTGGCACAAGTAAAATTTGTGTAGAACAAGTTGGTGAACCGGGAAAACACATCTCCAATTCATGTATAGAATTAACCCAAAGGGAGATAAAAAGTGTAACACCCACAATTCAATGCACCAAAACCATGTCAAATTTTCATTAGTCGGTTAGGAAAATTACGGAAAATTTTAAATTATTTAATAACATTTATCGTGTTTAAAATACTTGTTTTTTAATACAATAATCCTCTAAATAATTTAAATTTAAGTATATGTCCCAGTGAATAATGCCCATACTACACTTTAATTTAGTTAGCTATAATTTTACTTTATTGCTCTTTTAACTCCCTTGAATAATTTATTAAAAATATCCCCATATGCAATTTAAATTATATTTCCATCAAATAAAGGGGACATACCACAACATTACCTAACCCATTTCCCCATTAGAAAAATACCCATACACTTAATCTTTAAAATAACCATTCCCATCAAATTTCCCTCAACTTAAAACAAATGTTGGGTCCACTCTCCACCCTTATACTAGATTAATGGGAGCCCTTAGATCTAGGTTTGACTAAAATCCCAAATTTCTTCTTACAATTTCCATTTTAATATTTTATTTTCCCTAACTTCTCTCATTTGACATTTTAGGGTAACACGTTGGAGAAGAAGGAGGCTATAAAACTATATGGAGGCCAAATATATTTTTCTTGTGATCTAGGTCTAAAATAGGAAATTTATTCCCCTATAACCCTTTGGTTAGTTTTCACACTCCCTTTCTAGGGTTTGAAATATGTAATCCATCATTTTCTTTATTTTTATTTTGCAAGATTAAACCATATATCTATTTGTTTACACTAAGGATAAAACTTGCAATATATTAAAAGACATAGGATGAAAAATAATCCAAAGGAGAAGAGAATATGGTAGCCATCTCCTTGTGCCTCCCAAGTGGGATATGGGTCCACCCAATGCCTCTAATTTCACTACCACAAATCACATACACACAAAACTCCTTATCTCTCCATTTTAAAAGATACAATGATATAGTGTCTATTTAACTCCACATAGAAGGAAAACCCTTCCCACAATCCCTCAACAAATCCTCACATACTTCCTTTTAACTCCAAAAAAATGGCTGCATTTCCCTCTACCACACCACCATCATGGTCAAATCTACCCAATACCATACAAAATTACAAGAATTCATACAATAGCAAAACAATGCACAAAACAAGACTCTAAAATTCAAGGTATAATACCCTACCTTACCATTGAAAGTTGCTTCAATATTTAAGCAACAAACTTCAAGTTTCTTTCCAAGTCCAAGCAATTTCCTATACAAGCTCCTCTAAATTCCCAATAAATTAACCCTCAAAATAGATATAAAACTCAAATAAATAGAAAATGGTGGTACGGATGGTGATCCTGCTCCATGTAGGATGCCACATCATTTCCTTCCAATCCACCTCATAAGTCAAACACGTACTCCAACACTCCATAATGAGTACGGTGAGGGTTTGAAAAATTCCAATCTTACACAGAAACCTCCACTCCATAATTTCAAGAACAAAATTAAGAGGAAAATAAAAAGGTGGCATTAATAGCCAAAATTTCCTTCAAAACACATAATGAGGAATAAAATCTACCCCTCATAACATAGGTTGGGTTGGTGGAAGAGTTTAAGGAGAATGGGAAAAGTATAACTTGTCCCAAAAGCCTCCAAAAATGGGTTGAAAGCCCAAATCTAAAAGTTTAAATTGGGGTTGAGTACACAAATCAAAATCAAATCAAATCCATCTAAAATAATGAAGAGAACAAGGACTATCTATGACATTCATTATCCCCTTTGTCACATCTCCTAATTAAGATCATCCATATTGTTAATTAACTAAATGAAGAGCACACTAGTTAATTACAATAAAATGAGAAAACATTACAATTCAATTAAATAACATATACAACTAAGACAATAAAATAAAATAAAAATTACAACATTCACACCCATGGTCACTTATGAGGTTTCTCCCCTTGGAGACATCCTAAAAAACATAGAAATCAATACGAAAATAACACACAAACACATACAGCTACCAAGGTGGCCATGTTGTAAACACTCGGTATTCTTCCACAGCTTAGTCTTCTAGTCCCTTCTTTATTTATTGTGATTTGGTTTCCTGCGTATCACTAAGACAATACCACATTCGGCCTCAAGGCCGATCAATACGTCAATAAATTAAAACACATATATCATCATCACATAACATTATCATATAACATAATTGCATCATTATCATTGTTAGATAATTCTATTCTAACTTGATTATTCACAATTACTAACCATTTATTACAATTCATAATTTATGACAACCATGTATTTCATAAATCTGTTTAACTTATAAATGTATTTAGATATGTTCCACAACATACTACTAGTTACCTATTATCATCACATTTTCAATAAAACATAATATCAATATACTCATATGGTTAGTCCAATCATCAAAACATAATCACCATTGCCAAGAGTCTAAGATGTGAGCATATAACAAAGTAACAATAATCATCATCATGTACTATAAAATCTATTAATCTCCTCTATATACCCATACCGTCATAATAAAAGCTAAAACACAATAATAATCACAATGTCCATAGTGTCTAACAACTTGTTATAAAAAATATCATATTAATTTCCATATCACTAAGCAAATAATAAACATGATCATAGAAAAATAGGTTTTGAATAGGAGTGGGCACTACATCCCCCTCCCCTTCAGCTTGACTTCCTCCAGGAAGTCACTGGAATAGATATGGAAACTGCGCTCTAAGAGTTGTGGCATCCTCCCATATAGCTGATGACTTGTCATATCAATCCCACTGGATGCACACCTCATCAATCTCATTCCCTCAAATGTCAAGGATCCTACACTCTATAATACACATGCGCTCCACAATCACCTATCCCTGCTCCTACACTTGCAAAGCGGTCCAATCCAAAACATGAGATGGATCTAGTATATATATCTGTGAAATAGAAACATGAAAGACATTGTGGATGTGAGACAAGCTAGGTGGCAAAGCTAAGCGGTAGGCTATAGGACCGATCCGCTCCAAGATCTCAAATGGATGCACATGTATCAAGAAAGCTTAGATCCTTTTCCGTAATGGATGGGGCTCTTATGAGGTCTGAATATAAGAAACACCTTCATGCCAACCTCAAAATTATGGTTTATGCTCCTCTCGATCAGCATATTGTTTCGTCTATCTTGTGCCTCCTGTAATCTCTACCTAATCAAAGTGACCTATTTCTCCATATCCTATAACATAGCTAGCCCAATAGTAACCATGTCCACTAATACGTCCCAATTCAAGGGATTTATGTACTCTCTACCATACAAATCTTGGAAAGGTTCCATGTTTATGTAAAGCTGAAAATTTTTGTTGTGTATGCAAACTCTACCGGATACAAGTACTCCTCCCATCATTCCTGATGATCCATAATAGACATCCTAAGCATATCCTCAAGTACTTGGTTAACCCACTCGGTTTGACCATCATCTCGTTCGAGGATGATAAGCTATACTAAAATCGATCTTTGTCCCAAATTAAAATTTCATGGTTGTCCAAAAGTGAAAAGTGTATAAAGGATCACAGTCACATATGATATTCCACGAAATCTCACGTAACCTCACTATCTCATTTAGATAAACACATGCAACCGCACTAGCTGTGTTGGTGGTCTTAATCGGAGAAAAATGATCCAATTTTTTCAATTTATCTACCGTGACCATGATCGTGTTGTGGTAATATCTCGACATAGGTATCCAAACAATGAAGTCCATGGAAATGGTGTCCCATTTCCACTCATTATAGGATGACGATAACTAAGGCTGTTGAATCTTGGTGCTCGGCCTTTACCTTATAGAACTCAAAACATTGAGACACATAATGATATATATCCATCTAAACTCCTCTCCAATAAAATAATTTTCTCATTGTAGTGTGCATCTTCTTCACCCTTATATGAGCTAAATAAGGTGAACAATACACATCTGCAAGAATGTCCTATCGTAAACAACCCTCACTAGGCACATATATCTGACCTCTATGTTTATAAAGCCCATATGATTCCAATGATAACCCCTCAAACTTCCCCTTAAGGGGCTTGTGTGACTTAATATATGCTCTCCGTGAGGCAAAAATAGAGGAAAAAGAATATAGATATATTATCTCATATTATTCTGTAGAACAAAGAACCCACGTACATTATTTATAGGTATGGGAATAAACAAGACTCCCCTAAATGGATGGAGAGGTTACAAATAAGAAGGAGAGAATAATGGAATAGATAGAACAACTAGTCTAATAATAAAAAATAAGTACATAGACTATGCTAACATTCCCCCCTTATTACATTATTCTTGCAAATGTGACCCCTAAAAAGTTCAAATTTCACTTTGCCAAGAGATTTAGTGAGAATGTTGGCAACTTGTGCTTCAAGGGATAGTCTGAACTGAATTTGATGGTTTAAGACATGCTCTCAAATGAAATGGCAGTCAATTTCAATATGCTTTGTTCATTCATGAAAGACTAGATTCTGCATGAGCTTGAACACACTCTGATTGTCACAATAGAGAATAGGTGACTATTTTTCAGGAATTCCTAGGTCATCTAAAATGCAATGTATCCATATCACTTCACACACAACTCCTCGTGTGGTGCTATATTATGCCTCTTTGGATGTGATAGGAACAACATTCTACTTCTTGCTTATCCACAAGATAGGTCCGTTTCGAGATGAAATATGTATCCTGTATTTGACTTCCTGTCATCAATAGATCTGGCGTGGTCCGATTCAATGTATCCCTGTAAGAATAATTGATCATTCTTCTTATATTCCAGACCATAATCAGTTGTTCCTCGGACATATCTCAAAACATGCTTTGTTACATTCCAGTGACATTTCTTTGGCTCCTGCATGAATCTGGAAAGATAACTAACAACATAGCAGAGATCTAGTCTGGTATATGTCAAATAGATGAGCCCTCCAACAAATTTCCTGTAGAGAGTAGCATCTACTTGAGGTGAGTCCTGAAATCTTGAAAGTTGCAAGACTTTTTCCATTGGAGTGGATATAGGTTTATAGTCAGACATTCTATACTTTTCTAGGAGTGTCTTGGCATACTTTGTCTAGGAGACAAAAATGTGATGCTCCTTTTGCCATATCTCTAAGCCAAGACAGTAATGGAGTAGCCCCAAATCTGTCATGTCGAAGGTTCTTTTGAGATCATTCTTTATAATATCAACTTGATCTTCTGAACTACCAGTGATCACAAGATCATCTACATATACAACCTGAATGACAATTTCTTTTTGTAATGAAATTACTTGTATAGTTCAGATTAAGAGCAATAATAGAACACCAAATAACACAATATTTCAGAATAATGATCTCAATATGCAATTAGAATAGCTTCGCCACTTCAAGGGGGCAACCTCCAAACCATATAATAAGATTCAAATGCTCAATGATAATGAAATACTACCTATAATCCCCTATATATACTATTCATATCCTATGGCCATCACCAAGGCCGACCTATTAAGCGTGAGAAAGTATATATGATATAATAAAATGATATGGTAAGCCACAAGTCGGCTACTCATATCCTAATACAAGCAATAGGTTAAGGGCATAACATGCCCTTCCCCTTCAAACAAATGTTGTCCTCAACATTGAATAATCCTGGATGTTGCTGTAGAAAACCTTCATCCTCCCAGGTGGCATCTTCTATGCTCAGATTCTTCCACTTGATCAGATATTCCTTAATGTCTCTAGTTCTCAGCCTCTTAGTACATGTTTGCAGAATCTTCTCTAGCTCCAAAATGATTCTTCCTTCCTTGTCAAGTTCTGGTAACTCTGTCTAGGCTTCAAATTTCTGTCCAATAACCTTCTTCAGGCATGAAACATGGAATACTAGGTGTATGTGTGAAGATGGAGGCAACTCTAGTTTATAAGCAACACTACCAATTTTCTGTAGAACCTGATAAGGGCCATAATATTTAGGAGCAAGTTTGTTTTCATTTTTCTATTACTTTAGGGACATCTTTTTGTAAGGATGGAGATGTACAAAAACCAATCACCAATTTCAAAATGTCTTTCACTACGGTGTTGATCTACTTGTTGTTTCATCATGTTTTGTGCTAATGCTAAATTCTCCTTCAAACTAGCCAAAACATGTTGTTGATGTTGAATGTGTTCCTCAACATCTCTTGACCTTAGTTTGCACCCTCAAGGAGGAAGTGATAGAAGGTGGATGGTAACCATATAATGCTAAAAATGGGGTCATTTGAGAAGAGGTATGAAAAGATGTGTTATACCACCATTCTGCCAGTGGTAGCCATTTAATCCACCTTTCTTGCTTATCTGATACAAAACAACGTAAATACCCCTCTAAGCATTTGTTGACCACTTTTGTTTGCCCATCAGTTTGAGGATGATAAGATGAACTGTGAGCTAGCTGAGTACCCAAACATGAAAATAATTCTGTCCAAAAATTACTTGTGAAAATAGGATCACGATCACTTATAATTATCTTTGGGGTTCCATGTAGCCTTTGAACTATCTCAAAAAAAATAGCTGCGATCAGATCTTTGGATGCAAATGGATGTGATAGGGCACAAAAATGGGCATATTTTTTGACCCTATCAACAATCACGAAAATATCATTCTTACCCTTTGAACAAGGCAATCCAGTGATGAAATCTATGGAGACCTCCTCCCATCTCTGGCTAGGAATTGGTAAGGGTTGTAATAGACCTGGTGTCTTAATTATTTTCCCTTTGTTCTGTTGGTACACTAAACACTCTGATACAAAATTTTGTACATCCCCCTTGATTCCTTCCCAAAATAATTCTCTTTTTATTCTATGATATGTCTTCAAAAATCCAGAGTGTCCTCCAACAAAGAGGCATGTAGCTCTGCAAGAATCTTATGCTTCAACTCAAAATATTTACTCAAGTATAACCTATCCTTGTACCATAGGGCATTACCTTTCCACTCAATTTTTTTAGATGTCATAGATCCTTTCTTGATATTCTGTATTATAGATTGTGTATCCTTATCTTGATTCCGTTCCAATCTTGCTTCATCCACCCAATCGATCGTCAACATGGGCATTCCACATAGTAAGGCATCTGCAAATGTATCCCTTCTAAACAACGCATTAGCTACTACATTTTTTTACCCTTTTTTATATTATTACAAAATCATAACCCAACATTTTTGTTACCCACTTTTGTTGTTCCTCGATGATAACCTTTTCTCAAAAAGTATTTGAGACTATTGTGATCAGTTTTTACCTTGAAGTGTCTACCCATGAGATAGGGCCTCCATTGCTTGATCGCATGAAGAATAGCCATCATTTCTTTCTCATAGACATGTTTGAGCAGATCTTTTCCTTTGAATTGGTGAATATCAAATGCAATTGGTCTTCTTTCCTACATTAGAAATGATCCCAATCCTGATCCTGAAGCGTAACATTCAACAATGAAGGTTTTTGAGAAGTTGGGAGTAGCCAAAACTAGGGTGCTGCACATGGCTTCCATCAGCTGCTCAAAGGATTTAGTGGCTACATCTATCCAATGGAAGGCATGCTTCTTTAGTAAAGCAGTGAGTGGGGTTGTTATTCTACCATATTCCCACACAAATCTTCCTAGTATCCTGTTATTCCTAGGAACCCATGAAGATTTTTGAGATTTTGGGCCTTGGCCATTCCACCATAGCTTTGATCTTCTGAGGATCAACTTTGACACCTTCATGGGATATAATATGACCCAAGTACTCTATCTCTTGTACACCAAAAGAACATTTGGATGGATTTGCATATAGAGTATGTTTCTCCAAAACTTCCAACACGTTATTTACATGTTGTAAGTGTTCTTCCCATGTCTTATTGTAAATCAATATGTCATCAAAGAAAACTAATACAAATTTCCTTTAAAAAGGCCTAAAAATAGTGTTCATCAAGCTTTGAAAGGTTGAGGGTGCATTTGTAAGACCAAAAGGCATTACCAAAAAATCATAATGGCCCTCATGAGTCCTGAAAGCCGTTTTATGAACATCTTCCTCTTTTATCCTAATTTGATGGTACCCCGAACGAAGATCTAATTTTGTGAAATAAACAACACCATGCAATTCATCAAGTAAATCATCAATTACTGGAATAGGAAACTTATCTTTGATGGTGTACTTGTTGAGTTCTCGGTAATCTGGACACATCCTCCATGTTTCATCCTTCTTACGTACCATGACCACTGGTGAAGAATATGCACTCTGGCTATGCCTGATGATACCTGCCTTCAACATTTCCTCCACCATTTTCTCGATCTCACTTTTCTGGGAATATGGGTATCTATATGGTTTGATTTTAGGTTTTTGGCTCTCAGGAATCAACTCAATGTCATTATCATGATCCCTAACTGGTGGTAGTCTATTTGGAATTGTATCAAAAACAGATGAGTGAGCATCCACAATCTTTTGAAGATCGGGTGGCATTGAAGACTCTGTATTTTGTACTTATATGGAAAATAGCTTTGCTATAAATCCATCCACTCCTTTTATGAGAACCTTCTGCATCTAATGAGAGCTAATAATCTATGGATACTTAGCTACCATCCCATTTAATTGTATTGTCCTTCCATCTGAATGAAATTGCATGAACAATTCTTGGAAATTCATCTCAATAGTACCTAAGGTTGTGAGCCATTAGACCCCCAAAACAATATCTGCCCCTCCCATAGAAATAGCAAACATAGGTGAGTCTAACATGTAGTCTCCCATGGAAAGCTTGATACTATGGCACTTTCCTGTGCACTTGATTGTCCCACCATCTGCAATCATAACTTGCATTTATGGAGCTAGGTAAATAAAACAATTGAGGCGGGCAGCTAACTTACTATTTATGAAGTTATGAGTACTCCCCGAGTCAATCAACACCATCACCTTCTATTTTTTGAGATAGCCAATAACCTTGAGTGTTTGAGGAGTACTAATACCTGAAAATGCATGGTAAGAAATTGTAGGTTGGTGATCCTCTACTTCATCTTCTATTGGTTCCTCAGCCTCTCCTATAATTTCAGCTTCCTCATCATCCTCATTACCTCCGTCAATATAGAATAACTTCTTCTCAAAAATTTTATGTCCTAGTCCATATTTTCTATCATAGTTAAAACATAATCATTTTGCTCTCATTTCTTCCATTTGTTGAGGAGTCGGTCTAATTGGCCTAAAGCAAATGAAGGGGTAGAGATATTACGATCTCTGGTGTTAATGAAAGGTGGCCTCCTACTACAAAGAATTTTTTTCCTCTTCATGACGTTCCATGATAATAGAATCAGAAAGCTTGATTGGATTAAACATCATGTATCTCATGCTCGATGTGGTCCTTAATACCCCCAAGAGACAAGTCATTCAGATTCTCTTCTAGAATATTCTCCACCCTTAAGGATAGGTTTTTGAATTGATGCACATAATCTTTGACTGATCTTGTTTTCCGTAACTTTGCTAATTGACTAAATTAGTTCTCTGAAACACTGGAACTATAGTGCAATTGCAACTCCTTGGTAAAAACTGTCCAAGTGACACCTAGACCATTCTTCTGCCTTTGAGCACATAACCAACAATACCAAACAAATTGGTTGGGTTAAAGATATAGGGATGTCAATGTCACCTTTTGTCCTGATGGTGTTTGATGTAACTCAAAGAAGTTCTCCATTTAATTTATCCAATTCACGGGATCCTTACCATCAAATTTGCACATATCCATTTTCGGCATCATGTTTCATGGTTGCGAATAAGTTTGATTCTGATGGGACTGGAAAAGTGATCCAATATGGTTAGTTTGTCCATGATTTTGAACTGAAGGTCCTCCTTGGTTGATATGGGCCATATTTGGCCCATACTGGTTACCCTTTACATGTTGCATGATATCATCCAACCGATGATTGATTTGGGCTATGTCTCCTTTAGAGGCCATCTTAGATTATACATTTTGCAACTCATACTCAAGTTGGCTCACCTTATGATCAACTGAGGTAAACCCTAGTGTTGAGGAATCTGTATTTACCCCTTCTGACTCCATCTCTTCAATCACTACCCCATCTTTATCTAGGGTTTTACCCAAAGTAACCGGATTCTTTTTTGCTCTTGTGGAAGGCCCCGCCATGATGTCAAATCTTAGGGTTTAGGGTTTTGATACAATTTCATCCGAACAGAAAAAACACAAAGAAGATACTAATACTATTGTTTTGAGAGCTTTCTAAAAATGTAAATAACTTGAAAATTTTCCACAATTTTCATCCTAGGGAGCGATTTTATGAAAAACCCTAAATTTGTAATAAATTTTGCAAAATAAACAAAAAAGTCTAAAATTTTCAGGAACCTTACTTGAAAATAGTTCACAACTCTAGTAGAAATATATCCCACCAATTCACTTTGGTTTGTAATATGTGGTGGAAACAAAAAAATTAGGTTTTTTCCCTAATTTCGCCCAAATCACAGCTCTAATACCACTTATAATGAAATTACTTGTATAATTCAGATTAAGAGCAACAATAGAACACAAAATAACATAATATTTTAGAATAATGAGCTCAATATGAAATTAGAATAGCTTCACCACTTTGAGGGGCAGCCTCCAAACCATATAATAAGATTCAAATGCTCAATGATAATGAAATACTACCTATAATCCCCTATATATACTATTCATATGCTATGGCCATCACCAAGGCCGACCTATTAAGCATGCAAAAGTATAAATGATATAATAAAATGATATGGTAAGCCACAAGTCAGCTACTCATATCCTAATACAAGCAATAGGTTCAGGGCGTAGCACTTTTCCTACCTTCTTTATATATAAATTCGAATCTGAGGGGCTACGAGTGAACCCATGCTACAAAAGGTGGTCATTGATCTTGATATACCATGCCCTGGGAGCTTGTTTCAGTCTGTAAAGTGATTTGAAGAGACAACATACTTTCTTAGGTTGTTCTTCATCAACAAATCCTTCAGGTTGGGTCATGTTTACCTTTTTTTTGAGATCACCGTTTAGAAAAGCACTCTTGATGTCCATCTACTGAAGTCTCCATTCTTTCTGCGCTATAAGTATGCAAACTACTCTGATGGTCTTCATCTTCACAGTGGGTGCAAAGGTTTCTTCATAGTCGATGCCCTCTTTCTGAGCATATCCTTTTTCTACAAGTCGTGCTTTATGTTTGTCGATGGATCCATCTCGCCTTATAGTTTGTCTTGAAAACCCATTTGTAAACTATGGGTTTATTTCCTATGGGTAGATCAACAAGTTTCCATGTCTGATTTTTCATGAGTGAGTCATATTCTATAACCATGGCTTCCTTCCATTGAGGTTGACTGAGTGCTTCATGAACATTATCTGCTCGGAGTTATTCATCGCTGAACTCATGAGTGCAAAGTTTACCTCATTTCTTATTTGACTCCTTATTTTGACTCCAAATGATGTATCTAGAAGTTATTACAAATGCGAGTCCTTGATAGTGCTTTGTACCCACTTCGGATGAGAACTTGGCTTATTTTGAGAAGAACTATGTCATTGGCATGTGGATTGATGTGGAGTCACATTCTCCAGCCTCTCAAGGTCAACAAATAGTTCTCCTGGCAGCATTTCTTTTACGTGAGTAGTCTCTTCTAGCTCATCACTTGATTCGAGAGACTAATCGGTGAGATGTGGTTGGAAGTGGATTTTCTCACGATACTATTGAGTCAAAGGTGACTCATCACAAACCACGTCCCGAATCTCATATATTTTCTTTGTCTCGTGATCCATGAGATGATACGCCTTCGAGGTAGTATTATAACCAAGAAGGATACATAGGAGTGTTTTTGGCTGAACCTTCTTTCTCTTCTGAGCTGGGACATGCATGTATGTTGTGCAACCAAATACTCATAAATGAGAAATTGATGGATTTCTACCACTCCATACCTCTTCTAGCATTTTGTTCTATAGAATCTTTATCGGTGCCCTATTGAGTAGATATACAGCTGTTTATACTGCTTCAGCCTAATAACATTCCTCTAGCTTTGCTGTTGTTAGCATGCAGCGAGCCATCTCCATCATTGTGATATTGTGACTCTCAACAATGCCATTTTGTTGGGGTGTGTAGGGAGTAGTCAGGTGTTGCTTAATGCCTTGTTGGTTCAGGAAGGCCAAGAACTTCTTTGATGTGAATTCCCCCTCAATCTGAGCGGAGTAGAAGAAGTGGTTATCCGGACTCTTTGACAACACGATGATAGAATTTCTATAAGTGTTGAAGAGCCTCACTTTTCTTCTTCAGGAAATATACCCACATCTTACGAGAGTGATCATCTATGAACTGCTGGAAGTACTTGTATCTTGAAAATGAAGAAGGAAAGGGGTTGTTCAGATCAGTATGAACTATCTCCAGACACTTCTTGGCATGGAAGGTGCTCGCTTGAAATGGATCTCTATGTTGTTTTCTTACAAGACAACCAAGGAAAATAGGCAAGGAACTGGACAATTTGGGTAGTCCACGGACCATTGCTTTTGAACTCATCTAGTGCAATGAACTGACTGAAAAGTGTCCATATCTAAAATTCCATAGGGTAATTGATTCTATTGTTGAAGAAAATAAAGCTACTATAGAAGATGAAACAATATCTAAAGAAAATAACTTATCTTTTACAAATTATTTAGCAAGAACCGTACCTTGTTAGGAGATTAAGCATGATTTAATGCCATTTTGAAAAAGAAATTCTACCTTAAGGTGATGATTCAAGAGCTGAGTAACTAAAAAGAGGTCAAGTCAAGCCAAGCTGAACATATAGTACCTTTGTAAGTGTACATTTTCATGGTCCCAGAGGAATGGTAACATTCCCTATTCCTTTTGCAATGTACTCTTTGTCATCTGCTATCCAAACTCGATCTCCAGTTGGTTTTTCGTGTAGTGAATCAAACAAATTTTTGTCACCTGACATATGCTTGCTTGCACCGAGTCTATCAACCAGACTTTCTTCATGGGTTGAGAAGTTTGAGAGATGAGTACAAGGTTATTACCATGATGGTCTCCTTCTAATGTCTCCTCATCAGATTCATCATCCTCTTGTTGGGCTGTGAGATGTCCCTTGTGCTTTCTCCAGTGGGGATGTCATTTGGAATTTTGAAAATCCTCACACCCGATGTGCTTGTATGGCTTGAAGACCCCTGTTTCAAGCTATTATGCTAGTAGTGATCAGTGTCGTGAGTATTGGTTCTACAAATGTGACACCATCTCTTTGACTTTTGATCTTTCTATTGTTGTTTGGGTTGCGCTTGATTTTGCTTCTTTGGGGACCCTTCCGATTCTTCTAGCCACGGTAAGGCTTTGAGAATAAGGCTTTATCCTTGAGACTCCTCATGGGATGAAGTGATGGCCTCTTCCTGCTACAAAAAATTCACAAGCTCTTCGAATGTCACTGTTTGTTTAGACACATTTAGTGTCATAACGAACACTCGGAATTGAGAAGGGAGTGCTCTCAAGGTGATTGTGATGAGAAGTTTATCATCCACCATTTCACCGAGTGCTAATAACTTCGATCTCAACTTAGCCACGTGATGTAATAATTCCTCCACTTTCTCATCTGACCCCATAGAGAGGGTGTGCATCTTTGACTGAAGATGAAGTATCTTCGTCTGATTTTTCACTTCATAAATGGTTGCCAACTTGTCCCAAGCCTCCTTGGGTTTCTCCACATTCCAAACATGCGGTTGCACATCGTCACTGATACTGAGCATTATCAGCATCAAGGCTTTAGCACTAGCCATTTCATATTTTATTAGTTCATCGGGGGCTGTGGGAGCGGGCACAGACCCTGTGAAAATTCCCCATAATCCTTCAAACTGAAGGATTGTCTTCATTTTTGTCTTCCAAGCCACAAAATTGGACCCTTTGAGAAACTGAGCATCGGACAAAAGTAACTTTGGAGCAGACATCGTAATAAAAAATATTTATTTATTTGAAGAGTTATTACAATTTTGACTCACTAATGAGAATTACTTGCTTACATGCTTACGATATTCATGTGTTGTGAGACGATGACGCTTTGTAGGGCATTCTTCTTCATCATCATAGTCGACATCATAGTCGGATTCTAATTCTTCCCGTACTCGCTTTGCTTGGCAACTGACGTCGAAAAGAAAGTATTCAAGAAGCCCTTCTTGAACTAGCTTGTCGAATGCTAGATTGCTGGTGTTTCGAAGCTCGTTCAACAAAGAAAGTAGAACCCGTAGCTCTCAGGAGATTCTTCATGGTGTTCTCTAACTGGTGAGTTGATATTTTGGCTTTCAAATTGTGGTGGTCATGTTATTGACGCTCTCAATCGAAAGTTATCTACACTCAACATTCGATGAAGTGTTGAAGTATCTCCAAGTTTCTTCTCCTCGTGTAGTTCTACATTTTCACATAGGTAGCTGGTATGTTCCTCCACAGAGCAGCAAGTGACAAACTCCAAACTTTATTTTGATGCAAGTCTTCACGCAATTTAGATTTGAAATTCCACGCGTAAAACCGATCAAGAAACAAAATTTTATTTTCTCCTTCACACGTGGGCCTCTATGGGGTTTAAGGACTCTCCACGCAGAAAGAATACAGATGCTTCCATGTTTTTCTTTCTTCCATGTAGCTTTGGTTAGTTTCCACACACAAAATTATACCTCCACGCAGCCGTTGTTTCTTCTACAACAAAGAGACAATAATGCAAATTCTAGAAGCTTCGGACCACTCTAATTCCTCTACGTAGCAAGATATTCTTTGTACCACATTTTTGAATGTCTCCAATCATGTAGAAAAAGATATAAGAACTTCCACGCAGGTGAACAACCTTTCCATGCACGGTCCGGCTACTACAAGCTGCTCCAATTCCTCAATTCCTCCACGCAAAGAGTAGGTATAGCTTCACTTTTCAGCTCAAAAAACAAGAAAAAACATGTGTAGGTATAAACAACACTTTTTTAAAAAATGTCCACATTTAAAACAAAATTTTTATCTTCTCTTGCACGGAGTTTTTACAAAATGTTTTCCTCCTCTCCACGTAAGCGGATAATGTAGGTCACTCGATATCCTCCACGCAGTTCACCTCCACGTATCCACGAGTAGGTAAATATTCTACGTAGGTGAATATTCACATAGGAAAAACATATTTCCACACAACAACTTTTGTATTGAAAAAAGCACGCAGGTTTTAAAACCCTCCACCTCTCTTTTCACATAGATCTCCTCTTAGTTGCAGGTTTATTCTCCTCACACACATCGTATCTCCACTTCACACAGATAGAATGATTTACGCAGCAACAAGGGAAAAACACTAGAGAAATAAAGAAAAACACTACACACATGTCAAAGATTAGGTTTCTATGATACCAAACTATGAGGCAGAAATAGAGGAGAATGAATAGAGATATACTATCTCATATTATTCTTTAGAACAAATAACCCACGTACATTATTTATAGGTATGGGATTAAACAAGACTCCCCTAAATAAATGGAGAGGTTACAAATTATAAGGAGAGAATAATGGAATAGATAGAACAACTAGTCTAATAATAAAAAAACAAGTACGTAGACTATTGTAACACTCTCACCGAAAGATAGAACCTCTCAAGTGGAAGTTGGTAAAAAATCCTGCTCTATAAATACGTATCTAGTGAGGTAGCTATAACAAGATGTCTTCAATGAATCAAGGCATCTATAACCATAATCTCCTTCCCCTTCACATGCTCAATCTCCATATTATACTCGTAAAAATCTCCATCCAAAATCATTGACGAGTGTTGATATTGGGTTGTGTGAAGAGGTTTCATAGCTCAAATGATTTGTCTTTAGTGTGGACCTCCCGCCAAAAAAAAAAATGATGCCATAAAACTAAAACATGAACCATTACTGCAAAATCAAGGTCATGAGTCATATAGTTGAGCTCATAATCTTTGAGTTTGTGAGACTCGATGTGACAACTCAACCATCTTGCATCGCCTCTCATCCTAACCCCGCCAATGAAACATCTATACAAACAAAGAAATATCTCGAGAATCTAGTACTACTAGGATAGGTGTTTAAGTAGGGAATTCCTTAAGAGTCTTGAAGGCCTGCTCACATTTTTCTAACCATACAAACTTCTTCCTTTTTCATTGTAGGGGAAGTGATGGGATGAGAAATGCATGAAAATTCTTGTATAAACCTCCTATAATATCTTATTAATCCCATAACACTATGTACCTCACCACATTGGTCATTTCAAGCCAATAAATGATAGATCTAATCTTGGAAGGATCGACTATGATACCTTCCCCAGAAATGATGTGACCTAGATACTAAAACTTTGTCTCGAAAGAACGCACATTTCTCCCGGTTCCCATATAGTTACTACTAATGAAGACACTCGTAGAACTTTTCAAAGGTGTTACTCATGCTCAACTGCATGCATGAGTAAATCAATATGTCCTCTCGAAAATATGAGCATGAAGCGGTATAAGAACATCCTGAATAACCCACTCATCAAACACATGAAAACTTATGCTAGGGCATTTGTCAACCCAAATGACACAACTATGAGCTCATAGTGATCGTATCTAGTGTGAAAGGATATCTTAGAGATATATTCCTCTGCAATCCTCGGTGATGATAACCTCGACTTGAGATCTATCTTAGAAAACACAATATCCCCCTTCATTTTATCAAACAAATCATCAATGCATGGAAGGGGGTAATAATTTTTATCGTTAATTTGTTACATTTCTTGTAATCAATGAATAATCTAAGGGATCTATCCTTCTTCTTCAAAAAAATAATTGATGCACCTCAAGTAGATACACTAGCATGGATTAGTCCCTTCTCAAAAAGGCCCTCTAGCTATAACTTGAGCTCATAAATCTCAGGGGTATTCATCCCGTAAGGCGGGTGTGATACATACTCTTCTCTAAGAACCAAGTATATAATATATATGGAAATCTATCTCAAGTGGGGAGGTAGGCCAGGTAACTCACTAGGAAAGAAATCTACAAACTCTTGAAAAATGGGATGGTCATCGATTGAAGGAACACTAGTGTCATCCTCCAATTATTCATTGATGGTAATGATATATACCTGACATCCCTTACACGTGCACCGCTTCGGATGTATAACATATATAGTGCAAAAGGATATATACCTAATAACCCCAAAAACATGGTATCAACTCCCAAATCATCTACACAAGAGATCACCTTACTGTAGCAATCCACTCTAGCCTTGTGTGCTGAAAGCCAATCCATACCCAAAATAATCCCATAAGATCCCAAGGGGAGGATGCAAAGATCCAAGGTCATGGTGAAGGGTCCTAGGTCTACTACACACTCCTTGACTAAGGATTCCACTATGAGCTTGGCTCCAGAAGCCATCTCTATGTCCTAATTATGACCTTTCCTAACTTCCACCAGCCTGCATTACTCTACTAATGATGGGGAAATGAAAGAATAAAAATCCTGAATCAAATAAGATAGAGATAAGAATACCACCAATGGTACCTGTGGTAATTATCACAATTCCCTCATGCTATTCCTAGTATTTCTCTACAACTACATATATCCTATGACTCCATGCCATATCTCCAACTGTCACTTAGAAATAGGGCGCTTCCCCTTGTTAATAGGGTTCTCCGAAAATATCTCTAATGGTGCCCCTATACACCACATCCATAAAAACTTTCAGGTCCCCTTAAATGGGAATAGACTCCTCTAGGTGCTCTAGTGGTCTGTCTTTGTAGAGCCAAATGATACGACTATAGACCGATGTGGATGCTACAAAAGAGCTCTAGCTAATTGAGCTCTAGGTAGTACTGTGTCCCGATGGGTCTTCAAGATGGAGGCCCCATGCTCTTCCCTCTTTATGCATCATATCTCTCTGGAGGCCTGAATGGTGGGTGGGTTTGCTACTATTACTGTTATGATTGTTCTGTGGACCGAAAGGAATACTGTGTGATTCGTGTATTTTAAAGGGGGAGGGGTTTCCCCCCTCAATTGACTATATTGCATGTTCTCTATGTGGCTCCTCACCCTATATCTCATATGTTGTGTCTTCCCTCTATTGTCCTCTACAATGTAGGCCTTCTCAATAGCCTCAACTTATTTCTATGGACAATGTATACACACCTCCCCTCCAAGATCTAAATTTAGGACCACGATGAACATGCAACCACCGACCTACTCATTCTACACATAGTCCTCGTATTGAAGCAAGGCCAACAATATTCTCATCATACTCTTCCACTATCATACTCTCTTATTACATATCATGGAAATCATCTTTCCACTTCGAATAAACCGTATGGAAATATATCTCACGCTCCAAATCGCTCCTCAAAGATCTATCATGTCATAGTCTCCCGATCCACATGGAGCTTCTTCTCCTCTATTCTCCACCATATTCTTTCCCCATCCCTCGAAGGTTTATAGCAACAATATCCTTGGTGTTACTAGTACATGGACATATCTTGAAGCACTGCTCAAGCTAGCTAGCTAGGCCTCATCCTGAACCCTCTTGTGTCTTTGACAAAGTGAGGTAGATGAAGCTTCGATCTCACAAATGTGATTGGCCACCATCGTATTCTTGCCCTTGAATCTCCCCTCATGGCCATCTCTCTACTTAATGGTCCTAGATCTCTCATGATGTCTCATATCCCTATCTCCATGTTCTCTCTATAGTGAGTCCAATCTAGCTAAATCCCCAAGGGAGCTCTCCACCCTATGCTCCGTACTATGCCATGGAGAGTCACGAGCATAATATGATGTCTCCTTATCATGCTAGTTAGGTCATCACCCAATTAAACCTCCACATATGGTGGCATTGACATCTTATAAGGTATGTAGATTCTATGGTAATATGGCGGTGATTGTCTTCTCTAGGGCGGTCCTCTCTAACTCAATGTGTAACAACACGTCATCTCATCTATGCTTCATGCATAGACCAATGTGGGAGTTATTTCATCATCAACTAGGTTTGTTTCAGTTTACTAAGTTCCTAAGTATTTAAATTATCAAAAATTGCAAGTGTCTTAGGTTAAGGTTTCACTAAGTTTATCGTTGTGTTCCATGTTTACCTAGGGTCAAATTTTTGAACCCGCAACTCGATATCAAAATGTAATGCCCACAATTCGATGCACCAAAACCATGTCAAATATTCATTAATCACTTAAGAAAATTACAGGATTTTTTTTTATTTAATTACATTTATCACGTTTAAAATACTTGGCCATTTAATACAATACTCCTCTAAATAATTTAAATTTAATCATATCTCCTAGGTGAATAATGCCCATACCACACTCTAATTTAATTAGCTACACTTTTACTTTATTCCTCTTTTAACTCCCTTAAATAATTTATTAAAACTATCCCCATATGCAACTTTAATTTAATTTCCAAAAAAAGAAGGGACATATCACAACATTACCTAACCCACGTGCCCCCATTAGACAAATACCCATACACTTAATCTTTAAAATACCCATTCCAATCAACTTAACATCAAATTACATAAAGTGTAGGGTCAACTCTCCACCCTTAGATTAGATTAATGGGAGCTCTTAGATCTAGGTTTGACTAAAAGCCCCAATTTCTTCTTATGATTTCCCTTTTATTCTTTTATTTTCCCTAACTTCTCTCATTCACACATTTTAGGGTTGTAGGTTAGAGAAGAAGGAGGATATGGAAACATATGGAGGCCAAGGAGATTTTTCTTGTGATCTAGGTCTAAAATGGGGAAATTTCTTCCCATATAATCCTTTGGTTTGTTTTCACACTCTATTTCTATGGTTTGAAATATGTAATCTATCGTTTTATTTTTTTATTTTTCAAGATTCAACTAGATTTCTTGTTGTGGGTATTTTCTTACCCTCATTTTATTTTATTTTAGATTTGGAATACTCTTAGATCCGGTTATATATATTTATATATGTTTTTGGTGTTTGTGCATGAGAAGGGGGTGAGAGGGAAAAGGGGCGGTGAAGGGGGGGGACGACTCCCCCACCCCCGCAAACATAAATTATTTTCTCTTAAAAGAGTCACAATGATATAAATTGCAACACCCAAATATATATTGGCTAAACCTATATTTGTTTTGAAATACATTTTTTATATAACTATATATACACATAGTATGGGCACCATATATATTTATGTGTGTGTGTGTGTATATATATGTATGTATGTATATATCTATTATATATATATTATATAATATATATAGGGAGCGGGGGGATGCGATGTCCCCCATCCCATTGTTTCAATAGTATGGGCATCGATGCCCCCTATCTCTATTTTATTTGTATATAGGAGAGGGGGTGGGGGGAGGGCACTTGCCTTCCCTACCCCAACCAATTACTTTTTTTTAATCTAATACAAAGGGCCATGGGGGTGTCTTTGGGCGGGGTTAGTCTACCACCTCCCCACTCCCCCAATATAATCTATTTTTAATTTATAAAGTTTGTATGTGTGTGTGTGTGTGTGTGTGTGTGTGTGTGTGTGTGTGTGTGTGTGTGTGTGTGTGTGTGTGTGTGTGTGTGTGTGTGTGTGTGTGTATATATATATACATACATATATATATATATATATATATGTGTGTGTGTGTGTGTGTGTGTGTGTGTGTGTGTGTGTGTGTGTATATATTTATGTATATATATAAATATATATATGTATGTATGTATATATATATATATGTATGTATACACACACACACACACACACACACACATATATATATTGGGAGCTAGGGGGTGCATTGTTCCCCATCCCATTTTTTGAATAGTATGGGCACCTGCTTCCACTCCTCCCCCGGTACCTTTGTTTCATTTATATATGGGGGTGTTGCCCTCCCCGCCCCACCCAATTATGGGCGGGGGGTTAGTCTACCACCTCCCCACTCCCCCAATATAATCTATTTTTTAATTTATAAAGTTTGTTTTATAATAAAACAAACAAAAACTATATAACTATAACTATATATATTATTCTTATTTTATTTTTATTATTTAGTTTTATATAATATATAAAACTATATACGTACATACATACATACATACATATATTATATATTATATAAAACTAAATTTTATATATATATATATATATATATATATATATATATATATATATATAATTGTAGGACTTATTATTATTTCCATTTAAAAACAAATACCAAGTAGAGAGAGAACATTTTTTTAAATTAAAAGGGAAGTTAATAATATGCTTTTGTTTTTGTAATATTGAAGGATGTATTACAACAATAATAGAATTCTCAACTTGCACACCGATTTTAAAAGGCGAAATAATGTAAACATCAATCAAATATATATATCTCTTTACAAAGGTGGAGACAACATGTTACATTTTACAATAAATATCTCTTTCTTTTAGTATCAAATACACATGTATCTTGATCGAAGGAAACAAATTGCAACTCCATTACCTTTTCTTCTTCTTAAACATAATAGCAAAGGAAGGGTACATAGGCAACACTCACCTCCCAACCTTAATCCATTGAGAAGGTGAAGCCTATCTTCTCATTGGCCCCCAAGCCCCAACAATGGAAAAATAAAGAATGTTTACAACCATGGCAGCTTCACAAAATGGCTTCAACAACACATATACACCCACAAGTATGCAACATTCAAGAAGCAATAACACTAAGAATAAAACTTGCAATATATTAAAACACATAGGATCAAAACTAAGCCAAAGGAGAAGAGAATATTATAGCCATCAAATTGTTCCTCCATAGTGGGATAGGGGTCCACCCAATGCCTCCAAGTGCACTAACAAAAATCACATACACACACAAAACTCCTTATCTCTCCATTTTAAAAGATAAAATGATATATTTTCTTTTAACTCCACATAGGTGGAACACCCTTCCCACACTCCCTCCACAAAATCCTCACATACTCCCTTTTACCTCCAAAAAAATGGCTCCATTTCCCTCTCCCTACACCATCCTTATGGCCAAATCTACCCAATTCCATACAAAATCACATGCATTCATACAACTAACAACACAATACACAAAACAAGAAACTAAAATACAACGTATAAGACCTTACCTTGCCATTGAAAGATCCTTCAATATTTGAGAAAAAAACTTCAAGCTTGTGTCTAAGTCCAAGCCAATTCCTATCAAAGCTCCTCCAAATTCCCAAGAAAGTAACCCCTAAAAGAACTAGAAAACTCAAATAAGTAGAACATTGTGGTGAGGTGGCTCCATGTAGGATGCCACATCATTTCCCTCCAATCCACCTCAAAATTCAAACACATACTCCAAGACTCCATAAATGAGTAAGGTGAGGGTATGAAAAATTTCATTCTTACACACAAACCTCCACTCCATAATTTCAAGGACACAATTAAGAGGATAAGTAAAAAGGTGGCATTAATTTCCCATTTTTCCTTCAAAACACATAATGAGGGATAAATTTTACCCCTCATATCATAGGTTGGGTTTATGGGAGATTTAAAGGAGGATGTGACAAACATAACTTTTCCCACAAGCCTCCAAAATTGGTTCAAAGCCCAAATCTGAGATATGAAATTGGGGATGAGTACACAAATCAAAATCAAATAAAATCCATCTAAAAGTATGAATTGACTAACTAAAAATATATGATTTGGATGTCTATTTTATAAGTTAATCGATGTGAATCCAGCTTGCAAGAGGTTGAAATACCTCCAAAAACACACATAAATAGCTTTGCAAATAAAACCAGGAGTTTCAAAATAGCTTACTTCTCATTCTGGAATTCACACTGATCTATTACATCATTACAATTCTCCTTTTATTTCAAGACTACTCTAAAACCCTAAAATGCCAAAACCCTAAAATGCCAAAAAACCTAAAATGCAAAACAACTTGGATTGACCCCAAAATTTGTGTGCCAAATATTCATTCATAAATTAGGGCTCACGCAAAATTTGGACTTATTCTGACAAGCACAACAAAAGTTATTAAAGTTCTAAGACCTAGTCAAAAGCGGAAAAAACATTCGGAGCCAATTTTAGGCCACTAGATGACGGAATCCGAGCCCGAAAACGTGCCAAAATGAGCACAACCTTGCAAGAAAAGTTGACCCCAGCATAGTACTAATGTATATCTACCACCTTGTAAAATTTCAAGACGATCCAACAGTCGGATCAAAAGTTATGGCCTCTGCAAGTTATGCTCCCGCATCATAATCTAAATACAAACTAAGTGCTATATTAAAGTGCTAGATCTAAATATTTTTCTTTAATATTTGAATGGATTAGAATAATGGAAATAGGAGGGATATGGTACTAACCTTGAATTAACTTACCTCACTATGTTGGAATGTAGCAGACTAGTACACAAACTAGGAAAGTTGTGGTTGAATGGCATGAGAAGGTCAAAAATGGTTTTTTTCTATTGAGACACCTAGGAGGATTCTCGGTCACCCGGGGTGCCCGGTCTGATATCTAGGTGTTGTAGAATGTAGAAAAGTTTAAAACTTGCATTCGGCAAAGTGTCACAATATCTTTGAAATACCTTCGCTCTGTTGTATAGTTGTCAAAGTAATGTTGCTTATGTCCATGTGAATTTTACCTACAACACCTTATCCAAAACATCAATTCGTAAAAATGAAAATGCATTTGAATAGGTTCGACTTACATTAGCTGCCAAACTAATAGCCTTACAACTAAGCACTTTGCACTACATTTAACACTAAATGTATTTTTGTGTACGTGTGTATGCAATTTTGTGCCTAGGGTTCCTTAGCACTAATGAGGCGGTGATAAGAAAAAATAACTAGATCTAAAATGCAAATAGTGGATGGAATGGAAAGAATACAACCCTTTCCCCCTATGCTTGTATGTGATGCAGATGTAGAAGATGCCCAAATGTAGTCCCTTTCCTTAGTAGATAGCTTCCCTTGATAGTGAGATGTCCTCCCATAATGTAGTGAGTATGCTATGTTTATATAGGGATCTCTTGCTCAAATTTTGACACTAGTGACCTAAAACTACCGACTATGACCTAGGGGAATACACGGGGTAACCATTAGGACTGACCTTGAACAAATAAATTAAGACCACAAATTACGATGACACAAGCACCTAAAATCACGGACTGGGGAACCCCAAAGCAACCCTAGGTGCCTCAACATAGACCTAAAGATGTTACTTGAGAAAATTATAAATCTTGAGACACCCTAAAATATACCCAAAATTGTATCTTGACAAATGATGACTTAAATAGACAAACAACAATGACACCTCACTCGCTGAAAACAAGACCAAAGGATGGGTCACTTGTGAATACTTTTAGTACACAAGATCCATATATAAAATAACATACTCAACAATATTAGTGTAATAGTAATTGCATGATTTTGTGACTATATTTGCCCCTACTTTATGTTGGTAAGTGAAAATCTCGATAACATAAAGTAGATAGACATACACACCCTGACACAAAGTTGAAGGAGCCCAAGCTATAGAAGAACGTGTAAATGTGTAGTAAAAATGTGCCGATAGAGCTATAGAAGTGTGATGAACCATGGATCGGTGAGTTGATCCATGCAACGTAAATAATTTAAGTTTCGTGATGAAATATGGAAATGAAAATGATGATTAGGATTTTAGGATGATTTTTAACGTGGTTTAATAATGAATAGGTGGGTAGGGAGTGATCAGTTCCTAACCTGAATGCTTGTATATGAATGGAATAATTCGGGGATTTGGGCATCTTTCCGCTAGAGGAAGAGTGTAAGGAGAATAGTTTATTACTCTCCAAACTTTAACTACATCCTCAAGATCTAGGCTCTTCTGACAAAAGGACTCGAGATCAAAATGTTGAGATTTTTTATTCAAGTGATTTTGATTAAACAAATGAACCATATAGGAGTGATAAGAGGAAAGGCACACTTTTCACCACTTCACAGTGTCACACCGCAATGTAGAGGCTTCCATGTTGGGTCATCTGGAAGAAAATGCGATAGAGATCAAGAAGGCTTCCAAGATAGGATACACTGAAGTGAACACGATTGAAATAGATAGCTTCCAGGTTAGGTCATTAGGAAGAAAAAATAGAATGAAAGGGACGACTTCCAAGTTGGGTCATCCGTAAGAAAACATCAAATATAGAATAAAATCCAAAGTTAGATCATCTGGGAAAGAAGTGGTGAATGTAAATCCTAAGTAAGGTCATCCAGATATCGCTTGTAGATTTAAACGATATGATTTGATTTGAACGTGTTGATTTTTATTGGTTGATTGATTTGTTTATATTGGTTACTCATGGAGAGGTTTGTTTTTTGCTAACTTCCCCCAGGTTATGTCATTAGGGGAAAGTTGTTAAAAATTGATGATATGCCACATAAAAATAATTTTTAGTTGTTTGTTACTCCCAAGTTCGGTCATAAGGGAGAATTGATAAATTATGACATGTGATCGTGTTTGGGAAGTGTTACACAATTTTCCCCTCGAATTAGGTCATTAGGGGAGGATTGATGGTGAAATGTTATAGTATAAATTGCGAGGAGTTGAATTCATGATATTGGAATGTGTGGTGACATAAGGGGGATTATAGGGGAACACCAATAATATGTCCCCCTTTTGGCAAAAAGAGGGAGTGATGGCAAGAGGTTAAAACGTGTGTGTAGTAGATAGGACACAATGGTGAAGGGATATAATACATGTGGAACGTGTGAAATATGGTGGTAGGGAATTCCAAAAAGAATGCCGGAAATGGGGTTTAAATTGGAGTAAAATTGTTGAGTATATGAGCGAAACAATGTAGTGTGTATTAGTCGTTGTGATAAGCACAAAATATAGCCCATAGTAAAGGTGGAATTTGAAATGTGATAAAAAATAGTGAAGTGAAAAGGTAACTTATCACTTCATTTGTCTTTATATGAATGCTAGAGTGTATACGAAGTGTGTAGAGATGTGTCAAGTGAGACTATTACGTCCTAGACAATCGAGAGATTGGTGACTATGATGGCATTGTGCACTACTACGAGTTGGTGAGCATAGTTTTTGGTAACAATTAAGGGTGTAATAGGCATTTTAGTTGAATTTTTGAAAATTTAGTGTTTTTGAATTTCTCAGTGTTTGGGACCTGGACAAGAGCGGTGAGGGTGCCAATGACCCCCGGGACTAGAGCACCCAAATCCGATTCCTAGTACCTTGCTGGGGTGCCCCATTCCTACATTTGGGTGCCTTGTTCAACTTTTTTTTGGTTTTGATAATTAATGTTACAACATATTTTTCTAATATGTTGAATAGTGGTATTTGACTATGGGAGATGTGCTAATTTTTCTTTTGTTTTTGTTTATGGTGTTGTGCGAGAGGATATTCTTATTCACTCGAGGGAGTTTTATGGTAGTCAAAACTTGAGTACATTATTGGGATTAGGTTTTTCAGATGATGATTGGGATGTGATGGATAGTGCCAACTTAAAACATATAACATGGATGCGGGATGTGCCCCATAATATGCCCATGTTGATTGCATTATGTAATAGGTGGTGTGCTAATATGTGCACATTTTGGTTACCCATAGGGGAGATGACGGTGACACTAGAGGATGTATATCGCATATTATGATTTCTAGTGGTTGGAGAGTGAGTACGAGTTATGTCGGTGAGTCGATATGGAGCGCTAGATTCTCTCGGCTAGACGATATATTACAGAGCCAGTGTTGGCCAAGGCCCATATTAGTTTGGATGCGATATTGCAGTCTAGGGTTTCGTGGTTTTGGAATTTCATCGTAGTGGTGTTAACATCTAATATAGCGAGAGGGAGGATGTTTCAAAGCATCTTGTATACGATGCATGACATATGTTAGCGGATAGAGGAGGATGGGATGAGATATGCGTGGGTGCGGTGTGTGTTGGCCCATTTATATAGAGATTTGTATTGATTTATGCAGGATGAGCATGGTGGAGGTATAGGAGCCACCACACTTGCTACATTCATGGGCCTATCAACATATAGTCGTCTTCAAACCACTTGCAAGGCCACGAGGAAGTTGGATTGACATGAGATATTTTCTCATCACTGGGTTGATATCTCGTAGTAGGAATATAGATAAAGATAATTTCGAGCTATGATAGATAGAATGGGGCCGGATTCAAAGACATGGAGGCCATGAAGGGATTATGGGGGATGACTTGAGGATGCTACAGAGTTTTGATGTATTCAGAGGACCACTTTTGAGGTGTGACAGAGTTGTTTCGGGTGGAGAGGATATCACAACAGTTTGGTATGGCACGAGACATGCTGCAGAGCCATACATATGATCACGAGTTATTAGGGTCCTTAGGAGGGTGGGTTCAATGTCGTGGCCCACAATAGAGTAGTTGATACCACCAAGGCTAGATGTGGTAGACCCAATGATAATAGTTATAGATGGAGATGACATGGTGTGTACAGAGGATTATCGAGCACATTGGGAAATGCATCGATGGGTGTTTTTGTATCTAGTGTGCACAGTACCATGGAGTTTTCGATAGAAGGAGTGGGCGAATGATATTTCCCACGACCATGTAACAACAATGGCGATATAGATCGTAAGTATATTTGCATGTTAATGTTGTATTTAATGGAATGTTTATGTTGGTTTGTATGTAGTTGACTAACATGAGGTTATATGGTGTGCATGCGGGGAGATTACTCTTTGTCGTTGATAGTAGACACATCGATCCACACATTGATGTGGAATGTACCGAGTGATGTATTATGCGAGAGGGATATCAAAGTGTGTGGAAAATATTATAGGTGAGCATACCCATTCATTTGAGCCAATATCCATAGTAGCTGCGACATGTACGATGCTACTTAGCAAGAGGGATGAGGCACATGAGGTGACTTGACACACTAACAAGCATTAGGTTGTGGTCCGTTGGCTCAGACATGTTTGTATGATATGTAGAGTTATAGCATCAGTTCTTGGAGTAGAACATGGAGATTGCTATGTTACTTAGGCAGGTGGAGAATTTTCGGGGCCATGAAATGCAGAGTCGCATTGGTGGTGAGGTATCTAGTTATAGGGCACTTGTGGTGGAGGAGAGTGATAGTGATGATGAGGTTTGACAATGATGATTGTTTATGATATAGGGGGCCTTTCCCGTAGTAATGAAAAATAGTTTTGGGATGATGATTGTATGAATGATATATGTATGGACATCGATTTTTGATATATATTAGATCGATGTTGAGATGTTTTGGTATTGGAAATGTAATGGATATGGTATGTTTCGATGGTTATTATCCTAGCATGTGTATTGTATCGTATGTGATGAGTGATAATGTTAGTAATGCCAGATAAAATGTGTATGGTGAATGATGTAGTAGATATAAACTATGTAGCATGTAGGCAACATAATGGTGATAATACAATAAGTATGGAAAATAGATAAATTTTATTTAATAGGATAGAGTGATGAAAATAAGAGGAGGGGGTAAGTAACGATGCCCCGGCATGTGGATAAATAAGCTCGGTGATAAGAATCCTCAAGAAAGAGTGCGTCATCAATAAATGATGGAGGTTCTCTAGATGAATGACGAAGCACGTGATGAAAGGTTCTTAAAACTAATCCCTCAACAGTTGTGTAAGAACCATAAGAACACAAGTGTGTCATCGAGGGGTGAGGTGATAATGATCACCTACCAATGACCAGGACGATGGGTGGAGGTGGAAGCATATGGAATGGATGGAGCATGAGTGTATGAACTGAAGTGCATGTCATATGGAGTGACCATGGGGTGTGCAGAGACTGGTGGAAACCCATGGGATGCATGTGATGGATAGTGTGAATGAGGCGGATGCAATGGATATGGTGGTGGAAGCAATGGAGGTGGTGGATAGTGTGTATGTGGGGGTGGTGAATGATGGACAAACTGAGTACCAGGAGGAGAAGACTTAGGGGGTGTATGCCTATGTTGTCATGGTGAAGGAGATAATGATCACTCCCAAGATGCAAAAGATATGACACCAGTTTCCTCAAGTTGTTGTAAATTCTCACATAAATCAAGATAATCATTATCACGATGGGCACTAACACAATGGTAATTATAGTAATATTGATCATGTTGATGTTTTAAATGGTGTGGTGGGTGGTGTTGGTTGGAAGGAATTCGAATTAATCGCTCATCAAGTAATACATGCAACACATCATGAGTTTGAGCATTAGGTGAAAAATAGAGAGGCTCCTAGTATGGAGGTGAAAGAGTGGTAGTAGAAATTGTTGGGGGAGCCAAAAACCATGTGGATGAGGTGGTGAAGAGGAACGAGGTTGTTTCCTTTGCACTTTGGGTTAAGATATGGGTTGCTTTCGATTTTTTCTAGGAGGTTGAGTAGGAGGAGCACGGTGGAAGTTGCTTAGGATGTACAACTGGAGGTGTAGGTGGAACAACAAATGACATAGTAATCGGAGAAACATGAGGAGGCATTACTAGAGGAGAAGAAAGAAGGTCCTGTTCTAGATCAATAACCTTGTAACAAAAAATATAAAGGACTCACAAGTATCATACTTGTAAGTGTTGCTTTAGAGGAGGAATAAGACCACAACATAAAATGAACTTCTTTTCCAAGTCACTAGGGTGAAATATAAGTTGATGTATACATGCATTAAAGCATAAGATGTAATCCTGAATAGGTTTGGAAGAGCCTTGATGCAGAGTAGGAATGTGATCGTATGTGACCCTAGGACCATTATTGATAATAAACCGACGAAGGAATGCATCCTCCATGTCATAGAAAGTGTTAATAGAACCAAAAGGGAGATGGGTATACCATTATAGTGCATCATCAATAAGACTATAACAGAAGACCTTAAGCAACAAGTGATCATTAGAGTAGTCAGCCATAAGTGTGTGGTAATGTATAACATGGGCATGAGGATCACCAGTACTATCAAAGCATGTGAAATTAGGCATGAAAAATTATTTGGGGAAGGTATAATTATGAATCTTTTTAGGGATGGGGTTGTCATGTAAAGAGTTGTTGTCAATGGAGGCATAATAGGCTCTACTTTCTAAAGTAAGAGTATGAACTTGTGATTGAAGTTGTCCTATGACATGCATGAGAGATAGAAGATCTTGTGAGGGGATGGCAGGAGATGGAAAAAGTGTATTAAGTGGTTGAAGTTTTCCATTATGAGTGATCATGGGAATGTCAAGAGGTGATAGAGTGGAACCAGATTCTAAAGGTGTGGTGGTAGATGTGGATGTAGGAGTGGTAGTATGACTAGGATCAACACAAACTCTAGTAGGTGTAGTGAGCAAGGAAGAAACCTCAATAGGTGAAGATATAGTAGGGGATATGGGAATAGAAGGAGAAGAAGCAATAATGGGGGTGACTCATGTGCAATAGTAGGTACAACTTCAAGAGCAGGAGAGTCACATGCAGTGGTATGGAAAGAAGGAGACCTATGAGGTTGATCAATAGAAGATGGGGTCCCTGAAAGAATGGTATGGTCATCACCAAAATCAATAGGATCATCCATGTAATAAGAAGGAGAATGTAATCTCAAAAGAGATGTGTGAAGAGGGCTATCGGAAGTGGTAGAAGGCATAGGAGTAATGAAAAGGGTGGTGAGAGGAGAGGTAGGAGGTATCTTGGATAATAAATCATTTCCTGATAAATAATCAATGATAGAAGGATCTAAAACATTGGGTGGCATATCAGAAGAAGGATAAGAAGGATCATATACAATCGGATGGCATGATGTGCAATGAGTGAAAGAAACAAGGTCATCAACAAGGAATATACCTATAGGAGAATCAATAGGATTGGTTGGCACACGTTGTTGGCCTTCTAGGAGAGCTTGTTGAATGTCATCAGGTAAGACCATAGGAGCACTATATAAAGCCCTAAGTTCAGCTATGATAGCCTCATCATAAATAGGATTGACACTAAAATGAGACATGATGCAGGAAAATAAAAACTATGCTAACTACTAGGGTATAAAAGAGGATCCAAAAGAAAAATGTTTGAAACGTAGGGTTTACCAAAATGATTAACTAAAAATATAGAATCTAAGTGCTTTATTGAAGTGCTACATCTAATTTTTTTTTTAATATTTGAATGGATTAGAATAATGGAAATAGGAGGGATATGGTACTAACCTTAAATTAATTTACCTCACTATGTGCTAGGCTTTATGCAGAGACTAGTATGTGGACTAGGCAAGCTGGTGACCGAATGGCCTCGGGAAGGGCGAAGTTGATTATTTGTCTTTATTGAGGTGCCCCGGGGTGCCTTGGTCTAATATATGGGCATTGAAAACTGTAGAAAATATCATAACTTGAATTTAGAAGTGTCACAATATCTCTGAAATATCTTCCCTCCTTTTGCATAGGTTTTGCAGTAGTGTCACCTATGTCCATGTGAATGTTACCATAAAACCCTATCCAAAGAATGAATTCTAAAAATAAAAATTTATATGAATACCTTTGATTGACCTCAACGACAAAAATAGTGGCCTTACGAATGAGCATTGCACTACATTTCAGATCCAATGTAGTTCTGTGTGCATGTGTGTAAAATTTTATGCCTAGGGTGCCCTAACACCAATGACGTGGTAATAAGAAAAAATAACTAGATGTAAAATGCAAATGGTGGATAGAATGGAAAGAATACAAATTTTTTCCCATATGCTTGTGTGTGATGCAAATGTAAAAGATGCCCAAATACAATCCCTTGCCTTAGGATATAGTTGCCCTTGATAGTGAGATGCCTGCCCATAATGTAGTGAGTATGCTATGTTTATATAGGGATCTATTGCTCAAATTTCAACACTGGTGACTTGAAAATGCCGACTATGACCTAGGGGAATACACGAGGTAACTGTTAGGACCGATATTCAACAAAGAAATTAAGACCACAAATAATGACGACATGAACACCTAAAATCACAGACTAGGGTGCCCCAGGGCATCCCAGTGTAATGCTAGGCACCCCAATAGAGACCTAAAGATGAAAACTGGGCAAAGTACGACACCTAAGACACCCTAAAATATGCCCAAAACACCGAGAGACAAATGATGACTAATCTAGACAAACAATAATGATGCCTCGACTCACTTGATAACATGACCAAAGGACAGTCACTAGTGAATACTTTTATTACACAAAATCCATATATAAAATAACATACTCGTGGTATTAACATAATAGTAAGTGTGTGTTTTTCTAACTACATGAAGAGAATAAGGACTATCTACCACATTCATTACCCCCTTTGTCACATCTCCTAATTAACATTATCCACATAGTTAATTAACTAAATCAAGAGCACACTAATTAAGTACAATAAAATGAGAAGACATTACAATTCAATAAAATCACATACACAACTAAGACAATAAAATAAAAGAAAAATTACAACATTCACACCCATGGTCACTTGTGAGGTTGCTCCCCCATGGAGACCTCCTAACAAACATAGTAAGAAATACGACAATAACACACAAACACATACGGCTGCCAAGGTGACCATGTTGTAAATACTCGGTATTCTTCCATAGTTAGTCTCCTAGTCCCTTCTTTTTTATTGTGATTTCATTTCCTACATACAACCAAGACAATACCACCTTCGACCTCAAGGCCATATCAATATGTCAAGAAATCAAAACACATATATCAACATCACATAACATTATCATATAAAATAATTGCATCATTATTATGGTTAGATAATTCAATTCAAACTCGATTATTCACAATTACTAGCCATCTATTACAATTGATAATTTACAACAACTATGTATTTCATGCATCCATTGTAACTTATAAATATATTTAGATACGTTCCCACAACATACTACTAGTCACCTATTATCATCACATTATTAATAAAACATAACATCAATATACTCATATGGTTAGTCCAATCGTCGAAACATAATCACCACTGCCAAGAGTCCAAGATGTCAGCATATAAAAAAATAACACTAATCATCATCATGTACTACAACATCTATCAATGTCCTCTATATACCCATACAATCCATAATAAAATCCAAAACACAATGTCCATAGTGTCTAACAACATGCTATCCAAAATATCATAATAATGTCCATGTCACTAAGCAACTAATAAACATGATCATAGCAAAATAGGTGTCAAAGAGGAGTGGGCACTACATAAAGGTAAGAACATTCATATTAATGGAAGGAAAGAGTGCGGAAGTAGAAGAATATGCAAAGTTGAAGCACATGATACACCGAGACGTATGAAACTTGGATTAATCTAGCTTGCAATAATACAAGGAGGAGTATGCAAATGCGAGATACAAAAATAGGGATTTCAAAATTATTCAAATTTGGTGTTGGCACATTTGTAGAAGGAAAAAATTATGCAAGGGATGTATAACAACCTGAAATGAAAGAAGATAGGACTATGCAAGGTGTTGCAAAAATTTTAAAATATTCATTTGAGATCACATTACTTAAAGGTATATCACCCATATTCAATGTGAGAGACTTTTATACATACAAAGTGAAATGTGAATTTCAACATGATGATCTTGAGAACAAGATTCGGTGCTTGAAGATACTCAATTTAAGAAAGTATGTTTCGGAAGAGGAAATGGAGGATATTTTGGAATGATCCATAACTCGAGGAAAGATCATGAGAAAAACACACTTTTTGAGCCAAATACTAAAAATCAAAATATTACAGGTTTTATATTGTTACATCCGAGAACTATGGTGCCCACATTTTACACACCCAAATACAACAGTAAAATACCAGGATAATTTTTTTTTTTTTGACTTACAATACACGCTACACACAACACAGCAAGGGCTCCAAGTACAGGACTCGACGCACATGCGACAATCACATAAGTCATCGACTCACATAGACACATGCAGACGACATCGGCACGTCGATGCCACACTTTTCCCAACGAATGAATACTAGCAATAACACGACCACAACAAAAGGGACTTAAGGATTGACAACCCACCACACAACATTACCATGGTTACATCTAGCATACGTTAAACATCCAATAACATTATTATGTAAGCAAAATTTTCTTCCTTTTTCCACCTACCTGTTCTGAAAATTTGTTTCACCTTTCACTTTTTGTTCAACCATTTGATTTTGCTCCTTACCCTTATGCCAATTTTCATAACTTGCCTAAGTATTTTCCATATTCCAAATTTTATACAAAATTCTAACTCTCTAATTCTTATGTTAAGATTATGCTTCCCAAAACGCTTATTCAAAGTTTGGAATTTAACCTTGCTACACAAGTGAACCTAATGTGATGTCAAGATGAAATCTTGGGATTAAGAAAGACATCGATTTGAAATAGCTTTTTCCCCAAGAACATCCATCGATCACGGATTAGTTATTTCGCTGTTATTATTATTATAGTTCAATCACTTGTTGAATTCCAAATTTGATTTTTATATGCATACCTTTTTTTTGTCAACGTTTGGTCACACCAAGGCAATTTATATTCCTTGTAACACATGAAGATGTTTAAATTAAGTCTTAAGGACTCCCAGTGACATTATTCCTAACCTCAAATTTTGGTTTTACTCTCATATGATTTACTTTTGTGTCGCACTAGGGTCTCATTATTACTATCATTTTAAACATAAGAGTTACAAAAGTACTTGTCGACATATTAACGAAGCACATGGTTAAGCTTAATTCCAGTTTCACCCAAGGCTTCAATCTCTATTATAGGTGTGATTAAGGTTAAAATGTATTTACCCTATAATCCTTTCATGAAAGGTCAAGGCACTAAATTTTCACATACCCAAAACAAGACATTTATCTACAAGGGACAAAAGGGTTCACTAACGAGAATGCAATACATAGAACAACTATATCGTGATCTTCATTTAGGTCGCTTGGATCCAACAGGGATTTCATTCAATGATGAAGTTAATCTCTAGATCTAATTTTGTAAGGTCCGGAAATCCAATAGGATACAAGGGAGTAATATCTCTACCTACTCCACAGATGGGAAGGTTACACCGCTTAGTCATTCCTTCTAACAAGGGCTCATAGGGTGACTTCCAAGGTGGTCTTCACCACTCAGCCCGGTGTCGGACCTGAAGAGAGGACATTCTTCTCATGATTACCAAAACTAGAAGGAAACCGCATACTCAGGGTAGGTTGGACCATGACATTCCTAAATATGGGTTCACGACAATGTCGCTAGACATAAAGACTATGACGGTAAACTCCAACTAGGGGTTTTATTTACCTAACCTAGGAGGTCTCATCGAGTGCAAAGTTTAAGGTCGTTCTACGGTTTTAAATTTCTTATATGGTAAAGAGGATCACACATGCAGGAAAGCTATGCACGAGTATTTTATTAGGGTTGAGTGTTCCCATTATAACTCTTTATTATGTTTGCAAGGTAAGAAGATAACCCAGTAAATTAATTTAATCGTTTATTGAATACTGAGGAGATACTACAATATATTAACTTCAATTTCAATTTACTATATATAAATCAAACCCCCTTTTTTTTTGTCCATACACAACTAAAAATCAAATTGAACTGGTGATTAGAGGCACATTTCCTAAGTTATCCCTAAAACTAGCATCTCATGCATATTAACAAATTTCAAATATAAATTTTCTGTAACAAGAGACTACATTAGACAGTTATTCATTTTACAATGACCTATAAAAATTACAATAATAATAATTAAATTACACATCAGCTTTTTTTTGTCGTCATTCTTCCATCCTGCAAAACCCACGTGAGCAAGATATCAGCGATAAATCACTGGCATGGCATCCACCCTAATCAATCATAATTATCATTTTCGGTTTCCATTTACATCTGATAATAATTAAAATTTGTAATCGAAATAAAAAGTTATAGAAACATGTATTCATTGCATTTTATTTTTCTTCATTTTATAAACCCAGGAGAGAGAAAGAGAAAGGAAGACAGAGAGAACATCATTTTGCCAAAAGTTCTAATACACACAATAAGTTTCATTATAGTGTTTTTAAACAGTTATTTACGTGTGTTAAAAGTTTCCAGGGGTGATTTGGCAACCTTACGAGGTCCCGCAGCTTACTATTCTTACATTTTCTCACTAGCTACAAAACATTCAAAAAGGGCTCGGAGGCTAAGAAACTGCTTCCAAAGGTTATCTTCCGATGAGCACGCACTCCACGATTAACTTTCTACGTGTCCCCAGATATACCAAGAATTCATAGCAACTGACGGAATTGAAAAAGAGCGAACGGTTTGCGTTTGGCGGTTAGTTCTCTGGGGCCACTGGTCGTAGTTCACCCAGTTGTAAAATGCCAAAAGTTAACTCGAGGGCCTAGAAAACTACATCCATAACTGACGTTCGATGGAGAAGCATGCAACAAGACATCTCCTACTAGTTCCCTATATAAGGAGAGTTCATCAGAGTCGACGGGACGGAGAACTAGTAAACTATTTTCAAATGGTGACAATTTTTCTGGAGCGACAAGATGAAATTGGACCAGTTTGACCTCGTCAAACTATGCAACCGAGGCCTACAAAACGGCTTCGCCAAACTATCCCGAAAAGTTCTCTTTCCTATACTGAATGTTCCATGCATTTTTCTAGTATAAATGCTAGAGGTTTGCGAAGACGAAACGTGATTTCTCTTTCCGGGTTTCAAATGGTGGTCCAAAACGAAAGCCAACTTTCTAGTTTTAACAACTTTCTACTGTTGTAAATCAGTGTAACGAGGCTCCTACAAGAGCGTTAAAAGGATGTCATATGATCGTTTTGGGTCAAACCAAAAATCCAGATGACTCCTCGTATACCAAGGTACACAAATGAAACTTCACATCTCGTTTCCGGAGTTGCGAAGGGTACTTAGTGAGTCTTCGAAAAATGCAAAATTTAACTATTTTAAGCAGGAAGAAGGTCAACCCAATCAATGGGGAGTTAAATTCGTATGGTCAATAAAATGATATTGAAGCAATCAAAAAGGGTAAGAGTTTTCTAAATCATCTCGAAGTGAGGGTGATAGTTCATGGTTTAAAGTAGGCAAGTTATAATGGCTTCGAGAGTTGTGACATGACACTTTATTGTTTTGTAATGAGTTGAAGAGACATTTAACTGCTTTTAAGAATCCTAATAATTTAAAATTCTATTTAGTTGCAAAAGAGAACTAAACACGATAATTATGAGAGGTAAGGGAAGAAGGACCATGCCTGGAGAACGAAGTCGGTTGAAGCCACAGGCTTGGGTTCACTCTCTTGCTTGGGCACTTCGTCAACTAGACCACGAGCATCCTCAGCTCCACCATTTCACATACATGTCTTCTGGATTCGACCCACCACTTGTTGAGCATGATCAAATGGTTTCTTATTGTTGTTGTTTGGATAGGATGAGATCTTCCTCCTTTTGTGCGTAGCCTCAAATCTTGCAACCATTAGACCAAGATTTTTGAAGGCGTTTAGTCAAACACTTCACATGCCTTAAGCATGCCTCCACATTTTGCACATTCTCATGTGCTCATCAAAACCAACAACATAATGATTAATTTTCGGCATGATTCTACAAGAGGCACTCATGCCAACGAAGTATTTACAACCCTCATGCACTGAACATGCATGGCTGAAAGCCAATTAAACAAAAATGAAGCTTACATGGTCAGGGTATGTTCCATAAGACCACATCTCTTTGAGGCATTTTGTCAAACAGATCACAATCCTTTTCTACACATCCATTTTGTGCATATGCTGCCATCATGGCATTCCATGAGACAACATTTCTTTGAGGCATTCTATCAAACAGTTCAATGCCTTCTTAACAGACCCATTTTTTGTTTATCCTGCTATCATTGTAGTCCGGGAGACCGCATATCTTTCAGGTATTTTGTCAAATAGTTCACATGCATTGTGTATGCCTTCACATTTTGCATACAAGCAGATCTAGGTACCTGACAAGACATTAAGGGATATTATCTCCCCATGATGCTTTGATGGATGTCCATGCGCAGTTCTAAAGCTCCCATTTTGACAGCAGCTAGGAAGATATCAGCAAAGGTTGGGGGTGTGGCTTCAAACCAGCCAACCGTATTTGCTTGGAAAGGTTCCAATGCAGTTTCAACAAAACCATTTTGTGCATAACCTGAAATCATTGCAGTCCATGGAACCACATTTTCCTCCATGCATTTAGTCAAATAGAATGCATGCTTCCACGTTTTTACATACGCAGCTACTAGGGCACGCGCGACTGCCACATCTGACAAAATTTCTTGGTGTTTTTGGCCATGATGGAAGCCCATGCAGGCTTGGGAGCAGGATTTAAGTCTTCAGCCAAATTACAAAATGAAAAAACACAAAACCTCCTTGTTTTTGCATTATTTTCCCACGCAGGAGTGAGTGGCGTGGCACAGGCGCATCTTTGGCATGGGCTAAGAGGTCAGGGAGGAGGCCCAATAGTGATGGCACTCCATGAGATGTCATCTAGCGAGGCATTGCTTGGGGACAGTCCAAGGAAAATGCCCTGGTTTGTTCAGCCGCCGCCCACAAACCCCACTTGGTGTTTTTGCATTCCGCCCTTCTCTTCTTTGCCCTAATCTGCCCTCATAAGAAGTCACGGGTTTTTTTATTTTCTTTTAAAATTTGAATCCTTTTATTTTATTTTATTTTATTATTTATTATTTATTTTTATTTTTTAAAAACGGAGGCATTACAAACTACTTCCCATATCTTTGTCAATTATTCCTCACCTTAATCGCACTAATATCAATCCCTCCCCTATTCAACAATATCAATGCACCATATCAATGAAAAGGAATAATAACAAGAGTTTGTGCTATAAAGAAACCCTAGACGCTCTTTTTTTTCTTTTATGAGAGTGAGGGAAACAACTCATATTCAACTCTGTTGTGAATGAGAACGAGAATTTGAATTTCTATGAAATCTATGTGAAGCCCACCTAAAGAAATGTGTGTTTTGGATTTATTATTAGTGTGTATCAAAATATATCCAAAGCATTTCATATTGGTTGTAGTATGTGTCATTATATAAATTTAAATATATCACAATATTTTATATTAATATGGTGACATTATAATGGTAGTGATCTTTCTAATAATATAATATAATAGTAGATTGATTGGTTCTAAATTTACAAATATAACATGGAAAAAAAAATTGTCCTTTCTCTACGACTTCATCTAGTATATTACGTATTTGTAATAGTTCAATATACTACAATTAAACTGAATTTTTCTTTCATCATTATTTTAAAAATAGATTTGTTATGTTTTTAATGTTTGAGTTCCTTCATTTCATGAACTATTATCTTTGTCAAAATATATCACTTAATCTTTTAATTTTTTTAATAAACTTATAATAGATATATATTTAATAATTTTATATCCCCTTCTCTTAAAAGAAATTTTTATTATATTTTTTAAATGATTTTTTTCATTGTATAGTTTGTCAAATGTTACATATCAAATTTCTCCTTAAAACTTTGAGTCACTAACCAAATCAGATAAGATAATCATTGTTCCTACTGCAAATACGAAGGCAAGATTGTTTTCATAAAATTATACAATAAATATCAACATGAGCTTTGATGCGTGCACACACTTAGATGAACTTCCATCCACCCACACACATTTCATGGAGTTAATCCATTCTATGGATTATTTAAAGAAAAAGATCTTCAATTATTGAAAATGGAATAAAATAGTTCGAGTAGTAGGGATTAGGACCATAATCAAAAACATCTTATAGTTCTTATTAAAATCCTATTATTATAATTGACACACACACACTCACACACACACACACACACACACACACACACACACACACACTAAGATAGAGTGGTAGGTTTACATTTGAGAGATATATCGAGAGATAAGTTGAGTGATAGCTCGACGTAGTTTTGGATATACTTGACACAACACACACACACACACACACACACACACACACACACACACACACACACACACACACACACACACACAGACACACACACATACTCACTTTTGAGTGTATTTTCAATTAAAAATAAGAATTATAAAATTTAATATTTTGATGAACAATAAATGAGATTAATGAAAAACATTTCACAATCTATAAATATTTTTACTAAAAACCATCCTACCATATTTAATGGCTGAATTGACCACTATCTCATCTATCAAATATAATAGGACAAATGATAGTATAACAATGAACATAAAATTTTCTTAGATATATTTGGTTTTATTAATTATAATAATAAGAATTTAATGGACGATATCGAATGTTTCTGTTCTGTTCCTAATACACTCCTAATGCACACCATTGAAAGTATTTTGTTCCTTTTTAAATAATTGAAGATTATTTTTATCAAAAACTTCATATAATGGATTGAATCCCACGAAATATTAATCTAGGGAGTTCCTCTTCTCTTCTTTCATGATATCTAATTTAAATTTTTATCATCATGTTGGATCCCAAACTTCTTTTCGATCATATACATTAATTTCAATTTAATTATATTTCAAAATTTACGTCGGTGAAGGTGCAAAGTGGTTGTATTTATCAAAGATGGAATATGCGCCTAGCTGATTTTCAAAAATCTTGAAAAGCATTAGAATGTTTATTCTAAGCATGTTCTACACATAAATATGTCTTTGTAAAAAGTATTTGGTGTAAAAATACTAAAAATCATCAAAATGTTTGTTAACATCCTTTGGTTTCGTAATCGTAATCGTAAACAACCGAGGAAGCATCTTAAAAATATGCCTTACTACACCAATACCATGTGGGATATGTTTTTAAGGGCATCTTAAGTATCTTTTACACTTTGAAATCTTTGCAAGGAACGATAACCATATCGTACCAAGCCAAGAACACAGATGCTAATCAAACACCACGATCAATAAGATGAAATCAATTAAATCCGAATAACTTTACATAAAACCTTTGCAAACAAATGAGAAACAATATCATATATTATTATGGAACTCAATGCAATACATTGAGAATGGGCCTTGCTTAAATAGGTGAGGAATAATAATGTAAGAACCAATCAATGTCATAGATCAAGCCATAAATCAAGGAAATAACTAGTCTTCAAAGAACTAGTCAAGACCATAGATTTAGGAGAGAACTAGACGTCAAGGATATAGTCAATACAATAGATCAAGGAAAGAACTAGTCAATACCATAGATTAAGGAAAGAACTATACCTAATAACTAGATAATATCTCATAATATATAAATAAGATAAAAAAATATCCACACACATAAGTGGGTGAGGATAAATACAATAAAGGTAAATAAAGTACCTAGGTGAACATGAGCTAAGGTAAATACCTACTCTAACACCCCCTCAAGTGAAGCTAGGGGCCAAAATAGAAGTGACATGTCCACAATATGAGTCCCACAACTAGGCCTGATGAGGTACTCATGTACAATAACTAGGAAAAAGGGACACCGTAAGGTACCCAAAACCAGTAACAACAAAGTAAAGAGAGTAAAGACCCACTCCAAGGCATCCCAAGAAGCTCGGCTCAAAAAAATCATACAATGCTGAAGAAGTTTGGTGTGCACTATGGTCTAAATCCACTGCTCGATCACAAAACTCAAAAACAACTGACATTGGGTTTCACCAGGATAGCTCCACACAAGGAGACTGTCAATGGAGTGATGTTGAAAGTGTAAAATAAACACCAAACATAATTTGATCAACTGCTGCAAATAGGTGTGCCACAATCCAAGAATAATAACCAAAGCAACAAGGCAAGGACACAAAACCCGAAGAAGCAGGATCAACACCACACCCTCCCATACTACTAAATGGGTGGAGTGGTGCTACAAATCTGTATGAGTTGCCCAAAATAAACTACTCAAACACTGAAAAAATAACATTGGGCTCCACTAGAATAGCTCCCCCATAAGAGAGACTGTCAACATGCCAAAAGTGTTGAAAATACAGATACAAAATCTCTCAACAAACAAGAGAGATACACTACACCTGCTAAAGAAAAATGCTCAAAACAAGAAGCATCACAATGCATAAGGTATAGAAAGTGGAGTAAGAGGTCGAATGGTGGAGGAGCCACACCTGTAGAGTCCTCTCAACGAATGCCTATGTTGCCTCCATGAGTGATCAGATATCCACCCCAAATCAACATGGATGGATGAAGAAGATGCTTGCATATGACTTGGTGCAAAATGCACAATGGGTGCATGCAAAAGAACATCAGAATGTGTGTCAAGTTGATCATGTATGACATCAGAAATCTCGGGTTTATCAATCCTAAGTGAAGGTGCAAAACTCATTTTTGCTCATGATCCTCAGAAAGAGTCGAGCGAACAAAAAAGGAGCTCTGTCAATGTGTGATCCCAATGAAGTATCTACTCGAAAACCAATGTCATGACGAGAATTCCACTTAACATGTGGAATAGAGGAAACAATACCCTGTGAATGTCTACCAATGACTCCGCTAGTGAGACCCATAGAATGGAGCATGTGAGATTTGAATGCAGTGGTATGCTTCTCAAAAAAGCCATGCAGTTGAGAAGAAGTAGGATACACAACATGTGGTACTGTAATAGGCACAGATGTGGAAGAGCATGTAGTAACAAGCCTCACAGGTTTAGAAGCATCAAAAGTAGGCTCAGGCTCAAACACCGGCGAGATCAATGTCAGTGGGTACAAGATAAATAGCTGCAAGTGGACTAGGAGCATGGATATGGTTGTCCACAATATGATGGTGATGATGTAGGCTAGCAAGTTTGTTTTGCAGGGAGTGTATTATTGTATCCTTATCGTGAATGAGTGATTGTAGAAGAGAATTTCGCTTCTTGAGCGATCTATTTTCTTCCACAAGATTTACAATATCCTCTTGAATTCCACATACTTTAGAGAAAATCATATCATTCTCATAATCCATGATAGTTACAAACTACACTCCCAAAAGTTTAGGACGTAGGGCTCAGCCGAAATTGCATCCACAATTGATTACAACACTCCTCCATATTTGGCACTTTATAATTATAGTTCAAGTCTCAAAATAAATATTTTCAATGGAAATAGCATGAAAAAACAAGCACTTTTGCAAAAACGTTAGTCAAAACCGAGTTACCGATCAAAAGTTAAAAGTTTGTTAATAGTTTGCTCTGTTATTTATTTTAGTTGTCACTAAAGAAAAATAAATTATTGTTGCCTTCACCACACAATTAAAAGTAAAGGGGGCTGAAGTTAAGCACCTACTACTAGGAATCACAAGCTTTAAGCCCTCATATGACCATACCATATGACCCCTACTTTAAGCTTTAAGCATCATGGGACAACTTCCTTCGCACAAACCGAGACAAATATGTCACAACAAAAAAATCTCTGTCTGCTGAACTTGAAAAAAACAACACACCCAAAATAATAATCTCGCGATTTCTTTCCTTGTGGGTGCGAATCCCGAGGTGATCTAGTGTGCTTCTCTGCAAAAATTAAAAAAACCACAAAAATGACTGCTTGCCGAGTTTATAGTCGATCTTAGGGTTTTCACACCTTTCGGATCTAATGGAAGCCTTTGTTTTGCATAAAAATGCATGCAGCAACAAAATACGACTAAATCCCAAATATATGAATACACAAATAATTTATTTGTAAAATAAAACTTACAGACGGATGTCAACAGCAATCTCCAACTCTGATACCATGAAAGGAACGATAACTAGATCGTACCAAGCCAAGAACACATATGCTAATCAAACACCACGATCAATAAGATGAAAGCAATTTGTCGAATAACTTTACATAAAACCTTTGCAAACAAATGAGAAACAATATCATATATTATTATGGAACTCAATGCAATACATTGAGAATGGGCCTTGCTTAAATAGGCAAGGAATAACAATCTAAGAACCAGTCAAGGTCATAGATCAAGCCATAAATCAAGGAAATAACTAGTCATAAAAAAACTAGTCAAGACCATAGATTTAGGAGAGAACTAGACATCAAAGATCTAGTCAATACAATAGATCAAGGAAAGAACTAGTCAATACCATAGATCAATGAAAGAACTATACCTAATAATTAGATAGTATCTCCTAATATCTAAATAAGATAAAAGAAATATCCACACACATAAGTGGGTGACGATAAATACATTAAAGGTAAATAAAGTACCTAGGTGAACATGAGCTAAGGTAAATACCTACTCTAACAATCTTTAATCATTTAAACAATTGATCCTATATGGCTAGTATTTTGAGTTTCTATTATTATATAAATGTAAATATACTATGGTTTGTATACTAATTGGGAGGTGTTATAGTGAAAGTGACACTTTTGATAATATAATGGTGGATCAGTTGTAGAGTGAGTATTATTTATGTTTCTAAATTTTTACTCTATAACAAGAGGTTCCAAATATAAAACTTCATTAGGTAGCATTGTAACATATATGGTCATTCATAATATACTAAATAATATCCTTATTTTGAGTTCTATGTCTCAATAGTCTATTATTAATACCCTTTGTAATAAATTATATATTATATAATGACCGTTTTATTACCATATATTCCATATGCGCATTTTATTTATTTGTAAATCTCCTTATTTTCTGTGTTGATGATTAATAGAATGGAGTTGTGGAGGTCTTCATAACTAAAAATAGGTGCAATTGATGTCTGCTATGATAAGAGAACATGACCGAGACACATTTCCAACCCCTATACAATTCTTCCAACATCTCATGCCTTAAGACAATTTTGTACAAAGCAATGATTAGATATCTATAGGGTGAGTCATGTGAACTTCAAAATCTCTTTACTACACACACACAAAAAAAAAAAAAAAAATGTTTAAATGTGTACATACATTAACCAATGTTAGACTAAACCTATGAACTACAATCATAACTCTCAACTTATGAAATAAATCTACTCACCACAATCATAATTCAAGAGTACTATTTCTTTATAACTTTGGGTAAAAGGACCATTGATCCATATCTAATGATGTGGACTAAATAAATTCAAGCTTATAAACCAACATAATGAAATTAGAACTGTTTAATTGTAATGGAAATCAATGGCAGGAAATCTCCATTTGCACGTAGAACCTCCCTCCTTCTTCCGCCACTTACTAAGCTACCATTATCCCTTTATTTTTTGAAAAGATATTAATTATTTGTAAAACCCCTTCACCCCTTTAACACATACAGATGATGTGAAGCATAACTTGCAGAGACCATAACTTTTGATCTGAATGTTCGATCATCCTGAAATTTTACAGGTGGTAGATATACATTAGTACTATAGTGGGGTCAACATTGGTTGCAAGGTTGTGGCCATTTGACACATTTTTGGTCCCAGATTCTTTCATCTAGCGGCTTCTAAAGTTGGCTCCGAATGTTTTTCTCTTTGACTAGGTCATAGATAATAACTATTTTTGCTTTTTAGAATAAGTCCAAATTTTGTGTGAGCCCTAAATTATGAAGATATATTTGGCACACAAAATTTGGGGTCCATCCGAGTTGTTTGCTTTAGTAGGTAATTTTTTGCGTTTAGGGTTTTTGGCATTTTCAAGTTTCTACAAAAGAGACATGAAATAAAAGGGGATGGTAATGATGTAATAGATTAGTGTGGATTCTAGAATGAGACATAATCTATTTTGAAACTCCTGGTTTTTATTTCCAAAACTACTCATGTGTGATTTGGAGGTATTTTAACCTCTTGCAGCTAGATTCACATCAATTGGTATCAGAGCAGGATTTTGATCTTGTAGAAATAATTAAGGTAACATATTACATTTTTTGTGTTGAATTTTTCCTCTATTTCATACGATCATGGTTGGATGCAAAAGGGGAGGTTATACCCAAATGAATAGACATATGTAGGAGCTATAGAGACAAGTTCTTTGAGCTCACGAAAGAAGTCACCCGCCTTAGAGGACATGCAAATAAGGATGCGAGACCAGGATAGTGATAATGAAGAAGGACCTCCATTAATGAATTAAGGAGGAGATAAAGAAGGCAATGAGAGAGATAAAGAAACCTTAAATGAAAGACCATTTGAGGAGAGATTAATCTAGGATTTAGAGGGAAAGAATGATGTCATCAAGATTAATGTTCCCGATTATGGTAGAGGGTTACAACCATGGGAGTTGATTCACCGACTAAATCGCATGGAAAAATTCTTTGAGTGGAAAACCCTTTAATAGGAGAAGAAGGTTAAGTTTGCATGCACTAAGTTGGCTAGACATGCATTGATCTAGTGGGATCACCTACACAATGAAATTAAAAGGAATGGAAAGGAAATATTCAAAACTGGAATAAAATTGTAAAGAAGCTAAAAGAAATTTTTCTTCCTATAGATTATGCTCAAACACTTCTTCAAAGGTTCCAAAACCTAAGACAGAAGGATCTTAGCATTAAGGAGTATAATAATGAATTTTACAAGTTGTCAATCAGGGTGGAATAGGGAGAGTCTGAAGAACAGAAGGCTACATGATACATAAATGGGTTTAGTTACACCATACAAGATGAGCTAAGTATGATCCGGATCCATAGCCTGTATGATGCTTATCAACTAACATTAAAGGTAGAAGAAAATAATAAGAGGAATGATTTTAGAAGAGGTGTGAAGAGAGGTCCATCATCATCTCCAATGAGAGGACGAGGTACATTTGAATCTATAAAAGGTGAATCCTCTAATACATAAGGGCATGAAGATTCTGGTCAAAGTGGTGGTAACTACCAAAGAGGTAAGGGGTTTCATAGGGGAAGAGGTTATAATGGAGGAAGGGGCTGGAATAGCCCCTAAAGGAAATATACATATTATAAACATGGTGAAGAAGGGCACAAATATTTTGAGTGTCTGCACTATCCTACACAAGATCTATGGTAAGGAGAACAACCACAAGTAAATCTGGTTGAAGCTAAAGAGGAAGAAGAAATGGAGGTTGCTGCAGACTTGGGTGAAACCCTCATGATAAGGAGGACGATGATTGTCCCAAGGAAGGAGAAAGAACGTGATGTTGCTGGTGTTGATTCGTGGCTACAAAAACTATATTTTGAACAAGATGCACCTCTGGAGGAAAGGTATGTAAAATTATTATTGACGGTGGTAGTTTTGAAAATATGGTTTCAATTGTAATGGTTGATAAACTCAATCAACAATGTGAGAAGCACCCATATCCCTATCATATATCATGGTTCAAGAAAGGAAATGAGGTAACCATAGATAAAAGATGCCTTATAAAGTTTTCAATTGGGAATACCTACAAGGATGAGGTGTGGTGTGATGTTATCCCAATGGATCCATGCCATATATTATTGGGTAGGCCTTGGAAATATGATAGAAAGGTTACACATGATGGAGGGAAAAATACACATACCTTTTGAAAGGATGGTGAAAAGGTGGTCTTGTTACCCTTTAAGGAAGAAGAGAAGAGTGAAGGCTTATTGGCAATAAAAGAGTTTGTTACAGAAATGGAAGAATCTAGATGGTGTTATGCACTAATGTCAAAGAAGGTGGAAATAGAAGACTTTAATATACCTGTTGCTGCAAAAAAGGTACTAAAAGAATAAAAATATGTCATACCGGATGAGCTACTAGATGGGTTACCTCCAAGACGAGATATTCAACATCATATTGATCTTATCCTAGGATTGTCCCTTCCAAACCAGGAATCTTATTAGATGAGTTTGACATAGAGTGAAAAGTTGAACCGATAAATGACAGATCTAATACGAAATGGTTAGTGAGAGAAAGCATGATTCCATGTACAACTCCAGCGCTATTAAATACCAAAAATATGGAGATTGGAGAATGTGTGTAGACAAAAAAGCCATAAACAAAATCACAATTAAGTATTAATTCCCAATTATGCGATTGGATGATATGATGGATGTCTTGCAGGGGAGCCCAATATTTTAGCAAGATTAACTGCGTAGTGGGTACTACCGATCTGAATCCATGAAGGGGATGAATGGAAAATAGATTTCAAAATAAAATATGGATTATACGAGTGGATGGTGATGCCATTTGGGCTATCTAATGCACCTAGTACATTCATGAGGTTGATGAACAAAGTACTCCAAGAATACAATGGTAAGTTTGTTGTTGTCTATTTTTATGATATTTTGATATTCAATAAGACAATAGAAGAACACTTATTGCATATGAAATTGGTGTTAGACTTGTTACATAAAGAGAGTCTATATGCAAACTTAAAGAAGTGTATATTTCTTCATAAGAGTCTTTTTTTTTTTTTGGGATTTTTCATATCAGATGATGGAGTGAGGATGGATGAGGAAAAATTAAAGGCAATTTTGGAATGGCCTATTCCAAGCAATGTGATAGAGGTTCGTAGTTTTCATGGATTGGAAACTTTTTATAAGAAGTTCATCAGGAATTTAAGTAGCATTGTTGCACCCATAACAGAGTGTACAAAAGCGAGGAGTTTGTATGGACCAAATAAGAAACAAATAGTTTTGAATTGTTGAAGAAGAAAGTGTCAGAAGCACCTATTTTGGTATTGTAAGATTTTAACAAGGTCTTTGAGGTTGACTACGATGTCTCACATGTCGGGATTGGAGCTGTGTTGAGTCAAGAAGGACGACCTGTGGCATTATTTAGTGAAAATCTAAATGAAGTTAGGAGGAAATATTCTACTTATGATGTGGAATTTTATGCTATTGTTCAGAATTAAGGAACTAAAGACATTACTTGGTAGCAAAGGAATTTGTACTCTTCACTAGACCATGAAGCCTTGAGGTATGTAAACACACAAAAGAAACTAAATAGTAGGCATGCAAAATGGGTTTCATTTTTGCAACAATATACTTTTGTTTTAAAGCATAAGTCTAGTAAGAAACATAAATTTGTTGATGCCTTGAGAGGCATGTATCTCTTTTGACAACAATGGAAAATAAAGTACTTGGGTTTGAGGCAGCTAAGGAATTGTATGAAGGTGATCTAGATTTTGGTGATTTTTGAGACATTTTAAGGATCCTACATTAGGTAGTAATTCTTCTGATTATTAGATGCAGGATGGTTATTTGTTTAGGGAGAAACAATTGTGCATCCCTATTGGTTCAATGAGAGAAAATATTATAAGAGAAATGCATAGTGGGGGGTTGGCTTGACAATTTGGTATAAGTAAGACAATTTCTCTTCTTGTAGAAAAGTATTATTGGCCAAAGGTAAAGATGTACATAAGTATGATTGTAGCAAGATGTAGAGTGTGTCAAATGGCTAAGGGCCATGAATAGAATACTAGGTTGTATATGCCATTACCTATCCCTACAGGGCCATGGGTTGATCTGAGTATGGATTTTGTGTTAGGGATTCCTAACACACATCGAGGAATGATTATATCTTTGTTGTGGTTGATAGATTCTCTAAGATGGAACATTTCATTTCTTGTAAAAAAACTAATGATTCTTCTAGAGTTGCAGATTTTTTTTTTTTCGAAGTGGTTAGATTACATGGAGTTCCAAGAACGATCACTTCAGTTGGGAAAAAAGTTTTGAGTCACTTTTGGAGGACTCTGTGGAAGAAAATGGGGACATAACTATAGTTCAGTAGTGCATATCACCCCCAAACTGATGGCGAGATGGAAGTAGTGAAATCAAGCTTGGGAAATTTCCTATGTTGTATAGTTGGAGAAAAGCCAAAACAATGGGACTTAGCTTTACCTCAAGCTGAGTTTTCCTATAATAGCTCGGTAAATAGGTCAATAGGGAGGTCTCCTTTCCATATTGTACATTGTAGGAATTCCAAGGGGACCCTAGATCTGATTTTTCTACCTGGTGAAGATGAAACTAGTGATGATGCAGAAGCATTTGCAGAACACATTCTACAACTGCAAGATGAAGTGAGGAAAAAGTTGAAAGTGAGTAATGCACAATATAAAATAGTTGGAGATGCCATTAAGAGAGTAAGTGTATTCGAAGAAGGAGATATGGTGATGGTTCATCTTAGAAAGGAGAGGTTTCCAAAGGGGACATATAATAAACTAAAGTATAAGAAGATTGGGCCATGTAGGATTCTAAAGAAAATGAGTGATAATGCCTACAGGTGGAGCTACCTAAAAACTTTTCTATCTCACCAATTTTTAACATTTCGACTTATATAAGTTTCCAAGTCATGATGAAAATTTTGTGGAGGAGGAAGTAATAAATTGGAAGCAAAAATGTCGAAGAAGTAAAAGGAGAGGGTAATGCGTGTCTTGGGCGAAGACAATCACTACTAGAAATGGGAGCTACAAAAGATATTTGAGTACAGTGGGAAGGTTTGCAGCAAGAAGAAAAAATACTAGAATTCTTGAGTGAGAGTTGAAGAATATTGACAGTTCAAAATTAGATGAGTTCCGTCAATAGAATTCACAGGAGTTGAATTCTTTTCAACCAGGGAAAATGATGCGGGAGCATATCTTGTAGAGACCATAACTTTTTATCCGACCGTTGGATCGTCCTGAAATTTTACAGGGTGCTAGATTTACATTAGTAATATGCTTTGAGGTCAACTTTCCTTCAAAGGTTGTGGCCATTTCAGAAAATTTTTGGGCCCGAATTCCTTCATTTGTTGGCCTAAATTTGGCTCCAAATTTTTTTTTTCGCCTTTTGACTAGGTCTTAGAACTTTAATAACTTTTGTTCTATTTGTTAGAATAGGTCAAAATTTTGTTCGAGAATTAATTCATGAAGAAAAATTTGGAACGCAAATTTTGGGACCCATTTGAGTTGTTTTTCTAGTAGGTAATTTTTGGCATTTTACAGTTGTTTTACATTTTAGGGGTTTTAGAGTACACATGAAATAAAAGGAGGATGGTACTGATGTAATAGATTAGTGTGGATTCAAGAATGAGAAGTAATCTATTTTGAAACTTCTTGTTTTTATTTGCAAAACTGTTTATGTGTGTTTTGGAGGTATTTCAACCTCTTTCAGCTAGATTCACATCAATACCGATATGTTAGTTAAATTTTGTTTTCTATTTAAACTTTTATTATGAAAAAAACATAATAACATAATTTTTAATATGAGTCCCCTGTGATTCCAAATTGACTCATACAACATGGGTGACATTTTCATTGCAAGTCAACACCAATTCAATGACAGACCTATAACTTTTGAACTCCTATAAAAACTAAGAATATTTGAACCTAACAAAACAAATGAAGTATTACGAAATTTTACTTTTTCCTATCCATAGCTACTCCAGCATATCCTTTCTATTATTCCTTACCTTATGTACAATATCAGGACAGAGCATAATATCAATCCCTCTTTTCAGCCATATGAATGCACCATACATAGGTAAAACGAATAAATAAAAGAGTTTGCATGTGGTCTAATAAATGTAGCATCCCATCTTAAACTATTGAACAATCAAATATGTGGTATTAAAGTAATGATACATCTCTTTACTTTTCAAAAATTTAATGTTCGAGACCGAGAAAAAGGTTAAATTGAACTCAATTATGAGGCATGGAGGGGAACAAGTTCTGTACAAATGTACATTAAAAAGCTTCCTAAAAGTTTTCATTATTTTGATCTGAGTTGATTCCTCAATGAGAATGAGAATTTGAATCTCTATGAAATCTACAATAGCCCACCAAGAGAAATGTGTATTTTGGATTTGTTATTGGTATGCATCAACCTTTTCCTGTTTCAAATTAAATTAGTGGTGTCGTGATCTATGAAAAATCAATATATTCATTTATTTGATAGATATTGAAATAAAGGGATACATCAATTTCAACATTCCTAACTTAAAGGCTAAGATATTAGTATTTTGTAATTGACTTTTTTAATTAAAAAGTTTTTTTTAGTGACAGTTTAATATGAACGTAATTTTCCAATCAACTTATCTAAATCAAAACAAAATGTTTGTAAGTAACACTGAAATACACGTTAAATTTAAAAGAGATTCAACGGAAGGTTTCTAACTCTAACTCCCCACAAGTGAAGTGATTTTCTCCCTTATTCAATAATTAAAGATCCTCTTTAACAAAAAACTCTTCAGTTACTTCATTATCATATAAACGATCAACTCCTGTAATTTCTTTGTCATAGGATCAACGAATTTCAAGTTGCCCAAACTTCTTTTGGGAGCATATTTAGATTTCAATTTTACTTATTTTTAAAGATGAGTTAGAGGCTAGCGAATATTATTTTTTGTTTGATAATGATTTACAATCTATTTTGAATTATCAATGGAGAAATATTTGTGTGAGGGGTCGTTTTAGTATTACCTAAGAGCCATAAAAGTCGGAGTGCTTTTTTATATCAACTCCACAAATCTAAAGAACAATTTCCTAATATATTTATCAGAAAATGGGCTTACACTTCTATGAATCCCTAAACCGAAAAGAATCAGAATCTTTGTACAGAGGCTTCATCTGGTTTGGATTTACTTTCTACGTCTTCCTAAAAAGTTGAAGTATATTGATTGACATCCTTTGGTTATGTAATCATAAACAGTCTGGAATGAATCGACACCATTCCTGTAATAAATATTAGTCCTCTCCTTATCATCAAAATCTATGGTAATTTTGAATGAAAATTATTTACGTATGACAGTGCGTGATTGTCACAATCACGTTTAATGGAACAAGTAGTTTTTGTGTACTAACTGCTGCGGAGGAATTACATCTTTAGGCCCATCGTATTACAAATTATTATAGACCTCAAAAACAACAAATTGTGCAACAATCACTTATGGATCACATTACCACAAACACACCTAACGAATCTTGCAGGCATTGTTTCAAAGTTTAAATCGGCTTTGTATCTTGCATACTTTGCTTGGTAATGTTTAATGAAACTCAATCCACGTTTATAAATGCATTAATAAGTTATAAAAGTTGAAATAATTCACCATTTTTGTAAGTCAACTTGTGTCTTTTCAGTTCACATTAGTTATACCATTCCAACTATAGGTGTCATTACAAGTTGCTTATGCATTGACATCGACACTTTTCGGTTAAAATAGTCTTATATGACATGTCTTTAAGTTTGAGTCTCACCTTGTAGGAGTGCCTAAACAATAAATACATAAAATTGAATTATCAATCAATGGCTATGCGGGTTGTGTAGGACATCAAATGATGCACAAAGCTATGGAAGACACATCTTGTTGTGCATGGGTCCAATCATATCTGTGAAGATCACACAAATCTCTTCAAAAATATTGTGAAAGTCATTCATATAAGACCACAAAGCTACGCTACACCACAACTTGCAAACTTGGCTATCAACACTTGATACATAGAGATCCCAATACTTCATGATTATGCATTTGCTCAAACATGTCTTTTTTTGAAGAAAATGTTTTTGCACCCACAAAGATTACACATGTACTTATTCCTACTCTTAAATATTTTTGGGAGATGCAAGATTGTTTGTCAACTCAATTGCTCCAACATTATACAACATGAGTAAGAAAAATAAACCATGAGCTCCAACTCATGTGTTTTCCATGAATTCTTCTATAGAATTTCCATGCTTTGTAGTTTATGATGCACTCAACCATGTCACATCTAATCCTTGGCCTTTTCACTTCACCGGGTATTACTTGTATTCGTTTCTACTAATTCTCTAGTCGAGTTTGGAATCAATTACCTCTCAATCTCCTCACTTACTCTTAGGTAATTGATGCCTGAAATTTACCACTCCAAAATTACATTATCATTCTCCTCACTTGTTTTTCCTCAACGAAAGGGTTTAAATCCACAACATTGAAGATAGAATTTTTTTATCCATTATGGTAATTCTATCTCATATACGGTGGATGAAAACCTCAACATCGTACATGTCCTTATTTCCACCCTTTTCCAGTGGGTCATGTATATTCCCCTTGGGAATCTCTCTCCTTTCTTAGCATATGCAATAAGAACATGTCTCTAACTTCAATCTCATTTTCGCTCCTCTTCATATTATGCACTCCTTATAATGCTTTAGATAAACAAATTTGGTACACTCTATATTTACACAATACATTTCGCATCTTTTTACATATTTTCTCTTGGATCGAATTAGGAACATATTGGTGCATTATGACTTGTCTTTGATTTTTTTATCTTATTATGTTATATGACTAAATCTCATGTATTCATATTTATTTGAAATTATGTTTAAAGGGTGAAATAAATTTATGAAATAATCACCCAAGATTTGTATGGCTATGGGGTGAAATAAAAAGGTTAGGTAAAGATAATAATAAAATAAGTAAAAACAATTACACGATCTCTTGATAACATTAACATCGGTGAAAATAAGGATAAAAATGCAAACCTGTGTAACTAATGTAATAACAAGGTATGTAAAAGGGCAAGACCCTTTGGAATATTATAAATAATAGTATAAAATAATCTTGTTAAAAAGAACATGAAATATGTGAATGTAAAATATATAATTTAGATATAATCCAATGTATGGAATTGATTAATAAATAGGAATGTACATAACGTGAACCAAGATAAGGAAGAATACCTATAACACTCTAAATAACAATGAGACAGGGTCTATAGAGTGGATCCAGAGGAAACACATTGTGCACTCCTCGGTGTTTTAGGCAGGGAAAGTAAATATTGTTCGGGAAAATTATAAGAACCCTTCTAAGAAACTGGTAGACATTACTTGGAAAATGTGTGAATTTTTTTGACATCATGGCAAATAGGAAGTAAACATGTTTCAATCAACTAAGGAACTATTTGATAGTATATTTTACTAGTTGAAACTATCGCCCAACAACATATGCTATCGATTAGTAACTTGACGAGTCCAAAAAAATAGCCCATTAAATATAAAATAGGACATTCTTTTTCCTTGCATAAATTACATACAAGTGGATCTAAGTTTAATTTCGAACGTATGGTTTATTTATATTAAATGCGAGTATGCATCATGGTAATTTACTGTATAATTCGTTTTCTTTTTCTTATCCATTTCTAATGGTTATTGGGAAAAAGACGTCAATTTGTGCATGAAGTCCATACATTGCTATAATTTTTGAATAAGGGATTTTGTGGACTAAGAACCGGTATAACCAGCCTTGGAGGATCTTCAACATCTCTCATATTATCTCTAGAGATTATTATTTCAACACTACACCCACTTCGGAAATGTTAAACCGTATTATGAGCGGATCCTCGGTACATGTTTTAGGAAAAATAAAAAATAGATATCAATAATATTCCCAAACATAAATATAATTACATATTTCAATTCCTCTCGAAAAATTATGCAATTTCAAAATGATAACCATATTGATCTAAGTTCATATGCAAAATTTATGGTCATTTTATGTAGCTTCGAGGTTCCTTGATAGCCTTGGAATTGCCTTCACTTCCTCTAAAGATTGTTTCACTAGCTTCAAAGTTCCTTCACTAGCTGATGTAGATCTAGTTGTAAGAGGTTGAAAAACCTCCAAAACAAACAAAAATTGTTTGCACAAAAATACTAGAAGCTTGAAAACAATTTTCTTCTCATTCTGGAATCCATAGTAACATTTTACGTAATTCTGATATTCCTTTTATTTCACATTAGCTCTAAAAAACCCTAAAATGCCAAAAATCACCCACAAGTAAAACACCTCGGATGGGTTCCAAATTTTGCATAAAAATTATTCCTTCATAAATGAAGTCTCACACCAATTTTGGCTTATTCTATAAAACATAGCAAAACTTATCAAAACTCTAAGTTGTAGACAAAAGAAGAAAAATGTTTTGGGCCAATTTGAGACCACTAGAAGAAGTAATACAGCCCCAAAAATATGCCCAAATGGAAAAAAACCCTTTTTGAAAGGTTGGTCACAACATATTACTAATCAATATTTACCACCCTGAAAAATTTCAAGATGATCCAACGGTCGGATCAAAAGTTATGGCTTTCACAAGTTATGCTCCCACATCATTCTCCCCTGGTTGAAAAGAATTATGCTCCTGCAAATTTAGTTGATGGAATTCATCCAATTTTCCATTTTCAATCTTCTTCAACTCCCACTCAAGAATTCAAGTATTTTCTTCTTGTTGCAAACCTTCCCACTACACCAAATATTTGTTTTAGCTTTCATGTCTAGTGGTGACTTTATTTTGGTCAAGGCACGCATTACCCTTTCCTTTTCGTATTTGGCATATGCTTCTCCTAGTTTAGTTTTCCTCCTCCATGACATTTTACTCATGAACTAGAAACGTATATAAGTTACATAAAAATTTGGTGAAATAGAAAAGTTTTCGAGTAGCTCCATCTTGTAGGCATTGTCACTCATTTTCTTTAGAATCCTACATGGCCCAATATTCTTATAATTTAGTTTAATATATGTTCCCTTTGGAAAAATATCACTTATAAGATGAACCACCACCATATATCATTTTTCAAATACATTTACTCTCCTACTAGCATCAACGATTGCTTTATATTGTGTGTTACTAACTTTAAGCTTTTCCCTCACTTCTTCTTAATGATTGTAGCATGTGTTAAAATCAAATCACATTGACTTGTTTACAGCTATTATAAGAAAACTCATCTTTTGTTAAATTCAAGTCCCATTGTTTTGGCTTTTTCCAATTATTCAAAGCATGGGATATTTCCCAAGCTTCATTCTCTAATTTTGTTTTCCCATCGATGCATGGGTGATATGAACTCTTTGTACTATAGTTGTGTCCCCATTTTCCTCCACATACTCTTCCAAAAGTGACTCAAAAACTTTGTGTTGTGATATAAAGTGATCATTATTGGAACTCTATACAACCTAACCATTTGTGAAAAAAACAAATCTACTGACTCGGAAGCATCATTTGTTGTCTTACAAACAATGAAATGTGTCATCTTATAGAATCTATTAACCACAAAAATATAGAATCATTCCCTTATTGTGTGTTAGGGAGTACTAACATGAAATCCGTACTCAAATAAACCCATGACCACAGTAGGGACATGTAATGGCATATAAAATGCAATATTTTGTGCATGACCCTTAGCCATTTGGAACACTACATCTTAATATGATCCTACTTATGTCCCTGTTTACGTTTAGCCAATAATAATTTTCTACCACAAGAGAAGATGTCTTACTTATAAAAATGTCCAACTAAATGTAATTCTCTTATAATATTTTCTCTTATTGAACTAGGAAGGATGCAAAATTGCTTTCCCTGAATAAATAACCATTTTACATCAAATAATCGGAAAAACCACTACCCACTTTGTAGGGTCATTACATTATCTCAAAACATCACCATAATGTGGATTACCTTCATACATTACTTAACTACATCAAACCCTACTACTTCATTTTCCATTGTTATCAAAAGCACCACACGCCTACTCAAGGAATCAATTACTTGATTTTGCTTTCTTAACTTATGATTTAATACGAAGTATATTCTTGCAAAAATGAAAACAACTTTGCATGAATACTATTTAGTTTCTTCTATGTTTTTACATACCTCAATGCTTCATGGTCAATAAAGAGTAAAAATTCCTTAGCTACCAGGGAATGTCTCTAATGCCTTAATGCCTGAACCATAGCATAAAATTCCACATAAGAAGTAGAATATTTCATCTTGACTTCATTACATTTTCACTGAAGAATTTCATTGGGCATCCTTATTGACTCAATACAAATCTAATCCTGACATGTGATGTATTACAATCAACCTAAAATACTTTTCTAAAATCTAGGAATACCATAACATGTTCCTCTGACACTTTATTCTTCAACAATTCAAAACTATCTATTGTTACCTTGGTCTATACAAACTCGTTTCCCTTCAAACTATTTGTTATGGCTGCGAAATGCTACTAAAATTCTGATGAAATTCTTATAATAATATTTCAATCCATGAAAACTATGAACCTCTGTCACATTCCTTGGAATAGGCCAATCCAAATTCACCTTCACTTTTTCCTCATCTATACTCATTCTATACTTTGAGATGAAAAACCTTAAATAAATAGATTTTTTGAAGAAATCTACACTTATTTAAGTTTTCATACAAACTCTCTTTTGTAAAAATTCTAACACCAATTTTAGTTGTAACAAATATTCTTCCACTATCTTACGGAATATAAAAATATCATCAAAATAAACAACCACAAAATTACCATTGTATTCCTATAATACTCTGTTCATTAACCTCATGAATGTACTAGGCTCATTAGATAGCCTAAATGACATCACCATCCACTCGTAAAATCCATATTTTTTTAAAATTATTTTCCCCTTATCCTCTTCACGGATTCGGATCTGGTAGTACCCACTCCACAGGTCACTCTTACTAAACTATTGGGATCCCACTAGCACATCCATCATATCATCCAATCTTGGTTTTGGGAAATGATACTTAATTGTGATTTTATTTATGGCACTATTGTCCACGCACATTCTCGAATATCCATCCTTTTTTAGAGTCGATAGTGCTACATCCGGATATGGACTCATGATTTCTTTCACTAACCCTTTTTGTATTAAATCTATCACTTTCCTATCCAACTCCTCACTCTATGTCAGAATCATCCTATAGGATTCCTGATTTAGAAGGGTCGATCCTAGGATCAAATCAATATGGTTTTTATATCCCATTTTGGAGGTAACCCATTTGGTACCTCACCTATTATTGAATATCCTTGTATTCTTTTAGTACCTTTGTTTTCGCAACATGTATATAAAAGGCCTCTATTTCCACCTTCTTTGACATTAGTGCATAAAAACAACCAAATTCTTCCATTTCTACAACAAACTCTTTTTTAGCCAACAATCCCTCACTCTTCTCTTCTTCCTTGAAGGGTAACAAGATCACCTTTACACCATCCTTCCAAAAATCATAAGTATTTTTCCCTCCATCATATGTAATATATGGCATGCATCCATCAGGATAACATCGCACCACACCTCATCCTTGTAGGTATTCCCAATCAAAAACATTATATGGCACATTTTATCTATGGTTACCGCATTCTCTTACTTAAACCATGATATACGATAGGGATATGGGTGCTCCTCAAATTTTAGAATGATTTTATGAACCATCATGGTTGAGACCATATTTTCACAACTCACTGCCATCAATAATAATTTCACATATTTCTCTAGAGGTGCATCTTGATCGAAATATATTTTTCCACAAGAATAAATTAGTAATCTGCACCATCTTGTTCTTTCTCTTACCTTGGGGTGATAATCGTCCTCCTTATCATGATGGTTTCACCAAAGTCTGCAGGAACCTTAATTTCTTATTCATATTCAACTTCAACCGGGGTTACTCATGGTTATACTCATTTCCATCTAGCATGTTTAAGATAGTCCAGGACACTTAAAACATTTGTGTCATTCTTCACCACATCAGTAACATATATAATACCTTTGGGGCTATTCCAACCTCGTCCTCCATTATAACCTTGTCCCCTTTGAAACATCCTACCTCTTTGGTACTTATCATGGATTTGACCATATTCTTTCTACCCTTTTGCATTATAGGATTCCCCTTATATAGAATCCAATCTACCTCTACCTCTCATTGGAGATGATGATAGCCATCTCTTGACACCTCTTCTAAAATTACTCCTCTTGTTCTTTTCAACTAATTTTAATGTGAGTTGATAAGAATTATCCAGATATGCATCCAGAGCATAATCAATTCATATTTTATGGTATAACTCAACACATTTACATACCTTGTAGCCTTTTGTTCTTCACACTCACCTTGTTCCACCCAGTTGATTTCTTGTAAAATTTATTGGTATAATCTTCAATGTTGAGATCCTTTTATCTTAGGTTTTTAATCCTTCGAAATAGTGTCTGGTCATAATCTACAGAAAGAAACTTTTCTTTCAACTTCTTCACCATTTTATTCCAATTTCAGATCTTTCCCTTTCCTTCCCTTTGTCTTTAATTTTTTAAGTGATCCCACCAAATCAATTCAACTCGCCAACTTAGTGCATGAAATCTTAACCTTATTTTCCTATGAAAGGGATTTCCACTCAAATAATTTTTCCATTTGATTCAACGATCTGTAACACCCGCTTAAAACAACCCACTTGAGACCCAAGAACAACCTAGGATTAATTAGGAAAATTATGCAATAATTTTTTTAAATTAAAAGAATCTACTGACAGGGTTACTGATAGGGGTACACCTTTAGGCCCATTGGATTACAAATTATTATAGACCTCAAAAAAAACAAATTGTGCAACAATCACTTATGGATCACATTACCACAAACACACCTAATGAGTCTTGCAGGCATAGTTTCAAATTTTAAATCGGCTTTGTATCTTGCATACTTTGCTTGGTAACGTTTAATTAAACTCAATCCACATTTATAAATGCATTAATAAGTTATAAAATTTGAAATAGTTCACCATTTTTGTAAGTCAACTTGTGTCTTTTTGGTTCACATTAGTTATACCATTCCAACTATAGGTGTCATTACAAGTTGTTTATGCATTGACATCGACACTTTTTGGTTAAAATAGTCTTATATGACATGTCGTAAGTTTGAGTCCCACCTTGTAGGAGTGCGTAAAAATAAATACATAAAATTGAATCATCAATCAATGGCTATGTGGGTTGTGTAGGATATCAAATGATGCACAAAGCTATGGAAGACGCGCGTCTTGTTGTGCATGAGTCCAAACATATCTCGAAGATCACACAAAGCTCTTCAAAATATTATGAAATTCATTCACGTAAGACCTATGACTACGCTACACCACAACTTGCAAACAGTTGCTATCAATACTTGATTACATAGAGATTCCAATACTTCATGATTATGCATTTGCTCAAACATGTCTTTTGTTTTGGAAGAAAATGTTTTTGTACTCACAAATATTACACATGCACTTATTACTACTCTTAAGTATTTTTGGGTGATACAAAAATTTTGTCAACTCAATTTCTCCAACATTATACAACATGAGTAAGAAAAATAAACCATGAGCTCCAACTCATGTGTTTTTCATGAATTCTTCTATAGAATTTCCATGCTTTATAGTTTATGATGCACTCAACTATGTCACATCTACTCCTTGGCCTTTTCACTTCACCGGGTATTCCTTGTATTATTTTCTACTAATTCTCTAGTCGAGTTTGGAATCAATTACCTCTCAATCTCCTCACTTACTCTTAGGTAATTGATGTCTTAAATTTACCACTCCAAAATTACATTATCATTCTCCTCACTTCTTTTTCCCTCAAGGAAAGGGTTTAAATCCACAAAATTGAAGATAGAAAAAATATTTATCCATTATGGTAATTCTATCTCATATACGGTGGATGAAAACCTTGACATCGTACATGTCCTTATTTCCACCCTTTTCCAATAGGTCATGTATATTCCCCTTAGGAATCTCTGTCCTTTCTTAGCATATGCAATAAGAACATGTCTCTAACTTCAATCTCATTTTCACTCCTCTTCATATTATGCACTCCTTAGAATGCTTTAGATAAATAAATTTAGTACACTCTATATTTACACAATACATTTTGCATGTTTTTACATATTTTCTCTTGGCTCGAATTAGGAACATATTGGTGCATTATGACTTGTATTTGATTTTTATCTTATTATGTTATATGACTAAATACCATGTATTCATATTTATTTGAAATTATCTTTAAAGGGTGAACTAAATTTATTAAATAATCACCCAAGATTTGTATGGGTATGGGGTGAAATAAAAGGTTAGGTAAAGATAATAATAGAAATAAGTAAAAACAATTACACGATCTCTTGATAACATTAACATCGGTGAAAATAAGGATAAAAATGCAAACCCTATGTAACTAATGTAATAACAAGGTATGTAAAAGGGCAAGACCCTTTGGAATATTATAAATAATAGTAGAAAATAATCTTGGTAAAAAGAGCATGAAATATGTGAATGTAAAACATATAATTTAGATATAATCCAATGTATGGAATTGATTAATAAATAGGAATGTACATAACGTGAACCAAGATAAGGAAGAATACCTATAACACTCTAAATAACAATAAGACAGGGTCTATATAGTGGATCGAGAGAGAAACACATTGTGCACTCCTCAATGTTTTAGATAGGCAAGTAAATATTGTTTAGGGAAAATTATAAGAACCCTCCTAAGAAACCGGTAGACATTAGTTGGAAATTGTGTGAAAATAAATTTTGACATCATGGCAAATAGGAAGGAAACATGTTTCAAACAACTAAGGAACTATTTGATAGTATTTTTACTAGTTGAAACTATCACCCAACAACATATGCTATCGACTAGTAGTGACGAGTCTCAAAAAATAGCCCATTATATATAAAATAGGACATTCTTTTTCCTTGCATAAATTACATACAAGTGGATCTAAGTGTAATTTATGAATGTATGGTTTACTTATAATAAAATGTAGAGTATGCATCATGGTAATTTCTGTATAAGTCGTTGTTTTCTTTTTCTTATCCATTTCTAATGGTTATTGGGAAAAATATGTCAATTTGTGCATAAGAAGTCCATACATTGCTATAATTTTTGAATAAGGGATTTTTCAGGACTAAGAACCGGTATAACCAGCCTTGGAAGATCTTGACATCTCTCATATTATCTCCAAAGATTATTATTTCAACACTACACCCACTTCAAAATGTTCAACCATATTATGAGCGGATCCTCAATACATGTTTCAGGACAAAAAAAAAAAAGATATCAATAATATTCCCAAACATAAATATAATTACATATTTCAATTCCTCTTAAAAAATTATGCAATTTCAAAATGATAACCATATTGATCTAAGTTCATATGCAAAATTTATGGTTGTTTTATGTAGCTCTAGAGGTTCCTTCATTAGCCTTGGAATTGCCTTCACTCGCTCTAAAGATTGTTTCACTAGCTCTCAAAGTTCCTTCACTAAATGATGTGGATCTAGTTGTAAGAGGTTGAAATACCTCCAAAACACACGAAATTGTTTGCATAAAAATACTAGAAGCTTCAAAACAATTTTCTTCTCATTATGGAATCCATTGTAACCTTTTACGTTATTCTGATATTCCTTTTATTTCACATTAGCTCTAAAAAACCCTAAAATGTCAAAAATGACCTACAAGTAAAACACCTCGGATGGGCCCCAAATTTTGCATAAAAATTATTCCTTCATAAATGAAGGCTCGCGCCAAATTTTGGCTTATTCTATAAATCATAGCAAAATTTATTAAAACTCTAAGTTGTAGACAAAAGCAAAAAAAAGCTGTTTCGGGCCAATTTCAGACCACTAGAAGAAGTAATACAGCCCCAAAATATGCCCAAATGGAAAAAACCCTTTTCAAAAGGTTGGTCACAACATATTACTAATCAATATCTACTACCCTAAAAAATTTGAAGATGATCCAACGGTCGGATCAAAAGTTATAGCCTTCACAAGTTATGATCCCGCATCATTCTCCCCTGGTTGAAAATAATTATGCTCCTATGAATTTAGCTGATGAAATTCATGCAATTTTCCATTTTAAATCTTCTTCACCTCCCACTCAAGAATCGAAGTATTTTTCCTATAGCAAACCTTCCGCTTACACCAAATATTTGTTTTAGCTTTCATGTCTAGTGATGACTTTATTTTGGTCAAAGGCATGAATTACCCTTTAATTTTTAGTATTTGGCATATGATTCTCCTACTTTATTATTTCCTCCTCCATGACATTTTACTCATGAACTATAAAATTATATAAGTCGATAAAAACATTGGTGAAATAGAAAAGTTTTAGGTAGCTCCATCTTGTAGGCATTGTCACTCATTTTCTTTAGAATCATACATGGCACAATATTCTTATACTTTAGTTTAATATATGTTCCCTTTGGAAACATCTCATTTATAAGATAAACCACCACCATATATCATTTTTCAAATACATTTACTCTCTTACTAGCATCAACAACCATTGCTTTATATTGTGTGTTACTAACTTTAAGCTTTTCCCTCACTTCTTCTTGATTGTAGCATGTGTTAAAGTCAAGTCACATTGACTTGTTTACCGAGCTATTATAAGAAAACTCATCTTGTGTTAAAGTCAAGTCCCATTGTTTTGGATTTTCTCCAACTATTTAGCATGGGATATTTCCCAAGCTTTTGTTCTCTAATTTTGTTTTCCCATCGATGCATGTGGGTGATATGAACTCTTGTACTATAGTTGTGTCCCCATTTTCCTTCGAGATATTCTTTCAAAAGTGACTCAAAAAATTTGTGTTGCGATATAAATTGATCACTATTGGAACTCCATACAACCTAACCACTTGTGAAAAAACAAATCTGCAGCTCTAGAAGCATCATTTGTTGTCTTACAAGAAATGAAATGTGTCATCTTATAGAATCTATGAAATGTGTCATCTTACAAGCAATGAAATTTGTTGTCTTTCATTTGTTGTCTTACAACCAATGAAATGTGTCATGAAATATGTCATTCCCTTATTATTTGTTAGGAAGTACTAACATGAAATCCTTACTCAAATAAACCCATGACACTATAGGGACATGTAATGGCATATAAAATGCAATATTCATGCATGACCCTTAGCCATTTGGAACACTACATCTTAATATGATCCTACTTATGTCCCTATTTACCTTCAGCCAATAATAATTTTCTACCACAAGATAAGATGTCTTACTTATAAAAAAGTGTCCATTAACCCCCACTATGTAATTCTCTTATAATATTTTCTCTTATTGAACTAGCAAGGATGCACAATTACTTTCCCTGAATAAATAACCATCCTACATCAAATAATCAGAAGAACCACTACCCACTGTAGGGTCCTTACATTATCTCACAACATCACCAAAATATGGATCACCTTCATACAATTCCTTAACTACCTCAAACCCTACTACTTCATTTTCCATTGTTATCAAAAGCACCACACGCCTACTCAAGGAATCAACAACTTGATTTTGCTTTCACGACTTATGATTTAATATAGAAATATATTCTTGCAAAAATGAAACCAAATTTGCATGAATACTATTTAGTTTCTTACGTGTTTTTACATACCTCAATGCTTCATGGTCGAGTAAGAGTACACATTCCTTAGCTACCAGGTAATGTCTCTCGATGCCTTAATGCTCGAACAATAGCATAAAATTCCACATCATAAGTAGAATATTTCCTCCTGACTTCATTTAGATTTTCACTAGGCATCATTCTTGACTCAATAAAAATCTAATCGACATGTGATATATTACAATCAACCAAAAAGACCTTGCTAAAATATGGGAATACCATAACATGTTCCTCGACACTTTCTTCTTGATAATTCAAAACTATCTATTATTACCTTGGTCCATACAAACTCCTTTCCCTTTGAACTATTAGTTATGGCTATAGAAATGCTACTAAAATTCTGATGAAATTCTTATAAAAATATTTCAATCCATGAAAACAATGAACTTCTGTCACATTCCTTGGAATAGGCCAATCCAAATTCACCTTCACTTTTTCCTCATCTATCCTCATTCTATACTCGAGACGACAAACCTACAATAAATAGACTTTTTTGAAGAAATCTAGAATTCTTTAAGTTTTCATATAAACTCTCTTTTTGTAAAAATTCTAACAAAAATTTTAGTTGTAACAAATATTCTTCCACTATCTTCTTGAATATAAAAACATCGTCAAAATAAACAACCACAAAATTACCATTGTATTCTCATGACACTCTGTTCATTAACCTCATGAATGTCTTTGGGCACATTAGATAGCCTAAATGACATCACCATCTAGTCGTAAAATCCATATTTTTTTTTTAAATTAGTTTTCCCTTCATCTTTTCACGATTTTAGATCTGGTAGTACCCACTCCATAGGTCACTCTTACTAAACTATTGGGATCCTGCTAGTACATCCATCATATCAACCAATCTTTGTTTTGGGAAATGATACTTAATTGTGATTTTATTTATGGCGCTATTGTCCACACATATTCTCCAATATCCATCCTTTTTTAGAGTCGATAGTGCTATGGCTAGATATGGACTCATGATTTCTATCACTAACCCTTTACGTATTAGATATGTCACTTTCCTATCCAACTCCTCACTGTGCTTTCTGATCATCCTATAGGATTCTTGATTTAGAAGGGTCGATCCTAGGATCAAATCAATATGGTTTTTATATCTCGTTTTAGAGGTAACACATCAGGTACCTCACCTATTATGAGATATCCTTGTATTCTTTTAATACCTTTGTTATCACAACATGTATATCAAAGGCCTCTATTTCCACCTTCTTTGACATTAGTACATAAAAACAACCAAATTATTTCATTTCTACAAAAACTCAATTTTTAGCTAATAATCCCTCTCTCTTCTCTTCTTCCTTAAAGGGTAACAAGACCACCTTTACAACATCCTTCCAAAAATCATAAGTATTTTTTCTTCCATCATGTGTAATATATGGCATGCATCCATCGGGATAACATCGCACCACAGCTCATCCTTGTAGGTATTCCTAATAAAAACATTATATGGCACATTTTATCTATGGTTACAAAATTCTCTTTCTTGAACCGTGATATATGATAGGGATATGGGTGCTCCTCACATTTTAGAATGATTTTATGAACCATCATGGTTGAGACCATATTTTCACAACTACTGCCATCAATAATAATTTCACATATTTCTCTAGAGGTGCATCTTGACCGAAATATATCTATCCATACGAAAAAATTAGTACCGGCACCATCTTGTTCTTTCTCTTACCTTGGGGCGATCATCGTCCGCCTTATCATGATGGTTTCACCCAAGTCTACAAAGAACCTCAATTTCTTATTCGTATTCGGCTTCAACCAGATTTACTCATGGTTATACTCATTTCCATCTATCATGTGTAGGATAGTGCGGACACTTAAAACATTTGTGTCTTTCTTCACCACATCAGGTAACATATATACTACCTTTGGGGGCTATTCCAACCTCGTCCTCCATTATAACCTTGTCACCTCTGAAACCTCCTACCTCTTTGGTACTTACCATGGATTTGACCATATTCTTTCTACCCTTTTGCGGTATAGGATTCACCTTTTATAGAATCAAATCTACCTCTACCTCTCATTGGAGATGATGATGGCCCTCTCTTCACACCTCTTCTAAAATTACTCCTCTTGTTCTTTTCTTCTAATTTTAATGCGAGTTGATAAGCATCATCCAGGATATGGATCCAGAGCATACTCAGTTCATCTTGTATGGTATAACTCAACCCATTTACATACCTTGTAGCCTTATGTTCTTCAGACTCTCCTTGTTCCACCCAGATTGATAGCTTGTAAAATTTATTGGTATAATCTTCAATGTTGAGATCCTTTTGTCTTAGGTTTTGAAACCTTGAAATAGTGTCTAGGCATAATCTACTGAGAATAAACTGTTCTTTCAAATTCTTCACCATTTTATTCCAATTTTGGATCTTTCCCTTTCCTTTCCTTTGTCTTTAATTTTTCAAGTGATCCCACTAGATCAATTCAACTCGCCAACTTAGTGCATGAAATCTTAACCTTCTTTTCCTATGAAAGGGTTTTCCTCTTAAATAATTTTTGTATGTGATTCAACCAATGCATGCCTTACTAAGACAACCCACTTGAGACCCAAGAACAACCTAGGATTAATTAGGAAAATTATGGAATAATTTTTTTGATTAGAAGAATCTACAACAGCGTTACAAAACAAGAGTTGTTACTAATAGGTTCTGGAACAATTCTAATCCCCTAGAACAAACTTTTCTTTTATTAACAATTATTAGAGGTCATAAGGTCCAAAATTTAAGGTTAGAAGATTCAATTAGGTTCAGAGGGTAATTCCTCACCATACCCACTCTCTAATAGGCTTAAAGGTTCAACTTGATTTTTCTAAAACTTAACACCTTCAAATTTTCCCTAAATCATTCCCATTGGATAGGAAATTTCCTCACATTTCCATTGATATAAAGAAGTCCTCCTAACTCCTCATATTTTTTGAGTTATGGGCCGATGGGCCTTGGGGTGAAAATTTTCCCAAGAGTGGGCCTGCGGGCCCAGGGGTGAAAATTTTCCCCAAGGGCGGGTTGGTGGGTCACGGGAGACTTTTGGAAATTTTCTCACGTCGGGTTAAGGCTAACTTTACACTCGCGCTCCCTTAAGTCCATAAGGGACACATGGTGCCTCTTAAGCCAATGTGGGGAGGGCGGGGTGGTGGGGAAAAAATTAATGTAACGCCCTAAGGGCTTAGAGGGTAGCATTCACCCATGCCTCTGCTGACACCTTACAATGCCACATGGTGGTTCTGATTGGCTCTGAAGCCGGCGGTGCTTCAGGAATACTTAGAAAATTTTCCCAAAATTTTTCAAAGGAAAAAAGGAACCCACTCCTCCACTGATGCCTCGTGACACCACGTGGCATCACCTGATTGGTTGCGGCTCGGCAGGGTGGTGGGGAAAATTTGAAAAATTTTCCCAATATTTTCCGGGAGCATTAAGCTTAAAAAGGCGTCTACCGCTCCGCCGACACCTCATGGTGCCATGTGTAAGCCTATAATTGGCTACGGGTCAGTGGGAAAAATTAAGAAAAATTTCCCAAATTTTTTTTGAAGTTCTAAGCGAAAAATTCGGGCCTCTGGGCTTGCAGAAATTTTCCCAATTTCTTTTTTTGATGCCAACTGAAGGAAAAACTTCAGAAGGCCATAAATTTTGATACAGGGCTCGGTTTTGGGAAAACAAGGACTTTATGGAAAGGTCTCGACGTCCTCTTTACACAATGGTCATAATTTTATTGATTTTCATAAAGTTTAAGGGGCCAATTTTGAGAAAATATTCTGCGCAGGATTTTACTGATGCAAATTTGGTAAATTTTAACTTGTTAAATTTGTTAAATTTGTTCTTGTCCCTCTCTCAACATGTCAAATAGACATGGAAAAAAATTCTTAGGTGTATTTTATAGAGGTTTCAAGATTCAATTTGTATGATTGATTTGCATTTGAACATTTGCATTTCTCGACAACAAAAGCAGGATTTGAGCCCGATTTTGTTATGTTTTATAAGAATTTCCTTAAGTGTTTTTATCTTGGTTTGGGATCATTTTGGCATCCTTAAGTCCAATTGATTTATTTCATTTGCCTCTTATTTATTTGTAGGGTTATTTGAACATTTGATAAAGGAGTTTTACAAAGTATACAGTGAATTGAAAGAGGTGTATACATTTACAGAACAAAAATTAACTATCTCCTTTGCCATGAAATAAAACATTAAATTCATTCCATGCTAGTCATAAATAGTTTTATTTCTTTCAATCAAATATTAAAACAAGAATGCAGTTTCTATTCTTTCCAAAATCATATATTATAAACAAGGCAGAATAATACATTTTCTCCTCACGTGTTTCACTTTTCCACTTTCCTAGCAGGATTTCATAGTGCATGTTAAACACAAATTTCCAATGGAAATAATATCATATGGACAATACAAAAGCACTTCCATTAATTCAAATGAAACTCTTACAACTTCCTTTCCATTTGATTTCAAATACAACATACACATTACGTATCATTCTTTCAAAAACAGAATACAAAGTATAACTCTTTTACAGTTCAAATTTCAACTTTCATTGTCAATACCAAGTATCTTTCCATTACAAACATATACAAGTTCATCCACTTCAAGTGGGAAAGGTTACAATAAGATTTCATTTCACAAGGGACTATCAAACTGTCCTTTTTCCTTGCTCCAGAACAACAACATGTAAATTTCTCATTCTTCTAATTTGATCACAACAAGAGTAGGGGAAAGGCAACGCTCTCCACCCAACCAAGACATCCAATGAAGAGGATAAGCCATGCTTCTTGATTGGCCCCCAAGCTGAACCAAAATGCAATAAAAGATGTGATCTAACTCATGGCAACAACAAGATTCAACAAACACACAAGCAACACTTTCTTAATAAAAACACATTCCAAAACAGAATGTAGTTTACAACTACATTAAAACATGACAAACATTACTGAGGCTTCATCAAGTAAGAGAAAGGATCCAGAAACTATGGGGATGTTGCTTATGCCTCCCAAAGGGAAATGGGTATCACCACCGAGAACAAACCAGGTCAAAGCACAATAAAATGTTCCACTTTTTGGTATGGTTTGTACCTTTATAAACATGAATTTTCAATTTCATTGATTTTCTAAAGGTAATAGCCACAAAACCGTACACATTCATGAAATTCCACAAACTAACGAAATGTTTTGTTTAGAGTTTAGAATACATGTATATTTTTTAAAATAAAATTGGTAAAAAATATGGTCTTTTTCTTAATTTTTTTCATACGTTGTTTCTTATGTTATAAAAGAGTAATGACTGTCCTCGGGTGGTTTATTTATATGAAAATTTATTTTTTGACCATGAAATTTTAGATGTATTTTTAAGATTTGAATTTTGAGATTCTGTCAAATTTTCATATTTTTTTGAATTATATATTTTTTAATTAATTATTTAGTAAAAATATTTTCAAATAAATAGTGTACATATGTCTATGCCAATAAAATTTAAGATTTATATCAAAATTGAGGTTTTTTTCATAGGTACGAAGACTTCAATAAATAGTAATTTTATTTTTTCAAATTTTTTTGATATATTCTACTATTTTTCAAATTTGGTTGATTGTGTACTATTGATTGTCCTAAAATACCATATGTTAGTAAAAATTAAAAAATAAATAACAAAACAAATTTTTTAAAATGAAAATTACATTTTTAGAAAGCTAATAAAAATCTGAATTTTGTGTCAAAATTTTGTAATTTAACTAGTTCGTTTACCCTAATTACATGGCACCTGAGTGGCATATTTTGGCTCACAATTATCCCCCAAAAGGATTTAGAGCCAAAATGTGCCACCCAGCGCCACATCAGTGCCACTCAGAGGGGTTCGCGTGAACCCCCCCTACACCACCAAAGCACCGCCAAAACGTCTCCTTCTAAATTTAATGTTTTGCAATTGTGTCTCCCCTTCTAAATTTAATGTTTTACAAGTTACTTATTTAATATTGTTCGTTTTTATGTTTTAAATTTAGTTTTTTACATATTTTTTTGTTTTAAACTAAGTTTTTTTGTAAAATTGTTTTTAGCAAAAATATGTAATATTAAATTAGAAAAATTGTTTTACATATTAAATATAAATTCTATTAAAATTAGAAAAGTTGGTTTAATGTTATAAAAACTAAAATTAAAAATAACCTAATTTCTCTCTTTGAGATTTGTATATAAATAGAGTTGCATGCACATATAGTTTTGTATCGAGTTTACTCTTAGACATTCAGATCTATCATGATTTATGTGTGCATGTGAAAATTATTGAAGTGGATGAATCATGGGAAATGCAAAGAATGAGAAACGAAAATTTACCAAGGAATAGAATGAAGAGAAGAATGCTTTAGAAGATCTTACTCGTAGGAAGGCACAAAGAGAGAGAGAGAGAGAGAGAGAGAGAGAGAGAGACACACACACACACAACAAGTGAAAGACAAGGCTACAAAAATTGGTACATATGTATAGAAACCCTTGATAGATCGTAATTTTTTTAGTTCTAAGGTTTAAATATGATAATATGTTTTTTAGATTGGGTAAAGGCAAGGGTTTTGATAGGATCCCATGTGTATGTTTATGGACACAGATCATGATGCACAACATTATGCTGAAGTGATAAAAAAAAGTTATGGAATTACTTCCCAAGAAAAATGTGAAACACTTGGTGAAGATGGATTTACAAAAATTAAAAGAATTTTCCCAACAAGAACCACTATCACGAAAGAAAACAACAAAAAGTGTAGAGATAATATATGGTGAATTTGTTAATTTGACTACAGTTGTTAGAGCACATTTGTTGGTTACATTCTTGAATCATGTTGATATGAGAGAAACATTAGAATTGTTGGGTGTTGATTTTGGATGGAAAAATTCAAAACGTGTAAAAGAAGAATTTGTTGGGAATGTTTTTAAAGGAATAAGTTCTTTGGGTACAAAAACTAGGTGCTGATAAGAGTATTTCTCGTAGAGCAATATTAACTTCAGTTGTAAGTGAAGATACAACAAAGAATCATCATGTTACCACCATTTCCAAGGCATTGGGTTTATCTAGAAAGACAGTCAGCAGGTATGCAAAGAGGAGGAAGACATTGGATGACTCTACTATGGAAGGAAACGGGTACTAATGTGTAGAAATCCATGTTTTGATAAAATAGATGATAATATTGTGAAGATAGTTTCGATTTTGGACCGAGAGGACTCGTCCTTCTCCGAATGTGAGGGATGCTTTAAAACATAAGATAACTCGCAATAAGTATGATGAACATATAAAACATTGGCTTTAAATAACTCAACATGAGATGTACATAAAGTTTACGAAGAAAATCCAGATGTTAAGATTAGACAACGAATGTTTGAAAATTTGAAGCCTTGGTATGTGCAAGCTGATAAAGTCCTTAACACATGTTGTTTTCACTATCACATTGAGTTTGATTATCACTATCAAGTACAAAAAAATTTATAGATCATGTATATATATTTTGAGGTGTGCTTTCATTTATATCTATATATTTGAAAAAAATTTAAATATCATTTTTTGAGATGTGATTTAAAATTAATGTATTTCAAAATCTATGTTTTTTCTCAAGTGTATAGAAAGTTATGGGAAGGAAATGCCCCACCTACACATGTCAATGAATTCATAACTTCAATTCTTTACACGATATCCGATAATCTGTCGACACTAAAATTTTCCTCCATAATTTCTATTTCATTAATGTATGTATTAGGAATAGGATGTTGTTAAGTATAATTAGTAGTAGCGTCTGATAGAAGATAATAGTGCCGTCAGTACGGTGTCACCAATAATGTGGAGTACGGTAATGATCAAAGTACAATAGGAATGTTGTAAAAGTAAATATTTGTCGTAAGTGGTCCCAGAGTAATGTTAAAATGTCAAAGTTTGGGTAATTAGAGAAGTAGGGTCTACATGATTAGGAATTAGAATATTATATTGGTAATAAGGACAAGGAGTGAGGTCATAAATATTTTGTGTATTTTATTTTTAAAAAGTCTAAAAATGTGGAACCCATGTAAAATGATAAGGTTTATCTTATCTTAAGAGATAAGCTTACATGTATGCGAGATAAGAGTTAAGGTATGGAATATGATTCATCAAAGTGGATTTCTTATCCTATCTTAGAGATAGGATGGATAAGCCTGGAAGTTCTATAAATAGAGAGGCCACCCCCCTCATTTAGCATAGAAAGAAGTAGTGAGAAATATTGTAGGAAGTGTGCAAAGGAAGCCATTAGTTAAAGGTGTGTTGAAGAAGCCATCAAGAGGTGTAATTGTAAAGTTTCTCCCATAGTCTTGTTGAAGTACCTCATGGGTGAGATTGTAACAATTTCGTGTTAATATTATAATTTACTTTGATATTTTATATTTTTCATCATTCTGTCTTATCATAGTCGATGGTATTCTTGTCTTCGGTTGTTGTTTTGTTTCCATATTACATCCACCAAACTAAAGGATGTGCATTAGTAAATAATCATAGCACGAGGAGTTCCCTGGTGAAGAATTATCATAGTGCCGGATTGGTGATGACATTTTGGTTCCATTTCCGGACCATTCCTCGTTGGTGGATTTTCTAGAGAGATATTCCCACTTAGTCAAAAATCAATTGGAGGGTAACCTTGTTTTTACTGTGCATAGTAGTTACCATGGTAAAGTCATTTTTACCGTGAATAGTAGTTACCATGATAAAGTCATTTTTGCTGTGAATAGTATTTATCACAGTAAAGTCACTTTTTACCGTGAATAGTATTTACCGCAGTAACTTCACTTTTTACCGTGAATAGTGTTTACCACAGTAAAATCAGTTTTTACCGTAGTAAGTCAAGTTTTACCATAGTTTACCGTGGTCATTTCTATAGTAATTCCAATTATTTGTGCACATAAGTCTTGTTGATTGTACTTGTGGGTTGGTATTTCACGGTGGTTACTTTTGAAAATGGGAAAGATTCCTGTTTTTTCAGCTCAATCTAATGAAGATGCTTCTTCTTTCATTCAAGAGTTTAAGCGATCTTGTATTTGTAATGGCCTTATAAGAAGGGAACAATGGACTAAATTTTTTCCTACCTTTTTGGATGGTTCCGCACTTAGGTGGTTTGAAACACTAGGTGATAATGTGAAAAATTCATGGGATTTATTAACTGAAAGTTTTCTTGAAGAATTTGGTGAACAACAGAGATATGCAGACCTCATGATCGAGATCACAAAGCTAGCCCAAGGAGAGAAGGAGAAGATAAGGGATTATCATGCTCGTGTTCTAGAGCTAAGGAGGAAGCTTGATGCCTAGATCCGGAAGGAAGGATTAGCGGATGGGTTGATGAATGGCATGGATAATCTCCTCTGTAAGCACTTCATTCTTGGGATGAAGCCAGAGATCAGACAACGAGTGAAGTATGACCACCTAGCTACCATTGAACAAGCAAAGGAGATTGCAAGAAGGCAAGAAGAAAGCATGGAAGAGGAGCCCAAAGAAATTGTTGTTAAAGTAGAGCCTACACCAAAGCACCTTTGGTCAGAATCCACACCACTCCCGGTGAGCACAAATATTTCTCCTAGTACATCTACTGAGTATGAAGATCTACTTAGGAAGATGGGCCGATTAACTATTAATCTTCTTCAGGAAAGGAATTTAGTTCTCGGGGAGGAGATAGAGGTCAAAAAGAAATATTTCTAAAGTTGTTTGTTATGGTTGTTATAAAAGGGTCATTATAAGTATAATTGTCTAGATAGAGCTTCTACATCCGTACAAGAGATAATAATGATAAAGGAAAAGCACTGTGAATTCTCTTGATGTAGTAGATAAGAGTATAAATAATGAAGTAGATGTGTTTGTAACAAAAAGAAAGAAAGAAAAAGATAATCAAGATGGAACTGATCCTAAGAAGATGAAAGGAGAAATTAGTAAGAAATATAGGAGAAGAAAGGCAGGTGTGCGGGATTTTCTGATTTCACGGGGCAAGGACCATACTCCATCTTGGAAGATCTGTCCAAAAGGCTGCAAATATTACATATGGTCAACTCTTGGCTATGTCTTCGAGAAGAGGCGGGAGTTGTGAGGTGGACTCAATGGTCGAAGAAGGAAGGAGGTTGAGGTCCATGTTTTAGAGGCGAGGCGGATCCCTATGCTCTACAAGTGAAGTATTATGTAATGGTATTTCAATTCATGATGTCTTAGTTGATGGAGGTGCTACGATTAATGTAATGACCGAGTCTGTAATGAATATGTTGGGTTTAAAATTGATCTCCCTTGAACACTTATGTTAAGGTCATTAAATAAGGGAAAAACTAAACTAGAAGGTGTAGTTTCAAATGTGGCAATATCTCATTATGGGTGTTGTATGTGTGGTAGACTTTCGGTGATGAAAAATAGTAATGTTGCGTACCCAATGCTCTGCTGGGAAGACCATGGCTAAGGAGAGTTCATGCAAGAAACTACCGGAATGAAGGTTTCATGACACTTGAACGTGATAGAGAGAGGGTGAAGATAAACGTGATCCCTCGACATCATAAAGCGAGACACACTGTGGATTCAAATGATGAAACCGATGATTGGACATCCTCTGATTACTCTAGTACCGGTGAAGTGGACATTTGAAGATTTGAAGAAAGTGAGGTTGATGTTTCAGGTCATGGATATTCTTCCAGATCACACCAACCCAGACCCCATAAAATTATCTCGAAGAAGAAGTTGATGATCGTCTCGAACAAATAAAGATTGGTGATCTTTGTGATGGAGAATGAGAAGGAATCCTACCTCCAGCTCTTTCAAGGTACATACACCTATTCACTTTTGATTACAAGGAACTCACAAGTAAGTTGGGTAGAACATTGTATTGAGTTGGTAGATGGTGCTAAGCCCATAAAGCAAATGCCATATAGAATGAATCCTAATTTTTCCAAGACCGTGAAAGAAGAAATAGATAAGTTGCTTGATGCGGGATTCATATTTGTCTTGTGGAGAATTCGAATGGGTTTCTCCCATTGTGATCTCAATAAAAAAGAATGGGAAGCTACGCATTTGTGTTGATTACAGGAAGCTCAATAATGTAACAAAGAAGCATCATTACCCTCTTCCATTTTCGATCGGATCTTGGGCGAAGTAGGCGGCCAGAGTGCTATAGTTTTGCTGATGGATATAGTGGCTACAACCAAGTTCGTATAGCAGAGAAAGATCAGCTGAAGACCACGTTCACCACTCCTTGGGGAACGTTTGCTTATAGAGTTATGCCTTTTGGGTTGTGTAATGCTCTAGCAACATTCCAGCATTTGATGAATAGGGTGTTCGAACCCTACATTGGGACCTTCATCAGAGTATTTCTAGATGATTTTTGCATCTATGGGAGCAAGTTGGACCACCTGCACCAAATGGAGATAGCATTTCAAAGGTTAGATGAAGCACAAGCCTCACTAAACCCTACAAAGTGTGTCTTTGGATGTTCTAAAGGCGTTTTGTTAGGGCATGTTGTATCCAGAGATGGTATTGGTACTGATCCTGATAAAGTTTCAAAAATCAAAGATTTACCATTTCCTCTTAATAGAAGTAAGTTGAGATCATTTTTAGGCCATGTGGGTTACTATAGAAGGTTCATCAAGAATTTCTCAAAGATTGCACAGCCACTAACCCAGTTCTTGAAGAAGGATGTTACTTATGAACCAAGAAATAAGGCACATGAAGCTTTTGGACAATTGAAGGAAGCCTTGGTGTCTTCACCTGTTTTGAAGAATCCAGATTGGAGCAAGCCATTCATTGTGTACATTGATGCCTCAGATGCAGCACTAGGAAGTACTTTGAGCCAAAAGGATGAAAATGGGAATGAACATCCAATTTACTTTGGGAGCAGACAAATGAGCAGTGCTGAGGTAAATTATCTTATGGCAAAAGAGGCTCTGCTATCATTTTTTTGCTATAAAAGTTTAGAAATTACTTGCTAGGGCAAAAATTTCTAGTTGTAACAGATCATCGAGGCTCTAAAATATATTGTAAATAAGCCTAACCCATCGGGGAGATAACAAGATGGATAATTTTGCTACAAGAGTTTGAATTTGATATTATAGATAGGCCAGAAAGAAGCATGTCAATGCGGATGCACTCTCTCGAGCCTATGATGGTTTAGGATCATCTTGTGATGATGATGATTTCCCGATGCAAAGCATTGTTATCCCTTGACACAATCCCTAATGAATACATAGATATTTGGAATTATCTGAATGAATTCAAGTTTCCTGATGGTGCCAATGCAAAGACTAAGAGAAAGATTACTCAAGCCACTCGTCCATATTCTATTCTGCATGGAGTATTATTTCGAATAGTACACGATGGACGAGTAGAAGAGGGCGGTTGGACGTGATCAAGAAAGGAACTACTAGAAGAATTCTACAATGGTACATGTGGAGGGCACTTCTCTGGACAACTTACAACAAGAAGGATCTTAGATGTAGGTTATCACTGGCCCACTCTTTTTAAAGATTGTTATAATTATTGTAAGACATGTGATATTTGTCAAACACATGGTAATCGTAAGACTTCATCAGCTCCATTATGTCCTATTCTTCCACTTGGTCCCTTTGAAAAGTGGGTAATAGACATTTTAGGTCCACTTCCAACTACATCACATCAAAATAAGTATATTGTAGTTGCCTGATTATTTAACCAAGTGGGTTGAAGCTAGGCCATTGAAAACAACTTCCATGGATGCAAGTGGCAAGGTTCATATATGAACACATTGTCACCAGATTTGGTTGTCCATTAGAAATTGTAACGCAGATCAAGGAAGCCACTTCATTAATGAGGTGGTATAATCTCTAGTCAATAAGTTTTCTATTAAGCATAGGAAGGCAACAACATACAAGCCAAGCACAAATGGACGGGTGGAACGAACAAATTTTGTCTTTGTGTCAAATTCTAGCAAAGATGCAGCCTTGCAGGTACATAAATGGGATAAACGGATTCATGCAGCATTGTGGGCATATAGGGCAACATCAAAGTCAGCAATAGGATACTCCCCATTTCAGTTGGCCTATGGCATTGATCTAGTTCTTCCTATTGAGTTTGATATTCCCACTGTGAGAGTTATGAAAAATGAAAGGATGGATGAAAGTGATTCAGTAAAAGAAAGGTTGGTACATCTTCATTTGCTAGAGGAAATGAGGGAAATAGCAAAGGATACAAGCCATAAGAATAAAATGAAGCAGAAGGAATACTTTGATCAAAAGATCCAGTGGTCTCCATTTCATGTGAATGACTTGGTCCTAGTATATGATTCCAGATACAAAAAAAGAAGATGAATTTTTTTCCAAAATGGATGGGCCCCTACAAAATAGCAGCTTGTGCATGAAAATGGTACGTACTGCAAGTGGAGGAATTGGATGGCACTCCCATTATGAAATGGGTCAACCACGACAAGTTGAAGATTTTCCAAGCACTGTAATAGTCTACTCAGAGGACGGAGTAGAATCTAGAAGGGGGAAGATGTCGACACTAAAATTTTCCTCCATAATTTCTATTTCACTAATGTATGTATTAGGAATAGGATGTTGTTAAGTATAATTAGTAGTAGCGTCTGATAGAAGATAATGGTGCCGTCGATGCAGTGTCGCCAATAATGTGGAGTACGGTAATGATTAACGCACAATAGGAATGTTGTAAAAGTAAATATTTGTCGTAAGTGGTCCGGTAATGTTAAAATGTCAAAGTTTGGGTAATTAGAGAAGTAGGGTCTACATGATTAGGAATTAGAATATTAGATTGGTAATAAGGACAAGGAGTGAGGTCATAAATATTTTGTGTATTTTATTTGTAAAAAGTCTAAAAATGTGGAACCCATGTAAAATGATAAGGTTTATCTTATCTTAAGAGATAAGCTTACATGTACGAGATAAGAGTTAAGGTATGGAATATGATTCATCGAGTGGATTTCTTATCCTATCTTAGAGATAGGATGGATAAGACTAGAAGTTCTATAAATAGAGAGGCCACCCCCTCATTTAGCATAGAAAGAAGTAGTGAGAAATATTGTAGGAAGTGTGCAAAGGAAGCCATCGATTAAAGGTGTGTTGAAGAAGCCATCAGAGGTGTAATTGTAAAGTTTCTCCCATAGTCTTGTTGAAGTACCTCATGGGTGAGATTGTAACAATTTCATGTTAATATTATAATTTACTTTGATATTTCAGATTTGTCATCATTCCGTCTTATCATAGTCAATGGTATTCTTGTGTTCGGTTGTTTTTTTGTTTCCACATTACATCCACCAAACTAAAGGCTGTGCATTAGTAAATAATCATAGCACGAGGAGTTCCCGGTGAAGAATTATCATAGTGCCGGATTGGTGATGACAGATCATATGACTTGCATCAAAGGTGTCTCGTGACAAGTGTGGGGACTTGAAATTATTGCCAAAAACAAAAGAAGATTTGGACACATTAAAATGGTTGCTTGCAAGAGGTGATATATATAAATGTATGTTAGATTTTATTTTGATTTTTATGTTTACTACAAATGAATACATGACAATTTGTCCATGTTATGAATTGATTTTGTAGGTTCAACTACATAAAATATTCAACAAGACTTGGAAAAGATCCAACCAGGTTGGATTTGGTAGAAGAGGAAATTCCCATTTCTACATTCATGTAAAGTTTCTGAAGTTTAATTAGTCCGTAAACATTTCTCACTATTCAAAGTGGCAGGCTACAAAATTCAAGACTAATAAAGACACATTCCCTATTGGTTCCATACTTTATGTGGTTGATTTTACTTGAGAATTACTCATTTTCTCATCAAAAATAAATTCAAACACAGTATTATCATACTGACTAGGTTACTATCATGGTTCAAGTATTTTATAGGCATGCACAATTGGATTTGGATGGGGTTGAAAGTACATATGTGAAGCAAATGATCAAGAAGGAGTATCACTTCTATATAAGTGATGACAAGGAACATGACACCCACTTTGTGCAACATTGTTTTGGTTTGTTCTTTCAACATCTTCATCGAGCTTAGGAATAAAATAGATCAACATTTTGTTTGGTCAGATTGTTGCGCATCACAATTCAAATCCTCTCACCCTTTCTTTGCACTCAGTCATTATCATCGTCATCACAAAATTCCTCATTTATGGAGTTTTTTTAGAGTGGTCATGGGAAGGGAGAACATGATGGTTCGGTGCATGCATCAAATGTGCTCTAAAGAAACAAAGCTTTGATTATGAGGGAGATCGATTGATTGATTCCCACACAGTTGTTGAATGGTGTAAGAAACATTTTACACTTCACGTTTCAACCTCACAGGCTTTAACCCCACAGGATTCAACCCCACATAGAGTTTTTTGGGATATAACAGTGCACATGCACATTTAAAACATAGATATGTAGATCTCGATGTGATTTATTAAGTGAACTACAAGTTACTAACTTTAAATTTTTTATTCGGAATTTTTATGTTTTTTTTTAAATTTATTGATCTTTTGAGCATGATTAAATGAAGGTATTGATCGAAGGACAAAGTATGGATATGAAAGGATTCCCAATTCTAGGTCTTTTCACCTGTTTGATGACTATAGATAGTAATAAGCTGGATAATCATGTACAAGAGATTATTCTTGTTTCATTATGAATGCATGGAAAAATCATATTCGAGTGCAATAGTCAAAAGCATGGGTATGTAGGTGAGTGGAAGCAAGTTCCTTTATTGGTGGATGACACATATGGATTAGATGATGATGATAGTTTTGAATATGTGCCATTAATTTCAACTGATTATGACCACATATCTTGACCGGCTAAACAAGGTATGTTTCATTTAAAAGGATTGCATAATTTGATGATTAAATTTATATTTAAACTATATATGGATCATTGTATGTTTATTTGCTTTTTGTTGTAGGTGATGTATTTGCATTCATTGCTTTGAAGAAGACAATGTTGATAAAGTCGATTACTACTTGTTGCGTTGCACAAAAGAGAGAACAAAGCTAACATGTGAAATAACAAGTGAGGAGACAACATTTTATACTGGCTCGGTTGTAGTGCAGGGAGCATACTTACAACAAATGAAATCCCTCCAAATTGGGATTCGCTTTGTTAATTACAAACCAAAAAATGTTGTATCATTACACCCATCACATAATTGCTATAGGGTTACAATTACAGCGGTGAAGACTAAAACTAGTCGGTCTGCAAAAATGGAGATTAGATGTAGAAGCCCATGAAAAAAATTACGAGTAATTGAACAACGAGCATAGCCACTTGGTATTATATAGAAGGACATGGAATATTATATATTCATGTCTTCCAAGAATTTAAAATATTTTATCTATTTTATTTGTCATTTGGCATACATATTTGACAACTTTCTTGCTATGATATTAAGGATGGGTTCATTAATGATGTAATTTTGTTCCCTAGTATCTCCAATAATATTATTTCCATTTATATCTATATATAACAAATGAGTTTTAAAAACTTAGTATTATTTTTTCCTCGTTTTAGTTTCTCTTTTCCAGCATCTTTTATAACAATTTGAAACAAGATCTCTTAGTGTCAATAAATCTAACTTGAATCATTTAAAATTTCATGTGAGCAAAATGATAGACAATTAAATTTTGATATAGACAATAAAGAACTACATGACTCTTGTATTAATAAAATATCTAGAGCTTGTATTTATCCAAATATAATCATTACATGTTTATAAGATCTTTATATCAATTATGATTCATATATCATCTTTGCACATAATATATATCTTAAGTAGAATTTCTTGCAATTTTTAACCCATGAATTAAGCCTAGGTTGACCTAATGAAAGTGCATGTGTTTAAAAGGCAACTATTTCCCCTGTGAGGAAAATGATGGTAGAGGAGGACAATAAAATTCGACAATAACAGATCCAAGGTAGATGATACCATTTGGAGACTACAAGTATGGGTTTGTGAGATGGAGAATGTATGTGTAGGTTTTATAATACATTCTTGTATATATTCAACTAATCCTGAGTAGGTATAACTTGGAGATAAAGGTGACTAAGATGATGTATGGTAAATTAGAAAGAATGAAAGTGTGATAAAGAGCCAAATATATGTCAATCATCCAAATGTGCTAAAGAGTGTCAAATCTAATGTTGCCAAGTGTTAAAGACTAGGTTTACGTGTCTATAATGGCATGTATTTACTGGTGAATGTGCCTACTCCATGTTGAACATCTCTCAGATGTTTTCTTTGTGCTTGATTATATGCTTGACATGGTTTCTACCATACTTATTTTCATTAAATGTTTACCATGTTTTATGGTGCCACGATCCACATCGTTCATAATTCTATTTTCATACTTACCTATGTTATCATGATTCACATCATACATCTATTGGGGACAAGGACCCATAATTTTACTTTACATTGATCATATATTTTTTGATGATCCACATCATTTGCATCTTTCCCACACAAGGATATATTATTTTCAATGGTATATCATTTAAATATAGTACCCTCGTGATTTAAATATTTCTCATATCTTGACCATATGGGATAGCTTATTCCAATGATTATTTTGACTACATTTTCTTACTTGGAGAAAACATAAAAATTATAGTGAATTAACTAGGTATAGATTGCATCCTTTATAAGTGTTGGATATAGGGAAATAATTGAGTGCAAATTTAGAGACAATGCTCGATAAATGATAACCTAAAGTTTCCCTTTTCTAAGTATATACTTGGCAATTCTTGATTGGAATTTTATTTAATATTGAATCATAATTGTCTACTCATAACCAGGTTTGGAGTGTTTTAGACTTCTATATAGGTTTTCCCTTTTTAATTAATTTATTTAGGGAATGCTATGGCAATATTTATATAAGGCATGATAAATATTTCTAGAGTTTTTCTTGGTAATTTTAGGTGAGTAAATGAGATTATTAGACTTTCCTTTATATCATTCCATGGGATATATTTTGGCATTAACATAAACATATCAAATTAAACTATTTTGGGTCACTTAAGTTACGTTTAAATAGTAAGAAAACCTATATAACTAGTATGTTTAAAATTAGAAGATAATATCTATGAGGGTTGAACACTAGAAGTGAAAGTATTAAAATTCCTTCTATGAGGCACAAGATAATAATGAGTAAATAGATATATCATATAGGTGTCTTAGTAACATAGTGTGAGATTTTGAAGTGTTTCAATACTTGAGGAAATAGTAAGATATTCTATTGAAGATCATTTTCGATGGGTAAGTCAATACTAAAGAATATCATCAAAAACAATATTTTTGAATACCTATTTAGAAATTTTAAGTGTCTACACATTACAATATATATATCAATAAAATAATTATAGCTTAGAGACATGCATAATTATTCTTCTATCCTGAAACCAACAACACCATTTCCCTTGTGTATTTTCCTCTTTTTCTTACATAGATTATACTCAATCCTTGGACATTTATTATCAGCATTTTGTTTCTTATACTCATAAGAACATAAGTAATATCTTCTTAATTACACTCAATTTTCTCAACGACACCCTTTTGTGTTTAGATAAAAATTTGTTTCTCCCATGAAAATGCTGCACATAATCCATTCTTTTGAGAAATATGATTCAATGGATTAACTAAAACTTAAAGGTGAAATTTTATGTTTTATTTAATTGTCATAATCCATCCCTATTTGATATCCTTTCACTCTATAATATGGAATAAATCACATGATTGTACATAATATCTTCTCATTTTATTTTTCCCTCATATGGATGTAATCATATAGTGGTGAAGGAAAAAATGGCGAATTGGTCTCACATTATGACTCACCAAGGTCATATTTAAATAATTCATGGATTATAAGATATTGTTGTGATGGATGAATATTTCTATCTTTTTGGGATTTCTTTTATTATACTTCATTCATATGGGGCATCTTATTCATGCACTTTCATTGCCTATATTTAACCCATAAAAGACATCTTACACTTATGCTTATATAAATTATATCATAAATCCACATATGGAAAATTTCATATTACATATATGTTTTATGCACGTTTTCAAGGTGAAATCTTACAATATTAGACATCAATGATTTTGTTTCATATTTAACCCATGATGCACGTAATCCTTTTCTTTTGAGATACATGCTTCATAATTTCATCGCACACAATCTCAAAAAAATAATATGATTGAAATTAAAAGTAATAAAGAGTTCTGATATAAATTAATGTGTAAACTAAACATTCAAAAAACATACATATAATTAATAATAAAATATGCAAAGTACATTTATTACTTGTATTGAAAGATATTATGACTCAAGGTTAATAATATTACAAATGGTGGTAGAAATGTGAGTGAACATATTTCAAATGCAGATGAAGACTTATTACTCTTTATGAGGTAGGATGGCACGAGTTGTATCTCCAAAGACTTTGGTTTACATTGAGGCATTTTACGTTAGGTGTTTTAATAGTACAAATATCCAAATAAAGTCAAATTTACAATTACATTAAAATAGTATAAATCATGGAAATGTATTGCATTACATTTACTTCATTTTCCATCATTTTGCACACCTGTAACAACACATGAGTTTATATTTCCCGAGTTTAATATCAAAATCATGTCTAATGAGTATATACATGTCTAAAATCTCTAAAAGTATGTCTAAAATGTCAAAAAGTATGTCTAAAATCTCTAAAAGTATGTCTAAAATATCAAAAATTATGTCTAATGAGTATATACATGTCTAAAATGTCTAAAATCTATAAAATATCACTGAAGTCTCCTCCGTGCACTAGGGTGAGTGCCAGACCCCTCACGACACTTTCTTTGCACCCTGCATGTTAAAAAAGAATATACATGTCATAAACTATATATAGCATGTACCATATATTAAAATATATAAGCAAAATTCTACAACAATTTCTTGATTAATTCAATACATCATATAAAAGATATGTACAATTGATTACCTCAGTATCTGTCCCTGGGCAGATGTTGGGAGTATCTACACTATGTGTAGATCTCTGTCTCGTAGATCGCAGTGAAACAAAATAAATAAAATGTAAGAAGTTGATAATTATAAGTTTTTTTGAATAAAGTTCATTAATTTCTAACATTTCAATTTAGATTAAATATTAATTCTATTAAAACACATGCTTCTATACCTCTGCGGAACGCATCTCCAAATCTATGGGATTTCCACCCATGACCTCAACACCAGAAAATATGTCACCAAGTGAGCCAAGCTGACTCAGGCCCGGAACATCAAGATCCATGTTGTGCTCTGTCAAGAGCTGTGTGTATGTCACATGGGTAGATGGTGTGGGCTGTGAAGCTCCACACACTAGAGCAGAATCCTAAACACAGAAGTACATGTTTAATTTTAATATTAATAAATTGTAAAGTAATGATGAAATAAAATAAATTTTAATTAAATATTGGGTGTTTAATTTTCACACCCAGAATAGAAATGTGTTGAACATCAGGTGTGACGATCCCAAACAAGAAGTCTATCTGTAGCAGCAATAGTAGTACCCTGACTAGAAGATACACTCCCACTCTGCTCTATAAAATCTAAAACCCCGATAGTGGAATGTTGCAATGTCATGAAATCACCTCATATGCACGCAACAAGTCAGCAACCATGATGCATCCTAGCCGACGTTCTGAGCGGGATCTATAACTAGCTCAAAGTCATCAGGGAAATCAAAGATGCATGAGCGTATACCTCGTTGCGTGCATCATCACTGCTACTACTAGCACCTCCACTGCTAGTATCGTGTCTCTGAAGGTACTGACCCACATGGTTAGAAGATATCAATTGGGTCTCGCAAGAAATTCCAGCAAGACCCTCGATAACCTCATGTGCAGTCATAATGATAGGTGCTACGACATCCCAAAGCTTTGATAAGAATGGTTGTGTCCTTGGTACAAGTTTCCACACATCAACAACTATAGGAGCTCCCTCCTTTCTATATGCCTCCATGTGGCTAATTCGGCCACGCCCTTGCCCCAAATAACTAGGGATGTCTAAATAGTTCACCTTTAGGTTTAAGTGAACCTCAGCATGTAGCATCATTATGAAGTATAACGGTAATTGGTCATTATTCAGAAATTGGCCTTGAGAGGCCAAAAATCTAGGATAAATCAAAGGGGCACATAGGGGACATGAACATTTGTTTACATAATATGCCCTTATTTTTCGTTTGTCTGCATAAAAACTCCAACAAGACCTCTTAACGACTTCCTTATCGGAAATTCGTAATGTAATCTCATTATATCCCACATCTCCCGATACACTTGATTTTAATGAATCCATAAAAAAATTTATTGACTCAAAATCAAAAGGGTTATATGTTTTCAAACTTGTCTCTATTCTACGAAGATCAACCAATATTTTTTCACAATGGGCTTTATACTGCCCAACTGTAGTTGGATTCTGGAGAATAGATTGCAATTTTGCAATCTCTAAATCAGTCCTCTCATACAAATTAGGAGTGGAAGAAGCCATGATCTGAAAAAATGAAAGTAAAATTCAATTAATAGTACTTTTAATGAAAAAAATCTCCTAAGATATTCTCCAATTTTAATGAAAATAGAAATATGATTTTAAAGCTTCAATGCAAATAATTTAGAAAATAAGAAATTACATATATCTTCATTCGAATTGACCCTAAATCCAAAAACATAATTTAGGGTACAAGCATAATTGGCAAGCATAATTGACCCTAAATTTCCAAACCTCTACGTCGGAATTATAAATGGATCATGTAACAATTTACGATCATTCATCTCCTCAATACAATGTACAATGGACTCCACCATATCCATATAAAATTCTAATATGGGATCCACCTTATTTACAAAAAATTATAGGTTGGGCACTAAAATTTCGTACAATCAACCACATTGTAACATTACTCAACCTTAAGGACCATACAAGGGATACCATAATTATAATTAGGGCTAGAACACTCCATAGATGTCAAGTGTAATGTGTAACATGGGGATACCAAGGTGGTTACTAGTAAATAATAATAGAGCCTCGACCCCAAATGTGGTGGTTCTATACCTTTATTTAAAGACAAATCACATTTTACAATTTTTCCCATCTAATCAAATGCAAGAAACATATTGCACATATCGTAGAGTTCCTACACAACTTCACACATAAGACTATCCCACATTGGAGATAATGTGTAAGGATAAGTAATTACGTAATGTCACAATGGTCAATATGGTACCTAGTGAAGATATAAATTTGTAATCCATCACCATATCAAAAATTCCAAGGAATAAGCATTAGGAACCATGTAGATATAATTGAGTAACCTTTGTGTAATACTTGGAAGATTCCTCGTAATACACAATCAAATAAACCATTCTTAGACAAATATTTAAAATATGGAATAGATTCCCTACCAAGCCATAAAAATGATAGTTTTATAAGTTTACACATACATACAAGGATTACACCCATCCCAATGAGGATATCCATATTCCATTAGAGATACCTTCATCCATTAGTGGGGATTATGATGTGGATTTGAATAATTGGATGCACATATATCATGAAATCAAACTAATGAGAATGTTACAAATGGAAGAAAGATAAAAATTACAATATTTTGGTGCACCTAATTAGGATACTTTCCTAATAAATTTTGGTGCATGATGTGGTTTTTATGACAAATTGTTTGTTCTCAGCCCAGATCTAGGAAAACAATAAGAAATTTTCTAGTTGGTGGAATTTGATAAAACTTGATGGGAACAAACTATGAGTTGAGAAAGGGGAACTCTCAAACTAAAAGGAACATGTAATTTGGTGTACCATGGATTGGATGAACCCATCACTGAAATGAAGATACAAATATGAATAGTATTGAAGTTTTGAGGCAAGCATCTCTTTAGGTTTAGTCCATGTGGACTTGAGATATACTCTATACATATCAGTATGAATTCCATTATTTATCTCTCTTAATGAGGAGCATCCACGTGAAAGTTATGCCTAGGGGTAGCCTTTAAATATCAAGACCAATAAGGCAAAGCAATGAGGATGTTCTCACGTACCAACACGAATCAACCCATGTATGTTGTGTCTACTCCATAGATGTTTTGAAAGTGGGTTATTTACCCAAATGCCTTAGTCTTTGAATCATAACTGTTGCGTGAAATATCAATGAAGCAATGAGCGGTGTTGTGCCAAATTCTATAAGGATGATGGCATGAGGGCTTGATCTCTTGGCATGAATATGTCTGGACAACATTATGATCATCACTCTCTATTTTTTCGGTCTCAACTTGAAGGTATAATCCCTAAGTCTTAAAGCCATACAAGAGGGCAAGTGTGACCAATAATTAAAAGAAGTAGGTCTTCATCTGAATGTCTTGAAAACATCATTTTTAAGTATGGTGAGAGTTGCAAATCCCTTTTTCAATCTTGAATCTATACATGGAATCGAGCTAACACATGTTCTAGAGAAGAGAACCCCAAAATATACAAATGAAGAGACTAACTCAACCCTATCCCCTTTGTAAATAAGAATCACCTCATTTTATTGATAGAGATGTTGAAAGTCATGACACTTTTTACCTAAAGAAATTTGAAACCCATGAGTATCACAAAAGGAGGTTATATAATATCAAGTTGTTTCTAAAGACGTCTTATAGAATGAGACACCAAAATTATGTCATCTGCAAATTGAAGAATTGTGTTAGAGGCTCCAAAGAATAAGCAACCATTTGTTGTATCTAATGTATTTATTTCTACTAGCTCATTAATGTAAGGGCCAAAAAGTGTCAAAGAGAGTGGGCATCCTTGTTTAATATATATGACATCCTTTATATCACCATTTCTCATTTGTACCTTATCAACAATGGTCTCATAAGGTATCATCACAAGTGAAACTATCAAGGGTGGAAGATCCCAAGCCTTAAGCCTTTTAACTAACAAGCTATGAGGAACTGTATTAAATACCTTGTAGAAGTCTACAAAACAACAATATAATTCACAATTATTTCTTTAGCTTCCTCAATGATAGCGGCCAAAGTGAAGATACAATCACTAGTATGGTGGTCCCTTCTGAAACCTACTTTCCCTTTGGCTCTCAACCTCTTAGTCTATGTCCATGTGGCGATATTAATGTCCAGACTTGTGGCAAAGATCTTGGCCAAGGTGTGTCCAATGATGATATTGTGGTAATTAGTATCATTCATGTCTTTACTCTTGTAGATGGGATGTATGATATAGGAGGTCCAAGAAGGTGGAAAGCCACAAATCGCCATGTAGTTAAACATGTATGCACTATGTTTAAAAAATCAAGCTTTGAGGTTCTCCATATCATGAGCTTTATTGGATTACAGACTTAGAGATGGCGTGAAGGATTAAGCGATTAGTATTGAAATGACAATGAGAAAGTTTTAGATTGACTTGAGTGTTTGGTTGGTTTGGAGAATTATATAGGCTAGAAGCATACTCAAAACAAGTAAGGAGATTTGATATTGCACATACTAATTTCTTAGGAAGGAATACTCAAAAAGGAAGAGAGATATTTTGGGCTTTACATTTATCAATGAAATGAAATGATATGATATGAATTTCACAATGATGAGGCATAAGTGTAAAACGCTCTTCACCTTATTAACAAATGTTAGTAAGAAGTTTAAAGAATTCCTCTCCTAACTAACAAATGAGAGAAACAAGGCTTCTTCCCTTATTAACAAATCTCTCCTTCCACTAACAAATGTAACGTTCATAACCTTCATAACATTTCTCTCCCACTAACAAACGTAACGTTCATAACCTTCTTCCCCATTAACAAATGTGAAATTCAAAATATCCCTCTTTTTTACCATTAATAATCATCTTAATAACTCAAACAACACCATTATTCTACAGAAGGTATATTTTAAATTTAATATATCATTAGAGCAGAAATTACAGTCTTTAGAGCACCATTATTCTACGAAGGTATATTTTAAATTTAATATATCATTAGAGCAGAAATTACAGTCTTCAGAGCACCATTATTCTACATAAGGTATATTTTAAATTTAATAAAACATTACACCAAAGCGATTCTGATGTTCGAGCACCATTATTCTAAGAAGGTATATTTTAAATTTAATATATCATTACACTAGAAATTATAGTTTTCATAGCACCATTATTCTTTTAATGTTGGAAACTAAACAATGAAATTTGTGAAGCCTGGTCATGATACAAGATATTTTAAATGGGGTTTTACAAAAAAATGAGCTAGGGTTTTCACAGTTTTCATAGTTTTAAATTTAATATATCATTACACCAGAAATTACAGTTTTCACAGCACCATTATTCTTCTACTGTTGGAAACTGAACACCAAAATTTGTGAAGCCTGGTCATGATACAAGAGATTTTAAATGGGGTTTTACAAAAATGAGCTAGGGTTTTGTAAAAAATGGTATCGAAATGGCTACGGTTTTGCTAAAAAATGGGTTTCAATTTTTTTCACCCAAATACATCACCAATACAACACCCTTGTATCAAAATGGCTATGGGTTCCATACCTAGTCCCTCATCACTAGTGGAATCATTGTTGGTGGGCTCACTTTGGTGGGATCTATTCTCGATAATCTTCACACGAAGGAAGCAGCAAAAGGAAAACGAATTCCTCCGCAATGCATCCAATATATAAGTAGGAGGATTTACGCGAACCCTGTTCGCATGAATGAGGTTCACGCGAAGCCCTATTTCACATGAACCCCATTAAATGACACACGCGGAAAGATAATGGCCTACGTGTCACTTCACCCGAACAGGGGATTCGCACGAACCCTCCTTGCATACCGCTCCACAGCCTTCCCCACTCGCATTTTTGGGACAAGTGGGACACAACACCATGCATTACCCACCAGAATAAATATATATATCATTTCAAATCCATGACATGCCCTTATTCCTCACATTTTCTTATGTTTCCCCAACCTCTTATGGCACCCCATAACGAGTAAAGAAATGTAAGGTATTTCTTTGTAAGGTGGAACCAAAATCCCAACTCCCTCTACCCTTATACCTCCCTAAAACACACTTGTGCCTCCCAAAAAATAACCCCATAGTCTTCTCCTACACCATTCCTAGGCCATCTACCCAGCAACCCACAAACATGCCAAAACATTCAAAAATAACATTTTCATAAAAAAAGGGAAGCATTTCAAGAGCCAAGATTTTACCTCTCCATGATGGAGTTGTTCCAAGTTCCAAAATAGAAAGCTTTATCCCAATGCAAGCAATAAAAAAAATCAAGCACAAAATGCAACAATCTTCCAAAAAAATTCTTCAAAGCAAGAGCTCCAAAATGAAAAAGAATTAACCCAAGAATGAAGCCTCCAAAGTGAAGCAACCCCAAAACAAGGCAAGGAATTCAAATTTTATAGAAGAGGGAAGGAAAGAGGATAAGGTAGATCCACGTAGGATGCCATATCACACATCTTCAACCCCAACCCCAAAAGTCAACATCATTCTCCAAAGCATAATAAATAGGTGGGTGAATAATATGATAGTTTACTTACACACTCAAATCCAACCCACACCCCAAAGGACTGAAATTAAATTATGTAAGAAAAGTGTAATTAAAACCTACAATTTACCTTGTCAAAAGCATTATAAAAGTCTAATTTCAAATCTCCAACCATAGGTATGGTTGGTAATTAAATTTAACGGGTATGGGACAAGTTTAACTTGTCCTAAAAGCCTCCAAGAATAGCCTCCAAGGACAAATTTGAATTTCCAAGAGGGTGGAGTGTTTCACACTCAAAAGTTAACTTACACATCACTTACACATCTCTTACAACACTTTAATTCAAGGCCAACAACTCTATTAATTACTTTCTTATGACATATTTTAATTAATTATCTTAACAACATGATTACTCACAATATTTACACACCATTTAATAATTAATGAAAGGGGTAAAAGCACCACAAAATAAACACATGCAAACATAAACAAAAGGGACCAAAATAAAATAAATACATAAAACCCCTTGGTCACAATTAAAGGTGATCCCCCATGGGAATCCCTAACACACACAAACACGCACAAACAAATACTAGTTGCCATGGTGACCTTGTTGAATTCATCTATAATTCCAATGTGGTTGGTCTCCAATCCCCGATGTTGTTGTGACATTTTAACCTACAAAACACAAATACCTCCTTCGGCCTCGTGGCCATATCAGAACATCTAAAATAATACAAATATAATTACCAAAATAATCTAGATATATGAATCACAACAACATCAAAGCAATCTAGCAATATCATTTGCAATTTTACTCAATAATTATATCATCATCCAATAATTTCCATTTCTAGGTCTACTCACAATATCCAAATATCACAAGTCTGCACAACATCCATAATATAACCATGTCAAACAATATACCATCATCAATATCCAAAATGCCTCTAATAATCATCATGCATCATAACTGAATCAAGCCAACAATAATCCATGATCTACATCTATCATCATACTATAATAAGGTCCATAATCATGTCTATAATATAATCAGTAGTATCATGATTAGTATCAAAAGGTGTCAAAGGGAGGTGGGCACTACAAAGTCAATCATCTCCTCTAGTCGTAACCCTCCACCATAATACTAAATATTAATCTTGATTTAGTCATTCTTTCCCTCTAAAGCTTGGATCAATCTCTCCTCAAATGGTATCTCGTGAAAGGTGTATTCATCTCTTTCATTTTATTCTTCATTTACTATTTCCTTGATTAACGAAGGTAATTATTCAAGATCACTATCTCGTGTTTACATCCCCATTTGCATGTCTCCTTCTAAGAGGTTTAACTTATCCTATGAACTCAATAACTTGTCTCTGTAGCTCTTTTATATGCCTATTCATCTAGGCATAACCTCCCCTCCCATGTGAAGCCACACTTATAAAAATTAGATGCAATAGATTACACAAGCAAATTAATATATCTTACCTTTACAATTCTGCAAGATCCAAACCTTGTTATGATACCATTTGATGTGGATCAAGCTGCAAGAGGATGAAATACCTCTAAAACACACACAAACTATTTTCACAAAAACTAGAAGCTTCAAACAATTTTCTTCTCATTATGTAATCCACACTAATCTTTTACATTATTACAATTTTCCTTTTATTTCACATTAGCTCTAAAAACCCTAAAATACAAAAATCACCTACTAGTAAAACACCTCGAATGGCCCCCAAATTTTGCATACAAAATATGCCTTCATAAATGAAGGCTCAAGTCAAATTTGGGATTATTATATAAATCATAGAAAATTTTATTAAAACTCGTTTCTAGAAAATAGTAAAAAAACAATGTTCAAGCAAATTTTAGACCACTAGACAAGCGGTGAAGGATTTGAGAGCTATGGTCATTTAGATACTTCTTTACGTAGCTATGTTGATTCATATATGTCCTGAGATTTGGATGACAGATGGAGCACCACTTGATATGTTTTTACAATAGGTGGAATGACAATTAGCTAGATATTGAGATTGCATAAGGTCATGGCTTTTTCTACTACGAGGCAAATTATGTTACAGCTACAGAAGGTAGCATGGAGATGATATGGATGAGTAGGTTCATGAAAGATTTGGGTAAGGAGAAAAAGTATTGCATGTTATATAATGATAGTTAGAGTGTGATTCATCTGTCAAAAGAACTCATCATTTCATTCAAGAACAAAACATATTTAGTTGAGGTATCACTTCATACAACATGTGTTAGAGGATGGAAATGGGACATGATTTCCATGGATTTCATAGTAGGGCTACCGATGTTGAGATACCACCATGATTCCATCATAGTCAGGGTGGATAGATTGACAAAAGTGGCTCATTTTTCTCCAATGAAGACCACCTATACAGCTAGTGTAGTAGCAAGAGTGCACTTAGATGAGATTGTTAGACTACACAGATTCCGTGGAAGATCATCTATGACCTCGATCCGTTATACACATCACACTTCTGGACTACCATGGAGTAGGTCCTTGGGATGAGCATCAACTTCAGCATAGCCTATCATATAGAGACAAATTGACAAACGGAGCGGGTGAATCCAACTTTAGAGGACATGCTTCAGATGTACATCATGTATCATCACTTGAGGTGGGAGGTGTACTTGTATTTGGTAGAATTTTTTTATAACAACAGTTTTCAAAGTTCTATTGGGATGGCACCATTTCAAGAACTTTATGGCAGGGATTGCATGACACCACTAAGTTGGGATAGACTTGAGGATAAATTATCTCTTGGACCATCTATGTTGCAAGACATGGAGTAGCAGGTTGTTTTGATTTGATAGAGGTTATAGGAGGTACGGGACGGGCATAAGAAGTATGTAGATTAGAGGATATTTGATCGTAGTTATGAGGTGCGCACAAAGGTGTTTCTTTATGGTAGAATTCATAAGAGTCCTATCCATTATGGAAAAGGCTCTAAGTTTTCTCCTATATTTGTGGGTTTGTTTGAGATCTTGAAGTAGATCGGTCCCTTAGCTTATCATCAAGCCTTACTACCCATCTTGTCTTGTGTGCATGATTTGCTCCATGTTGTTGTTCTTAGGAGATATATCTCATATCCTTTTCATGTATTGGATTAGACCGCATTACAGTGCAGAGAGAAGGGAAGATGATAGTGGATCTTGTTTATATTTTAGAATGTAGGACCCTAGGCCTTCGACTCCAAGAGATTGATCGGTCGAGTTCGAGTGGGATAGGTATGATGAGACTAATACCACATGGGAGGATGCTACGTTGTTACAAGCCCAGTTTCCACACCTATTTTAGTGAATTTCAAGAGGAATTCGAGTCTAAGGGGAGGGGATGTAGTGCCCACTCCTCTTTGACACTTATTATATTTTGATTTCAATTACTGTTTACTATAGACATGGATATCATTGTATCATTTTGGTTTAGTATGATGTTAGATGATAGAGATATTCTTACTATTAATAGATTGTGATTCATAGTATGATTTGTGTGGATGTTTAGAAACAAAGAGAGATATTTTATATTGATGGTAATGATGCATTGTTATCATATATAATACGACATTCGTAATTCTCATCATGTTGACTATTATTTAGCATTTAAACTAATCTCGTGATCTTGTTGATATTGATAAAAGGTAGAGTTAAGATTTTGTTAAAAATTTAGAATAAATGATAGCATTGATTAGTTAACTTGATGATTTTGTTATAAGAGGATTTTTATTGATTAATGTTCATTTATTTTATCTTTGATGTATTTTATGCATCCATGAGGCCGAAGGAGGTATTGTGTGATTTTACGAGTAATTATATCACAACAATGTAAATGGGGTTAGGAGACCAACCATGGTGGAATAATGGATGGATACAACGATGGTCACCATGACAACCTATTTAATGGTCTTTGATTTTTTCAATTTGTTAGGGGATCCCCATGGGGGGATGACCTCTAATTGAGACCATGGGCTTTGTGTGTAATTATTTCTCTTTTTCTTTTATTTAATAGTGTAGTAATTAAATAGGTTGTCATGGTAAGTGGTTTAATCATGTAATTCCTTTTTACCATTTTTTATTAATGTGCCTTAAGTAAGTGGTTTAATCATGTTAATATTTTTGGGGATGTGACAAAGTGGCCATTTATTAGAGTAGTTAGTCCTTTGGATTTTGTGATTTAAGTTGAATGTATGTGACCTTGAGTGTTGTACACCCTTTCTTACTTGATAAATTCGGATTTGGGCTTAAGGGCCATTTTTTGAGACTTGTGGGAAAAGTTAAGCTTGTCACACACCTCTTAATTTCATATACCAACCCTACCTATCGATTGGGGGTCAAAAATAGACCCCATTATGTGTTTTGTAAGGTAAAAATTGACATTTATTTCACTTGTCTTTCATGGGTTTTGAATTTTTTCCTTAGGGGTGTGGGTCTGGATTGTGTGTAAGAGGCTTGTCATTTCTCTCAACCACTAATTTATTGTGGCTTAAGGTTGAGATTTGACTTGTGAACTGGAGTTGAAGATAAGTGATGTAGCATGCTACATGGAGCCACCTCACCCTCCTCTTCCCTTTTTCTTTATATACAAGTTTATTTGTTTGTTTGGGGTTACTTCATTTGATTGTGCATGTGAATTTTTGGATTTAGTGATTTTTGGAGTTCTTGTTGAATTATTTGACCAGTTTAGATTTGGATTGAGCTTGAAGGATCTTGGAGTGTGATTATTTGATCAAGTTCTTACTATGGAAAGGTAGGAGCTACACTCTTTTTATGTGTTTCTTTTTAGATGTGTGTATTGCATGTATGTGAATGGTTTATGTGCTTGTTGGGATATTTGATAGAATTCCTAAGAATGGTATAAGAGAAGGCTATGTGGATTTTATATGTATGGAGGCATAATATTTTTGGAGGGAGTTAGGTTGGGATCCCAACCTTTGATAAGAATATGATTGCATTTCTTACTTGGTTCTTTTGAGGGAGACATAAGAGAATGTGGGAGGCGCAAGAATACATTAATGGACACATAAGATTTGTGTATGGGTTTTGAGATGTGTGTTAGAGGGTTTGAAGGTGGGAACCTAATCCCATTAGGAGGCATAAGTTATCTCCCCATAGATCCTTTCTCCATGGGCTTGCATTTGCAAAGTCTTATGTATTTTGATAGTTTTATTCTTATTATTTTATCTTATGTTTGAATGTGTTTTAAATGATCGTGAAATTTTTATTGTGATGTGGAAGCATTGTGTTAGTTGCCATGAGTTGTATGCATTCATTATTGTATTTTGGTTGGGGCTCGAGAGCTAATGAGGAGGATAGCTTCTTCTCCTCATTGGATTATTGGTTGGGTAGAGAGTGTTGCCTCTCCCCTATTTTTGGGGTTGTGATTGAAGTGAAGAAATGGTGGAGATCTTGTTGAATATTTGGGACTTGGAGAATTTGTTGAAGTAAAAATAAATCCTACATTGTAGAAACCTTTCTTGTAATTTCCCACTTAAGGTGGAAAACTAATAGACTTGCATTAAAAATAAAAGTTGTATTGTATATTTTGTTATTAAATTGTAATGTATTGTTGGAAAGAAAGCTCTTTTCATTGAAAGAAATGAGCTATGCTCAAAGAAAAAGAAAGTTCATTATTATTTTTTGAAGTTGTATTATTGTAAAAATGAAGGGAAAACTTGGAAGTTGTAAATCATTGAGAATGTATTCTTAGTAAATCTTAAATGTATAATAGTTGTTTTTTCCTTGAGTAAATGGTTGTAGTTGAAATGGAAAGATGCACTAAGTTATAATAAGTTACTTTGTTGATAGATTGCATTCTTTTTGTGGAAAGGAAAACAATGATACTAGAAATAGATTAAGATTTATTCCTTCATTTGATGTTGAAAGCAATTTGATTGGAAAAGTAGTCTTATAGTTGTTTTCTTGTATTCTATTGAATTACAAAATCTATGCAATTTAGTGATTTAAGTCATGGATTGAATAAATGGTTAAAACCTTCAACCGGAGACTATAAGAACAAAAATTCAACTAAGGATAAATTGTAAATCTCTCCAATAAAATTGTTTTTGGAAAAATTCTAGAATTAATGGTTCTATTTTTAAGGAACATGACCGTTGCCCCGAGTAGAGCAGCGGTCTCCGAACCGCCATCTTGATCAAAGCAAAGGTATCTAAACCGCAACCTATGCAAGGTGGAATTTTTGAATCGTCATCCGGTAGGGCGGCGGTCCCGAACCACCGGCCTACTTAGGGTGGTGATTTCATCACTTTCAACAGAAAAGTAAAATCTGCAAATCAGTGCAATCTTAAACTTGATTTTATTAAAGTTTGAACCTATAAAATGTAAAAAGGAAACTACCAGCAAACTATAAAGGGAAAAAATCATTTCTTAAAGCAATTAAATCCTTTAGTGCCCATTTAAATGTATTTAATCTCATAGATTAAAATGGAAGTAGGGTTTTTCCCAAATAGAAGACTCAAAAATGAAATAACTAAATAACAACTCCAGATTTAGAGTGGAAACTTCTATAACCTTCAAATGGAATGCATTACTATAATAAATCCATAAACTAAACTAAACTAAGCTTGATCCTAATGAATCCCTTCATGGCTTCTTCCTTCCTTGCTCCCATGGCTTCCATTTCTCCAACCTACAAATTAAACAAAAGAAAAAAGACCAAATGAGAAAGCTAGGAAAAAGAAAAAGGTTTAACAAAATATGATAAGGATAGTTAGGGTTAGTATGGAACCCTAAGATCTAGTGGCCACAATTGATTTGATCCAAGGGTTAGGAATCAATCCTACAATTGTTAGGTGGGAATATATATTATGGGCTATTAAATAATTTAAAGGTATGTGTAAATGGGTGAATGGGGCCACTTAATACCCTTGTATGTTAAGTTAATTATGTAACTTTTCTAGTCTTTTTTAGTAAATGATTCTATGGAAAACATTAAAGCTAGTAATATAAGGTAACTAAGGTTAAGGGTTTAATAAATATGGGTTTGAATGTTAATTTTAGGGGGAACCACTTAACCAAGTAAATTAATTTATGGAACTTTTCCTAGCAGATCGTACTTAAAATAGACATTAGAAATGGATTAATAATATTTAATTAATAATCTAGACTGGATCTATCCAATGAAATGTAACATTTTTGGTAGGAATTAATTAAACATATATTAGGGTTTGACACCCTTATAACTTTAAAAAAAAAAAAAAGCAACTTTCTAGATAGTCAATAAGGTTTAATGTGGTTTTAAAATGTCAAAAATTGTGGGCGATACATGGAGTAGCCCGAGATGTCACCTAGTATACATCTAGAGGAATATTTTCCTAATATTTTACTACAAAAAAATCTTGAAAAAGCTATAAATATTGTAATCTCACCATAGCAAGATCTGAGAGTAGTCATCATAGTGCTATCAAGTGGATGACATATTGTTTATGAGGAACAATAGGGAGTTTAACTTAGTGAGATATCCTTTTGAATGTGGGTAGAAACTCTTAGTTACACAATGTCTCTAAACCCAAGAGAGGTTAGAGAACTGGGTTCAAGTACCTTATCCAAGTGAAGTTGGTAGAATAATATATTTAAATGTTTACTAAAAACCTAACATTGCACTTGTAGTGGGAGTTATTGGTAGTAGAGTATGTCTGATTCAAGCCTAGACTATTGGAGCATGGTAGGGTGAATCTTTGGGTATCTCTTTGGGACTTATGACCAAATTATTTGCTATCAAGGGCACTACTAACTATGACAATATATTAGTGCAAGTAAATACTTTCACTCTTAGGATTTGTAAAGAGATGTGCAATATCATTTTACAGGGGTAATGTTGAAGATAGTGGAGATGAATATGAAGGTCATAGGTTCATTGACAAAGGAAGCGTTTGCTAAGGATTTCACTTGGTACAAGGAAGAAATGGGCTTGGTATCCGACAAATACTTAGGAATGAGTTCATGTTTTCTTCTATAGAACTAGAAACATGGAGGAGATTATTGGATATCTCATATCCCTATAAGTGGACAACCTATTTTAGAGGTGCACTTGGTGCTATTTGTGGTACTAATAAAAAAGAAAAAAGTAGATCCTAATTTAATAGTAAATTTATCTTTAGTTTGGATATTTAATAAGCTTGTAACTAGATTCTTTGTGGGAAAGTAGTGGCTCTCTGTTAAATATTCAATTTTAGGATGTAGATTTATTGAGAAAGAAATATTAATTATAAGATGTGTTTTGGTTATATAAATCAATGCTCTTAATGTGATAGGGACACTATCTAAAATATCAAATATGTGAATGACATAACTTTGTAGGAAGGATATTGTATTTGCAAGTAGGAATCAATTTAATACAATATGAAAGGTTATGAATGGATTTTTACATAAAGGAGAAAAATTGTGTCAATATTATTTGGAATGCTTATAGTTATTTCAACTCTACTTGTTTATACTTCTCTAGTTTATTTTATTTCATGTTGGTTTCCCAAACTCCCAACATATGGTGAATTCATATGAAATCAAATGGAGGGATTGATATTGTTGATGTACTAATATAGTATGTAAGATTAGGAATAATAGGAAATGGTATACAAAAGAAATTCCGGATCAATAAATTTAAGATCTTAGTGATATTTTTTATTTTGACGGGGCTTAAATATTGTATATTTTTCTCACAAATTTTTAATAGTTCATGAGCTAGTGTTGACTTGATAAATAAAATTCAGTATTTCTTCAATTGGTCATTGTTTTATGGGTGAAGTTGTTTCGATTTTAGGAAGATTTTTAATGTATTTGTATAGATATTTATCCTCCATGCCTCATAATTGACTTCGATATGATTTTTTTCTTGCTCTCAAACATTTAAAACAAATAAAACAATATGCATCATTACCATAATACCATAACCTTCTTCATATTTTTAATCATAATAGTTGAAGATGGGATGCTACATTTATTAGACAACATGTAGACTCTTCTTATTATTCATTTTACATATGTATGGTGCATTGGTATTATTAAAAGATATGAGGGAAGGGACTAGTATTGATGTTGTCATAATATTGTAGATAAGGTGATTAATAATAGAAAGAATATGTTGAAGCATCTCTAAACCAAAAAAAAATTACATTGGTGAAATATTGTAATATATTATTTTATTTATTAGGCTCAAAGAGTGTATTTTTTTCTCATGGTATCTTTTCAAGTTATGTATAGTTATTTAATTTGGTGTTCACTTGTTCTTAACTTATGGAATGTATTTTAATGTTAAATCCCCAATATTCAACACCGCTAAAGGTTGACATCTCCTAAGGTTGTGGATTTCAAGTCAGATCTAAGTTCAATAGAGTCAATTCTAGGATCATTTAATTTCAAATGGACAAAACCTAATTTCCTTATATCTATTCATCCATTTTTGTGATTCTATACAACTATGACCTTCTATAAGATTTCATCTTATACGCAGTAGATAATAATTCTTTACACACTTTTACACTCAAAAATTATATTTTTACTTAGAGATTCATGGGAACTTCTTTCCTTTACACCCATTGATGATATGCATGAAAAATTTATACCCCTATTTTTTCATCCTATTTTTTCATCTTATTGCATTATTTTTCCCTAGTCAATTTATAGTCTCCATTTGGATTCCCTAAAATATTGCATGTCAATTACAAAAATCCTCAATGAGTTTTGTTATTTTTGTGCTTAAAATCTTCCTATATTTATCATAAAGATATATTTCATGCACTATATGCTTTAGGAAAAAATTAAAAACTTGAAATCCAGCTTTACCTTTATTATGGGCCACATTCTATTTATGTTCACATATTTCTACATGTATCTCTAGAATTGTAGTGCCCACATTTTTATAGCTCCAGTTATCTGTTGGTTCCTTTATTTCTAGACATGTTTTGATTGAGACTCTGATAGACGTTGGACATTTTACTATGATATTTTATTCTCTTGGACATTATGGCATTTTGGGCGCGTAGCGCCAATTGGATTAGATTCATATACTGATATATTTTGTATGATGTGATGACACTAACAGGGTTATATGATAGACTTATCAGTTAGATATTAGTCTCTTGTGGTTAATTTGATTGATGATATAGTGTTTTGGATTTAATGATGGTGATTTTCATGCTAACCTAAGTGTATGTCGTTACAATTTTATGTGTGGATGATTCATGGCAAACTATGTGGATAATTGGATGCATTGCACTATCAATTGTAAATTATGTTCAGACATTATAAGTTTGATTGATATTGTGATGTATAGATGATGTTTACTATATTGGACAGGTGCGGTTAATGTGTGCAATGAGTGTGCAGGTGACAGGTATAGGAGAGCATGGGTTTCAGGGCAGCTACGCAATTGTGCACAAGCGGCCCACGGGCTGAGTCCTAACCATGCTAAATGTTTGAGGCCTTAGATTAGATGTATTTAATTGGGCACCATGGGTGAACCCTCATTTTGTAATGTAATTATGTCTTGTAAAATTAATTAGGTTTAGGATGTGTTTGTATTAAGTAAACTAGCTTAGGGGTTAATAATCTTATCTTAAGTTAAGTGTTGGTTTTGGGAAAGTGTGTGTGTGTTGGTAGAAGGGATTGGGGACCACATGTGAACCTTGGGTGGACCCCACACCCTCTACCCATGTGCCCAAGCATGCCAAACCCGAAATTGGGTTATTTTGGGTAATTTTAGGGACCCCTTTTGAGTTTGGGGGTTCCCTTAGCATGAAAATGGGCCCTTGGACCCTACCTAATAGGTAGGGGGCCTATTTCCAAGGTTTGGAGGGAGTTTCCCTCCCATTTAGCCCTCTTTAGTCACCATCCATGTAAGATGGTTGGGTTGTGTGAAATTGTTAAAAGTTGCTCCACTTTGTTTTATTTTAGTTTTTAGTATTTTGGGTGAAAAGGGATAAAAGGTGAGTTTACTCTTACTTATTTTGTTTTTGGAATCTTTGACTCTTGAGAGGAGAGGGGGTGACACTTGTCACTTTCCCATTGGTGAGGAAACTTTTGGGTTCCTCTTTTTATTCTTCCTCATGTGGGAAGAATGGGTCTTCTTGGTTCATTTTTTTGGAGCACTTGGAGAATTTTGGGAGCTTGGAAGGGAGCTTGGACAAAGGGGAAAAGCTTAGAGTCTTGGAAAGCATTTTAGAGGTAGGGTTCTTAACCTTCTTCTTCTTAGTTGTGCTTATCTTGTATGTATGCTTGATCAATGAAATAATGTGTGTGAAATATGTGTTGAGAAGTGTATGATGAATGTAGTTGTTTGTTCTTGTGGTATTTTCTTGTTTTCTCTCCACCATCATTTGGATTGATGGTTTTTGGAGAATGTAGGGGAAGAGAGAGGGATTTCCCTCTCAAACCTCATGGTTGTAGGTCAAGCCATGAAGGTCCCTTCTCATCCCCTCATAGGGTTTGAGGTGGGAGAAAGGCTCATGTGGCTTGGACCTTTCCCCATTCTTCGTGAGGAAACCCTTTGGGTTTGAAAATCCTCCCAAGAAGGATTTCTATAGCTTAAGGAGGAATAAGGAGGATGTATGATTAGGAGGTATAAGGAGTTTTTATATATGTGTATTTATTGGTGCTCCTATGGTTGGACACCTTGATTTGGGCATCCTTCTTCCTCTCTTCCCCCTTGTGAGGTTGATCTTATTCTCCTCATGTTGTGTTTTTTTCATTATATAGTAGGTCTAAGTGGTTGAATGGTCTTATGTTTTCTCTTGTTGTGTGTTTAATCCCCATTACTTGTGCACATTGTGGAAGCTAGTTCCTCTCTCCCATGGGCTTGGGGGAGGCTAGCATGACTTCCAACCATGGAAAGGCATGTGATGATGCCTATTGGTTGGGTGGTAAACAAGCCATGTTTTCTCTTGGAGTTGGATTCTTGTAGGAGTATTGGAGTTGGAGCTCAAGTTGGAGATAGTAGAGCCTCTTGTCATCTTGGACTTACTCATCTTTTGTGGGCATTACCTTCATTTTGTAAATAAATGTAGCTTTGTGAAAGTCTTATACTCTTGTAAATATCCATTATTGTACTTATTGCTTCTTATAAACTTTAGTCATTCCTAAGGAAGTTTTTACTTTATGGTTGCAAGAATTTTGTAAGATTATCGTATTGAAATCATAATGGAACTATGAGTTTCTCTTTATTTCAATGTCTTCATTTGGAAGAATTTGTTGATGAGAATTATGCAAAATATATAGTCATGAAATATACATTTGAAATATTTAGTTGTGCATTACATACAAAATCTACAAAATTTAGTGTGCTTGCTTGTCATTTTATTTCAAAAAAATATGGCACTACAAGAATTGGTTTAATGTAAAAGGTAAGATTATTTTTGTGGATGGAGGATTTCATGTCCACTTAGGATGCTCCTACATCAAACTTCCTAGGTGTTAAATATTGTGAGCTAATGCTCACATTTTGAAATCTTTCAGAAAATGACCATAGTATCTAATCTCTATAAGAATCAACCATAATCCATTTTATTCTACATGATTCATCCACTTTAAAAAGTATTCCCTATACTCTTTTATGCATGTCCTCTTTGTCACTCTAAATTCTAAAATATCCTTTATCTCTTTCTTTGCCACTTTCTTTGTTGAATCAATTATCTATGATACTAAATCTCCTTCCTCACCATCATCATCTTGACCTTCATGGTATTTATAAAAGATTTTTATATTTAATATGGGTGATATATGCATGCCTTCACGTAATTCAATTTGATTTTTTTATATGTACCTTATGGAAACTTTCCTTGCAAAAATTGTTCCTACGCATAACCTCCAACTTTGGATTCATTTGTTTATGTCTTGCATTTGTATAATCCTTGTATTACAAGCTATATTTCTCCAAATTCCTTCATACCTCTTATTTTATCTCATACATGAAATATTAATATTATTATTGTTTTTTGTCTTTTCTTTCATTAGTCTAATTTTCCTTATTTCTTTATCTCCCTTTTGGTTACTTTCATGTACATGATTTAGAAATGTGTCTTCCTCTAAATTTATTCACTGAATTGTTATACACAAATTTTTCTTCGTATCCTATTGCTTTGGCTTATCACCAATCAAACATCTCAGCAATGTTTCCCAAGTTTCTATTTATGTATCTATTTTCCCTTCAATCAAGGAATGATATTCTTAGCTAAAATTCAGCCTTATTCCCAACTTATTTCATAAGGTTCACTTAAAATGGCCCAAAACCTTGGTGCCTCTCGTGACAAAATGTTGTGTGAAAATTCATGAAATCTTACCACCTCTCTAAATAAAAAAATATTTGTGCTCTTTAGATCACTTACTTTCCTAAATGCAACAAAGTTTTCAATCTTTGAAATTTTTTTAACTACAACAAAAATGGAATTTTTCCCTTTCTTCTCTAAGATTCAAACGCAAAATCTATTATTATTGTTATAATTCAAATTTTCATTGTTAACTATGTTGGGTTTCTTGTCCTTATTTTTGGTGACATGTATGGTGTCATTGTGGTTATAGTTCAATACCTTAGATCCATGATTTTTATTTTGAATATTATTTTGATAAAATCCATTATTTTGGTTGGGAGTCATCAATTTCCCATTTGGGCCATATGTGTTATTTTCACTATCAATGGCCTCATGATCAATTAATAAATAACCTTATAAAACCTTTTTATAAGTGCAAAATGGAAAATTTTGAACCTATTCCTTATTTTTTATTAATCGAATGTAGGAAAAGGTCACAAAATTCCCTTTAGTCCATATTGGGATCACTAGAAAAAGAATAAAGAAATTTCCACCATCTTGATATGAAATGGGAAGCTGACTCATTTGTTTCTTGTTTGATATGTAGGAATTTTCTTATTCATATTCGTAATAACTTCTTCATATCAAATGTCTTGAATTTGTTTGCAATGATTTGTTTAAAATAATGTATTGAGACCTAAGGTATTTATTGTACCATTTCAAGACCTAAACCTTCCAAAATTTTGACGAATATATTAGCTACTACAACATACCAAGTAAGTAATTCCCTAACCAAATTAGCATACATCTTAATATGGGCATTGGAATTTCTTTCCCTTTAAATTTTGGAAGGTGTAGAAATGACTAAGGAAACATGACACTCTTGACTATGTAGTCTAGTGGTTCTTTAAGATACTTCACATAAGTACTCATTGGGTAGGATTTTACCATAGATATTTCTAGATAAGTAGGTGGTGGAGGTGGAATTTAAAATATACTTAGATATGGCGTACCAAGAACATATGGAGCTCTATGGAATTATGAATATTGACCGGGGAAACATGTAACTATCTGGTTGTGTAGATTTGGAATACATATACACATAATGAGGAATAATGTTCAAGAAGGTATTTGGTTATGAACACCAACCACAATATTATTCAATATTTATTTATTGTTATAAAAGGATCCTCACATAGATTTTATATATAAGTGATGAGAACCCATGTCTAATGTTCCCTCTCCTATGAGATGATCTCTACAATTTATATGTGTTTAATATCTAGGTTGCGTATATAATGATGTATGTTGAACATATTAAGTGGGAGTTTTATTTGGACTATTGATGTCATATCCCACACTTTGACACACTAATTGAGTAGTTTGAAAGGGGTGAGAAGTCTTTAATTATTGAGTGTGCTCAATTAAAGTTGAGATGAGATCATTAGTGAGGATTGAGGTTTCTTACTATGGTCATGGTTGACATTTTTCTTAATAGTGGAAGAGTGATACCCCTTTATAATTTTTTAGGATTTACACTCATGATTTTATGAACCTAGTTAGGCTCGGTTACATAGGTGATCATGTATTGTCATTTAATAAGGTAGTGTGTGTAAGATTACAACCCCTCTATCAAATCATCTATAGCATAAAGTTGACCATAAATTCAGTCAATCCTTGGAAAATGCTCACATCTTAGTATTTACAAAATAATTTGTAGCCTATAAAGGAATTTTTGGTAGTAGTTACTTCCACCAATAAATGTCATGTGTTTCAAACTGTACTAGATTTATCTTGAAAGCTATGAATTTTTCAATATTTTCTATCTAAACACTCGATGAGGGTGTTATAATATAATTAGGAGTTGCATCGCTTTGAATTCTATGAATAATTGTTTGCCCACCCATAGAGAGGAGACTATTGGAGTGCATTTGAGTCTAATAAGATTCAAGACCCAAAATGGGCTTGTCAAACTCTTAACTCCGACATATTTTAGAGGTGTGTAACACATACAAAGTAATAGGAGAGGAATAATGTGGAATAAAAAATTTAATGAAAATGATAATAAAATAGTCCTTTGCATTGGGTTTAATAAGGTTTGTACATTGGAAATTTGACATCGCTAACATGTGCACTTGAATTCTCAAGGTCACATCAAGATAGCAGATGATTAGAATGATTATGTGAATTAGGGTTTGAGTATAGTGATGATAATAATGGATAATAATCAATACTATAAATATTGGATGGCTAATGATTGGGATGAGGTAAATAGTGAATTCTTGGTTAATACACTTGTGATTGTGTAACATTCTCATCTAGGGAAACAAAATTCTATTTAACTCATCTTGAGATATACTACAATCAACGATGATGGAGACATGAATGTATTGATATATTTTAGTTATGTGGAATAGGCTATTTCTTGGTTTCAAAACTCTTGGAAAAATTCTCTTTCAACGCGCTCTTCTCTAAAGAGGTTCATGTAACTATATAGGTGAAGATCAACTAAATGGATTGTGGGTTTCCACCTCTGAGTGGGTGTATATGATCAAACTAAAAAAATAGATCAAATTAATATGCTCATTAATTTCCTTTAATTAGCTAAGTATAATTACGGGAAAGTAGGTAGAGTGATATACCAACATAGATAGTCCTAAGTCTATGTCATCTTCGTATCAATCGATTCCTAAGGGAGTGATGGTAGGTTCAAAACTACTTCTATGATGTTAGTTTTGGACTATAAATGGTAGTGTGTAGGCCCCATATCACGAGTAAATAATGAACAAAAGGAACTAGAGTAAAATCGAGGATGAGTTCGGGTATTATGGATTTCCTAATAGCTAAGTTTTATTTTTTTTGTTTTTCAATTGATTTAACTTACACCAAAATGAAACAATAAAACAAATTTATTTAAACAAAATATTTATATATGATCTGAATTTAATTTAATTTCATTCAATTTCTCATTCAACAAATAAATAAATAAAAATTAAACTTATTTTTCTATGTATTTTTAGAAAATAGATCTTAAATGAAATAAAAAAACTAACAATTAATTAATATTTTTGTGATTTTCAAGTTTATGGGAGTAATAAAATCAATTAAATAGTTAATAGAAAGGAATAATGAAATTAATCTATTGCACATTTTAAAATAAATGAAACTAAACAAAGGGTAACCAGAATAGTCTATTGTGGAATATTAACTAAAGAAAGAACCTTCCTCGTAAATGAATACAATTTCAATTTTTAATACAAAAATCTTACAGGGATTTTTAACCTCAAAATCATAAGGAGAGGAAGCTTATCTTGACAATGTAATATTCTAGAAACCCTTCATATTATCAAATGAAGAAGTTGCAATGTTTATAGACATTGAACAACTATAACAACATCCACGGAAAGTGGATCAAATATACTAACTACGGAAAATATGCAGAAATAGCATATTTCCCCTAACTAATCACATCTAGGAACATTCCAAAGCAGTAAACTAATAATAGTATAGCCCCCACTAATCTAGGGATGTGACAACTAGATAATAGCTAACTAATAGCTAACTAAGTTAAAGTAATTAAATTTAATTACTTTAACATTACAACTTAGTAAATGATGAATTAACCTAAGTTTATTCCTATCATTCCCCCCCCCTCCCTTAATTCATCATGGTCTAAAGTGAATAAGAGATAAAAAAATAAAACAAAATATGTTTACAGAAGGTAAACATTTATTACCACACACATGCTAAAAGAAACCTATTCTAAGGTGAATCAAATGACTTTATCATTCCCCCCTTAATTCACTATGGTCTCTCTAGATCACAAGAATAATTAGATGAAGTTACTTCCTCTAAATGGTATGCAAGAGATGGAATAGGCTCATGAACTGTCTTTGGATGTCTGGAACCTCTTTTAGGTTGGCACGTGTGCTAAAAAAATGAGTAGCTCTAAACATTTTGGAAAACTATGGAGGGCTAGTTATTGGCTCAATAAAACCTCTGTTGGGTTGGCTCGTAGCTTGAAATTGGCACTAGCACAAAAACTACCCTCCATTCACTTTGCTCTAATCTGCAAGGAATACCACTGTTGAGCGATCAATGAAGAATTTGCAAGTCTTTCATCTTTTCCCCCTAAATTTTGAGTGAAAAGTGAAGACAACTAGCTCCATGAGAATGAAAAAGTTTTTGGCACTTTATAATTATAGTGTGATTACAATTTTGTCTCTTCTTCTGTGGAAAAATTCCCTTTTGGGATACATTGTGAGTACAAAATTGTAAAAAAATAAATTGGCTCTTTACCTTTACAAAACTCTAATTTTTGAAATTTTACAATTTTTACAGAACAAATATTATTAAAAACTAGACCAATATGTAGAGTTCACAAAAACACACACTTTAAAAAAATGGCACCTCAAGCTGAGGTACCAGTTGAAAGTTATCAATTTTTTAAAATGCGATTTCAATATCTTTTCGAGCCCTTTTCCAAAAATGGAAAAAAAATTGTCCTAATTTTTTTAGTGAAATCCTAAAATCAATTTTTTTAAAAGAAGATTTAAAAAAATGTAGCATAATAAGGGATTACTTGGCTCGAATGCACGTGGCCTTCATTTCTTCGTCACTTTTAGATATATCCGCCTCCTACATAGCTCTTTATTTTTATTTTATCCTTTGTTTTGTGCGGGTCAGCAGGATCGACAGAGACTTGGGAGATCAATTTGGACACCTTTGCTTGTACTTGTGAAGATCTTCAGCTTGTTGGTTCCAAGTAATGCTTGGGTTGACTAGATCTGAGGCTCCAACTCATGGAGCATGGGTGATCCCAAATAAATCTAAAACTCGCCCAATGTAATGCCCGAATTTATGCAAGTCCACATATTTATGGGCTCGACTATGCTCATAGATAACCAGATAATGCAAAACTCACCCTTTCCTTAAATACACAACTCGGTGAAGAAGAATGCAAGCTCGGTGGATGGCTATTTATGGATCCCAATTCTTTACATAGATCTCGAAACTAGTTGACCTTCAAATACAACAATATACTAAATGTAGCAAAGACTCTAATTTTTTTTATTTTTTTACATATTTTATGTTGTTGCAAATGAATCTATAGAATCAGTAACACTTTTTAAAGAATCTAGGGGTGATGAAGCAAGGCAGGTGCTTCAAACACGCTGGGACATCTATGGTTCCTCCAAGCTCAAACTTGCAGCATATGAACCTTAAACCTTTTGCAACACACTCTCCTTAGAGGATGAGGGATCCTCATAGAGACTGGATCAACCAGCTCTGATACCAAATCTTAACAATGTAATATTCTGGAAACCCTTCATATTATCAAATGAAGAAGCTGCAATGTTTATAGACATTGAACAGATTATAACAACATCCACGGAAAGTGGATCAAATATACTAACTACGGAAAATATGCATAAATAGCATATTTCCCCTAACCAATCACATCTAGGAACATTCGAGAACATTCTAAAGTAGTAAACTATTAATAGTGTAACGGCCAAAAAAATTTCCGTCGAAACCCAAAAACAACCTACGCCAAACTAGGAAAATTATGGGATAATTTTTTTTGTTAAACATACTCCCAAAAATATTCAAATTAATGGTTGTCACATTCTTGTTTCTAAGTTACTTTAAATCAATAATATTAATTTCCTTTTTGATCCCCATTATAATAACATAATAAAACTTTTAATACCTTTTAATAAACTAGGTTAGTCTAAGGCATGGTTTAGTTCCCCTAAATTTTATTGTGATAAAATTTAATTTCCACCATAGTTAAACTTGCAAAAATTAATCCCAAGGGTAAAGTGGTATATTTAATTAAATAATAAGGTTCTATTATACCCGAAAGGGGTCAAAGTTGACGATAAATTAAAATGTCTCTAAAAGACATTTGGTTTAGAAAAGTAATAACACCCATCCCTTTTACACTTAATTAAGTGGTGCAACTTAAATCCTACCCATGCATTTAAAAATTTGAATTTCTATCACCCACTTCCCACCTACTTTTTTAGGGATGAATATCATCCATAGGATGGATTCATTTGGGACCCTTGGATTTTGAAATCCATCTAACCCTAAGTTTTCTTACGAAAGGCTTTTTTCTTTTGTTCAATTTTTTTTTTTTTTTTTGCAGATTGGTGGAGGAGGACGAGGAAGCCATGGAAGGAAACCTCAATCTCAAGAAGGATGCACATCCTCTCTTTTATTTTATTTTTGGATCCATTTACATCCTCTCCTTAGGGTTCCACTATATATTTTTATTTTATTTATCTCATTATTTAAATATTTCCCAAATGGGCAGATGCGTTTTTCCCCATTTTAGAGAAATGGTTAAAAAAGTGTGATTGTATTTTTTTGGGTAGAAGAATATATATCCTCAACTCCACCTCGCAAGTCAAACCTCAACCCCAATGCACAATAAATTGGTGGTTGAGAGGAATGACAAACCTCTTTTACACACAATCCCAACCCACACCGCCTAAGGACAAACTTTAAAACCTATGTAAGAAAAGTGCAATGAATACCGCTTCTTTTCTTTAAAAACAATTAATTGGGTCTATGTTTTACCCCCCAATCCATAGGTAGGGTTGGTATAATTAATTAAGAGTTATGGCACAAACTTAGCTTGTTCCACAAGCCTCCAAAATTGGCCCTTAAGGTCAAATCCGAATTTCTAAGGTAAGATAGAGTGTACAACACACAAGTTATTTACACTCAACTTAAAAACACATAGACCAAAGCACCAACTAATCTAATAAATGAATTCTTTTGTCACATCAATAATTAGATTAGTAGCATGATTAATTTAATAATCTAGACACATAAATCAATTAATGATAAAAGGAAATTACATCATAATTAAAATCACATACTCCAAAATTAAATAAAGGAAAAGAAAATAACAATAAACACAAACCCTTGGTCACAATTAGAGGTCATCCCCCCATGGGGACCTCCTAACAAAAAAACAAAATAACAACATTCCACAAGTTTCCATGGTGACCATTGTCATATCTACCTAGTATTTTGTTGTAGTTGGTCTCCAATCCCCTTTGATTGTTTATATATAATTACCTACAAAAATCACATAATAACTCCTTCGACCTTGTGTCCATATCAAAACATCCAAGATAAGATATATGCATACAAATCAATAATAATCCATACATAAATTGAATCATCATCTAGACCAGCAATGTTATTATGAAAAATTATAACAACATCTCAATTCTATATTTCATCAATACTAATAAGATCACAAGATTAGTTCAATTGCTAAATCCTACACAATATGACGAGAACGAAGAATGTCATAAATATATAAATATGTAAAAACACATCATCATTAATATAAAATGTCTCTCTAACAATCCACACAAAACATACTATGAATCGAAATCCATCAATAGTCAAAATATCCCTATCATATAACATCATGCTAAGCCAAAATGATACAATAATATCCATGTATATAGTCTGCGAGTAGTAGAAATCAAAATATAATAAGTGGCAAAGGGAAGTGGGCACTATATACCCCTCCCTTTAGACTCAACTTCCTCTTGGAAGTCATTGAATAGGTGTGGAAACTAGACTCGTAAAAATAAAACATCCTCCCATGTAATGTAAGTCTCATAATACTTGTCCCATTGACTCATACACTGCTCAATCTCTTTGCCTAAAATACCAAGGGTCTTGTACTCTAAAACATGGTTAGGCTCCAACATCACCTACCCCGATCTTGCACCTACAATGAGGTCTAATCTAATACATGAGAAGGATCTACAATGTATCTCCTGAGTATAGAAAGATGAAATACATCATGGATGAAAGAGTAGCGAGGTGGAAATGCTAAACAATAGGCCAAAGGACCTATATGCTCTAAGATATCAAAGGGACCCACAAATCTAGGAGCAAGCTTATAGCATTTTCCGTAATGATAGGACTTTTATGTGTCCCGACACAAAGAAACATGTTCGTACCCACCTCAAAACTATGATCTATCCTATGTTGATGCGCATACTTCTTCCGCTTTCAAAACCATGTCCTCCTACCTATACTAACTCGGTGGTGTCCCGCACTCTCGCCATACAATTCCTTAAAATGAGCCATGCCTATCAAAATCAAAACTATTATTGTACGAAAACTCCACTAGATACAAGTACTTATCCCACCTTGACTGATGGTCCATGACGTACAATCCAAGCATGTCCTCCAAGATCCGATTCACCTACTCTATTTATCCATCTATCTTCCGGTGATAAGTTGTACTAAAGTTAATCTTTGTCCCAAAGCATACTCCATGGTAGTCCATAAGTGTACAAGGGATCGGATTCACAAATGATCTTCGGTAGAATCTCGTGCAATCTAACAATATCATCAAGGTATACTCGTGCCACCGCACTAGGTGTGTACGTGGTCTTCACCGGAGAAAAGTTAGCCACTTTCATCAATTTATCTACCGTGTCCATGATGACGCTGTGGTGGTACCTTGACATCGGTAACCCAACTATGAAATCTATGGAAATGGTGTCCCATTTCCACTCTGATATGGTGTGAGGGAAGAGAAGGCCAACTAGATGCTGATGCTTGACCTTCACCTTCTAACATTGTAAACAACGTGACACAAATTGATCCACGTCTCTCTCGTAATCCCTCCTATGGTACAAATTTATCAAGGTGGCATGCATCTTGTTAACCTCGAGATGGGCTGAATAATGTGCACGATGAGCCTATGTCAAAATTTCATGTCTCACGCCTATGTCTCTAGGAATATATATCCTACCTCTTTTCTTGAGAAGGCCATCTATCTCTAATGAAAATCCATCAAATCTCCCCTCAAGGGGCCTCTTAGACTCAATCTCTTCTTTGGCTGCAAGGTAGAAGTTTTTCGTGAGGAAGTTGTTGTAAAATCCTACTCCTTAAATTTGTACCCACTGAAGTAGCCATAACCACATGTCTCTGCCAACTCATGGAATCTGCAACCACATTATCCTTCCCGTTCACATGCTCTATCTCCATGTCATACTCATAAAGAAACTCCATTCAATGCCACTGATGAGTGTTGAGATTGGGCTATGTGAAGAGGTGGCAAAGACTCAAGTGATCAGTCCTGAGTGTAAATCTCCTACCAAGAAGGAAATATCTCCACCGTACTGCAAGGCATGCACAACTACCGCAAGCTCAAGGTTATGAGTCACATAATTGATCTCATAATATTTGATTTTGTGAGACTTAAAAATAACCAATCATCCCTCCTACATCAACACACCTCCAAGTCATGCAAAAAAACATCTCAGCAAAAGAAGAACTCACCCCGAGGATCTAGTCTGCAAGAATAGAAGTTCTCGTCAGATTTCCTTTAGTGTCCTCAAGGCCTACTCACATCTATCTCGACCATAAAAACTTCTTCCTTTTTTACTAAAGGGAAGTGATGGGGTGCATAAACCGAGCAAGTTCTTATATAAATATCTTGTAATATCCTCGCCAAACCCATGAAATTTCACACCTCAATTACACTAGTGGGTGTTTCCACTCCATGATGGATCTAATCTTGGAACGATCAATTCCAATACCTTCCCGAAATTATGTGACCCAAATACTACACCTCGGGAAAATAATGCACACTTCTCCAGGTTCCCATAAATTTGTTGCTCACGAAGACACCGTAGAATCTGGTGAAGGTGTTCTCATGCTCCTCACGTGTACGTGAGTATATTATAATTTCATCAAGAAAAATGATCAAGAGGTGATCCAAAATTTATGGAATACCCCATTCATCAAGATCATGAACACTACGGGGGCATTCATCAAACCAAAAGGCACTACTATGAACTCGTAGTGGTCATATCTCATACGGAAAGTTGTCTTATGAATATCTACCTCTTTCATCCTTAGCTGATGATATCCAGACTTAAGATCTATCTTGGTAAATAATTTTTCCTCCATCTTATCAAATAAATCATCAATTCCTCGAAGGGGGTAACGATTCTTAATCGTTACTTTGTTCAAATAATGATAATCAATACACAAACGTAGAGATCCATCCTTATTATTAACAAAATCATCGGTGCACCCCAAGGGGATACACTAGGACGGATTAGGCCTTTCTCCAAAAGGCCCTCAAGCTACAACTTGAGCTCACGAGCTCAGGGGTAGTCATCCGATAAGGTTCTCATGAGATAGACTCGCTCCCCGGAACCAAATCTATGTGAAAATCTATCTCACGTGGGGAGGTAACCCCGGTAGCTCCCCTAGAAAGACATTAGAAAAATATCTCAAGATGTGATGGTCATCAAGAGATGGCCCACTAGACTCATCCTGATATCTTTCACTAATAGTGACAAAGATACAACTAGAAACCTCGATGCACACACCACTTAAGATGCATAGTAGAAATAGTGTGGATAGATATAATAGTGAGATGGTCATAGCTTCAGGATCTCCCTGATATGGTCTACAACTGATGACCTGCCGAACCTTAGGTCTCTCTACATGCTCCTCCCTCGCCTAGGGCTCTAAGATCTATCTCTATGTCCTGAAATCCTATCTCCATGTCCCCTCTGAGGTGACTCCACTCTAGCTGACTCCACACAGGAGTTCTCTACCCTATGCTCATCGTTGTGTCAATGAGATGCATGAGCCTCAACTAATGGCTCTCTATCCTATCTAGTAAGTTGTCCTCCTAAGGATCCTCCATGTATTATGGAATTGACGTCCCAAGCGTCTATAATATCTCGAGATAAAATGGTCATTCATTTCAAGATAATATAGAGGTGGAAAGTCTAGGTATACGTGCAAGAACCCCTCGTCTATTTTGTGCTTCCTTCATAGACCAAGGCAAGAGTTAGTTCATCATTCTAGGTTTTGTTTCAATTTTCAAATTTGTTACATTATACAAATATCATACAATGTTGTTTTCTAGGTTTTGAGTTGCACTAGGTTTAATGTTCAAGTTTCATGTTTTCAAGTGTGCCCAAGGGTCCAAACTTTGAACCCATGGCTTTGATACTAAGTGTAATGCCCACAAATTATTTTGAACGAAACCCAATAACAACCTAGGTCAAACTATAAATATTATGGGATATTTTTTTGTTAAACATACTCGAAAAAATATTTGAATTAACGGTTGTCATAATCTTGTTTCTAAGTTACTTTAAATCAATAATATTAATTTCCTTTTTGATCCCCATTATAATAAAATAATAAAACTCTCAATACCTTTTAATAAACTTAGTTAGTCTAAGGCATGGTTTAGGTTCCCTAAATTTTGTTTTAATAAAATTTAATTTCCACCATAGTTAAACTTGCACAAATTAATCCCAAGGGTAAAGTGGTCTATTTAATTAAATAATAAGGTTCTATTATACCCACAAAGGGGTCAAAGTTGACATTAAATTAAAATGTCTCTAAAAGACATTTGGGTTAGAAAAGTGATAACACCCATCCCTTTTACACTTAATTAAGTGGCCCCACTTAAATCCTACCCATGCATTTTAAAATTTGAATTTCTCTCACCCACTTCCCACCTAATTTTTGTAGGGATGAATCTCATCCATTGGATGGATTCATTTAGGGCCCTTGGATTTGGAAATCCATCTAACCCTAAGTTTTCTTATGAAAGGCTTCTTTCTCTTTTATTTGACTTATTATTTCTTCTTTTATTTTTGCAGATTGGTGGAGGAGGAGGAGGAAGCCATGGGAGGAAACCTCAAGCTCAAGAAGGATGCACATCCTCTCTTTTATTTTTTTTATCCATTTACACCCTCTCTTATGGTTTTAATTTATTTTGTTTATTTGATTTATCTCATTATTTAAATATTTCCCAAATGGGCATATGGGTTTTGCCCCATTTTAGAGAAATGGTTTAAAAAAGGGTGATTGTATTTTCTTGGCTAGAAGAACACACACACACACACACACACACACACACACACACACACACATGAAAGAGGTTCGGATGCGGTTCGAAGTTTCACACACTGCAAGGACATGGTGCGTAGGTTTTAATTTGGAGAAAATTTGTTGGGTTAGGAGGAGGGTCACAGAAGCCAGCCCCCATCCCCCATCCCATTTATTAATGGGGTGGGTGTGGGGTCTGTTACCCTCTCCCCAACCCTTTTCCCTTAAGATAATATACAGGCCATAGCCTACCTTATTCGACCAACAAATTTTCTATTTGTTTTTTCTTTGATTAATAGTTTTCGGTTATCAAGAATACGTTTAACATATAATATATATATATATATATATATATATATATATATATATATATATATATATATATATATATATATATATATATATATATATATATAGAATATAACCATTTTACTTTTAACATTAGAATTAATAGTATTTCAATCTTAACACTATTATCAATAAATATTACTATTCACATTCTTAATAGTATTAATTAAAATAATAATAATCTTATACTTAGAATTTCTTTTGTAATTTAATAATAAAATATAGAAATAGAAAAAAAAGGGGAACTATATCCATTTCCCTTATAAATTTATAACAAACTTACAATGAAATTATACAACCTAATGAGACTAAGGTTAAATCATAAACATACATTTTCTTTTTCTTTACTCCATTAGATTTAAAAGGAAATATGATACATTTGTTTGAAAACCAACTAATCAAAGAAATTTTGAAAACTTTTCCATAGCCACATATGATTTTTAAACTTTTCTTACTCAAAGAATAAACAAATGAAATCTACTAGCCATCAAATGTAAGTATATCAATAAGAATGAATCTTTTCTTTTACCAAAACAAGTTTACAATCATTCCCACAAGCAATTTATACAAGATTTCTCATAGTTTTAAAATAAGAACTACACACCTATGTGAGACAACAAGCTAAAAAAATGAGGACTAAGTTGTTTCCTTTTCAACCACATTTCCATTTCATCAATCTTGTTTCTCTAAAATTGTCTTTCTTTCCCATATGCATGACAATCTTAATAAGAATTATTCATTGCAACTTTTCTTTCAAAAATAATAAAATAATCTTCCACTTGAAGTGGGAATTTTTACAAGAAGGTAACTATAATGAAATATTTCTTAGTCTTCTATAAGTTCTCAAAGTTTAAAATCTCCAACAAGGCTCCATATTTTGTTCACTTGATCACAACAAAAAAAATGGGAGAGAGGCAACACTCTCCACCCAACCGAAACTCCAATGACAAGAAGAAGCAATTCTCCTCATTTGCCCCCGAGAGCCAACCACAAGGCAATAAGGGATTGATCCAACACATGGAAACTCTACAATGCTTCCACAATATAACAAAAAATTTCACAACCATTTCAAGCAAATTCAACACAAGAAAAAGAACACAATAGTACAATGTCACAATATACACAAGGCTTGAATGGCAAGCCAATCGACTAAGGATCTATGGGGAGATCACTTATGCCTCCCAATGGGGATAGGTGCCAACCTTAAAACCCTCCAATATATATCTCAAAACCCCTACACAACTCTTATGCCTCCCTCAAGACTCTCTTATGTCTCCCACATTCTCTTATGCCTCCCTACAATCTCTTATGTCTCCCTCATAAAATAAAATAAAGTAAGAAATGCAAGAATTTTCTTGTCTAAGGTGGGTTACCCAACCTAACTCCCTCAAAAACATGAAATAAACTCTTATGCCTCCCTACATATAAGATCCCCATATCCTCCTCCTACATCATACTTAGGAAATCTACCCAAGGACCCAACAAGTATACCAAAACACTCAATAACATACACATATACACAAGTAAAATAAAAAAATAAAACAAGAGTATAGCTCCTACCTTTCCATGGTAGAGCTTGATCTAAGAGTCACACACCAAGATCCTTCAAGCTTAATCTATCACAAACAATCTCCAAAAAAATCCACAAGCACTCCAAAATCCTCCAACTCCAAAATATAAGAGCACCAAAAGAAATGAAGTAACCCCCAAACAAACAAAAGAACTTGAATAAATAGAAAAGGGAGAGAGAAGGGTGAGGTGGATCCATGTAGGATTCCACATCACTCATCCTCAACTCCACCTCACAAGTCAAACCTCAAGCCCAATGCACAATCAATTGGTGGTTAAGAGGAATAACAAACCTCTTACAGACACAATCTCAACCCACACCCCCTAAGGACAATTTAAAACCCACGTAAGAAAAGTGCAATGAATTCCGCTTATTGTCTTACGAAAAACTTAATGGGGTCTATTTTTGACCTTCCAATCCATATGTAGGATTGGTATAAGAAAGTAAGAAGTGTGGACAAGCTTTAGCTTGTCACACAAGCCTCCAAATTTGTCCCTTAAGGCCAAATCCAAATTTCTATGGTAAGATAGAGTGTACAACAATCAAGTTACATACACTCAACTTTAAAATGCATAGAACAAAGTACCAACTAATCTAATAAATGAATTTTTAGTCACATCCATAATTAGTTTAGTAACATGATTAATTTACTAATCTAGACACAAATCAATTAATGTTAAAAAAAATTACATACTCTAAAATTAAATAAAAGAAAAAAAAATAACACACAAAACTCTTGGTCACAATTGGAGGTCATGCCCCTCATGGGAACCTCCTAGCAACGAAAAAAAACCAACAACATTCCATAAGTTTCCATGGTGACCATTGTCATATCCACCTAGTATTCCGCTGTGGTTGGTCTCCAATCCCCTTTGATTGTTGTGATATAATTACCTGCAAAAATCACACAATACCTCCTTCGGCCTCATGGCCATATCAAAACATCCAAGATAAGATATATGCATAAAAATCAATAATCATCCATATATAAATTGAATCATCATCCAGACCAACAATGTTATTATTTAAAAATTCTAATAACATCTCAATTCTATATTTCATCAATACCAATAAGATCACAAGATTAGTTTAACTACTAAATCCTACTTAATATGATGAGAATGTTGAATGTCAGAAATATATAAATATGTCAACAACACATCATCATCAATATAAAATGTCTCTCTAAGAATCCACACAAAATATACTATAAATCGAAATCCATCAATACTCAAAATATCTCTATCATCTAATATCATGGTAAGCCAAAATGATATAATAATATCCATGTATATATAGTCTAAAGTAATCAAAATCACAAAATAATAAATGTCGAAGGGAAGTGGGTACTACAAATAGTATAGCCCGACTAATTTAAGGATGTGACAACTAGATAATAGCTAACTAACAGCTAACTAAGTTAAAGTAATTAAATTTAATTACTTTAACATTACAACTTAGTAAATGATGAATTAACCTAAATTTATTCCTAACATCTTATATCAAAATATTTTCCCTTAAACCTGATCTAACTATCCATAGAAAAATTCCTTTTCAAATGCAAGATAAAGATTTAAATTATTTTTCCCCACTTCCAACATTCCCCAAACAAATATGTTGGAGAAAAAGTTGGGAGTCAATCATCATAAGTGAGGATTTATCATGAAAAAATGTATTATATCCTTTCTAACTTAGTGTGGATGAAAAGAAAATTCTACAGGCATGAAGAAATCAAATTAAAGAATCTTTAAAAGATCCTTGTTAACAATTTATATTCTAAAACAAAAGAAACCAAATACATCCCAAACCTCATCATTATATTAGTTTGGCAACTTTGTTCCAAATCGTTGTGACGATTTATTATCTCCTCAAAAAGGCTACTTCCTTCAATGTGTAGAATTCAATGTGAATTCAATAAGAAATTGAAAGTCTAAAGAAAATAAATAGTTGAAATGTGGTGAAGGTAGATTTAAAACAAGAACTAGTTGTTTGCAACAAAACTCTCGTAAAAACAACATAACCACACTTAAAAATAAAAAATCCAACCCATGAAGAAATTGGAGGTGGGCTATTTGATGGTTTCACGAACTGAAGATGAATAATTTACTCTATCTTTTGATGGGATGACTCATCTAATCAAAGAAATTAACAGGATAAATATAGAAAATCACAATGGGCAAGAGGAGATGATTTCAATGACCCTTAAATTAGTATATTTTACAAAGTAATCCGGATGGAAATTAAGTTGTAAGTTTTACTAAATAACAAAACATGTGCTTTTAAAATTCATGCAAACATGGGCAAAACTGTTGGTGAAGCTAGACCAATGGTTGCACAATTTTTGTGAAATTTGTGCAACTAGAAGTCAATCTTGACTAGTGGTTTTGCTACCATCGATTAATTATCATTTTTCAAAACATAAATCATAATTTGGAATATTTGGGAGAAAAAGGAGACATAAGCACTTTAAGAAGAGATAGGCGAGACCTAAATTTCATTATGTCTTAGAGAGAACTTTATCATCATTGGAGAAAAACATTCTTTTTGTTACACCATATAATTTAGGGTGCATACAAGTCCTACGGAATGTATGAATTTTAAAATGTTCCTCTTCTAAAACACAAATAGTGAAGAAGTAGAAGAACAAGAAAGGTTTGTTAAGCTAAATTCAAGCCTACAATAGGGCTTTGATATTTTTAAAGATAACTTTGTGCTTATGGCTGTAGAAATATATTTCATGTATCCATTTGATACATAATTTATTTTATATGTTTAATAAAGAAATGACCTTAAAGTTCGGTTGAATAGAAAGCATATATTTTCATAGGAAATGGGATAACCCATTCAAAAAAATATAGAATAAAATATAAATGAATCTAATTCGTTCATGCATAGGAAATGTGGTATCAACATAAGGGGAATATTTTGATATATGGTAATATGAAAATATTAAATTGGATAACAATCATTGTTATCCAAAATTCACCCCCCCTGAGGTAATTTTGATAACATACATCAGAGTTTTTCAATTCCAAGCAAGTAGATTGATTCAGGAGAAATCAAGAAAAATGGCTAAGTCCTAGTCCAGCAGTCCTTGGGACAGGTTGGGACGTCAGGGCGCGAATCGGCCGAAAAGCCTCCAGGCGGTCCACACAGCAATTAGAACAGTCGGGACACCGGGACGCGCAGGGCACGAAAAGCTGAATCGGCCGGAAAAATGAGAAAAATTTGCCTAAGTCTCACTTCGCTCCGTCCGAGACAGTTGGGACAAGAGTACATGAAGGACGCGAACTGCCCGGTTCGGCCGAAACAAGAAACTTTCGTATGGGACATTTGGGACAAAGGGACACGTGGGACGTGAAAAGCCGAAGGAGCCGAGAGCCAATCAAATCTTGCCACGTGTCTTCAATGTAAAGAGGGACAGGGAATCCTGAATCAGGTGGATCAGAGAAATTTGTCCCAGAAGGTTTGGGACATCCAGGCCAAAAATACGCAAGGGACACGAAGACCCGGAAAAGCCGCCAACGAATCAGAACATGCCACGTGTCCTAAGGAGTAGAGGAGTTCGGAGCTTAGGGAGGGTTTTGGAAATTTTGACAAAGTCTTGGGCCAAAAGATTAAAAGACAAGGATGATCCCACGCCTCGTCCTCCAACCAGATCACACCACGTGTCCCAAATGGCAGGGGCGCGGGGAAAAAATGCAAAATTTCCCAAAGTGATAAAAATGTCAAAATTTCAAAGGGAAACCCACGGAAAGGTGGAGGAGAGAGAATTTCTCATCCGATCAATGCCCGACACGTGTCATCCAGTGGCGAGCGGGAATAAATTCAAAATCTGTTTTTGCTGTTTTTCCTAAAATCTTCGATCGCCATATCTTTCGATCCAGAGCTCGGATTCTTGCGTTCTTTATATCAATGGAAAGTGGTGAAATTCTCTCGCATAATTCTGGGATCAATCTTGTATTTTGGTGTAGTTTGGAGAGATAAAATCAAGAAAACGTCTCTTATGTGTGGTAATGCCAGAATCGACGTTTCAACAACCAAATTTTAATGCAATGATAGTTCGTTGTTTTTGCTAGACAAAGGCGCCGTTTTCCAGGATTCACCACTTCGCCGTAATAAGATGAGTTAAATGCAACCTAGAATTGGTTGGAGTAGATCTGACTTTCCTCTCTCTTCCCTCTCTCATTCTTGCTATATATTGTAAAGAGGGGCTTTTTAAAAGGTCGGAACATTTCTGTTTTGCTCCTCCCTTCTTCTCTTTATCAGCGAATTTGTGGAGTTCGAACCTCCCATTTGAAACTGTAATGTGACTCTTCCTCTTGGCATTTTGTAGTGTATTGTATCAATCTTTGGAGCAAGTAATGCATGTCTGTGGATGATTCTCAACCCTCTCTCGTGTTCATTTGCATCCTCCCGATCTTTCACTGTGAATTTTGTTATCTGTGCATGATCTTGCATCACATTTGAATGGTCTGTGTTCATTGGCAAGATAGATGTTCTTCATTCCTCATTGCATCACCTCTATTAGCTTAGGTTTATTTTTTACGCATCTTCTTACCCTGTCTCCTTGGCAAGTTAGATTAGATTTTGAGTGAACCCTCTGCGTTTTTGTGTGCATCTAAACAGAGGAATAGGAACTAGCCTTCTTTGGAGATTCCTTTCTCATTTTTACAGTCCCACACTGGAGAAAGGATTCAATGTTGTGCAATCACACCGGATGCTTGAACATCAACTTAGAAAACTGATTTGCATCCGGGGTGCTTGTGATTTTGCACTAACAGCTTTTGCACGCCACTTAGTGGGACCAGAGGTCTCATTTTTATTGCAGAAAAGTTGATGTGCATCTCGCTGCAATTTTCTTACTTGAAAAGAGCTATTATTTGCATATCCGGTGACTCCAAAGGGATGAATCAATTGGTTTCAGCAAAGCAGGCCTGAAAACTCATGAGAAGAGTCACCACAAGGTCAAGAGCTAGAGAAGAAGAAGTGATGTTTGAATACTTGCGCTATCTCCAAGAAGAAGGAAAAGAGGAAGAAGGATTCAAAGGTCTCCATCTCCACCAAACAAACTCTCTCAACTCCTCCACTGACAGGCCTTTCATTCAAGATACAAGGGTTTTAAGACCGATTAGAATGGCACAAAATAACCCCTATGTCAACTTCACAGCAAGAGCCCACTTGCCCTCAATGCACAACATCCAATTCCTATTGCAGCCTTGAAGAACATTTCATACTTCACTGGAGAGAATCAGACTACTCCAAGTGATCATGTTAAAGACATTGCCAACCTTTGTGCAATCCATGAAATCATTGAGATGCAAGTGGCTGTCAAGTTGTTGGCGTCTTCATTCAAGGGGAAAGCATTGCAATGGTTTAGAAGCCTTGGAGCTGGTTCTATCACAAATTGGAATCAGCTGTGTATAGCACTTCATGAGCAATTTGGAGAAAAGGGAGACAACTTGTCTCTTTTGGAGCAGCTGACAACCATCAAGAGAGCTCCCAATGAGCAACTGACCGATTTCAACTTCAGATTTCAAAAGACTTAGGAGAGAATTCCAAAGGCGGTCAAAGCCAACAACGTAAGGTGCTTTCTCTACTATCTCAAAGCTCTAAATTCTGATATTTCTATGTTGATTCAGTCCATGGGAGGCATAACTATCCCTATGGCTTATAGTATTGTCATTAGGGCTGAAAATTGTTTGATCCAAGTCCGGAAAACTTGCCCCTAGACCTCCCATGCCATTGTTTCCAAGTTTAGAGAGTCCTAACACCAATCAAGCACCTAATTTGGCTCCTTCTCCCACTCCTAGAAATCATAGTTCAAATGAAGCTTCCACTTCATCTCCAAGTGCCCCAAATGAGCTTCAAGAAGTCATGAAGCAATTGCAAAACCTAGGCAATGAGCTGGTTACTCTCAAAAGGTAGCAGACCCAAGGTTTTAGACCTTCTTATCAACCCCAAGCTCAGCCTAAAAGGCAGCCATACCAACCACAAAGGCCACCTAATCCAGTTGCAAATATGAATCAAACAAGGCCTCCTGCCAATAGACCATTTCAGCCCTATAATCCAAATGCCATATCTGCCTCTACGGCATTGGTGCCAACACAAAACAATATTGCCCAGAGTATGATTGGTGTTTTCCATGCAATGAGCCTTATAACCAATACATGTGCTTCAATGGTGCTTTGACTCAAGCATTAATGGTGACAACTACTGGTGTGGAGGGTGAGAGCAGTCAAGAAAATAGCCAACAACAAGAAACATTCCAACAACAATCAACCCCAAATGACACCACATTGGTAAATTGGCAAGCAGAGGATTTTTGTGGCATGAACCAGGCAGTTTCTCAAGGTGTTGCAGCCAACACAAGGTCAAAAAGGAGGAATTTGGGTGAAGAACATCCATTAGCCCCAACCAATCCACAACCTTCCATGGCTCCACAAATGATTGGCAAGCAAAATCCAATTTCAAATGCACAAGGGCAGCCAAGAACAGCTCCTAGACCAACTCAAATACCACTTATTGCTGCCCACGTGCAAGGAATAAATGTACAAGCAAAAGGACAACAAAATGATACCTCATCCCCATTCAAATCATTGATCGATGAAGAAGACAAATGTTAATATATCAATGTGGGAATCCCTATCTATCCTGTGCCAAAGATATTTGCTACAAGCTGCCATGAAGGACTGGTCAACTTCAAACCAACAGTCCAAATGCAAGAAAAAGTGCTTACAAATGCTACCCACTTTCGAGGGAAATCATGGAGGACAAAGCAAGGTAAAATGTTGAAACCCCTCCTTTCTATGTTTCATTGATCATTGAAATCAGCTAGTGCACAATTGCATGATAGACTCGGGCAAGTAGCTCGGTAATGCCTAAACAAATAGCCGATTAGCTAGGGCTCCAAAGATGAAACAATATCCAAAGGGGTAGTGCAGCTAGATGGGACAGCAATAGCAACAGTTGGAGTGATTAAAAACTTGAGTCTTACCTTCCATGCATGTCCAAATGTTGTTGTTTTACAAGATGTATCAGTCATAGACCTTCCACCACTCTTTGCCCTATGCTTGTCAAGGGACTTCACAACCAAGATTGGGGGATATTTGTCTGCTGATTGGTCACACATGCTATTCAGAACGAGTTATGGAACCAAATCTACAATCAGGTCAGAACCTATTGTAAACTTCCATATTGAGCCTTACACTCCAAGTTAGATCAACGCCAATTGTTTAGCATTTGATTAAGAAGACCACCCAAGCATTGATGAGGCTGACACCAAGGTTGGAAGCATCCCGATCTAACTCTTGATGAATGGGAAAACAAGATACATGCATTTGATCCTTATCAAGAAGTGGAAGAATCTGAGCTAGGGGTCTATTGTATACATGAAGAAAATCAACCTATTCCTAGCATCACCAAGCCAAACCACAAAGATGACAATGAGGTATGGCAGCTATTTTTTGATGGATCAAGGAGTAGACAAGGTGCAGGAGGTGGAGCCGTGCTTGTTTCACCTCAAAGAGTAAAGTACTATTCAGATTTTAGATTTTAGTTTACATGCTCCAATAACATCGCTTGAATATGAAGCCCCGTGCAAGGGATGCATTGGGCAATCAAGAAGAAAATAAAGAACTTGCAAGTCTTCGGGATAGTGAATTGATTGTAAATCAGGTCAAAGGATAGCATGCTTCCAAGAATGATCTACTCAAGTGCTACAAGAATAGGGTGTGGGACCTCATGGAAGATTTTGAGGATTTTGGCATCAAATCCATTCCTAGGAAAGAAAATCAAGCTGCTGATAGGCTTGCAGTAGTAGGGGCAGCCTTTGACATTATGGAAAGTATTCAACAAGACAAGGTATAGTCAAACATCCACGTGATTGTGAGGCCTTCAGTGCCGGATAACACTGTCAGTTGGAAAGTGTTTGAAAATGACCAGCAAATCATCCATTTCTTGCAAGAAGAAGCTTAGTTCTCAGCCAAGAATCAAGAAAAATTGGAACAGCAGTATGGTGACCAAGTGGTACAAATTGAGAACTAACAAGCTGCCTAAGGGACTTATCACTTTGGAGTCCATTTTTAACCCCAATTATCAGTTTAAAAGGAGAAAGAAAACATTCGTGTCAAGAGAGAGGATTCAATATCCATCTTGGTAGAAGAGAACAAACCATTGCAAATTGGAAGGATAACAATTGAACAAGAAAGGTATGAGTTCATACAGATGTGTCAAGAGTTACCTGATGTGTTTGCTTGGAGCTATGAAGACTTGAAAGGTTTCAATCCCAACTTAGCTCAAAGCATACCATCGAATTGGATCCAAATTCTAAGCTGTCACAAAGGCAGAAACAAAGACCACCAACCCACACATGGAGCCTCTCATGAGAAAATAATTGGACAAGTTGATTGAGTTAAGGATCATATTCCCAATCAAGAATTCTAGTTGGGTTGCCAACTTAGTTCCAAATGAAAAGAAGAGTGGGAGATCATATTGTGTGTTGACTTCAAAACTTGAATAGAGCCTCTCTCAAGGACCATTACCCACTCCCTTCCATGGAGCAAATCTTGCAAGTTGTGGCTAGCTCCAAGAGGTTTTCACTACTTGATGGCTACTCGTGATACAATCGATTATGGTGAAGGAAGAAGACCAGTTCAAGACAGCCTTCACAACCAAATGGGGCACATATGCCTACAAGAAGATGCCATTTGGCCTATCAAATGTTGGATCCACTTTCCAAAGGGCAATGGATATGGCATTCAAAGGGTTGATCAATAAAATAGTTCTGATATATCTTGATGACATCACTATATTCTCCAAAAATGTAGTGGATCACCTCTTTCTTCTGAGGCAGGTATTTCATAGGTGTATAAGATTTGGGGTATCGTTGAATCCCAAAAAATGCATATTCCTGGCTCATGAGGGAAAACTTCTAGGCCATATTGTTTCAAAGGAGGGATTGACGATTGACCCAGAAAGAGTTGAAGCAATTAGAGCGTTGCCATTACCAAGTCACAAGAAGGCTCTTCAAAGCTTCTTGGGAAGGATCAATTTTGTCCGTAGGTTTGTTCCAAACTTTGCAGCTCTCGTAAAGCCAATAACGCTGATGTTAAAAAAGAGCATGGCATTTAAATGGACATCTGAAGGCAAGGCAAGTTTTGAGGCAATAAAAGAAACTATATCTCAAGCACCAACTCTCGTCAACCCAGACTTCTCCAAGGATTTCATCCTCTATGCATTTGGAGGTAATGACACTATTTCTGCCATTTTGGTACAGCAGAACAAGGATAATGATGAGCATCCAATTGCCTTCTTCAGCCAGAGCCTAGATGACTATGAGATGAGGTACTCTTTTATTGAGAAGCATGTACTTGCAGTAATCAGAAGCTTGAAGAAATTCAAGCATTTAGTCTCAAACAACAAGATCCAGTTGCTGGTCTTACATGCTGGGGTTAAGGACTTCCTCCTCAACAAGGATTTGAATGAGAAAAGGGTAGGTTGGATCACCCGTGTCATGGAGTATGACATTGAGATCAAGATCACCAAGCTGGTAAGAGGGAAAGGATTGTGTGAGCAGTTGGTTTTGGGGAAGAAAAAGGAAATATAATGAAGAAGAGGCATGTTTCGATTGTGACCCAGACAGCCATGAGCCAAGTAGCAATCAAGAAGAAGACAATGTTGCCCCCACTCCTTGCTGGACCCAAGGTATTATACACTTCCTAGGCACAGCCTATGCCCTCCGGAGATGAACAAGACCCAAAGGAGACACTTCAGATTGCAGGTTTTCCAAATGCATTGTTGATGGAGTGGTGTTCAAGAAATATGTGAATGGAGTCTTCTTTGAGATGCATTAGCACAAATCATATTCAAAGGGTGTTGGAAGAGTTCCATGGTGGACCAGCTCATGGTCATTTTGCACCAAGAGTGATAGCTCTAAAAATCATGAAGGCTGGTTATTATTGGCCTAAAATATTCAGTGATTGCTATGCATGGATCAACAGGTGTAAGAATTGTGCATTCTTCATAGGAAAAGAGAGACTTGCTTCCCTTCCATTACATCCAATCTCGGTTGACCAGCCATTCATGTAAAGGGGGTTTGGACTTCATTGGAGTCATTAATCCCAATTCAAGCCAAGGGCACAGATGGATTTTGATAGCCACGGACTACTTCACCGGATGGATAGAAGCAGTAGCACTCAAAGAGGCAAATGAGTCCGGCATGTTAGGCTTTTATGAGGGGATAACCACCAGATTTGGCGTACCTACTACAATAATCTCCGATAATGCATTGGCATTCATTGGATCTAAGGTGACCGAGTGGGTGTCAAGAACGGGATCTACCTAAGCACTTCATCAAACTATTACCATCAAGGTAATGGCCAGGCCATGTCTACAAACAAGAACTTGTTGAGGATCATTACGAGGACTCTTGATGAGAATTAGAGGTCTTGGCATACCAAACTAAAATCAGCCTTATGGGCTGATAGGATAACTCCCAAGAGATCCACAAGTAACTCTCCATTCAGGCTTGTCTATGGAAGAGAAGCAATCTTGCCCATGTCACTTGAGTTACCAACATTGGAACTCATGAAGCAGCTGGAGTTGCTAGAGTTTGAGCCCATGGAGGTAAGGTATGCAGAGTTGATGGAGCTGCAAGAGATCAGAAATCAGGCATCCCAAGCAATGGAAAAGGATCAAGCTTTGATCAAAAGGACCTTTGATAGGAAGGCCAAGGATAGATCTTTTCAAGTTGGAGATCTAGTGTTGAAATGGGATGTGGATAGAGAAAAATCGGAAGGCATTCAAAATTTGATGCCATTTGGAGTGGTCCATACATGGTCACAAAGTGCAAGAGTAGCAATGCTTTCTAATTGGCCTCATTCGATGGTGAAGAACTCAGTAGATTCCAGTCAATGGAATTTATCTCAAGCGTTGCTTCTAGAGGGAAATTTACCACCTTGTAAATATTAGATTATATTTTCATTCCTCCAAGTGCTTGTGCACATTGTCTTGTTGTAGTTAGGTTTCTTTTTCCCTAAGTGCTTTGGCACAGGTTTTGTCGCTCTCAGGTTGAATTTTTACAAGTCCAGAGTGCTCTCAAGGAATGAGTTGCGGTATCAGGATCGGGATCAGAGATCAGGTTGGTTTCAGGTTATTGCTTATGACTCCATGCCCAATGGATTGCTTCAGGCCATTGATCTTCTACCTAGCAGGTAGGTGACCCCGCTGAGTCGCCAAATTGTTATCCAAAATTCACCCCCAAGGTAATTTTGATAATATACATCAAAGTTTTTCAGTTCCAAGCAAGTAGATTGATTCAGGAGAAATCAAGAAAAATGGCTAAGTCCTAGTCCAGGCGGTCCTTAGGACAATTGGGACGTCGGGAGCGAATCGGCCGAAAAGCCTCCAGGCGGTCCGCACAGCAGTTGGAACAGTCAGGACACCGGGACGCGCGGGGTGTGAAAAGCCGAATCGGCTGGAAAAATGGGAAAAATTTGCCTAAGTCTCACTTCGCTCGATCTAGGACAATGGGACAAGATTACGCGAAGGACGTGAACCGCTCGGTTCGGGCCAAAACAAGAAACTTTCGTCCCGGACATTTGGGACAAAGGGACGTGTGGGACGTGAAAAGCCAAAGGAGCCGCGAGCCAATCAAATTTTTCCACGTGTCTTCAACGCAAAGAGGGACAGGGAAGCCTGAATCAGGTAGATCGGAGAAATTTGTCCTGCAAGGTTTGGGACATCCGAGCCAAAAATACGCCAGGACGCGAAGACCCTAAAAGCCGCGATGAATCGTCACGTGCCACGTGTCCTAAGGAGCAGAGAGAGTTCCGAGCTCGAGGAGAGTTTTGGAAATTTTGATAAAGTCTTGGGCCAAAAGATTAAAAAGACAAGGATGATCCCGCGCCCCGTCCTCCAACCAGATCACGCCACGTGTCCCAAATGGCGGGGGCGCGGGGAAAAAATGGAAAATTTCCCAAAGTGATAAAAACGTCAAAATTTCAAAGGGAAACCCATGGAAAGGTGGAGGAGAGAGAATTTCTTCAGCGCCCGACACGTGTCATCCAGTGGCAGAGCGCAGGAGTAAATTCAAAATCCGTTTTGCCCTAAAATCTTCATATCGCCATATCTTTTGATCCAGAGCTCGAATTCTTGCGTTCTTTATATCAATGGAAATCTGGTGAAATTATCTACATGATTCTGGGATCAATCTTAAATTTTGGTGTAGTTTGGAGAGAGAAAATCAAGAAAATGTCTCCGACATGTGGTAATGCCGAACCGACGTTTCAACAACCGGCTTTAATGCAATGCATTTCACCGCTTTTGCTAGGCAGTCCTTTGTTTTGCCAGATTCATTGCTTCGCCATAATAAGATGAGTTAAATGTGACCTAGAAGTGGTTGGAGTAGATCTGACTTTCCTCTCTCTTCCCTCTCTCATTCTTCCTATATATGTAAAGAGGGGCTTCTTTAAAAGGTGGGAACATTTCTGTTTTTCTCCTCCCTTCTTCTCTTTATCGTGTGAATTTGTGGAGTTCGAACCTCCCATTTGAAATTGTAATGTGACTCTACCTCTTGGCATTTTGTAGTGTATTGTATCAATCTTTGGAGCAAGTAATGCATGTCTGTGGATGATTCTCAACCCTCTTTGTGTTCATTTGCATCCTCCCGATCTTTCACCGTGAATTTTGTTATCTCATGCATGATCTTGCATCACATTTGAATGGTATGTGTTCATTGGCAAGATAGATGTTCTTCATTCCTCGGTGCATCACCTCTATTAGCTTAGGTTTATTTTTTACGCATCTTCTTACCCCGTCTCCTTGGAAGTTAGATTAGATTTTGAGCGAACCCTCTACGTTTTTGTGTGCATCTAAATAGAGGAATAGGAACCAGCCTTCTCTAGAGATTCCTTTCTCATTTTTACAGGTCCCACACTGAGAAAGGATTCAATGTTGTAATCAATCACTGGATTCCCGAACATCAACTTAGAAAACTCGATTTGCATCTAGGGTGCTGTGATTTTCACTAACAGTCATTCAAAGAAATGGTCATATTTTTATGAATTTTCAAAATTAATATCAATCATTTTCACAGGTATGTATATTCTATTTTAAATACAACACTTTTGTATATCCCTTTAATTAGTGACTAATGTTTTCCTCAAGCCTTCAATTTCATCTTAATACTATGTTGTAAATACTTCAAATCTTATATGTATAGGCCAAAAAAATATCATATAATTAGATTTTTAATAAATTATATTGTTTAAATTAATATAATAAATCTACCAATACAAAAAAATAGAGAATTTATTAAATAAGACATTGGTCACCAAAGAATATATCCTTAAATTAGGGTTGTGGTATATATTTGAGAAACTTATTCGAATAACAATTTTCATGGGGTAAAATGGAGCCAAGAAAAAACTCAACAATCGGGATTAGATGAAAAATCACATCACAATGTAACAAAAACATCAAGAAAAATTTTAGTGGAGAATATTCATTAATTCACGAATATTATGGTTTTTAAAATTTTCGTTTGGCAAATTTTTATAGGCCTAGGGATTAGGACCGAGTTGCCTAAATTTTCTACGTTCAAGTTAATTTTAGGAGCTAGTTCTGCTAACATTTGCACTAATAACTGCTATTTTAATTCAAAACGCCTTTAACATGAAATCAAATTTTGTAAAATTTTGCTTCATATGTATACTATATACAAATTTACAATTCCAAATATTAAATACACATAAAAAAATTCGCAATTCTTTTACCCATGCCCATGGTCCCATAAGCATTGATGATCGAGATTGATTGCTTATCGCAACCCTCTAAAGCATGAAGGTATTTTAACTATTGATAAGATATTCTTTTGAAATTGCATATGTTGAATATTTTGAAAATGCTACCTGTTGGTAGCACAATATATGCTACCAGCTAGTAGCCTACACTATGTTATAGGTTGGTAGCATAATTTATGCTATGAGATGGTAACACGGTGTATGGTGCGACCAAAGCATTATCTCGTATAAAAATACTACCGAACAGATCATATATTGTGCTACCGATCGGTAGCATATATTGTCTTGCAATCTAGTAGCATAGTGTATCCTACTATTAGAAAAATTAATCTAGGGATTTTTTTTTGCACCATATTTTGCGAGGAGATTTTTCTTATCAAGATTAAAAATGATTTTTTCCATATAAAACTAGTGAAATCGGCATTTCTTTGCAAAAAATCATTTTTAATTTTTTTGTTTATGCCATATTTAGCTAGGACATATTTCTTTTCAAGACGGTCGCTTTAATCTGAACTATTGTCAAAAAATGATTTCCTAAATATTTTATATGCTACCAACCGATAGTATATGTTGTTGGCCAATAGTTTATGTCACCACCAACATTATCAAATAATTCGCCAACCATTCAAAATTTGTTTCTTTCGATTCTCTTTGATTTCAAAATGTATTTTTGCACATTTTCCAAGTAATATCTATGGGATTTTTTAGGAGCGGTCTTAAAAATTTCTACAAACAACATTCACTAGCCTTAGCCAAACTACCGATAAGTGTACTTTGTGTCTCCTCATGGATCCACTCTATGGACTATTCCTCATCGCTATTTTGAGTGTTATAGCTCTTCTTCCTTATCTTGGTTCTTGTTATGTACATTCCCATTTCATATTAATTTTCATACATTGGTAAATCATATATTTTACATTCACATATTTCATTCTTTTTTACAAAGATTCTTTTCTACTATTATTTATAATATTCCAAAGGCTCCCATCCTTTCACATACATTTTCATTACATTAATTACACACCCGTGTTATTGGTTTTTATTTTTATTTTTATTTTCATCAATATTAATATTATCTACATATCACATAACTCTTTTTACTTATTTATTGTATTATCTTTACCTTGCCTTTTTATTTCACCTTATACCCATACAAATCTTGGGTAATTATTTAATAACTCTTTTTTTTCACCCCCTTAAACATAATTTTAAAAAATTATGAATACATAGGACTTAGTCATAAGACAAGTCAAAATGCACCAATAAATTCATAATTAAAACCAAGAGACGATATGTACAAAAACATGCAAAACGCATTATGCAAATAAAGAGTCACAAATTTTTAATCTAAAGCATTATAAGGAGAGCACAATATGAAAAGGAGAAAACGTGAGATTAAACTTAGAGACACAATCGTATGCACATGCTATGAAATTGGTCCTAAAGGGAACATGCATTACATGTTGGAAAGGGGGAAATGAGGACATGTAAGGTGTTGAGGAGGCTTTTATCCACTGCATATGAGATAGAATTACCGTAATGGATAGACATTTTTTCTATCTTCAATGTTGCGGATTTGAATTTATTTATTTTTCAGGAAAAAACAAGTTATGAGAATGATAGTGTAATTTTGGAGTGGTAATTTTTAGGCATCAATTGCCTAAGATTCATTGAGGATATTTAGTGGTAATTGATTCAAAACTCGACTAGAGAATTAGTAGAAAGGAATACACAGAATACCTAGTGAAGTGGAAAGGCCACGGAGTAGATGTGACCGGGTTGAGTGTATCACAAATTACAAAGCATGGAAATTATATAGAAGAATTCATGAAAAATGCATGAGTTGGAGCTCAAGGTTTATTTCTCTTACTAGGGTTGTATAATGTTGGAACAACTGAGTTGACAAACAATCTTGCATCACCCAAATATACTTAGAGTAGGAATAAGTGCATGTGTAATCTTTGTGGGTACAAAAACTTTTCTACTATAATAAAAGACATGTTTGAGCATATGCGTTCATGAAGGATTGGAATCTCTATGTATTGAAGTGTTGATAGCCAAGTTTGCAAGTTGTGATGTAGAATAGCTTTGAAGGTCTTACATGAATGACTTGCACAATACTTTCGAAGAGCTTTGTGTGATCTTCGCAGATAGGTTTAGACCCATGCACAACAAGACGTGTCTTGCATAGCTTTGTGCATCATTTGATGTCCTACACAACTCACATAGCCATTGATTTCAATAATTCAAATTTATGTATTTATTGTTTATGCACTCCTACAAGGTGGGACTCAAACTTACGACATTTCATATAAGACTATTATTACCTAAGGTGACACAAGTTAGACAGTTATCTGACAAGAAAGGTGAACCATTTCAACATTTATAACTTATAAATGTGGATTATATGCCATGAAAGGTTACCAACCAAAGTATGCAAGAGACACAACCCATTTAAACTTAGAGACTATGCCTCCAAGTCTCATTAGGTGTTTGTGGTAATGTCTTCCAAGGGATTGTTGTAAAAGTTGTAATTTATGAGATCTATAATAATTTGTAATGCGGTGTGCCTAAACTTGTAATTCCTCCACAGAAGTTAGTACACAAAAACTACTTGTTTCATTAACCGTGCTTGAATCATTCACGCACTGTCATAACTAAATAATTTTCATTCAAAGTTACCATAGATTTTGGTGATAAAAAGAGGACAAATATTTATTACAGGAATGGTGTCGATTAATTCCAAACTGTTTATGATTACAGAACCAAAGGATGTCAATCAATATACTTAGTCTTTACGTTAAGAATCTTGAAATTGATTTCTCTCCCTGTATTTCAATATCTATAAAAAAATTGAATATATTGATTTTTCATTGATCACAACACCACTAATTTAATTTGGAAAAGCAAAAGGTTTATGCACACCAATAATAGATCCAAAATACACATTTCTCTGGATTTGAAATCTCGCTTTTGTAGATTTCATAAAGATTCAAATTCTCGCTCTCATTCAGGAATCAACTCAGATGAAAATCATGAAGGCTTTTAGCAAACTTTTTAATAAACATCTGTACAGAGATTGTTCCCCTCCATGCCTCACAATTGAGTTCAATGTGACCTTTTTCTCGGTCTCGAACATTATTTTTTGAAAAGTAAAGTGATGTATCATTACTTCAATACCACATATTTGACTGTCCAATAGTTTAAGATGGGACGCTACATTTATTACACCGCATGCAAACTCTTTTATTTATTCATATGGTTGAAAAGAGGGGTTGATATTATGCTGTGCCCTGATATTGTAGATAACGTTAGGAATAATAATAGAAAGGATGTGCTGGAGTAGCTGCGAATGGGAAAAGTTTACATCTTGTAATATTTCGTTTGTTTTATTAGGCTCAAATATTCTTTTTATTTTTAGGACTTTCCTGAAGTTATAGGTCAGTCCTTGAATTGGTGTTGACTTGTTATGGGAAGTAACTAGTTTCTAGAGACTGAAGGAAATACGTTTTCCATGTTGTATTTGTCAATTTAGGATTCACATATTAAATATTATGTTGTTATGTTCGCTCATAATAAAGGTATAAATCTAGACCAAAATTTAGTCAAGGTATATATTAAGGGGGTGAAGGAGTTTTACAAATAATTAATGTATTTTAAAAACTAAAGGGGTAAGGGTAGATTAGGGATAGAGGAAGGAGGGAGGGGTTGGGTGTACATGAAGATTTCGCACCATTGATTTCCACTATAATTAAATGGTTCTAATTTCATTCCATGGGTATATAAGCATGGAATGTTTTTAGTCCACATTATTAGATATGGATCAATGGTCTTTTTTTACTTAAAGTTATAAACAAATAATACTCTTGAATTATGAATGTGGTGAGTAAATTGATTTCAGAACTCGGGAGTTATGATTGTAGTTCATAGGTTTAATCCTACATTAGTTAGTGTGTGCTTGCATGCGCGTGTGTGTGTAAAGTTCATAGGGCGCACCTATAGATATCTAATCATTTTAGAATAAGGCATTGCATTATAGAGATAAAAATGGAATTCAAATGCACTCCTAGTTGGCTTCACGTGGATTCTAAATGATCGACAATGAAGTTTGAATTATGGGTTACTTTGTACACAATGGTCTTAGGCATGAGACGTTGCCATAATTGTATAGTTGTTGGAAATGTGTCTCAATCATGTTCTCTTATCGCAGAGACTTTCATCGCATCTATTTTGAGTTATAAAGATCTCCACAACTCCATTCTATTAATCATCAACACATAAAATATAGAGACTCGAGAGTTACAAATAAATAAAATGGGTATATGGAATATATGGTAATAAAAGGGGTAATCTATAATATAATTTGGTTTATTAAGAAAGGCATTAATAATAGAATATTGAGAAGTAGAACTAAAAATAAGATATTATTTAGTATCTTATGAATGAACATGATATGTTACAAATTTATTTAGTGAACCCTTATGATTGAAACTTATTGTTATTGAGGCAAAATGTGGAAGGATAAACAAGCAAACATACTCATTCTACAACTTATCCACCGTTATATTATTAAAGGAGTAGCTTCCATTATGTACACTAATAGTATATTTGAATTTATATAATAATTGAGACTAAAAATATAGGATTAATTGTTTAAATGATTAAAGATTTCAGAGTTGTAAAAATATACTCAAAGATACCCTTAAAAACATATCCAACATATTGGTGTAGTTATAAGGCATATTTTTAAGATGCTTCCTTAGCTGTTTACAATTACAGAACCAAAGGATGTTAATCAATAAAGGTCAGTTGCTTTGCTGGGGATCAATACACTAGATACTGTTTACAAAGACATATTTATGCTTCGAACAAACATTCTGATGCTTTTCAGTATTTTTGAAACTCAGCCAGGCGCATATTCCATCTCTGATAAATACGGCCACCTTGCACATTCACTCGACGTAAATTTCGAAATAAAATAAAGTTGAAATCAATGTATAAATTCGAATTAGAGATCATGAAAGAAGAGAAGGGGCCCTCTCTTCAATTATTTAGACTTCGTGGGAGTTGATCCATTCAATGGAGTTTTTGATAAAGAGAATCTTCAATTATTTAAAAAGGAATAAAATAGTTCCAATAGTGCGGATTATGACCAGAACCAGAAATATTGGATAGCCTCTTTAAAATTCCTATTATTATAATTAACGAAACAAAATATATTTAAGAAAATTTGATGTTCATTGGTATACCATCATTTTCCCTAGTATACTCGATGGACGAGATAATGGTCAATCCAGTCATTACTATCAAAACTATCAGACAACAAAAATATCAGAATACGGCCGACTGCTATCTATCATGTATAGAATAGCGAGTGCCAACCTATCTCTATATCTATATGTATCTCTCAAGTGCCAACCTATCAGATGTTAATTATAATGTTATATAATGCTCTCGTTACAAGGAGGAAAATTCACAGGAAGAAAAAGGAAGGTTACTAGCTCAATAAAAAACCAATCACGAGTTCTTTTCATAGCATTGTTTGATACTAACAATACTCTTTTTTCATCTTCAAGTTATTACAACCAACTATGTAGTTTAACTAATTAACTTGTATCATTCTTGATTCACAATCCGTTGCTCCAATCAGAGTTCATATTTTCACAATAATATTGCGCATGGAAGCGTACATCATACCCGTGTTCCCGGTTATAGATATATTTTTTTAATTTAAGTGACAAATTTCACATTTCAAACTACTTATGTTTCATCATCTTAAGGATTCACTCTCAATAGCAATGAGTTAATTACATGTTTTGACCATAAATTTCTCTTCCTTAGTGATCCTTGTTTTCGAGATATTCCTATCTACGCCAAGGGTTCTACTAAATTTTACAAGTCCAACTAGAGTGCAATTTCCTTAACTCGCAAGACCTTGGCTATAGTTGAAGGTATCCCATTCTCAAGGCTACATTTTATTATTTCATTAGCATCATTGTTTAATCCACATTTATGCAAACAAAGCATGTGATCATGCATCATATTTGGTTTTTCAATTTATTAGGTTGTTGTATCATTCGTGGAGCTCTACTTTATTACATTCATTTTATGGTCACATTAGGCATTTTAGTTGGTTTTGACATTGCTCAATGGCATACCATTTTCGTAGCAGTCATTCCCTAGTTTAATCTTATTTACCCTTGTACTAACTACATTTATGCGATTACTTTGGTCCTATATTAACATCATTTTAGAACAAATGTAATTCCTATAACACTTAGGGATTTAAGACTACAAGGAGTATGACCTCACACAAGACAACTCATTTTATTGCTCTTAGACACGCAAGTATTAAGTGTATATTGCAAGAGAGATATCCCAAACAATCTTATGCATTTCAAAATCCTCCTAAGGACCTATTTCAATTGTTGGATAAATATGCAAGTAATTCAACATGTAGTCTCCACTCACATAATTTATATCTCACAAGAGATAAATCATAGGTACAACCACCAACTATCTTGCAAGGCTTTGGACACCCACTAGGGTACCAAGGGAAATTACACACAAGGGGTTTAAACTTATTCATGATATTGTCAAACCTACAACACCTAGACATGATCACCTCACTTGTCCCAATATGATATGTCTCACAACATATATGCATCACCTCATAAAATATCAAGGAACAAGGTACTTAATAAGACGTCTTAGGTGTGAAGAAAGAAGATGATTAATGAGATTAGAGTATTTTATTAATGTGATTAGTTTTTATACCTTGTAAAAGACTCAAATTGAAGAAGAAAGTACAATAGGAATTATAACTCATTCTTTTAATTTCAATAGTTTTGATGAGATGAGATTCTACCTATAATTGTGGGTGTTAAGGAAATAAACCAATAATTAATATAGAAAAAGATTAGTTTAATATCTTTATAACATAGGTACAACATTGAGTACAACTTCACATCCAATTTGACACTATAAAATATAGCCACATTGGTATTCCCTTTCAAAATGTATAAAGAACAATTCTTTGAACAATAATACATATCATTATTCTATGGTATTACATGTATTGCAAGATGAATATAACTTTACAATGAAAACTCATTAATTACAACATATCACATCCTGAAATTTCTCTTGTTCAAAGTACCTGCAACCAACAATAGGTCAGTCCTAGGACTGGTATGGAAATCCCCTACACTCAAGCATAAATTCCATGGATCCATCGTTTCAAACAATTGAAACAGACAATACAGAGAGATAGAGATAGGGAGAGATAGAGACATAAGAGTAAGGAAAGGAGGGAGAAAGTATAGGATTCATTTTCTTTTAAAATCACCATAACATCTCATATCCAATTTTCATTTCATTTCAAACTTGTGGTTCCCAAAGATAAAATGTAATCAATTAAAAAAAACAATGGGGGAAAAGCATTGGTAGCGGTTAGAGAATTGATGGAGCTGGCATATTTTAAGAGGGGCTGCGTGTGGCAAGCCTCGTTAATTGAGTAGAGCATGGGTTCCATAAACAAAGGAATTTCACTTCTAGATGCATCTTAAACAACCTCTTAGACCTGTCACTTTCCTTGTGTAATAATACAAGCACTTTAATTAAGATCTATAGGTTTTAACTGATGAAACCCAACTTAACATTGTGAATTTATCAAGAATTGGATAGTTGCAGCGAGTGAGGATGTAAGGTGGTTAAGTCGAGTTCTACATGCAAAAATAGATATATTCCTAATATCTCCTCCTTTAACTATTAACAAATTGAAAGATCTGTTCAATATCTATCTCTCGAAGGATGTTAAATGTCGATAAGAGGAAAGGAGATTTTTTTTTTCATTGCTTGGTTTCCATATGTAAAGGAAGAAGGAAATCATGGCTCTATATGTTATCCCTAACTCTGCCATTAGGTTTTTCTCCAATGCCTGAATATTGGGATCAAATCCTTTTTCTCAAATCAAGTTTTAACATCGTAATTCTTAAGTATATCCCCATTTTATTTTTAATGTGCGGGAATTGAGCTTATCATTTTGAGGTGAGCTACAAGAAATTGAGCCACCTACCAATAGAATGAAACCTGATATTCATGAAGAATGTGATAAGAATGTTGTGTTTAAAGAAGTGATAAATGAACATGGGGTGGAAGCTATACTCAGTAAGAGGTGCCTTGAGGTGGCACATTTGGCCAAAAAGATGCAGGAGGCTCAGAAGAGGTTATTGTATGCTGAAGTAGTTCTGGCATATATACAACACATATAGGAAGTAACAATTGAGGACACATTAATTATGGACTGTTACAAATCTGAAGTTAAAAAAGAGGGAGACTCTCAAAGACCTCGATCTGAAGAGGATGTCCTTGGGACAACATGTGAGTGTAATCCTAAGCTAGTTATCCCATCAGGAATTAAAAAAAACTGGAATAACAATGAGGTCTACAAATGTTACACCAGATAGAATAAATATTTTTTCAAGCCACAAACGATTTGAATCATTTGTAATTAAGTCATGGGGATATATCTATGTGCCTGAAGTGGATGTTGTCAATCTTTCAGAAAGTGAAGATTCGCAAGAGGAGAGACCAAAGCATAAGTCAGGGGTTGTGGATGCAAGCAAGTTATTTGGCAAGATGCTAAGAGAGAGTTGGAGCTTTGTGGAATGTTGGTGGACCGGTGTGGAGCCCCTATTTCATCGTGTCATTCTTGGACATTAATATTGTCAGGCATGGTCTCCCTTACCTTTTCTTTCATAATTTTCATAATTTAGGTTCTTCATTTGCAATGTTATAGAAACGTTAAAATAATCAATAATCTTACAAATGGATATGTAACTAAATTTAAATAGTGTAAAGAAATAGAACTACACCGTGTAATGTTTGAAACCAATTTACAATTTAAACATTAATTTTGGTCACTACCATAACCCTATACAATGATACTAGAATATCCAAATTAGGTTCTCACATCTAGTGGTATTGGCGAGAGTTAGATGATGTCATCAAATCAAACAATCATTTTGCCTACCATTTAAAGTTAGGAAGAGAAAAATGCAATTTTCCAAGACTCGCAAAACAACACTTTGAGCCCCGTAAAAGAAAAGTCAAACATCGTATGTGCTCCTTGTTATGTAGAGAGTTACGTCAAGCATTACCCGACCTGTGTGACCGTTTGCGCTCTCTTTCCCACTCTCTAGGAGCCATGTTACTCCATTTTCTTCTTTGAAGGAAGTGTTAAAACTAAAAAGGTGGCTTTCGTTTCAACCATCATTTGGTCCCTGAGCAACAAAATGCTTGACCACCTTCGTAAACCTCTAGTATTTTTACTAGAAAATTTCCTGGAACCTTTGGTTTAGGAAAAACACATCCCTAGTGAGTTTGGAAAAGGGGTATTGTAGGCCTCTAATCATTGTTTGACTAGGTCAAACTAACTCAACTATGACTAGTGGCTTCGGAAAACCTGTTACCATTTGAAATTGCCCGCCAATTCTCGGTTACTCGTCAACTCACAAATTCTCCATATAGGGGAACTTGTAGGAAATTTCTTGTTTCACATTCGTCCATTGAAATTTAGTTTTAGAGGTGGTTTTGTGAGCCCTCGAGATAACTTTTAATCATTTGCAACTAGGCCAATTGTGACCGATGGCCCTAGAAAACTAGCCACCAATCGTAAATCGTTCGCTAGTTCTGAATTCCGTCAGTTCCTATGAACTCTTGGTATATAAGTGGGCACGTATAAATTTAACTATGGTGTGTTTTCTCATCGAAAGACAATGTTTGAAAGTGGTTTCTTAGCCTCCGAGCTTGATTTGAATGTTTTTGTAGCTAGTAGGAAAATGTTAAAAGAAATTTGTAGGACCTCTGTCAGGTTACCAATCCACCGTGGAAACTTTTGACACATGTAAATAACTATTTGAAACTCTATAGTGTAACTTGTTATGTGAAATAGAACTTTTGACAAAATGGTGTTTCTCTCTCTTCCCTTCTCTTTCTCTCTCCTTGGTTATGAAATGAAGTGAAATGAAATGAAATGAATACATGGTTCTAAAACTTTTCTTTCAAATGCAAATTATAATTATGATTATATGTAAATGGGAAACTAAAGACATTAATTATGTTAGATTAGGGTGGATTCCATGCCAGTGATTTATCGTTGATTTCATGCTCACATGGTTTTGCAGGATGCAAGAATGATGGCGAAAAGGCGATGTGTAATTCATTATTTATTATTGTAATTTATATAGGTCATTATAGAATGTATATATGTATAATGTATTTCCATGTTATAGAAAAGTTTATATGTGAAATTTGGTAATACGTATGAGATGTTAGTTTTAGGTATACCTTGGGAAATGTGCATTTAATCATAGGTGCAATTTTAATTCATATTTACGTATGGTAAAATGGTTGATATATATATGTTAAATGAATTTGAATTTAATATCTTTTAATGTGTTTCTAGTGTGTAATAGATGATTAAATAATTGGTGTTGTGTTTCTTACCTTGAAAATGTAATAAAGAAATCTAACCACAATAGTCAACCCTAACATAAGATTCGTGCATAACTAACCTTCCTATGTTAATCCCTTAGTATAGAAAACTGATACCTTCGAATGAACCTTTCTCTTGTTGACACCTCCTAGTTTAGGTTAATAAGATCCCAAGAATGGGTTTATCGTCTTAGTCGGTATGTTTAGTGACATCATCATAAACCCAACTAATAGGAGTGACACGGTCAAACTTTATCTGGAGTAAGTAGAAATAGCACTTCCTTAGTATCCTAGTGGACTACTTTGTCTTCAAGTTGGATTTAGAATTAAATTTCTTCATCGAATGATTTTCTTGTGGGATCCATATGACACAATGGAGCTAGTGAAATAGTAGTACTATTACGTAAACTCTTGTTAATGACCTCTTTAGATCCTCTCAGCTAAATGTGTTATCTTGGCTAGTGAAAGTATAACACATGGGTCCTTTGCAGAGGATTTATTGGGTAAATATATATATTTTTACCTTAATCTAATCTATTATAGTGCTTAGATCCCTGAGTGTAAGTTGGAATTAAACTAAACCATAGTTGTTTTGGATGTTTACTGATGGGTAGAAAATTGTAAGTAACTCTTTGCAAATGAAATTTGATTTGAAAGATGTTGACTCAAGAAAAATTATGAAACTAAAAACTTGCTTCCGTAATTCCTTGTTATGTCACTTATGACTTTAAGAACAAAAGAAATTCCTCTTGTTGAATCACAAAATGTGGAAAAATAGGATCTCACTTTGAAAAAAAATCACTTGTGATTCGTTATGATTCTAATGCTTCTAATCATGTACCTATTTAAAATATTAAACAAGTACATTCGTAACCCTTTGTTACGAAGTGGTGCCAATAATGAGACCATAGTGCGATGTAAGAGTAAAACAAGATTTGAGGTTAGGAATGATGTCACTCTTGGAGTCCTTATAACTCAATTAAACATTTTCATGTGTTACAAAGAATATGAATTTCCCTGGTGAGACCAAACTTCAAGAAAACAATATATATATATATCCAAATAAAATTTCTTGATGTGCGATGTTGAATGGATTCAACAAGTTATTGAACCATATTAACTATGATAGGGAAATAAAGATACCGTGATCGAAGAATGTTGTAGGAACAAGTATCTTGAATCTAAATGTCCCTTAAGTCCTAATATTTCTTTCTCGGCATCATGTCAAATTCACTTATGTAGCAAGGGTAAAATTTAAACATTGAATAAACATTTGATAAGCATAATCTTAACATAAGAACGAGAGAATTAGGAAATTTGTATGCAATTTGAAATATGGAAAATAATTATGTAAGTTATGGAGATTTTCGTAAGGGATTAAGAGCCAAATTAAATGGTCAAACTGTAAGTTAAACATGAAATGAATTCAAGAATCTTTAGGTGACCAAAAAATATAAAATTATCCTTGCATAATAATGTTTTTTTGGAATGTTAATCTTAACTAGATATAATCTTGGTAATGATGTGTTGTGGTTTTTCCAATCCTTGGGTCCCTTTTTATGGTTGGGTCATTGTTAGTATTCATTCATTGGGGAAGTGTGGCATCAACATGTATATGGTGATGTCATGTGTCTATATGAGTTGGTGACTTATGTAAGTGTCGTATGCGTTTTGAGTTTTCTTTTCTTAGAGCCCTTATGGCATTGTATAGTTAGCAATGTAAGTCAAAACAAATTATCCTAGTATTTTTACTGTTGTTTTTGTGTGGGTAAAATGTGGGCATTACATTTGGTATCAGAGCGGAGGTTCATTCTCTCGAACCTCTGGGGCAGATTTGAGTTGTGATGGTATTGCATGATGGTGGTGGATATTGGAAGAGTAATGTGATATAAGTGTGATGTGAACTATGTCATAATTGTGAAATTGTGAACGCACATGTTTTGTATATTACTTAGTGCATTTTTTTATCATGTTGATGTGCTTGTGATGAGAGTATTCTCTCTCCTTTTCATGGATTCTATGAAGATTTCACGTGTGATGTACCGCCTTATTGTGTGTGACAAAAGAATGTTATTGTGGATTGTGAAGTGCTGGAGCATTTTGTCATTATGTGATATGTGGGTGTATTGATGTATTGCATGAAAAAAATTGGTGTAAAATGAATTAGATTGTATCGTGATGTCGTCACTATATTGTGAGGAATCGTGTGCATCACCATGTTGTATTATAATTGACTATATGTTGTAAAGTTAGACATTGTGTTCCTCATACGTATAATTCATGTAATATGTGATGGTTCATGTCATGATTTAGGGGCATATGGTGAGAACATGATCCCTATTGTACAATGATTGCACTTTGGGTTCAGAATGTGGTAATGTGATGTATCATAACCCATGAAAGTAATGATTGTGTTTTACCCTATACACACACACACACACACACACACACACACACACACACACACACACACCATGCGTAAGACATTATGGTTAAATTGTGTGAATCACCATTGTATTAGTGATGTAGTTATGTGTTATGTTGTGAACCCTACACTAACCGAACCTAAGAGAAATCGGTAAAGGTGTATGTTTGGAGTGAGGAAATGTGTACCATTGCCAGTCACTCGAGCTGAGTACGAGATAGGAAGTGGAGCCTTACATAGGATGAAAACCCACTTTTGTTCGTTTGGTATGTGTGGCACTTGCTCAACATGTGTCATGCATTTTTTTTTGTGTACACCTTAGGATCAGTAGATGGCGACTTGTACTCCTTTATCTCTCCCGATATGGTTATCGTATGGATTCAACCTATGTGATTTTGACTATGTTGAGCCTTGTCAAAGTGGTGGCGGGATGATTCAAATAGAGATGATGATAGTTATATTATTAATATGATATATTATGAGCCGAGTCTCGATTATTCGAGTGCCAACAACTTGTTGAGTACCACCCACTTGCTAGCTATATAAGGCCACATAGTTATTGTAATGTGTTATTCCTATACATGTATTTTATTCATAAATTGAACACTTTCCCTTTTCTTGCTAGAACCAAAATTTTTCTTGATTGACATGTTCTTATATTTGGGCATTTTAATTGGTTTTTGCACTAACATGTGAATTTTTACACTAACTATGGATAATTAGCCATTTTCTTTTCTTAGTCTTAAATTTATGTACCAAGTTTTAAAGTTTTATAATCTAGCTCAAGGCTTTGGATTTTTTCCACTTTGCATTTGAAATGGATTGTTATGATGGTTCTAATGTCATAATGTGTTGGAATAGGGTCATGGGATTCACCATGGAATGGTGGGACCTATGGACCCGCTTCATTGTATGGGGGTACGCCCCAAGGAGTTACATATAACTAGCGGGTTGTTGAACCACAAGTTATTATGTCATTTGGATTATAGGTATCTGGACTCTATGCGCCTAGGGCCATAAGGTGACTGACCTCTTTTGCGGAGCGAAAAGGAAAAATTATTTTATTTATTACTACTTCAGGGATGCATAAGGGATTGAGGAAAGAATAATAGATTTGTGTTACTATGATTGATTCTTTGGGAGGTGTATGTAATTTTTGTGATCCTTGGGAGGTATATGGAGTTTCTCTGTGATACTTGGGAGGTATATGCATTTGTTTTGTGATTCTTTGGGAGGTATATGGAGTTGCTCTGTGATTCTTGGGAGGTATATGTATTTGTTTTGTGATGCTTGGGAGGTATATGGAGTTGTTTTGTGATGCTTTGGGAGATGTAGGGAGATTGTTTTGTGATGTCTTGTGATGTGTGGAGTTGGTATAGTGAGTTATGTGTACTCATGTGAGTCTGGTCATGTTTTGTGATGATGAGGATTGACGCTTCTCATTGAGAGTATGATTTGATCCCCTTTTTGACACTATGTGGCTATAGTTATGGTCTGGAGTTTTGTGAAACCTTTGCATGTGTACATGTTTGGAATTCCATGTTGTTGTAGTCTACTTATGTTACGAGTACCTTTGTGTCAGAAGCATGTGTGACAAGTACTGTGTTGTGAGGGCTATGTATGTTTTTCCATGGTTTGGTTGAGTTCTTGTGATGTGATACAATAGTAGAAATATATGGAAATATGTCTTATGGACTATTAGTTTTTTGTTTGATCTTTGTGTGGTATCATGATGTCAATTTCGGTTGGGCACCCATGAACATAAGACAACTAAAATATTAAACAATGAAATATTAAGAGTTGAGATTAAGAAATACTTTAAAGGAAAATACTAAATAAGTAATAAAGTAAAAGAGAATTGCCAATCTTCACAGAACATTAAGAATTGGTCAAACCTTTCCTTCTTACTTGGTCACATTTATAAAACAAGTATGTATTTACTGGTGACATGAGTCACTAATCTATTCCTCCTTGTTTATGGGTACTCTATTCTAATCTTGGCCTTGTGTTGCATCGAGGACAATGCTCTTATAAGGGGAGGAAAATTTAGTGCCCAACATAAAATGTAATCAATTATTTTTATAAAAACATTGGGGGAAAAGTGTTGGTAGCTATTAAAGAATTAATGGAGTTGGTGTATGTCGGGAGGGGTTACGTGTGGTAGGCCTATCGACTTGAGGAATGGGTTCCATTAACAAATGAATTTCACTTCCGGATGCACATATTAAAAAACCTCTTCGACATGTCACTTTCCTTGTGTAATAATACAAGCACTTTAATTAAGATCTAGAGGTTTTAACAAAATTAAACCCAACTTAACATTATGAATTTAGCAGAATTGGATAGTTGTGGCGAGTGAGGATGTAAGGGGTTAGTTCAAATCTACACGCAAAAATAGATATATTCCTAATATCTCCTCCTTTTACTATTCACAAATTGAATGATCTGGTTCAGTATCTATATCTGAAGGAGGTTCAATGTCGATAAGAGGAAAGGAGATATTTTTTTTCTATTGCTTGGTTTCCATATGCAAAGGAAGAAGGAAACCATATCTCTCTACATTATCCCTAACTCTGCCATTAGGTTTTTCTCTAGTGCCTGAATATTGGGATCAAAGCCTTTTTCTCGAATCAAGTTTCAACATCATAATTCTTAAGTATATCCCCATTTTATTTTTTGGGTGCTGGAATTGAGCTTATCATTTTGAGGTGAGCTACAAGAAATGGAGCCACCTACCAATAGAATGAAACTAGATATTCATGAATAATGTCATAAGAATTATGTGTTTAAATAAGTGGTAAATTAACATGGGGTGAAAGCTCTAGTCAGTAAGAGGCACCTTGAGGTGGCACATTTGGCAAAAAGCTACGAAACACTCATAAGAGTTATTCGATGCTAAACGTAGTTCTACATGATATAACACAAACAGGAAGTAACAATCCAGGACACATTAATTATGGATTGTTACAAATCTCAAGTTAAAAAAGAGGGTGACTCTCAAATCCCACGATTTGAATAGGATGGTCGTGGGACAAAGCATGTGAGTGTAAACTTAAGCTAGTTATCCCACCAGGAATTAAAAAAATTGGAATAGCAATGAGGTCTACAGATGTTACACAAGATACAATAAATATTTTTTCAAGCCACAAACAATCTGAATCATTTGGAATTAAGTCAAGGGGATATATCTTTGTGCCTGAAGTGGATGTTATCAATCTTTCAGAAAGTGAAGATTCGCAAGAGGAGAGACCAAAAAATAAGTCAGGGGTTGTGGATGCACGCAAGTTGTTTGACAAGATGCTAAGAGAGTTGGAGCTTTGTGGAATGTTGGTGGACCGATGTGGAGCCCTCTTTCATCATGTTGTTCTTGGACATTAATATTGTCAGGCATGGTCTCCCTTACCTTTTCTTTCATAATTTTTGTAATTTAGGTTCTTCATTTGCAATGTTATAGAAATGTTAAACTAATCGATAATCTTACAAACGGATATGTAACTAAATTTAAATAGTGTAAATAAATAGAACTACACCATGTAATGTTTGAAACCGATTTACAATTTAAACATTAATTGTGGTCGCTACCATAACCCTATACGATGATACTAGAATATCTAAATTAGGTGCTCACATCTAGTGGTATTGGAGAGAGTTAGATGATGTTGTCAAATCAAACAATCCTTTTTCCTACCATTTAAAGTTAGGAAGAGAAAAATAAAATTTTCCAAGACTCACAAAACAACACTCTGAGCCCCATAAAAGAAAAGACAAACATCGTATGTGCTCCTTGTTATGTAGAGATTTACATCAAGCATTAGCCCGACCATGTGTGACTATTTTTTCTCTTTAGGAGCCATGTTACTCCATTTTCTTCTTTGAAGGAAGCTATTAAAACTAAAAAGGTGGCTTTCATTTTGAACCACTGTTTGGTCCCTGAGCAACGAAATGCTTGACCACCTTCGCAAACCTCTAGTATTTTTACTAGACAATTTCCTGAAACCTTGGTTTAGGAAAACACATCCCTAGTGAGTTTGGAAAAGGGGTATTGTAGGCCTCTGATTGTTGTTTGACTAGGTCAAATTGACTCAACTATGACCGTGGCCCCGAAAAACCTGTCGCTGTTTGAAATTTGTCTGCCAGTTTTCAATTCTGTTAACTTTGACAAATTCTCCATATATAGGGGAACTTGTAGGAAATTTCTCGTTGCATGTTCATCCATCAAACATTAGTTTTGGAGGTGGTTTTTGAGCCCTCGAGCTAACTTTTAATCATTTGCAACTAGGCCAATTGCGACCGATGGCTCCAGAAAACTAGTCGCCAATCGTAAACCATTCGCTAGTTCTAAATTCCATCAGTTCTTATGAAATCTTGGTATATAATTGGGCACATATAAATTTAACCGTGGTGTTTTTTCTCATCGAAGACAATGTTTGAAAGTGGTTTCTTAGCCTCCGAGCTTGATTTGAACATTTTTGTAGCTAGTAGGAAAATGTTAAAAGAAAGTTGTAGGACATCTATCGGGTTTCCAATCCACCGTGGAATCTTTTGAAACATGTAAATAATTGTTTGAAACTCTATATTGTAACTTGTGTGAAATAGAACTTTTGAAAAAATAGTGTTTCTCTCTCTTCCCTTCTCTTTCCCTCTCCTCGGTTACGAAATGAAGTGAAATAAAATGGAATGAATACATGGTTATAAACCTTTTCTTTCAAATGTAAATTATAATTATGATTATATTTCAATGGAAACTAAAGACATTAATTATGTTAGATTAGGGTGAATTTCATGCCAAGGATTTATCGCTGATTTCATGCTCACATGGTTTTTCAGATGCAAGACTAATGGCGAAAAGACGTGTAATTCATTATTTATTATTGTAATTTATATAGGTCATTATAGAATGCATATATGTATAATGTATTTCCATGTTACAGAAAATTTTATATTTGAAATTTGGTAATATGTATGAGATGTTAGTTTTAGGTATACCTTAGGAAATGTGCATTTAATCATAGGTGTAATTTTAATTCATATTTACATATGGTAAAAAGGTTTATATATATATATATATATATATATATATATATATATATATATTTAAATGAATTTGAATTTAATATCTTGTAGTGTGTTTCTAGTGTGTAATAGATGATTAAATAATTGGTGTTGTGTTTCTTACCTTGAAAATGTAATAAAGAGATCTAACCACAACAGTCAACCATAACATAAGATTCGTGCATAACTAACCTACATGTGTTAATCCCTTAGCGTAGAAAAAATACCTTTAAATGAACATTTATCTTGTTGACACCTCCTAGTTTAGGTTTATAAGAGCACAAGAATGGGTTTATTGTCTTAATCAGTATGTTTAGTGACATTGTAATAAACCCGAAAAATAGGAGTGACACAGTCAAACTTTATCTTGAGTAAGTAGAACTAGCACTATCTTAGTATCCAAGTGGACTACCTTGTCTTCCGAAGTTGGATTTAGAATTAAATTTCTTCATCGAATGATTTTCTTGTGGGATCCATATGACATAATGGAGCTAGTGAAATAGTAGTAATATTTCTTAAACTCTTGTTAATGACCTCTTTAGATCCTCTCACCTAAATGTGTTATCTTGGCTAGTGAAAGTATAGCACATGGGTCCTTTGAAGAGGCTTTATTGGGTAAATATGTTTTTTTACCTTAATCTAATTTTTTATAGGGCATAGATCCCTGATTGCAAATTGGAATTAAACTAAACCATAGTTGTTTTGGAGGTTAAAGTAGTGGGTAGAAAATTGTCAGTAACTCTTTGCAAATGAAATTTGATTTGAAAGATATTGACTTAAGAGAAATCAGGAAACTGAAAATTTGGTTCCGTAATTCCTTGTTATGTCACTTATGACTTTAAGAACAAAATAAATTCCTCTTACAGAATCACAAAATGTGAAAACATGGGATCTCACTTTGAAAACAAATCACTTGTGGTTAGTGTATAGTTCTAATGCTTACAATCATGTACTTCTTTAAGATATTAGGTAAGTAGTTTCATAACCCTTTATTACAAAGTGATGCCAATAATGAGACCATAATGCGATGTAAGAGTAAAACGAGATTTGAGGTTAGGAATGATGTCACTCTTGGAGTCCTTATAACTCAATTAAACATTTTCATGTGTTCAAAGAATATGAATTTCCTGGTGAGAGCAAAATTCAAGAAAAATATATATATATATATATATATATATATATACATATATACATATATACATACATACATACATACATACATACATACATACATACATACATACATACATACATATATATATATATATATATATATATCCAAATAAAATTTCTTGATGTGGAAATGTCGAATGGATTCAACAAGTTATTGAACTATATTAACTATGATAGGGAAATAAAGATACCGTGATCAAAGAATGTTGTGGGAACATGTATCTTGAATCTAAATCTCCCTTAAGTCCTAAGATTTCTTTCTCGGCATCATGTCAAATTCACTTGTGTAGCAAGGGTAAAATTTAAACATTGAATAAACATTTGAGAAGCATAATCTTAACATAAGAACGAGAGAATTAGGAACTTTGTATGCAATTTGAAATATGGAAAATAATTATGTAAATTATGGAGATTTTCATAAGGGATTAAGAGCCAAATTAAATATTCAAACTGTAAGTTGAACGTGAAATGAATTCAAGAATCTATAGGTGACAAAAAAAAATAGAAAATTATCCTTGCATAATAATTTTTTTTTGGAATGTTAATCTTAACTAGATGTAATCATGGTAATGATGTTTTGTGGTTTTGCCAATCCTTGGGTCCCTTTTTATGGTTGGGTCATTGTTAGTATTCGTTCATTGGGGGAAGTGTTGCATCAACATGTATATCGTGTTGTCGTGTGTGTCTATGTGAGTCGATGACTTATGTAAGTGTCGTATGTGTTTTTGAGTTTTCTTTTCTTGGAGCCCTTATGGCATTGTATAGTGAGCAATGTAAGTCAAAAAAATTATCCTAGTATTTTAACTATTTTTTTTTTTGGTAAAATGTGGGCATTACAAAACTCATATACATTTTGACCCATTTATATTTTCAAAACCAATCAATATTTTCATAATTATCTCTAGAGAGAGAAAGGGGAAGAGAGAAATTTTGGAATTCATTTTCTTTTCTATTCATCATATCATAACCACATACATTATCCAATTTTCATTTTGTTTCCAACCCATAAACATTTATAACTCATTTACATTTTTAGAACCAGTCAAAATATCATAGTTACTTCTAGAAAGAGAAAAGGGAAGAGAGAGAAACATCATAATTTCCCAAAACCATTCATACAATAATTTGATCAATTCATACTCTATAAAGTATGGAAACGATATCTACAAGGTTCCATGGTTAGTTAGGAGTCAACATAACCCTTAGAAGGTGTGTTTAGCTAAAGTTACAATTTTGGTGCAAGTTAGCCATAAACATCTAAAGTGCTCACAAATTGGGCCTTGAAAACACTCATTTTAAGTTTGAACACAAATTTTGATGATTCCTACGTACTCTCCCATATACAATCATGTCTAATGGAATTTTATTATGAAGACCGGATCTCAAGTTACAAGGGCAACTCTAGGGCCGGTTATCATAATTGCGCGAAGTAACTCTTGTCACTCAGTGACTAGTGGGCTCCAAAACCCACTTGTAAAACTAATCCTTGAAGGAATTTTCATTAAATTGGAGGTGGGTTATGATTTTCTTTTTGGTATTCTAGGGATAGGTGGAAGTGGTTTTCATTTTCTCTCAAACTAAGCGGTAATCATAGGTTGAAACCGATCATGTTTTATTAAAAAGAGCACGTCACTACAAGTGACTGATAAGCTAAGTGGGATTATAAATTTGACATGCAAGGGTGTTAATTAAGTTAAAATAACTTTGTTAAGTTTCCCCATGGTGTCCCACGTTACCAAGGGTCATTCAAGGAGTTTTAGGTTTGTGGTATATTTGGGTGTGGCGCTCTATGATCAAGGGATCATTATTTAAACCTCCCTAAACATCCCTAAATGGTTTCATGTAGAATACCATCTCGAGAGCTTTCCAACGACTATGAGAACGTGACAAACGGACAACAGGGAGCTCTAGATATGTCTCTGGTCAAGTTCGACGGTGGGAAAGTCAACTTTGTTCAACTCGGTCAATATTGGACCAATCGCATTGTGACACGTGGCTTGCCACGACTCGTTGAATTCGCTCGATTTTCCTATCGGGAGACGACAAGGACTACATGATGACCGAGTTAATTAATTTCGATACCCCATGGTATGGGTCAAATTTTTATTTACTTGGTAAGTCCACTTACACACCATTCCAAATGCCATGCACATATATATTAATGTTAAAACATTAGTATAAACCACATAATACCCACTTAGCTGCCATACATTATGCTAAGCCCCTTTGTAAAGCGGTTGTAGTGGAATCTTCCACGTGGAAGGAGGTGAAGTGGTGTTGGGGTTTAAAGCCATGTGTGGTATTATCCACGTATAGAATGGTGTGAGTAAGGTTTGTTAAAACCTACCCATAATAAAAGGGCATCCAAATGTGGGATTTATTCCACTTTATCCTAAACCACCTTATTTGGGTATGTAATCCCATTAAAAATGTAATCTGCCCAAATGGGAATTTTTATCCCAAATTACATGGTACGGGTTTAGGCTAATATTAGCCTAAGATAATATGTAATTGCATTTTTCAAGGGCCCTAAAATTGTATAAATAGGGTACCTAGTTCATTATAACACACACACCAAGCTTATTATTTGTTAAGCTTATTGTGGGGACACACACACACACATTAGTCCAACAAGCTTATTATTTGTTAAGCTTTTTTGTGAGATGTGTCAACAAATATTGTTTATTGGCCTATTATTTTAGGCAATAGTAGATGAAATATTTTTTATTGGGAGTAAATTATAAACTAAACAATAGGCCCATCGAGCCACACCAATTACTTGCAAATCTTGGATTTTCGATCGAGTGCTAGCATCGCATTGACAATCGGGAAGGCCGATCGGCCGAAGGAGATTGTGCATCGGAAGGTGAAAAATAATTCAACCGATCATTAAAATTTTTCAAGAACTGGTGTACGATAGGAAATTAAAATTCCATTAGGTTTTCTTGTGAAATTACTATTGTAACTTACAAATTTTGACTAGTGGAATGGTTCGACCACGAACCCAGAGACGTAGGCAATTGCCGAACTCCGTAATCAATATTTGTGCAATTTTCTTAAATGTCTTGTATTTTATTTTAAATTGATTACTTAACAGGAGTAAATTATTGGCAAATAATTAAAGTCTATAAGGGTCTCGAGATCGTAGTAATAATCGATTATTTTCGGATCACTCTATGTGCATATCTTTCGGGGGTCATAATATTTTATGTTTTAAAGTTCTAAATGAAGTAAGGTTTTATAATTGGTTTGAGTTATATTTCCTAATAATTAACATTCAATTTCCAAATGCAATAAATGATGAAAACGGAATTTAGTTCAAGAGAAAAGGAAAATTCCATACCTATTTTACGCAAAACTCATGATCACCACATTCAATGAGACCGCATCACTTCAGAATTTTGACAACACTTCGCACTTGCTTGAAAATTCCACATCTTTTCCGACAAATTTGTTGTTTGAACATGATGCAACCACCACATTCCATGATACTGAACTCCCTAGAATATTTTCAAACCGTTTACACGCTTGCACAAGCATCCACTAATTTTTAATGTTTTCACACAACCATGGAAGGGTATTTTGCAAAGGTCTTGAGTGGCTAATCATAATTTATCATATAAATGTGGGGTTGACCTACTTACTCTAAACAATGGCTTCCTTAGAACTACATGTCTACAATAGTTGAAAAATGTGTGCATGATGGAATTATAGATGGCAATAAGTCACATTTCTCCAACAAATCTCGCTTATGCATAAACACAAAAATTATAAATTTTTTCATTCACCATTCAACCACGATTATTTTTTTATTTGACCACTATATCCCCGTAACGCCCAAAAATTTTACGTTCTAAAACCATATTAATCTTTAAACAATTATCGAGAAAGTTACGGCAATTTGTTTTTTAAGTTCTGAGGTCTCAAACCCTTATATACATTTAATTAATTCCTACCATCAATGTTACGGTCATAGGCTAGATTCAGGTTTAGATTATTAATTAAATAGTCTTAATCTAGTTCTAAAGTCAAAGTAATTATCATCACTACATAAGTGTTCAATAATTTCTTTCACTAGGTTAAGTAGGTTTCCCTTTAGGAATTAACATTCATCTCATATTTAATCAACTCTTATCCATAGTTATCTTAGTTATCTTATTTCATTTTCCTTAAATTTCATTTAAATAATTACTAAGACATACTAGGAACTAAATAATTAACTTAACATACAATGGTAATAAATGGACCCATTCACCCATTTACACAACCCTTAAATTATCTAAAAACCCATAATATTTATTCTTACCTAATAATTATAGGGTTGATTCATAACCCTTGGATCAAATCAATTGTGGCCACTATATCTTAGGGTTCCAACTAACCCTAACTATCATTATGAAATCTTATTGAACCTTTTTCTTTTCGCTAGCCTCCTCATTTGGTCACTTTTCTTTTGTTTAATTTACAAGTTGGAGAAATGGAAGCCATGTGAGAAAGGAAGGAAGAACCATGGAGGAATTCACAACAATAAAGCTTAGCTTAGATTAGATTATGGATTTATTATTGCATTGTTTTCTATTAGTGGATTGTAGGGATTCTTCCCTAAATCTGGAATGTTTACTTAGTTATTTCTTTTTTTTTTATTCTACTTGGGTAAAACCTTTTTCCATTTAATCCAAGAGATTCCATACATTTAAATTCCCATTTCAAGATTTAAAAGTTTAGAAAAATAATTTATTCCCTTATGGCTTGCTGGTGATTTCCTCTTCAAATTGTAGGCTTAAATATTTAATGAAACTAAGTTTAATTTTTCACAGATGTGGATTTATATTTTTCTACCATCAGTGATGAAACCACCGTCTAAAGTAGGTCGATGATCCTGGAGTGCCTTACCTAGATAACGATTCATGAATCCGCTCTGATTTGATCGGCTGGTTACCGCCACTCTTCTTGTTCTTCAAAAATAGAACCATCATTTTTGCAATTTTTCCAAAAACAAGTTTTAATAGAGTGTTTTAAAGATTATCCTTCACTTGAGTTTAAATTCCTAAAGTCTTTGGTTGAAGGTTCTAACCATTTATTCATTACATGCTTAAAATTACTACATTTAAAGATTTATTATTTCTATAGTAATGAGAAGCACAACTATAAGAACATTTTTATTTTTTTCAACAAATTTTCTTTCAAGTTCAAGAGTAAGAAAGAAGCTTAACCTATTCCTAATATTATTGTTTTCCTTTCCAACAAAATGCAAATTTTCAACATAATAACTTACTAAATTTTATTGCATCTTTCCATTTCTACTACAACCATTTGTTCAAGTAACTAAACACAATTTTTTCCACATTCAGATTTGCTAAGAATACATTATTAATGTTTTACACTTCTATGTTCTTCCTTCATTTTTACAAAAATACAAACACTTACAATAACAATGAACTTTCCTTTTTCTTTTGAGCATGACTCATTCTCTTACAATGCAAAGAGTTTCCTTTTCAACAATGTATTACAACTTAATGAACAAAATATACAATACAACTTTTCTTTCAAATACAATACTACTAGTCTTCCACCTAAGTGGGAATTACAAAAAGGTTTTCTCACAAAGAAGGATTTCTTAGTCTTCTACAAGTGCTCCAAGTCCCAAATATTCAACAAGATCTCCACCATTTCTTCACTTTATCACAACAAAAAAATGGGGAGAGGAAACACTCTCCACCCAACCAATAATCCAATGAGGAGAAGAAGCTATCCTCCTCATTGGCCCCCGAGCCCCAACCAAAATGCAATAAAAGATGGATCCAACTCATGGAAACTACACAATGCTTCCACATCACAAAACAATTTCATAACCATTTCAAACACATTCAACACAAGATAAAATAACAAGAATGCAACTTATCAAAATACAAAAGGCTTGAAAATGCAAGCCAATGGAGCAAGGATCTATGGGGAGATCACTTATGCCTCCCAATGGGATTAGGTTCCCATCTTGAAATCCTCCAAAATTACATCTCAAAACCCATACACAAATTTTATGCCTCCCTCAAGATCCTCTTATGCCTCCCATATTATCTTATTCCTCCCTATAATCTCTTATGTCTCCTCAAAAGAACCAAGTAAGAAATGTAAGCATTTTCTTATCCAAGGTGGGGCACCCAACCCAACTCCCTCCCAAAACATGAAATAAAATCTTATGCCTCCCTACATATAAAATCCCCATAGCCTTCTCCTACACCATACTTAGGCATTCTACCCAAGAACCCAACAAGCATACCAAAACATTCAACAACATACAAATATACACATATAAGAGAAAACAAATAAAACAAGGGTGTAGTTCCTACCTTTCCATGGTAGAACTTGATCAATGGATCACCCTCCAAGATCCTTCAATCTCAATCCAACTCCAACAAGCTCCAAACTCAACAAGCACTCCAAAACTCTCCAACTCCAAAATTACAAGAGCACAAATGAAATGAAGTAACCCCCAAACAAACAATTAAACTTGCATATATAGAAAAAGGAGAGAGGAGGGTGAGGTGGCTCCATGTAGGATGCCACATCACTTATCCTCAACTCCACATCACAAGTCAAACCTTAATCCCAATGCACAATAAATTGGTGGTTGAGAGGAATGACAAACCTCTTACACACACAATCCAAACCCACACCCCCTAAGGAAAAAAATTTAAAACCCATGTAAGAAAAGTGCAATAAATGTCACTTTTTGTCTTAAAAACAAATAATGAGGTTTATTTTTGACCCCCAAATCCATAGGTAGGGTTGGTATAAGAAATTAAGAGGTGTGGGACAAGCTTAGCTTGTCCCACAAGCCTCCAAAAATGGCCCTTAAGCCCAAATCCGAAATTCCAAGGTAAGGTAGAGTGTATAACACTCAAAGTCAACAAAATCAGTCCAAAAGACCAACAAATCTAATAAATGACTCCTTTTCACATCCCCAAATCACTTAATAACATGATTTAATTACTTAATAAAAGCACATTAATCAACAATGATTAAATAAATTACATCACAAAATAAATCACATACTCTACAATAAATAAAATAAAAGGGAAAAAATTACACACATAACCCATGGTCACAATTAGAGGTCATCCCCCATGGGGACCCCCTAGAAAATTAAAACACACAAAACACAACACAAGTTGCCATGGTGACCTTTGTTGTATACGACATAGTATTCTTCTGTGGTTGGTCTCCTATCCCCCTTTTAATTGTTGTGATATAATTACCTGCAAAATCACACAATACCTCCTTCAGCCTCGTGGCCACATCAAAACATCAAGGATAAAATATACACACATAAATAAATAATCATTTGCATATAGCTAAATCATCATCTCTACTAAACAATGTTATCATTTGTCTAAAATTTCAACAACATCTCAATTCTATCTTTTATCAATATCAACAAGATCACAAGATTAGTTCAAAACTAAGTCCTAATCATTAGGAGAATTTTGAATGTCATAATTATATATATATATATAATATATATATATATATACAATACATCATCATCATCATCAATATAAAATGTCTCTCTATGCATCTAAGAATCCACACAATCATACTATGAATCACAATCCATCAATAATCAAAATGTCTCTATCATCTAACATCATGCTAAACCAAAATGATACAATAACATCCATGTCTATACTCAACAATAATCAAAATCAAAATATAATAAGTGTCGAAGAGAGTGGGCACTACATCCCCCTCCCCTTAGACTCGACTTCCTCTCTGGAAGTCATTGAAATAGGTGTGGAAACTGAACTCGTAGCAATGTAGCATCCTCCCATGTAGCAGCAGTCTCATCATACCTATCCCATTGGACTCACACCTGATCAATCTCTCTGGCCTCAAAGGCCCAGGGTCCTATGCTCTAAAATACGCATGGGCTCCACCATCATTTGCCCCTATTCCTACACCTACAATGCGGTCCAATCTAATACATGAGATGGATCTGGGATATATCCTAAGAATAGATACGTGAAACACATCATGCATGCGAGACAAGCTGGGTGGCAAGGCTAGATGATAAGCTAAGGGACCGATCCACTCTAGGATCTTGAATGGACCCACAAATCTAGGAGACAACTTAGAGCCTTTTCGTAATGGATAGGACTCTTATGAGGTCTGACATGAAGAAAACCTTTGTGCCCACCTCATAACTATATTCAACTCTCTCTTATTTGCATACTTTTTTTTCCTATCATGTATCCTCCTGCACCTCTGCCGGATCGGACCAAAACAACTATTTGCTCCATGTCCTATAACAAAGTTGGGCCAATAGATACTTTTTCCTCAAGTCTATCCCAACTCAAAGGTGTCCTGCACTCCCGCCATAAAGTTCCTAAAATATGTCATCCAATACAACTCTGAAAAACTTTTTGTATGCAAAAACTCAACTAAATACAAGTATTCCTCCCACTTTGATTGATGATTCATGACATACATCTAAAGCATGTCCTCTAAAATCTTATGCACATGCTTCCATCATGACCATCTATCTCTGGATGATAGGTTCTGTCTTGAAGTTGATGCTCATCCCAAGGGCTAGCTGCATGGTACTCCAGATGTGTGATGTGTATAAGGGATCTTAGTCATAGATGATCTTCCACATAATCATCCGTGATCTAATAATCTCATCTAGTACACTCTCACTATTACACTAGCTATATAGGTGGTCTTCACTAGAGAAAAATGAGCCACTTTTGTCAATCTATCCACCGTGACCATGATGGCATCGTGGTGGTATCTCGATGTTGGTAGCCCTACTATGAAATCCATGGAAATGGTGTCCCATTTCCACTCCAATATAACATGTGGGTAAATAAGGCCAGCTAGATGTTGATGCTCAACTTTCACCCTCTGACACTCTAAAAATTGTGACACAAACTGAGCTACATCTCTCCAAAGACCTCTCCAATGGTAAAGTTGTCTTAAGGTGGCATGCATCTTCTTCACCCCTGGATGGGCTGAATAAGGTGCACGATGATCCTCTACCAATATATCCTATCTCAAACCTCCATCCCCCTAGGTAGATGGATCTATCCTTTGTGTTTGAGTAGTCCATCTAAATCTACTGAAATCCATCAAACTTCCCCTCAGGGGGATCTGCGAGACTCAAACTCGATCTAGCTTCATAGTAGAAACTATCATGTGGAAGCTATCACAAAATCTTGCTCCACAAATGTGTACCCATTGAAGTAGCCATAACCAAATGTCTCTGTCTAGTTTTAGATTTGGAAACAACATTCTCTTTCCCCTTCACATGTTCTATTTCCATATTGTACTCACATAACAAATCCATCCAATGCTCACTAACATGACGTTGAGATTGGGTTGCGTGAAGAGGTTATATAAGCTCAAATGGTATGTCTTGAGAATAAATCTCCTGCCCAATAGGAAATGTCTCCATCAAACCAAAGCATGCACAACTGCACTCTCCAAGTCATGATTCAGATAATTGAGCTCATGATCTTTGATTTTGTGAGACTCAAAGGAAACCACATGACCCTCCTGCATCAAAACACCACCTAGTCATGCCAAGGAAGCATCTATACAAATGAAAAACTCTCCATGTGGATCTGGCACTCAAAGAATCGATGCTGACATAAGGCATCCCTTCACTGTACTGAATTCCTACTCACATCCATCGGACAAACAAAACTCTTCCCTTTCCACTGAAGGGAAGTGATGGGGTGTGTAATCCAAGAAAATTCTAAACAAATATCCTATAGTAACCTGCCAACCCCATGAAACTGTTCACCTCGTTCACACTATTTGGCACAGGCCAATCCATAATAGCTCTAATCTTGGAAGGATCGATGGTGATACCTTCCCTAGAAATGATGTGACCCAAGTATTGCACCTTTGATTGAAAGAATGCACACTTCTCTAGGTTCCCGTGAAGCTACTACTCATGAAGACACTGCGAGAACCTATTGAAGGTGCTCCTCGTGTATCCTTACACATATATGAGTAAATCAAAATGTCATCAAGAAAAATGAGCACAAATTGATCCAAAATTTCTAGAATACCCCATTCATCAAACTCATGAATACTGCGGGGGCATTCGTCAGACCAAAAGGCACTATTATGAACTCATAGTGGTCATATCTCGTATGAAAAGGTTGTCTTATGAATATCTACCTTCATGATCCTTAGTTGATGGTATCTAGACTTAAGATATATCTTATAAAATATTGTGGCCCCCTTCATTTGATCAAACAAATCATCAATATGTGGAAGGGGGTAATGATTCTTGATCGTTACTTTGTTCAGCTGATGATAATCAATACACAATCGTAGAGATCCATCCTTCTTCTTTACAAAAATCATTGGTGCACCCTAAGGGGATACACTAGGATGGATTATTCCTTTCTCTAGAAGTCCCTCAAGCTGCAACTTGAGCTCATAGAGCTCAGGGGTACTCATCCTATAAGGCACTCATGAGATAGGTTCTACTTCTAGAACCAAATCAATGTGAAAATATATCTCACGTGGGGAGGTAACCTCGACAGATCCCCTAGAAAGACATCTATAAACTCCTTAATATATGATGATCATCAAGTGATAGGCCACTTTAATCATCCTTTGATCTGTCACTAACCATGACAGAAAAACAATCGGCTGCAACCTTGTCATGCACTACTTAAGTAGCATAACGGATATGGTGCGAATAGAGGTGGGTCCCCTGCTCCAACTATCACGACTCCACTCCCAAATAATCTGCATATAATATTACCTTAGTAAAAATCAACCCTAGCCCTATGTGAAAATAACCAATCCATGACCTAGAATAATCCCATAGGAACCCAAAGGAAGGATACAAAATCCAAGGTCATGGAAAATGGTCCTAGGTAAACTATGGGCTCCTTGACTAAGGATTCCATTGTGAGATTGACTCCGAAGCCATCTCCACATCCCAACTACGGCTCTGGCTAAACACGCCACCATCCTATATCGCTCTACTACAAATGGGAAATAAAAGAATCTAAGGAGCTTGAATAAAATAAAACAGGAATAGAAATGCCATCAATGTTCCATGTCATCTCAATCACCGTAATCTAGTGCTCTTCTTGGCGCTTCTCAACCACTACATATATTCTATGGCTCCTAGCCATATCCCCCATTAGTAGGCTCAAAACCGGTGTGTTATCCTTTTTATTAAGGTTCGAGGGAAATCTCTCCAATGATGCCTAAGTACTCTACACCCAAAGAAATTACTAGGTCCCCTCCATTAAGAAGTGGCTCATCATGCAGTACTATAGTGATCTATGTCATGAATCCTAATGATCATGTTATGGAATTTTGTGGTCACTACTAATGAGCTCCCCCTGACTAAGCTCTAGGTGGTGACTGGGTCCTGACTAGTCCCCTAGGAGGAGGCCCCATACTGCATCCCCTTTAAGCATCAAATCTATGTGGAGGCCTAAATGGAGAACAAGTATGTCATTGTTGTTGTTGTTGAGGTGGTTATTGTGGTGGTCTGAATGAATACTGTGCATAACCATGTTTTCCACAAGGAGGAGGAGTTGACCCCCTCGATCTTATATCCTACATCTCCTAAATACGACTCCGCACTCTATCTCACGGCTCGCTGTGTCTTCCCCCTGGTCTCCTTCGTAATGTAGGCATTCTCAATGGCCTCAACTAGAGTCTATGGGAAATGAATACACATTTCCCCTCCAACGTCTAGGTTCAGGCCCCTGATGAACCTGTGGATCCTCACCTTCTCGTCCTACATATAGTCCACATATTGAAGTAGGTCTAGAAATGACTCTCATACTCTGCCACCATTATAGATGCATAATATAGGTCATGGAGCTCATCTATCCTCTATTGAATGAACCTCTTAGACAAGTATCTACTCCTAAATCACTCCTCGAAGAGATCCCAAGTGATTGTGTCATAATCCCAATGGAGCTTCTTCTCCTCGGTCCTCCACAAAACCCCGGCTCCATCTCTCAAAAGGTGGATGACAACACAAACCTTCATGTTGCTTTGGTGCACTGAACATAGCTTGAAGCATCCACTCAAGCTAACCAACCATGCTTCTTCCTGAAATCCTCCAATGTCCCCAACAAAATGAGATGGATGGATTTTTGGTTCTCTTTGATGTGATCTACCATTGTCATTGTATATTATCTACCTCTATGTATTTCAACGCACTCATCACGCTGCTAGGACTCTTAGATCTTGTTCATGTCATGTAGCCATGTAGCCCTATCTCTATGAGTGAATCTCGTCTGACTCCACGTGAGATTTCTCTGAATCTCATCACTACGTCAAGAAGGTGCATGATCCTCTAGTGATGAATCTTTTCTTGTCTATTGTTCCTCCCTCTCAAGGACCCTCCGCGTATAGTGGCATTATGATCCTATAACATCTGAAGTATATGAGGAAATATGGGTGTTATTACCTGATATGGGGGTGGTAAGTCTAGGTCCACATGTAAGAACCCCTCGTCTGGTCCGCACCTCCTCCATAGACCAAGGCGATAGTTTATTACTCTAGATTTTGTTTAATTTTTCTAGGTTTATTTCATTTAGAATATCATGTAAGTTATGTGATCTAGGTTTAGAGTTGCACTATGTTTTCTTGTTATGACTTATGTTTCCAAGTGTGCCCAGGGTCCAAGCATTGAACCTCGCTCTGATACAAATGTAATGCCCACAAATTCAACATTCTAAAACCACATTAATCCTTTAAAAACTATCTAGAAAGTTGCGACAAATTTTTATTTGTAAGTTACAAGGGTGTCAAACCCTAATATACATTTTTTTAATTCCTACCAACAATGTTACATTCATAGGCTAGATCCAGTCTACATTATTAATTAAATATTAATAATCTAATTATAAATTCAATTAATTATCATCACTAGATAAGTGTTTAATAAGTCCTTCCACTAGGTTAAGTACTTTCCCCTTAGGAATTAACATTCAGCTCAAATTTAATCAACTCTTATCCATAGTTATCTTAGTGTTCTTAAATCATTTGCCTTAACGTCCATTTAAATAATTACTAAAACATACTAGGAACTAAATAATTAACTTAACATACAAGGGTATTAAATGGCCCCATTCACCCATTTACACATACCCTTAAATTATCTAAAAACCCATAATATTTATTCTTACCTAACAATTGTAGGGTTGATTCTCAACCCTTGGATCAAATCAATTGTGGCCACTAGATCTTAGGGTTCCATACTAACCCTAACTATCCTTATGAAATCTTATTAAACCTTTTTCTTTTCCCTAGCCTCCTCATTTGGTCACTTTTCTTTTGTTTAATTTATAGGTTGGAGAAATGGAAGCCATGGGAGAAAGGAAGGAAGAACCATGGAGGAATTCACAAAATTCAAGCTTAGTTTAGATTGGGATATTGAGTTATTATTGTATTACTTTCTAGTAGTGGATTGTAGGGATTCTTCCCTAAATCTTGGAATGTTTACTTAGTTATTTCTTTGTTTTTGTATTCTACTTGGGTAAAACCATTTTCCATTTAATCTAAGAGATTCCATACATTTAAATGCCCATTTCAAGATTTACAAGTTTAGAACAATGAATTTATGCCCTTATGGCTTGTTGGTGATTTCCACTTCAAATTACAGGCTTAAATTTTTACAAAATAAGTTTAAATTTTCACGATGTGGATTTTTATTTTTCCGCCATTAATGATGAAACTGCCACCCAAAGTAGGCCAATGGTCCTAGGACTACCGGCCTACCTAGGTGATGATTCACTAACCACCACTTTGATCTGACCAGTGGTTTAGAGACCGCCACTCTGCACATGGCGGTAGTCCTATTCTTTAAAAATAGAACCATCATTTCCACAGATTTTTCCAAAAAAAAGTTTTACTAGAGTGTTTTAAAGATTATCTTTAGCTTAAATTTACATTCCTAAAGTCTCTAGTTGAAGGGTCTAACCATTTATTCATTCCATGCTTAAAATTACTACATTTAAAGATTTTCTATTTCTATAGTAACAAGAAACACAACTACAAGAACATTTTTATTTTCTTTCAACAAATTTTCTTTCAAGTTCAAGAGTAAGAAAGAAGCTTAACCTATCCTAATATTATTGTTTTCCTTTCCACAACAAAATGCAATTTTTCAACATAATAACTTACTTAAAATTTATTGCATCTTTCCATTTCTACTACAACCATTTGTTTAACTAAAAAAATTAATTCCACATTCAGATTTTCTAAGAATAGATTATTATTGTTTTACACGTCTAGGTTCTTCCTTCATTTTTACAAAAATAAAAACACTTACAATAACAATGAACTTTCCTTTGAGCATGACTCATTCTCTTACAATGTGAAGAGTTTCCTTTTCAACAATGTATTACAACTTAGTGAAGAAAATATACAATAGAAATTTTCTTTCAAATACAATACTACTAGTCTCCCACCTAAGTGGGAATTAAAAAGGGTTTTCTCACAAAGAAGGATTTCTTAGTCTTTTATAAGTGATCTCAAGTCCCAAATTTTCAACAAGATCTCCATGATGTTTCACTTGATCACAACAACAAAAATGGGGAGAGATGCAACACTCTCCACCCAACCAATAATCCAATGAGGAGAAGAAACTATCCTCCTCATTGGCCCCGAAGCCCCAACTAAAATGCAATAAAAGATGGATCCAACTCATGGAAACTACACAATACTTCCACATCACAAAAAAATGTTCACAACCATTTCAAACACATTCAACACAATCTACAATCACAAGAATGAAACTTATCAAAATACACAAGGCTTGAAAATGCAATCCAATGGAGCAAGGATCTATGTGGAGATCACTTATGCCTCCCAATGGGATTAGGTTACCACCTTAAAATCCTCCAAAATTACATTTCAAATCCCTACACAACCCTTACGCCTCACTCAAGATCCTCTTATGCCTCCCACCTTCTCTTATGCCTCCGTAAAATCTCTTATGTCTCCCTCAAAAGAGCCAAGTAAGAAATACAAGAATTTTCTTATCCAAGGTGGGGCACCCAATCCAAATCCCTCCCAAAACATCAAATAAACTATTATTCCTCCCTACATATAAAATCCCCATAGCCTTCTAATACACCATACTTAGGAATTCTACCCAAGAACCCAACAAACATACCAAAACATTTAACAACATACAAATATACACATATACGAGCAAACAAATAAAATAAGGGTGTAGTTCCTACCTTTCCATGGTAGAACTTGATCAATGGATCACCCTTCAAGATCCTTCAATCTTAATCCAACTCTAATAATCTCCAGACTAACAAACACATTAAAACTCTCCAAATCCCAAAATTACAAGAGCACAAATGAAATAAAGTAACCCCCAAATAACCAATTAAACTTGCATTTATAGAAAAGGGAAAGAGGACGGTGAGTTAGATCCATGTAAGATGCCACATCACTTATCCTTAATTCCACAACACAAGTCAAATCTCAACCCCAATTCACAATATATTGGTGTTTGAGAGGAATGACAAGCATCTTACACACACAATCCAAATCCACACCCCCTAAGGACAAAATTTAATACCCATGTAAGAAAAGTGCAATAAATGTCAATTTTTGTCTTAAAAACACATAATGGGGTATATTATTGACCCACAATCCATAGGTAGGGTTGATATAAGAAATGAAGATGTGTGGGATAAGCTTAGCTTGTCCCATAAGCCTCTAAAAATTTCTGTGTTAGTGGACAATCATATCACCCTTGAATGCCTGTAACTAGATGGGTTGAGACTCTCAGTGTGATTGTACAACATGGAGCATCTCTCAAAGTGTTGGACCTTGTGAGTTAAGAGAGATCTCTGGATTAAGGCCGGTTCCTATTCCTCTGTTTAGGTGCATACAAATAAATTGTAGAGGATCTATTTTAAATCTACTCTATTTTACCAAGGAGACAGGGTTGAGAAGATGCAAGAAAATAAACCTAAGATAATGAGGTGATGCACCAAAGGAATGTTAGACACTGTTCTGTAACTTAACACAAACCACAAGAATGCAATACAACACCATGCATAGGTAACCAAAATGCAATGAAAGATTATAAAGACAAAAATGAACACATGAAAGGGTTAGAAATCACCCACAGAAATATATTATTACTCTAGAATTGATACAATACATTACAACAACCAAGAGGTGAGGAAATTTGTATTACAGTTTGAATGGGAGGTTTGAAAGCTCCACAAATCCACTTGCAAACAAAAGAAAAAGGGAGGGTGTAAAACAAAAATGTCCAACCTTTTACAATGAGCCCCAACCCTTTGTAGATTCGTCACAGAGAGAATAAGGAGAGAGAGATGGGAAAACTAATTCGAAGCTCAACTACTAGCCATCAATTCCCCTGTAAATCTTCCCACAATCTGTCAAATCTACCTCAATTATTTGTTCCATGTGTTAAAGGAGGAAGAATGGTGGATCAGATCAAATCTGATTTGGTTGTTGGAGAGAATAGATCCTGTATTAATGGCACAAAGAAGTTTTCCATTTTTTCACACCTAAATTCATCAAAATTACAGTTTCAGATTTCCATGATGTAGACAAGGTTGAGATCTCTCCAATGGTACCAAATTTGCCGATTTCAACACTAGATTAGAATATATACTCATTTGAATATTTGAATCGGGCCCGTACATAAAATGGTGGAAACCAGTTATCAGAACGGGTCTACGGGCCCGAGAATCAATTTTTTCCCTTTTGTAAAAAATACAAAAAAAGGAAAAATTTCCCATGTAGCCCCGCAATACCTTTTGGTCAAAAAACCATCCTCGGGCCCACCTCCATATTTTGCATTTGGGAAAAAAATCACCCCTAGGCTCGATGGCCCACATGTAATTTAGGATTCACACGTGTCTTTTTGGGCATCGGCGGAGGCACAACTCATTTTTATATTTTGTCTCTTGGAAACAGAGCCAAAAAGTAAAAATTACTCCCGGAGACCCGCCTCCCCGCTTTGACTTGGAATATGGCCATGTGGAGGGCTGACATGCATTTAGGGACTGCTTTACTGGATTTTTCTTTTGAATTTACGCTAGGGTGAAACATGGCTTCTTCCGTGGATTTTATTTGTTCCTTTATGTTTTTAACTAATTCCTTTTACTTGGCAGGGCCATACATTTGACCAGAGACACATGGAGGCTTGGCACTTGTCTAAGGACTCACTTTTTGATTTGTCTTTGAAGATGCAGTAGGCTAACATGTGGAATCATTGCGCTCATTTGAGTCTCCGCTTTGGGCCATTCCTTTGAATGTGCGTTGTTAAGGCACGTGGCACCTTCCACTTGCACTTTTATACTTAACTAATTTGGGCCCACTTTGAGGTTTGACCTCTATTGACCCCTGACCACATGGAGGGCTGGCGCAAGTTTGAGTCTCTACCTTGGGCTCCCATCTTGAAATTGTGTCGAGATGACACGTGTTTCTTTCTGCTTGTTTGGAATTTTCAATGGCCGGCTCTATCCTTTTTCGAGCCTGGGACATGTGGAAGCTCCACACTCATTTGAGTCTATGTTTTGACTTTACCACTTGGAGATGCGTTGATGAGGCACGTGGAGGCTTCCTGTAGTGCCCACTTCCCTTTGACACCTTTTGATACACGATCATGATCTTGTTAATTTTATTATAGACATAATTATGGACCTTATTATAGTATGATGTTATATGTTAGATCATGGATTATTATTGATCTTGATTCAGTTATGATGCATGATGATTATTAGAGACCTTTTTTTATATATTTATGATGATATGTTATTTGACATGGTTATATTATGGATGTTGTTTGGACATGTGATATTTACATATGGTGAGTAGACCTAGAAATGGAAATTATTTGATGATGATATAGTTTTTGAATAAAATTGCAAATGATCTTGTTGGTTGCTTGGATTTTGTTGTGATTCACATATCTAGATGATTTTAGAATTTTATTTATATTAATTTGATGTTCTGATATGGCCACGATGTTGAAGGAGGTATTTGTGTTTTGTAGGTAAAAATATCACAACAAACATCAGAGGATTGGCTACCAACCACATTGGAATTCTAGATGAATTCAACAAGGTCACCATGGCAACTTGTATTTGATTGTGTTAGGGATTCCCATGGGGGATCACCTTTAAACGTGACCAAGGGTTATGTGTATATGCTTATTTGGTTCCTTTTTATTGATGTTTGTATGTGTTTATTAAGTGATGTGATTTTCTCTTTTATTTAAATAAATTGTGGTATATAGTGTGAGTAATCATATTGTTAAAATAAATTAATTAAATTGGGACATAAGAAAGTAATTATTGGAGTGGTTGACTCTTGTATTAAATATGTGTAAAAGATATGTAAGTAAATTTGGAGTATGAAACACTTCATCTTCTTTGGAATTCGAAATTGTCCTTGGAGACTGATTTTGGAGGCCTGTGGGATAAGTTAAACTTGTCCCATACCTCTTAAATTTACATACCAACCTCACCTATGGTTGGAGAATTTAAATCTAGCTTTCATTATGCATTTTTGTAAGCCTAGCTGAATGTTTTAATTGCACTTCTTGCTTGAAATTAATTTCAGTCCTTTAGGATATGGGCTTGATTTGAGTGTGTAAGTAAGACTGTCATATTATTCACCTACTTATTTATTGTGTCTTGGAGATTGAAGTTGACTTTTGGGTTGGGGTTGAGGATGTGTGATGTGGCATCCTACATGGATCCACCTCATCCTCTTCTCTTCCCTCTTCTATAAAATTTGAATTGTTTGCCTTGTTTTGGGTTGCTTCACTTTTGGAAACTCCTTTTGGGGTGAATTCTTTTGCTGTTTTGGAGCTCTTGCTTTGGAGAAGTTTTTTTGAAGATTGTTGCATGCTTGCACTTGGCTGATTTGGATTTCTTGCATTGGGATAAAGCTTGTTGTTTTGGAACTTGGAACAACTCCATCATGGAGAGGTAGGATCTTGGCTCTTGTAATGCTTCTTTCTTTTGTTTATGAAATTGTTATTGTAGTGAATATTTTTGCATGTTTGGGGAATGTTGGGTAGATGGCCTAGGAATGGTGTAGGAGAAGACTATGGGGTTTATTTTATGGGAGGCACAAGTGTTTTAGGGAGGTATAAGTGTGGAGGAGTTGGGATTTGGGTTCCACCTTATAAAGAAATAGCTTTCATTTCTTTACTCATTATGGGGTGCCATAAGAGGTTGGGAAGGAATAAGGAAATGTGAGGTATAAGGGAAATTTAAGGAGGCATTAGTACATGTCGGGGCTTTGATATAATATATTTTGGTGGTTTGAAATTAGGTTGTGATACACATTTTCCCTTTGGGAGGCATAAGAAGCATCCCCATAGTTTCTTGCTCATTTAGCTTTATTGATGAAGCCTCGATGTTGTTTGTCATGCTTTAATGTATTTGTAAACTACATTCTATTTTGGACTGTGTTTTAAATGTGAAAATGTTGCTTGTGTGTTGTGGAAGCCTTTGTTGCCATGAGTTTAATCACATTTTCTATTGCATTATGGTTGGGGCTCAAGGGCCAATGAAGAACGATGGCTTATCCTTGTCATTGGATGTCTTGGTTGGGTGGAGAGCATTGCCTTTCCCCTGCTCTTGTTGTGATCAGAATTGAAAGAATTATAAATCTACATGTTGCTATTACAGAGCAAAGGAGAAAAAAAAGAAAATTGTTTGATAGTCCCTTGTTGAAATGAAATCTTATTGTAACCCTTCCCAGTTGAAGTGGATGCAATCGTATATGTTTTGTAATGGAAATATGTTGTATTGAATATTAAAGTTGTAATTTTGAAATGTAAAGGTGAGATATACTCTATTTCTATTTGAAAAAAAGAGATGTAATTTGTATATTGTATTGTGAAAATCAACCAAAAAGAGAAGTTGTAAAAAAAAGAAATCTTGTCTTTTGAATAAAAGTTGCAATCTTTTCCACGATTGGAACTACTTGTTGTTTAAAATCTGAGTTTGAAATGTATTTGAAATCTCTATTTGAAAGGAAGAAATGCGTGTGAGGAAAATACGAACTCTGTCTTTTGAAATGTGTAAAATTGGAAATCAGAATTGCATGTTGGTTTTGAATAGTTTGATTTGAATCAAATAAATGTATTAGATTAGAGTTGGAATGAATTCTAATACTTGGAAGATGAAAATGGAAAATAGATCCTTTAAAATTTGATCTTTGTTTTGTATTTTCAAACTGGAAAATACTTTAACCAAAATGCACAGTTCAAACCTACAATAATGAAATAACAAATTAAACGATTAAACTGAAGTAGTATGCCCTAAATGAATTCAATTAGACAAAAACACTTAAGGAATTTCTTAGAAAATTTAGCAAAATCGGGGTCAAATTGTTTTGCTGTCATTTTATTGTCAAAGTTGTATTTTTAAAAAATTGGGAGTCAATCAACCAAACTTACCTTCCAAATCCATCCTAAATCCATCTAAGAGAAATTCTCTATGTCTAATTGACATGTTGAAGGAGGAAGAAGATAAATTGATTAAAATTTCATAAGTTAAAATTTACCAGCTTGCCTTTTAAAAGCCTACAAATATTTTTCGTGCAATTGACCCCTTAAACATAAAAAAAAAAATTAATGATTCTTGTGCAAGAGGTTATCACGAGATTTCCAAAAAGTCCTCATTTTCCCAAAAATGATCTCCTAATCAAAAGTTATGGCCTTCTGAAGTTTTTCTTCATTTGGCGTCAAAAATAATTCTAACTGTCAAAAAAAAATTGGGAAAATTTTCCTTGGCGGACCTACGGGCCCGAATTTTCCCTTAGCACTTTTTGGTCAAAAACACCAAAGGAATAAATCCCCCACCACTCCGCTGACTCGCAAGCCTTTCTTTTTGTCAAAAATCACCTAAGTTCAAAAAAAAGAAATTTTGGAAAAATTTCCCCATGGACTAAATCGCCCGCTTTTACCATTTTGGTTTTTTTTCACGGCCGCATAGGCCCGCAATAATTAACCTTTAAAATAATTTGGGAAAATTTTCTAAGTTTCCTCCGCTACCCCACCCTCATGAGCCAATCAGTCTTTACCACATGGCATCATAAGGCATCGGTGGAGGACCGGATCCCCTTTTTAGCTTATCTCTTCGAGAAAAAAATTGGGAAAAAATTTCTAAATTCTCCCACCAGCCTGCCGATCTACATCCATGGATGGTTGACATGTGTCTTCACGACGCATCCATGGAGGTACAAAGCTTTTTAAGTCTTTAAACCTTTTTCTCGCAAAATTCAAATTTTGCTAAATTACTCGATAGCTCGACAGGCTGCAATCAATCTTTGAGTGACACGTGGCATCGCTTGGGGAAGTCAAAGGTGTGGGCTATTTTAATCCTTTGCGCTTTTAACCCTAAAGTATAAAATCTTTAAGTTTCCCCACAAGTCTGTTTCCCCTGTGATCAATCAACGCTTGACACATGGTGCTTTGGGCATCAACGGGCGTCCAGAGGTAGATCATGCTTTTGTTCCAAAAGGGAAAATGCGCTAAAACTCTCCTCGCTCCATCAGCCCGCGCATGGGAAAATTTTCTTCCCCAGGCCCGTGACCCGCTCTTGGGAAAAATTTCCTCCCAAGGTCCGTCGGCCCATAACTTGAGAAATATGAGGAGTTAGGAGGACTTCTTTATATCACCAGAAAGGTGAGGAAATTTCCTATCTAATGGGAATGTTTTTGGGAATTTTTGAGTATGTTAATTTTGAGAAAAATCAAGTTGAATATTTTAATCCTGTTAGAGGGTGGTTTAGTGAGAAATTACCCTCTTAACCTAATAGATTAATCTAACCCTATGTTTGGACCTTGTGATCTTTTATAATTGTTGTATTAATAAAAATATAAGCTATTAATAGTTTTTGGCTTTAAAACTTTCTTACGACAACTGTTGTCTCATAACCTGGTTGTAAACTCTTTAAAAATAAAAAATTATTCCATAATTTTCCTAACTAATCCTAGGTTGTTCTTGGGTCTCAAGTGGGTTTTTTTAGAAAGCATCACACTTCCGCGTATCCTCCCATACTTAGCTAATTTTGGGATTGTTCTAAATCATTCGTAGAGCCCATAGACTTTGATTTTTTTCTCTATTTCTTTCCTTACATCCTTTGGTTTTCTTTGACACTATTTTCTCTTCCCCGACCCTACTACTCCATTATAGAGCCCTCCTAAAAATTGTTTATTAGATTTGAAATGTGGGCTCGTGCGATGGATCCTTCCTTGGATTTCTTCCTGCACGGGGTCATGTTTGATTAATTTTTCTAGGAGAAAATTTGAGATAAAAATTTGGCGACTCGTAGGAAATCTACCTACTAGATGAAGAGATCATTTTCCTTGTTGTATCCATTGGGCACGGAGTCATGGTTGGTGGCATGGTGTTGGTCCTATTCTTCGGAAAGTAACACTTTGGGACCCAATTTTAGTTGCTTTGTATTTGTTCTATTAGAAAACAAGCAATTATTACTGAAAACTATGGGTATCCCTATTACAAATGTTGAAGGGCCTAGCACATTCACCTAGAGGCACATTGAACTGTATAACAATGAAAACCTAGAGCAACAAAAACCTATGCCACAACACTTAGGGAAACAAAACCTAAGCTACAACAAAACAATGTGCATATGCACTTAGGGAAAAATAAAAAACTCTATGCTAATATTTACAAGGGTGGAACCTTCCCTTTTTAGTAGCAATGTTTGAGATGGATCTTGTTTACTAGGATGTGTAATTCTTCACCATCCAATTTAGCCAGCTGGAAGGCATTGCTACTCTTACACCTTGTGATCATGTAAGGGCCACTCCAAATGGCATCAAATTTGGAATGCTTTCCTGGCTTTTCCCGATCCGTATCCCACTTCAAAACTAAGTCACCTTCTTGAAAGGTTTTTGTTCTTTCTTTCTTGTCAAAACTCTTCTTGATCAATGCTTGATCATTTTCCATGCTCTGCATTGCATGCTCTCTTTTTGTCCTACTTCCATCGGATGTGCATACCTGATTACCATGGGTTCAAACTTGGCTAGCTCTAACTGTTTCATGAGCTCCAGAGCGGGAAACTCCAATGATATGGGTAATCCGCCTTTTCCATAAACAAGCTTATATGGGGAGTTAGCTATGGATCTTTTGGATGTGATCCAATCAGCCCATAGATCTAATTTGAGATTTGTATGCCAAGTTATATGATTTTCATCGATATTCCTTCGATAATCCTTAATAGGTTCTTGTTTGTGGACTCTGCTTGGCCGTTACCTTGAGGGTAATAGTTTGATGAAGTGTTGAGGTACACACCATTCTTGACTTCCCATTCAGTGATCCTTGTACCAAGGAATGCCAATGCATTATTAGATATAATAGTGGCAGGGACTCCAAACTTGGTGGCTATTCCTTCATAGAAATCCAAGATGTTGGATTGATTTGCTTCCTTAAGAGCCACTGTTTTAGTTCAATTGGTGAAGTATTCTGTTGCTGTAAGTATCCACTTGTGGCCCAGCTCGAATTTAGGTTAATCACACCAATTAATTATAGTCCCCATTTTATGGATGGATGATCCACTTTGAAATTGGATGAAGGGGAAGGGATGCTAACTTATCCTTCCCTTTGAAAAATGCACACTTCTTGCACTTCCCGATCCATGAGTAACATTCCATGAATACTATAGGCCGCAATAACCAACTTTCATGATCCCGAGGGCTATTAATAGAGGAGAAAAATGACCTCCTACTTCTCCATCATGGAACTCATGCAACATCTTCTCAATTTTTCCTATGCTAATGCACCCCAATAGAACACTATTGATATCCTTTTTATAAAGAGACACACCAACAAGCACATATGAGATGGCTTGTAGTCTGAAGTATCTCCTTTTTCTTTGTTCCATTCTAGAGGGCACAAACTCTTTTGAACGTAATGCACAAAAGATTAGTTCCAACATGGAGTAGGTGCATCATTAGTTGGTTTTTATTGATCATTTTGTAGTAATAGGACAGCCTCTTCCTTATCCACTGACTTAGCTTGTTGCTTAGAAGTGAGTTGTTCACACAGACCCTTGCCATGAACCAGTTTAGTCACCTTGATCTTAATGTCATATTCCATTACTTGAGTGATCCAACTTGCTCTCTTCTCATTCAATTCCTTGTTCAGGAGAAAATATTTGACACCAGCATGAGATACTATCAGTTGAATATTATTGTTTGACACCAAATGTCTAAACTTCTTCAAGATCCTAATAACAACAAGGACATGGTTTTCAATGAAAGATTATTTTACCTTGTAGTCGTCCAAGCTCTGACTAAAGAAGGTTATGGGTTATGCTGAACCTTCCTTGTTGTCCTAGACCAAGATGGCTAAGATGGTGTCTCACCCTCCAAAAACATACATCATGAAGTCTTTTGAGAAGTCTCGGCTTAATGAGAGTTAGGGCTTGTGATATTGTGAGCTTGATGGCCTCAAAGCTCTCTTTTCCTTCTGTTATCCATTTAAATGCAAGAATATTCTTTAACATCATTGTTAAAGGCTTCATAAGAGTGGTAAAATCAGGTACAAATCTACAAACAAGATTTATCCTCCCAAGAAGCTTTGGAGATAATTTTTGTGTTGTCGTAATGAAAGTTTTGGATGGCTTCAACTCTTTCAGGATCAATTATAAATCCTTTTCTAGAGACAACGTGACCCAATAATTTACCCTCATGTGCCAAGAATACACATTTCTTTCGGTTTAAGGACACTTCAAACCTTCTACATCTCTAGAATACATGTCTGAGGTGGAAGATATGGTCTGCAACATTTTTGAGAAAATGGTGATATCATCTAGATACACCATAACTATATTGTTAATCAAGCCTTTGAATGCCATGTCCATAGCTCGCTGAAATGTTGCTCCGACATTTGACAGTCCAAATGGCATCTTCTTATAAGCATATGTACCCCATTTGGTGGTGAAATCCGTCTTGAACTGATCTTCCTCTTTCACCATTATCTAGGTTATAGCCTAAGTATCCATCTAGCAATGAAAACCTCTCAGAGCCAACTACAACTTGTAAGATCTATTCCATTGATGGAAGTGGATAGTGATCTTTGAGTGATGCTCTATTTAGATCATGGAATTCCACACATAGTCTAATCTCTCCACTTCTTTTCCTCACAGGCACCAAGTTTGCAACCCAACTTGAGTGCTTGATAGGGAAGATGATGCTTTGGCCTCAATAAGATTATTCAACTCTTTTCTCATGAGAGGCTCTATGTGAGGGTTCACTAGCCTTTTCTTCTATCTGAAAGGCTTAGATCCTAGATCCAACTCGATTGTGTGTTGTGCCAACTTTGGGTTGAAGCCTCTTAAATCTTTATAGGTCTAGGAAAAGACATCTGGGAATTCTTGACAAAGTTGAATAAACTCATATTTTTCTTGTTGAGTGCTTACCTTGCCAATCTGCAATATTTTTCCTTCTTCTATAAAAATGGGCTCTAAATCTTCACCCTTTACTCTGAATATTCACCTTCTCCTTTCGGAATTAGTCATTTAGGTTGAAGATTGACTCCAAAGTGAAAAAACCCTTTGGTAGTTTTTTGGTCCTTAGCTACACCACTTGATCGCCATACTGCTGCTCCAGTTTGTCTTGGTTCCTGGAGGAGAACTCAACTTCTTCTTGTAGAAAGTTGACAATTTGTTGGTCATTCTCAAAGACCTGCCAACTTGTGTTATTATCAGGAACAGCTGGTCTCAAAACCACTTTGCTATGGGGCTGATATTTATCACTCTTGATACTCTCTACAACATCAAATGCTACCCCAATTGCCACCAATATGTCTGCTACTTCATTCTTCTTCCTCGGGATAGAATTGATGTTAAATGCTTTGAAATCCTCGATGAGGTCATACACCATGTTCTTGTAGCTCTTTAGGAGATCATTATTGGCAGCATTTTGTCCTCGGACTTGATTAACAACTAGTTCACTATCGCTAAACACTTGCAAGTTCTTTATACCCCTTTTCATTGCCCAATGTAGTCCATGGACCAAAGCCTCATACTACTTTGTGTTCTTTGAATAGGTGAATTGGAAAATGGAAATCTGAGTAGTATTTCATACCTTGGGGGGAGACAATCATAGCTCCTCCTCCAGCTCCTTGTTTACTTCTTGATCCATAAAAGAATAACTACCATACCTCATTATGATTTCTATGGTCTCGGCTTAATGATTTTAGGAAGAGGATGATTCTCCTCATGCAGACAGTATACTCCTAGCTCAAATTCCTCCATCTCTTTATAAGGGTCAAAATCATGCCTCTTGTTTTCCCACTCGTCGAGGGTCAAGTTTGGGATACACCCCACCTTGGTATTTGCTTCACAAGTTCTTAGGAGATCCTCCTGATCAAAGGTTGAACAATTGGCATTGATCAGACTAGGTACATAAGACTCAATATGGTAATCTATAATGGGCTCGGATCTAATTGTAGCCTTAGCTCCATACCTTGTTCTAAAGATCATGTGTGACCAATCAGCAGACAGATAGCCCCCAATCTTAGTAGTGAAGTCTCTTGACAAACACAATGCAAAATGTGGTGGCAAGTCTATTATTGATACATTTTGTAATACAATCACATTGGGGTAGGCGTGCAGTGTGAGGCTCAAATATTTGATGACTCCAACATTTGTTAGTTTTATCCCATCCAATTGCACTACCCCCTGAGATGACTTTATATTGAAGACCTAGCTGATCGGATATTTGCTTTGGAATTACAGAACTACTTGCTCACAAATCAATCATGCAATTATGTACCAATTTTTCCCTAATGATCAATGTAACGTATAATGAAGGGGACTTCAAATTTTTACCTTGTTGTCATCCATGATTTCCCCTAGTTTGATTTGTATTGGTAAATAATTTCTCTTGCTGGTTAGGGGGCTGATTTGAGCTTGACCAATTGGCCATAACAGTCTGCAACATATCTCTTTGTCTTGGAATGGCCAATGACTCCCACATTGAAATATTCACGTTTTTCTTCTTCATTTGTTAAATGATGTTAAATGATCTATCCTTCTACTTCCCCTTTCCTGGTACATTTTTCTCTTACACATGGGTTGTTACAATCGGTGCCTGAGTGGGTTTAGAAGGTGGCTTGGGCTGACTCTACATATTGGGAGTTGGATTCTCGAGAGACAATAGCTTGTGTGATAATAGAAGGTTGAGGATTACCTGATTTTTGATTTTCCCTCTCCCATATTCCTCTTCTTGGACCGTGTATTGACAGCTACACTTTGAGAAGGGGTTTGATTCATACCACAAAAATCTTCAGCCTGCCAATTGACAAGCATAGTCTCACTTAGAGATGCCTCTTGCTAAGATCTTTGCTACTGATTTTCCTCTTAACTAGACTCTTGTGACACACCAATGGTCTATACCATCAAGGCCTAGTTTAGTGCACCATTGAAACAAATTGATTGGTTATGAGGCTGATTGCATGGGAAACACCAATCATATTCTTGTGCCATGTTGTTTTGTGCTAGAACCAAGGCCCTTGATTTTGAAGCTTTGTTTTGAACATATGACCGGAAATGCCTAACAGCTTGAGGTTGTCCTTTGTTTTGGTTTTGATTTGTATCCTGAGCTAGTGGCCTATTTTATTTATATGGGGATCTAGCTTGATACTGAATCTGAGGCTAATATGGCCTAGAACTTTGAGCTTACCACCTTTTGATAGTCACTAGCTCATTCCCTAGGTTCTGCAATTGTTTCATAACTTCTTAAAGATCCTTTGAAGTGCTATAAGATGAGGTGGATGCCTTAGATGAACTTTGATTCCTTGGAGTAGGTATGGGAGCTAATGTGGGTGTTTGACTAGTGCTTGGATCTCCTAGTTCTGGGTATAGAGGCATGGGTGGCCTAAGAGCAAGCTTGCTAGCATGAATCTGACAATTATCAGTGCTGATGGAGATGCTATAGGTTGCAGGTAAGGTGGTGCCTCCCATTTATTGAATCATTAAAGAAATATCAAAGTTTAGAGCTCTAAGAAAGTATAAGAAAGCACCTTCATCTGTGGGCCTTATATCCAATGGAATCCTATCCCATGTCCTTTGGAATATGAAGTTGAAATCTATCATTTGCTCATTAGGAGCCCTCTTGATGGTTGTCAAATGCTCCAACAAGGATAGATTATCTCCCTTTTCTCCAAATTAGTTGTGAAGAGCTCTGCACAGATGTTCCCAAGTCTGAATAGAGCCTGTTGTTAGACTCCTGAACCATTGTGAAGCTTTACCCTTGAGTGAAGAGGCTAGTAACTTGATTGTAATGTCCATATCAATGATCTCATGAATTTCACAGACATTTGAAATGTATTGAATGTGGTCACTAGGAGAAGTATAATTCTCTCCAAAGTAAAATATGTGATGATCTTTAATGTTGCAACCGGGACCGGATTTTTTGCATCAAGGGCAAGTGGGATGTCACGCCAGAAATTGACATAAGAATTTGGCTATGCCATCCTGATTGGAATAAAAACCCTTGTTGATTGAATGAACATCTTACCATGAGGAGGTGTTGACAAGGTTATATTTGGTGAATATGGAGACCTTTGGGCTCTTCTCCCTCTTCCCCTTCTAGCTGGGGACAAGTGTAGATAGAAAAATAGTCCCTCTTCTCTGGTTCTTGATCTTGTTTGTATTTTTATCATGAAATTGACAAGCTTGTACCATTGAAACCAGTGAATTCTATTTCTTTGGGAGTCCCCAGATGTGTAATTTTAGAGCTTCTTAAAAGCTAAAATTACAGCAAGTGCACATTAGTCTTGCTACAATAAAGATGGATACCTCTTTGGTCCCACCTCGCATGCCAAAATTGTTAGTGTAAAATCACAACAACCCTAAATGCCTTCAATCAAATGGGTTGAGACTCTCAGTGTGATTTCACAACATGAAGCATCTCTCAAAGTGTGGGACCTTGCGAGTTGGGAGAGGTCTCCAGATTAAGGTCGGTTCCTATTCTTCTGTTCAGGTGCATACAAATAAATTGCCAAGGATCTATTTTAAATCTACTCTATTTTACCAAGGAGACAGGGTTGAGGAGATACAATAAAATAAACCTAAGCTAATGAGGTGATGCACCAAAGGAATGTTAGACACATGTTTCTTAACTTAACACAGACCACAAGAGTGCAATACAACACCATGCACAAGTAACCAAAATGCAATGAAAGATCAGAAAGACAACAATGAACACATGAAAGGGTTAGAAATCACCCACATACATATATTATTGCTCCAGAATCGATACAATACATTACAATAACCAAGAGGTGAGGAATTTTGTATTACAGTTTGAATGGGAGGTTTGAAAGCTCTAGAAATTCACTTGCAAAAAAAAAGGGAGGGCACAAAACAGAAATGTCCAACCTTTTACAATGAGCTCCGACCCTTCCTTTATATATTCAACACAAAGAGAAGAAGGAGAGAGAGGCAGGAAAACTAATTCAAATCTCAGCTAATCGGCCATCAATTCCCCTTGAAAATATACCCACAATCTGTAAAATTTGCCTCGATTATTTGTTTAATTCAATGAAGGAGGAAGAACGATGGATCAGATCAAATCTGATATGGTTGTTGGAGTGAATAGATCCTATATTAATGGTACAAAGATGTTTTCCATTTTTTCCCCACCTAACTTCATCAAAATTAAAGTTTCATATTTCCATGATGTAGACGAGGTCGAGATCTCTCCAATGGTGCCAAATTTGTCGGATTTGAGCACTGGATCAGAAGATATGCTCATTTGAATATTTTGATCAATCCGTAGTAAAAATGGTGGAAACCAGGTTATCGAACGGGTATACGGGCCTGAAACTCACTTTGTGCCCTTTTGCAAAAAATACAAAAATGTAAAAATTACCCCGCAATCTGCAATACCTTTTGGTCAAAAAACCATCCTCGGGCCCACCGGTCCATATTTTCCATTTGGGAAAAAAATCACCCCAAGGCCCACCACCCGCATGTAATTTAGGCTTGACACGTGTCTTTTTGGGCATTGGCGGAGGCACAACTCATTTTTATACTTTATGTCTCTTGGAAACGGAGCCAAAAAGTAAAAATTACTCCCAGAGACCCGCCTCCCCACTTTGACTTGGAATATGGCCATGTGGAGGGTTGGCACGCGTTTAGGGACTACTTTTGGATTTTTCTTTTGAAGTTACACTGGATGACACATGGCTTCTTCTCGCATCTTTTCTTTGTTCCTTTATGTTTTTGACTAAGTCCTTTTGCTTGGAGGGGCCATACATCTGACCATGGACATGTGGAGGATTGACACTTGTCTAAGGAACAAATTTTTGATTTATCTTTGAATATGCGGTGGGTTGACGCGTGGAAGCCTTGTGCTCATTTGAGTCTCCACTTTGGGCCGCACCTTTGAATGTGCATTGTTAATGCACGTGGTTCCTTCTACCTTCACTTTTATACTTAACCGATTTGGGCTCTCTTTTAGGTTTGACCTCTGTTGACCCCTAGCCACATGGAGGGTTGGCACAAGTTTGAGTCTCTACCTTGGGCTCCCATCTTGAAATTGTGCCGAGCTAACACATGCTTCTTTCCACTTGTTTATAATTTTCAACGGCCGGCTCTATCCTTTTTCGGGCCTAAGACATGTGGAAGCTTCACATTCATTTGAGTCTTCTTTTTGACTTTACCCTTTGGAGATGCACCGATGAAGCATGTGGAGGCTTCTTCGATCCTCCCATATGCCAATTTTGGGCTCATTTTGAATCATTTGTAGAGCCGAAGACTTCAAGTTTTTTTCTCTATTTCTTTCCTTGACCTCTGGTTTTCTTTGACACTTTGTTTTCTCTTCCCCAACCCCACTACTCTAGGTGAGAGCCCTCGTGCAACCTATTTATTAGATTTGAAACATGGGATCATGTGATGGAGCTGTCCCTTAGATTTCTTCTGCACATGGTCATGTTTGATTAATTTTTGGGGAAAAATTAAGATAACATGCCCTTAAGGACAAATCCGAAATTCCAAGGCAAGGTAGAGTGTACAACATTCAAAGTCACATACACTCAACTTAAAATCAAAATCAAAAATACCAACAACTCTAGTAAATGAATCCATTTGTCACATCCCCAAATCACTTAATAACATGAACTAATTACTTAATAAAATCACATTAATCAACAATGATTAAATAAATTACATCACAAAATAAATCACACTCTTCAATAAATAAAATATAAGGGAAAGAATTGCACACATAACCCATGGTCATAATTGGAGGTCATCCCCATGGAGACCCCCTAGCAAATTAAAACACACAAAACACAACACACGTATCCATGGTGACCTCTGTTGTATCCACCTAGTATTCCACCGTGGTTGGTCTCCAATCCCCATTTTGATTGTTGTGATTTAATTACTTGCAAAATCACGAATATCTCCTTTGGCCTCGTGGCCACATAAAAACATCCATGATAAAATATACGCATATAAATAAATAGCCATTTACATATAACTAAATCGTCATCTCTACTAAACAATGTTATCATTTTTCTAAAATTCAACAACATCTCAATTCTATCTTTTATCAATATCGACAAGATCACGAGATTAGCTCAAAAATTAAGTCTTAATTAACACAATGAGAATTCTAAATGTCAAGAATATATATATATATATATATATATATATATATATATATATGCTAACAACACATCATCATCATCAATATAAAAATGTCTCTCTATGCCTCTAAGAATCCACACAATCATACTATGAATCACAATCCATCAAAAGTCAGAATATCTCTATCATCTAACATCATGCTAAACCAAAATGATACAATAACATCCATGTCTATAGTCAATAGTAATCAAAATCAAACTATAATTAGTGTCGAAGAGGAATGGACACTACAATCCCAAGGAAAGACACATGATGGAGGAATCAATGCCTTGGAGGCCACATTTCTAAGAGGTTTTTACCCAAAAAAAAACTAAACACCCGAGAAAAGGACAGTCCTTAATACCACACAAACTATGAGAATTTTGTCAAATAATTCATGTGCAACCCATATGGTTCCACATATGGATGTTTTCATACAAGAGGAAATTGGTTGGACAAGACGCCTACAATCTTCATTAGATTGAAATTTTTGCAGCCTTCTTCAATGGACCCATTTTAGATATACCCTACATTCATTGCTAACACGAACCACCTTCTTTCCAGAATTTTATCCTCATTGCACACGCCGACGTAGAGGAAGAAAGAAAGAGATAATTATTATTGAGACATAAGTGGGATAGCAAGAAAGGGAACTTGTAGTATTTTAAACAATACATCAACTACACGAGATAAAAGATAAGAAGAAGGAAAAACAGAAGTAGTAGAAATCATCTACATCAAAAATGGTTCTGAATGGCCACATTCTATGCAACACATGTGCACTGAGAAGAAAAAGAATAAAAGTCAACAAAACTAGAAATTGCACATGAATGAAGTGCTTCCCAATCCTCAATCCTTTTTTTATTTTGCATACAATAGTAAAGCAGCGGTAGGCAATAGTTTACTTTCATCTCAGATACAATTGAAACTGCTTTAGGTACATATACATATCCTTATTAGTCAATTTGCATCTAGGTAAAATGGAGATATTTAGGGATACATATTTCTCTCCATGCGCAGGGCTGATTTAAGCCAGAATGGAGCATATTTTAGGATGACTTACAACTAGAGCTCCATTTAGCATAGCTCCCCAACATTTTGTTTATTTAATTATGAGTATGTAGGCTCCCTCCCTGCACTTTCTGCGACCATTGAATTACTATTAAGTTTACAGTGTTAACTTTGGGTTCATCATGGAAAACACCTTTGGATATTAATAAAGTGCTTGGATTATTATGCAAGGTAAGTGATAGGTTGGCAGCCTAGTTAGGAATAATTGACAAGGATATGCAATGTACATTGTGGACCGGAAAAGTTTAAATATTGCTAAAATCTTGTAATATTTTGATTTTACTTATTAGGCTAAAAAGTGTGTTTTCCTCACATTTTCCTTAGGTTATGGATCAGTCCCTCTAAAGTCCAAAATATCCTCCATTTCCTCTTTAGACACATAATTTCTTAAATCGTGTATCTAGTTTCCTCTTCGAGACACACACGACTCTCGTTCCTCACTATCTTGAACTTCACGGTATTTATACAAGTCTGTCCCATTGAATATGGGTGATATACCTTTTAAGTAATGGGATCTCAAATGCATTTGGTAAAAAAATTGCAACACCTTGCATGGTCCTATCTTCTTTCATTTCAACGTGTTATACTAACCCTTGCATGAAGTTTTCCTTCTACAAATGTACCAACACAAAATCTCTAAAACTTTTAATTCCCTATTTCGTGTCTCCCATTTTCATGCTCCTTGTATTTCAAACTAGATTTATCTAACTTATTTCATACATATTTGTGTATCTCATGTTTAAATTTTGCATATTCTTCTCGCTTCTACACTCTTTCCTTCCATTGATCCGAATGTTATTAAATTTTTGGCTCCCTTTGGGTTACTTTTATACACAAATTTAAAATGTGTTTTCCTAATACTCTTATTTACCAAATTTTTATACAAAAATTTTACTTGTGCCAATATCACATCCTATTGTTTAAGTTAATTACCAAACAAACATCTCAAAAAGTTTTAGAAACTTATATTCCCAACCTCTATTATCTCTTCAATGCTTGCCTTAAATTTATCCTCATTCCCAACTTATTTCAATTTCACAAGATTCACTTGAAATGGCCGAAAACCTTGTTGTCACTATCTAATATAATGTTACATGGAAATCCATGCAATCTTACCGCCTATATAAAGAATAAATTATCAATGTTCTTTGAATCGCTCATTTTTTAACACCTGTTCCATCTTTAAAAATATTGACTATAAAAATAATTAGAATTGTTCCCTTTCTTTGATCTCTAAAATTATAACACAAAATTCATGCCAATATCATCCTAAGGTCTCTTTAATATTAATAATGGATAATATAATCCTATGTTCGACTTCATCCTTTCTTCCAAGTGAAAAAAAAATCACTCTTCACATATTTATACACATATGTGCCCATCCCTCGCTAGAAATGACATTCACTTAACTAACTAGAAGTCTTGTCACATCCAAAATGATATGTTAAGCCCCCATTGTATTTTTCCAAATCAAATTCTTGCACATAGACCCACTAGGTATGTACAATTGTTTTCTCGTGAACAATATTTTTTCCTACACAAAATAATACTTTGACCTCTTTCTACATTCGTTGGATTTTTGCATATTTCCAAGCATTCCAAAATTTTGAAATTTACTTAATAACTATTTCATGGTGTCAAAACCTATGACTTAAACTCTCATCTAAACTAGTAACTTTGTCAAAAATTCTAACCACTTTATTTTTCTCATATTTAACATCCTTTACCAATGATGAAATACAATGCAGGGTAACATGTATACATCACAAATTCCTTTAGGAAAAAAAAGGTGCCGCCACTTCTTCAAATCTTTCAAAATCATATAGAATTAATAGCCATAGACTAAAATGGTTCTTTTTGTGTCATTTATATTCTCATTTAAGTAATAGAGACCTACCTTCCTAACTTAGTGCATCGACCATTGTGCTAACTGGATCACAGTTCACTTGAAAAGCATTTTCAAAACTAATAGTTCTAGAATTGGTTTCCTTTTCACTCTATGCTTTAAATCCTTAATGATTCATAAGTATCCATAGAATTCATTAAGACTCGAAAATAATCCAAGGACATACATTAGGGTTCATGAAATAGGAATTGTGTAGAAGGTTGTCCATTGTGACATGGAAAAAAATATTATTTACTTCATCCGGGTGAAAGTGATTTTATTCCTCATCAAAGGGTAAATGTAATTATATATTTGGATTCCACTTAAATAGTTATATACATGCAAAAATGGTTTTTTAAAAAAATTAGCAAAATTCATGGGCTATATAATTTGAAAGAATTTTAATTTTGGTAAAATCATCGGGACTATTTTTCAAGTTGTGGTAGTTTCACAACCACCAAGTTGGTTTCTCAACTACCAAAATAGTTTTATAATTGTTAGTATGTTTATACGGTAGTTTTAGAACTACGAGGGAAGTTAACACAATCATTGGTCTATGTAAATTATGTAAGTGTCTTTAGTTAATTACACATTATTGTATGCGGTGAAGATGTAATTGTATGTTAATATATGGATAATTTATTCATTGGTGCACATTTAAATCTAGTTCTATTATTGTAGAAGAATATCAACCAATTTATGGACTTGAATTCCATTATTAATAGATTAAATAAAACTTACATAACAAGTAACTACTCTCTAATCTTAATATGAGAATCTACTTGATTTTATAAATGAATGGAGATCCAGGTGTTAGTTATCATATTGTGGATGAGTGTTATTCTTTCTAGGGAATTCAAGCGAAGATTTCTTGATAAAATTATAGTAGTCATGATACCCTTAGTAAATTTGTGTTGTATTTACTTTAATCTTTCATTTTTAATCATGTACACATGTTTGATTAGGTATTTCTCTTATAATCATTTACATGTTTAATTATGAAGATTACATTATACTTTAATGAATTAGTGGTTTCACCAATTGAAAATAGAAAGACACTTCATGAATTCAAGTAAGTGTTTTTAAGATTGATTTATTTAAAGGGGCATCTCAAAAAAATGTATAATCTAATGGTTTTGGATAGAGGAATTAGGGGAAGGGGATTATATAAGCATAATCTTCTCTAATAAGAATTACATTGGTGAATGTGTGGTAGAGAAGAAGATTCGTGCAATTGTCTTAATTTTTTCATTATATACTACATATTTATTCCATTATAGAATTTGGTATAAATTACAAGAAAAAGAAAGAGTGAGTGTATGTAGTTGTAACTCTTTGTATTTACCCATTTCATTAAAGGAAGTATAAGAAGATATCTAGTTTCAACTTCTAGTTAGTTTTTCCTCATCTTAGGGTTTTCCAAGTTAAAACCTATATGTTATATGTGCTTTTCATTCCTCACTATTTTTGGATTGAAATCATTATTTTCTTTGAAGTTTGATATTCTAGTATCAAAGTTTTTTTTTAAATATTATAAAGAAAAATCAAAGTAGAATAGTAGTATGTGACTTTTTGAATCCTATAAGTATGAAGCTTGAGATTTTTAGAAAAAGCATGTAAGTCTAATTTTTTATTCCTCCTATTATTAGAAAAAAGCTAGAGTTTTATTCTTGAAGCATGCATTAGTTGTTTAAATTTACGATAGTTTGCTCTATACCTATTTTTAGGAAAAAAATATTTTAAAAATTAAAAAAACCTTGTTTTTAGATTGCTCTATTTTCTAGAGTTATGGCTTATTTTAGAAGAAAGCCCTCTATATATTGGAGTCAGTTATAAGTTTTGTATACATATTGTGTTCAATGAAAGGTTTTGCAAAAGCTATTGAAATGGGGTAAGACCCCAAAGCTTTGTGCAAAGCCCCTCAATGGACCATATGATAAGAAATGAGCAAGGAATCCTATTTGCATGTATTCAAACTTGAAATAAACAAGAAATCTAGCAAATAACATTAACCTCTATTCTTGAAAGCTTAATAAAATGAGCCTAATAAGGATCTAAGCAATCAGTTTTGTTGTTTACTCCATGAGGGTGAATGAATCTCACTAAATGGCTACATGGCCAAGTTTAGCTATTCCATTACTAACCTATCATGGGTGCAAGATGAAGCTCTTTTAATGGAGGATAGCCAAGATCAAATGCCTATTAGCTTGGCTAATGCAAATGAGGTCTAATGCCAATATCTCCAAATATGAGAGATTTTTGTTATGAAAACAAGGTGTAAGGTTGAGAGGGAGAGGTGACCCTTCTATTTATAGTTTTCCAAATGAGAGGATGTTGAAATTTGGGTGCATGTGGGACTAAATCTCAAAAATCACTTTTAGATTAGATTAGGATAAACATGATTTAGGCTTAGTTAAGCTTGGTTTAGGCTAGTTAACTAGGGTTTAGGCTATTTAAACTTGATTAGCAAGTGATTAGAGACTCATTGAGAGTTGGGAGGGGTCTAGATAACCAATTGTGACTGATAGATAGCCTACGAAGCCAATAGAAGTGGTCTAGAGAGAACTAGGGAGGTTCTAAATGGTCGAAAGGAGGAATGTTTAGCTAATAAGAGAGATATTAGCCAAATAAGTTGATTATAGGAGGAATACGATTGAGAAGGTGTCGTGCATGGGCATCCGAGAATGGAGTGAAGAATGGGGAATTAACGAAGTGTCGTCAATCAGTTGAATGGGAGGAAATGCTAAGTGTAAGCATATTTTAGGTGTCTACACATATATTGTAAGGAGTTGAAGCTCGGGAAGAACGAAAAATAATTATTTATGCACGGTAGTAGTGTTGTTTCGAATTAGAGGAAGTGCACCACTTGAAATTGTTCATTCATATTTACATGGACCTATGCAAATAACTTCTATCATAGGTTTCTCATATTTAATGAAATGCATTGATGACTATATGAGGAAGACATGGGTGTAATTTTTGAGACACAAATCAGATGTATTTGATATATTTCAGTAGTTCAACACCTTAGTGGAAAAGCAAAGTGGATAGTATATCAAATTTCTAAGGACAGGACATAGGAGGTGAGTATGTTTCAATGTTTTTCTAAATTTTTATGTTTATGGTGAATTTTGGTTAGTTTATATAATGTTGAAATACTAAAAACTCAAATAAAGCTAGGTTTATCAAAGTTCTAAGGACAGACATAGGAGGTGAGTATGTTTCCAATGTTTTTCTAAATTTTTATGTTTATGGTGAATTTTGGTTAGTTTATATAATGTTGAAATACTAAAAACTCAAATAAAGCTAGGTTTATCAAAGTTCTAAGGATAGACATAAGAGGTGAGTATGTTTCAATGTTTTTCTAAATTTTTATGTTTATGGTGAATTTTGGTTAGTTTATATAATGTTGAAATACTAAAAACTGAAATAAAGCTAGGTTTGTCGATAAATGCACTAAAAAATGCAATGGCAAGATGATTGGATGAGAACATTTTAAAAGACTCCTTCTTTCACCAAGCAAGAATACTCGTATGCAAAGACAACTAAACAAATAAATATTCAATAATGATTGGATAATTTGCTTGGTAAAGGTTGATCTCGGGACTCGAAGGGATTCTTTGAAGGGTGTCAACTCGTATTGATACAATTAAGTGACATAATATGATAAGATAAATGATAATGATTTAGAAATCAAGAGGGATGGAGAGACCCTGGTCTATGTGGTAGGCAACATAGGTAATGGCTACAATGAGATCTAAGTCCTAGAGGTAATCACACAAGAACTGTCCCACAACTTCACGTTCTTCTTGTATGATCTCAAGTTGAGCCTCAATGTCTTCAACTTAAAGTGTGATGGAAATGGTGCATAGACTTAGTTTTTGTGAGATATCGAATTGTTCCCACATGAAATGATGCTGGACAATTGGTAGATCATATATGTTGGAGATGGGATGGGACGGACTAGGAAAAATCATCTACAAGAGTACATCTTGCAAGACAATAGATTAGGTCAAAAATGACTGATGAAAATATGATAAAATGGTAAAAAGACTAAAACGAAAAGGATCGATGGTGATCAAGGAAAAAATGATTACTTTGATAAAAGATGACAAAAAAATTATAATTAATGTAGGATGAAGTTTAAAAGTGTTAAGATGGAGTATGGGATTTTAGAAATAAGTGAGGTGATTCAAATATGTTTGAAGGGATAATGAGAAGAAAATGTGATTATGACATTGATCAATGGTTATCAGTGATCGATGGGGATCACTGTTAAAATTATATATTTTTTATAAACTTGACCAAATGATCAAATTAAAGAATGAATGTAAATTGTGTATAGAGGATGGTGTAGATGAATTATTATAGACTATATTTTGATTAGACAAAGTATGACACTAGGGGAGGGAACACGAAGATTCAAGTGTAGGAACAAGGTGAATTTTAAGGTGCGTAAGGATAGGAAAGGAAACACGCCGTAGGACAAGCTGATTTGGGACTTAGCCATTTTTCATGGTTATGAGATACTTTTGGAGATAGCGTGCGGAGCACACAATGGGATGGAGACTTACGTGACACACAAATGCTATTGTGCAGATAAACATCTACTAAGTGCCATGCATGAGCTTGGGATAATAATTAGATTACTACTAATAGTTAATTGGAGGAGATCTATTATTAATGCACTTGCATGTGTGCATATTATTGTAAAGGTGCATGGCTATTTTCAGCATGTGACCTATTTTGGGAAGTGTGTAGGTGGTGAAGGGAAATTCCCCACCCCTATAAGTATGTATTATTCTATGTAGTTAGAGAGAGACACCGAGACATTGTGTATGAGTTATTGTGAATTTATGTTGCGGGATTTGATACGTGCATAAACTTATGGTAATGTTATATGATGTAAGAGCTTCTATGTTTTATAGTGTTTAATATAATGGAGTACATTGGATGGATAATGGTGTTAACATGACTATAATTGGTTCTTGTATGATCAATCTTGTCATATTTATTGTTTAATTCATGATTCCTTAAGATCTATATTTGGTTATGCACTATTGAATGGTTATGATCTGTGAAATGTTTGTGCTTATTATGTTTCGATTATGCTATATCCTCATCACGCTAACATCCTACACAAGAAACTCTAAGGAGGATTTATACCTTTGCACACTTTGGGTGAGTGCTCAACTCAGGCTAGGTGATGTACCAGCGTGTTTGGGTTGTTCATGGTAGATTCTAGGCTGCATCATTGGTTTCGTTGTTGGGACCTCTTTTTCAGTTGTTTTTAGGATGTTTTATGATGAATACGTACTAGTTGACCCTAGAAAGTGTTGAGGAGTGGATAAATGATCTGGAAGAAGAGTAAGCACAGAGGTTCAACATTGGATCTATGTTTGACACATGTGTATGGGTGGAACATAATCAGATGACTATTTTTATGAGAGCTTCTTAGTTATCTTCCCAAAGTAGAATTATGAGTGGTTAGTTTCTTATACATCTAAAATAAATTAGAGGTATCGCACACTGTCCGGATGAAGGAATAATTTCAGGTCCTTTATGATGTTGATTTGATTTGGACATGCATTGTGGATACTTGGTTCCGTGGTGTTTTGAACAACTATATTTTAGAGTACTCAATTTTCAATTATTATTTCCTAGAGTTAGCTACATTCCAATTTTTATGTTATACCATGGGAACTTACTTGCAAGGCATTCCACCGCGATCAAGATCTTGATGGTGACCTTGAACTTGGAAGAAAAATTGATGGCTAGCTAAACCCCACCATGCGTGGGGAAGGAGAAGGTTTGGTGAAAGATGGCAGACCTAGCGGTAGAAAGACAGAGAAAAGAAAGGTGGCTTAAGTATAATGAGGTGCGCAAAAGGGAGGTGGAGAAGCAATGAGATATTACATAGTGGATGTCATTGAGGAGAGATATGGCTCGTGAAGGGTTTGGAGTTCACATAGAAGGCATGGAGTAAGAGAATCTAGAACTCCCCATTTGGGAAATCATTGTGGAACCCCCTCAACCTCACAAGGGAGTGCGCTAGTAGAGACGACTTGGGTTGTGGGTGCACATTTGAATCTACCTAGCAACCTAGCCCTTGCACTTGGTTTTCCAGTATCTAGTACATCCAATAGTCAGCAAGCTAATTTGGGTAGTAGGGAAGCAAGAGTAAGTCACATAGAAAGTACATCCATGGCAGGGAAAACATCTTCATTGTTGTTTGGAGGTACCTTTTCAGGCACATCATCAGCACAAAATTCGAGCACGCAAAATTTTGGACTCACTTCAGAGTACCGCCACCACGCAGATCGTAGGAGTTTAATTCAAGACTACTTGTTGGGACACATGGAAGTACATATTTTCGTCCACTTCCAAACCTACAGGGTGGAGGATCAAGGGGTATAATTTTCTCTAGTTCGGTGGATCTCGTGGTTCTAGAGGAAGAGGTAACACAGAGGTTCTGGATCACGTGGGTAGGGTCCGTACTCAAGCCTAGAATATTTACATGGAGATGTCTCTCGTCTTCTAGAGTATAGGGGCATAGAAGATGATACACCGAACATGTGCACATGTCTAAGATACTTTGCTATGCAAAATCGATCACGGCTTCTTGAGCTCAAGGTAATTCAATTTGTAACAACATTACAAGGACACACACACACACACAGTTGATATAGGAAGTTTGACCCTGATCAAACTTGTGTAGATTATGCACCATTAAAAGATGTTTTCCTTAAAGATTTCTATATCCCTAAATTTAAGTAGAAGAGTATAAGCACACTCAAGGATATTAAGCAAGACACTACTAAGAGTGTTTAGAAGTATGATGCCCATTTCAAATCACTTTTATCTAAGATTTCTTATGATATTTATGCAATCCAACATGCATAATTGTTTGTTGGAGGTCTGATCACACATTTTATAAGGGCAATGTCACATAAGACATACATTGATATGCATGAAGCACTTGAAGAATATTTGCGTCTTTGAGGTAGTTGTAAGTATAGACATTGGATTCAGCCCATTCTTGGAAGCACAAATTGTAGCTATGAAAAAGTAGTTGGAGAAAATATCGAAAATTCAACACGTGAGAAGCACACTAGGATTTGGTGTATAGACTGTGAAGTGGAAGGGCACACCAAGGATAGTTATCCCCGCAGATCAATGCGTTCATTATTGCTAGATTGTGAGATATTTCATCTGAACCATGATGTCATCCACTACCCATTATTGCAACACGTGATAAGGAAGAATGTATCTTGCTACTATAATATTTTCTAGTCCATGAATCATGATACATAAACCGTAGGTTGATCGGTCGATCCATGATGTTATAGATATTGGTGTGTAATGGAGAATAATATCGATAACTCTAAGGGTAAAAGTGAGCACCATGATCGGGATCACAATTAAGTGTGCTATGATTGGAATGAGGGGAATTATGAAGGAGGACGTGGCAAGTTCAAGGATAGCATGGTGGATTTGGGGATCGAGGATGTGGTGGCGGACAAGGTGAGTTTCCTCATGGAATGTGCTTTACATGTGGATCTCCTGACCACTACAAGCGCGAATGTCCTTAGAATATTACTTGTTATTTTTTGGGGAAAATTTATATCTATGAGGAATTCCTTGACCTATATGATCATCTTAGCAAGAAACATAAATGGAAAACAAGGATGCAGGGATGATTAGAATACAACGCGCTTATGGAAAATCAAAGTGGTTACTAAATTTGGCACCGAAACCTAAGTTACTACTTATGAAGATTATTGCATGCATTAAAGCTACGCGCTCCGAGAGAAGTGTCACAATAGAAGCCTACCATCACTAAGGAGTATTATTTACATGCAAGGTATCTAGATCTTGTGCACCAGAAGGAGGTTTATCAGAGACCATGGAGGTACTCAGAAATCTTAAGGGTGAAATACAATGTTTAAAGGAGCAATCACGAGAAGATGGAATAGAAGAAACCAGTAGAGACGGTCCAAATGATATTTATGACTTGAAGAGGTATGTAAAATTCTCACTAGGAGAATATCATTCCATTACTAGGGAGTTAGCTAAAGGGAAACACTTTGTGCACAGGTATTGAGAATGGATGTTAGATCCTACATGTAAATCTTCCCCCATAGCTTAGATTATGATAAGGATATCACTCTGAATACTATTGTGGATGGATGGATCTTGAGTAATATATTGATTAGCATAGGAATGGATGTAAATGTGCTTACTTTAGATGCATGGGTACAAATGGGAGACCTCCATTGCAGCCATATTCTAATGTATTTTTATGGATGATTGAACTAAGGCCACTCCCATTAGAGTTTTAAAAGATGCATTCATTACTATACAAATGTCCAAGTTCACTAGGGACTTTGAGGTTTTAGCACTTGTAGAATCGATAGTTTACTAGCTCTTCTTAGGTACCCTTGGTACTACATAAATAATGTTGATATATAGTTCAACAAGAGATATATAAGTTTTGAGAACAAGGAAGAAAGAGTTATTATCCCTTTAACAGATGGGAAATTTTTGCCTTATGTTGAACCTTTGAGTAAGGAATACCTGAACATGTTTAATGTACATGCCATTCGGGACTTAGAGGTTCTTGAGCCATCCAAGGAAGGAATCCTCTAGTGGGAAGATGCACATTCTATTGGTGATACCAGAAGTTTTGCTTGTGATAATTGGGCTCATGGAACTTATGATATGGTTGGGCATGAAGTAAAGAGCACATTTTGTTGGAGAAGCAAACCTTGTTGTATTAGGAGGATAGGTAACAACTCTTTACCTTAGTACATTGGAGAAGGAGACCCTACAAAGATTCCCCTGCTGTGCTAAGGAGGAAAAGGGATAGACCAAGTTGAAAGAAGAAATATGTTAGCATATACCCTATGCGGGATAGTAGTGTGCTCATGGGTGGCTCACAGGGATAATCTTGTAGAATGGAATGAAGTCAAGATTGCTCTAAAAACTTAGTTTTTAGGAGCAATGCACCTACTCAAATATGCACATATCATGGTAATCAACCTATTCAACACCACGGTCAGTAGTGTGAGAGGCTCTAGAAAGAGGGGCAAAAAGATTTAATGAATTTTCTATGGGTGCAAAACTTTATTCCACTTTACAAGGTTACGCACACGTTTGGTATGTATATGTGGAGCTACATAGAGAAATTGGGAATTAGAAGGATTTGATTGTAGGAATGGTCCAGACTTTTGACTTCTTCTCTACTAAACCTCCAGTGGAAGAGGCATTAAGGGTTATAAAGTGCTTAACTATAGGAGATAGTGCAAAGGTAGAAGAACTCATTCAGGATTTATCCGGTGAGAAAGACTCGAGTAAATTTTGATGAAGAAGAAGAGACAGATGCCAAGCTACTTAAGCACGCTTACTTTGAGAAATAAAAAGTAAATATGGTTTACATAGTGGATGATGAGGAAATATAAGATATGGATATAGATCATTCAGCAGTACGTGCGAGGTGTTAGACAGTGGTGGATAAAAATGTGCGCTCCTACCTTGAACCTATGAAGAAAAAGAAAGTGAAAATTGGCATGGATGTTGAACTTAAGGAAGTAATAATTGGGGATTATTGGTCCGACTCTAAAGTGGAAAAAACATTGAGTTACTATGTGATTTTCAAGACTCATTTTCTAGGGGCTACCATGAATTAAAAATGACTCCATGAATCATTAAGACAAATGAATATTAAGCTTAAGGAAGGTGTGTGCCTCGATCGGAAAAAGACCCTACAGAATGAACCCTAACTCAAGCGCATAAAATTTAATGAATAAATTGTCAAGATGTTGAAATTTGGCATCATCAATACCCTAGAAGATTTAGAGTGGGTTAACCTCGTGGTTGTCGGTATAAAGAAGGATGGTCGGATTAGGATTTGTGTGGATTACAGGAACCGAATGTTTCATGTGTGATTGATTCCTTTCCTACACCTTTCACAGAGGAGATATTGGAAGGTGTTGTATGGTGCAAAATCTATTCATTTATAGATCGATTCTCTTGGTATCATGAGGTTAGGATTTCATAGAAGGATCGAGATAAAATGAATTTCGCTATTGAATGGGGAATTTTTTCATATATTGTGGTGCATTTTGATCTCGAAAACACGCCGCTATATTTTTGCGTATAGTTGTTCAAGCATTCTATGATTTTATTCACAACTTCTTAGAGGTTTACTTGGATGATTAGATAGTGTATGGACTTGTGAAGGATCATTATGACAATTTGCACTTAATCTTTGAAATATGTAGACAATTAAGCATCTCTTTAAACATCAAGGAGTGTGTGTTTGCTACACCTTTTATCACTTTGTTAGGGCACACCATCTACAAGGAAGGTTTGTTAGTGGATCTAGCTAAGGTTGCATTATTGTAGGCCTGGAAGAGCCTACCAGTCAAAGTGAGGTGTGTGGATTCTTGGGTCACACAAGATATTATAGAAAATTTATCAAAGGATATGCTAAGATTGTCGCACCCTTGGAATAGTTACTAAAGGGAAAAGGGACATTCTATTAGGGAAAACCACAGAATTTACATTTGAGGCATTGAAGGAGAGACTTACTACAATTCCTATTTTGCATTTTACCTCATGCAATCAACTATTTCATGTACATGTGGATGCCTCTCTCGGCATGGCCATTGGCGTGGTGTTAGCTCAACCAGAGAAGGAACTATAGATCATCCTATTTTTTTGGTTAGTAGAAAGTTGACTCCTGCAGAGTGGAATTATACAACTACTAAGTGTGAAGCCTTGTTAATGATCTATGCACTACATAAATTCAGAAAATACCTGCTAACAACACCATTTGTATTTTATACCAATCACATGGCATTGAAATACTTGGTAAACAAGCCCATTTTATAGGGGTGCATATGTCGATGGGTGATCTTATTCCAAGAATTTGATTTCATAGTTGTGGTAAAACTAGGTAAAAGTAATTCTGGTCCGTACCATGTATATCAAGAATTTAGTCAGGGGAGGACGCATAGACAATTGAAGATACAATGTCGATGCACAAACAGTATAGGTTACAACATGCACCTTCAGAATTGGAGGATATTTTTCCTTTTTACATACATGTATGGTGCCAAAAGGAATGAAAGCCTTAGAGAAGAAACAACTTACAATTCACGCGGCACCTTTTTATGTTTATCAGTGGTGACCTATACAAGTTAGGCTGAGATGAATTATTATGTCGGTGTTTACTAGAGCATGAGCGCATAGATATCATGGAAGAGGCTCATGGTAGTATTGCAGGTGGGCACTATGCAAGTGATGCCACTACATGTAATATTTTACTCATTAGATTATGGTGGGAGACCCTCTTCAAATATTGTAAAGCATATTATAAGGCATGTGATCACTGTATCGCCGTGCCTTGGTAAACTCGGGCAAAGAGATGAAATGCCTTTCATACCTATTCCTAGTGTAGAGCCATTTGAGAAATGGGCTATATACTTTGTGGGTTCTATTTTTCCAACCGCACGTAGAACCGGATCATGTTACAACATCACTTACATAGATTATCTTACAAGGTGGGCGAAGTTACACGTACCAAGGATTGTACGAAGCTCTACAAAGAATTAGTTCTTATGGGAAAATGTTCTTACAAGGTATGGATGCCCACCGATCTTGACAAGCGATAGGGGTACACAATTTTTAATGAGACAATTAGGATACTATTGGATGAATTTATGATTACACACCATAAGATTACAACCTATCATCCTTAGGAAAATGGGACTATTGAGGCCTTCAATATGATTTTGAGCCAAAATTTGAAATTTTTTTGTGATGTTGGAAGGAAAGATTGGGATGATAAAAAAATTTGTGCTTTGGGCATATAGAACAACATATAAGAGGTTGAATAAGGCCACACCCTTTTAGTTGGTTTTTGGAACAACAACAGCTTATTTCTATGAAATCGATGTTATCTTATTTACGTATTGCGCACGTTGGAGGTCTATCCAATGAGAAAGCATTAGAAGAAAGAATTGATAAATTAATACAGTTGGATGGGAAGCGCACCATAACACATTGGATTAAGAAGTAGAAAAAGGCTAGGAAAAGGCCGGCATAAGGCATGGCATGATAGGTACATCGGGACAAAAATCTTAAGATTTGACAGATGGTTCTTTTCTGTGATTTTAAGTTTCTGCGCCATCCAGGAAAGCTTAAACTACATTGGTTGGGACCGTATGCTATCACTCATATACTTGAATCAAGTGATTTCTAGTTAGAGATGTTCGATTGAGTATGATTACCCGGTTATTTCAACGGGAGTAGTCTAAAACCCTACTATAAATAAGTCTTATTGGTGTTTTTAATAAGGCAGTGTTGCCATTTAGAATAGGTTTTATTTTCTATATTTCCTTTAATGTAATTCCTTCTTTGTCACTATGTTTTGTCAATTTAGCTTGGTGTTTTTTGTAATAAGTGCATTTACACGTTGGAAGCTAATTACCATCTAAAATATTTTTATGCATAGGGGAAAACACATACCATTGGTGTGGGGTGGTTATTCATAACTTGGTACACATGAGAACAAAATTGTTACAGGTGCTAGTTAAGCATGGAAAGGAGCTATTAGAAAGAATATTTTTCTAAAAAATGGCAATAGATGGAGATACATGAGGAAACATTATAACACGACATAAGAAATGACCGTGGAGACTATCAAGGGAAGGCGTAGTGGCAAGGTACTCAAGCACATGGAAGTGCACTAAAGAGAATTCTATATCCAGAAGGTAGAAAGGCATGCTAGAATGTTATAGTCGGGGCATGAAGATGTACCGCATGGAGATTGCGAAAATGGTTTATTAATGAGAGGATTACTTGGTAGGTGAAGAAGCAATAAATTCACTAAATTTTTGAAAATATATATAAGGATATGATGTGGGTTAATTTTTACCTTTGCAATCACAAGTATTTGAGTGAGCTAAGTACAACCGAGCCAAGTGAATCGTGTTGAGGTGCAGAGCATTGTGAAAATAGATATAGAGAGTAGACTATTACACGAAAGAGGCTTGTGTCCCCATTGGTGAAGGGTTTGAGAGAAGCAAAAGCATTGACAAGGAGCTAAGGCATGTGGTTTCAAGCTAGGGCGGGTAGATTTTATCTAGGGTTTGAGTTTGTTCGTTATAGAAGATACAAGGCATAATTTTTGTAATGACACCTAAGAAAGCACTGCGCAGCAATCATGAAAGGAAAGAAGGTAGAAGTTGAATTTGAAATTAATCCCGAGAGAAATTTTTAAGAGATGTAGTACCTGAAGGAGTAATAGTCAAACAAGATTGGGATTCCCACATTCGTAGATGCAAAATAAGTGACTACACCCACTTTACCACTTTGAAAATAAGAGATATTTCGATGCTTTACTGAATAAGAAGACCTAAAATCACATGGTGGAGGATATGCCAGTGTATGACGACACTAGGGAAAAATTACTTAAGCAGGTAGGAGTTTATCAGTTGTATGAGCTCCCATATTTTGGAAAATATGAACCCTTATACCAATGGCTTATGAGTCGAGTCCATGAGGACTTCTTTTATTTTTTTGGATGAAGGGTTAGGATAATAATGGGCCTAGTTTCAACACTAATAGGACTGAAGGGCACAGGGGTAGACCTTGTTAGTGATTTGACTGATAAAGCAGCGGTCATAGAAATAAGAAAGGAGTTGGGGTATACCAAGGGTCCACACAAAATGGACATAGATAAACTAAAGAAGTTTCCTATGGTGCAGGAATCCACGCATCTACTCACCAAGTTGAATGACCAAGAGATATGGTCATAGGTAAACACCATGTGGCTTCATATTGCAAAGAAAATGTCTCAGGGAGTAGTATACAACTTAGCAGGCTATATTGCAGATACCATTGTTGAGGAAGTGTGCACAGGAGAAAAGATAAGCTTTGGCGCTATCCTACTTTCTCTTATATTTTTAGAAATTAGAGTGCTTGATGGGCCAAAGAATAAGCCCAGGGAGTATCCCTTAGAAAAGAACTCCCTCACGCAGAGGTTTGAAAAGTATTTATGCAAAGGATCAATGAGTGGGCCATTTAAGCAGAGAGAAAAAATTTGGAATGACCGACTTCACATGGCGTTTAAGGAGTGGTGCATTCCCAAGGAGGTATCTTTAGTAGTAGGGAAGGTAGTATAGTTCATGGTGTATCAAAATTCTGCATCGTGTGGTTTACTATGAAGGATGGGACATGGAGCCCATGGTAAAAATGCCATACACCTTCAAAGCATGCTACCTCTAGGCCTTAATTCACATATTTACTCGATGTGTGTTGTCTGAAATTCAATGAAGACAAGGTAGAATCTAACTACCACACCTCGGGAAGACATGTGTGTATCTAGGTTGGAATGCCTACATTGAAAGGCTCATTTCGGTCTTCATAAGTATGAATCCAATAAGCTTGGATATTGGGGATAGTTGGGCCATACTTGTATATATTCAAAGCATATTCCTAGGCTAGAGAATAACAACTATGTGTAGAATACATTCATGCTCCTGTGGGGGATGCCTAAGGGAAAACATATAGTGGAGAATGTGTCAGCTCCAAATCCTGCAGTGACTATAGAGGTAGACGAGGAGGAAGAAGAACACGAAGATAGTGGAGGCTTAGATCATAGAGGCTAGAGGCAGCCCATAGACATAGTGGAGACTGAGTGTGCAAATACTCCACCTCATATGCAAGAAGGAGATGAGGACTTGGATGTGGAAGTAGTCCATGAAGATCACCGCTTTAAGAGGGTATTCAAAAGAACAAGGATCTAAGGTGCACAAACTCCGCAACCTTTAATAAGATCACCACGACTCTGCCCTAAGAAAGAGGAAATAGAGAAGAAGAGGAGAAAGCTAAATTTGAATGAGGAGGAAGAGGAGTCTCAGAGAAAGTGTGCTTGGGATCCCAAAGATGCCCGAGAGGATGTGGAGCATCCCAAAGATGAGGACATGAAGGATGAAGAGTAAAGGGTGAAGGAGGAAGAAGAAACAGAGCATGAGAAACCTCACACACATGATACTACTCAAGACGTCAAAGGGACAACTCAAAACCTTGGCACTTAGGTTCCTAAGGGACCAAGAACAAAGAGAACAAGTGGAGAATACATTGTGTCAACTATGGGCTATGTTGAGGACATAATAAAAATCATTTGCACCTGTTTTCAAAGCACAATGGACCTGAAGGATTTATATGGGTGGGAGTTGATGGACTCGGACATGGCCATTATGCATGCAAGGTAAGAATTTTCCCGATCCATGAAGATTCACATGGATGAGCCATATTTTGATGTATGTGAGGAGTCTTGTATATCAAGAAGAGTGAAGAAGGTACCCGAAAGTAGGAACATAACTATAAATCCTACTCTCATGTCATGAGTAGGTGATCAATGCCTTGGTTAAGGTATCTATAGAGGTGGCATGGAGAAACATCGATAAGGAAGCCGTATTAGAGCACTAATTTAAGATTACAAGGAAAAAACTGCATAAATAACACATCTAAAAGGTGAGAAGGATCTAGAGCAGAAAAATAATGAGGCCTTCATCAAAATGGAAAAAGAAATTGCTGACTATGTCTTGAAAACAAGACCACATCCTGGAGGCTAAGGTACTTGAGAATTTTCCTTCAATTATGCATTATGTGCATACATTAGTTGATTTGATTCTTGAAGATGGACCGATTTGAATGCCAAAGCACCTAAGGATCCCGAATAAGAAGCAAAGAGAGAAAGGGTCTCCTTGGTTAGCAATATTTATTCTTACGAGGAATTACTCCATACTTTACACATTGAGGTGAAGAAAGAAGGTCAAGCTCTAAACATATGTGCAGCACTAGAAGTAGTGATCAAGATCATGACTATGATAGAAGATAATGAAGTTATGAAGGTAATGAAGGATGAGACTTTAGGGCACACAAAAATATTGGCATTAGTAAAAAAGCATGAATCCCTTACAACAACACAAAACCCGCATAAGGAGAGGCTAGATGAGATTGGAAAGCTTATAAAGCACAAAATATGGATCTTCCGGAAGGAATGATGTCTCGTTATAGCTAATGTTGTCCTAAGTCTTTGTAGAATGAAAAGGAAGATATAACCCAGGGAGGAGTTAGAAGCCATAGCCACGAGACATTCGAAATAAGACAAGAGTTATATTGGATGACTAGAAAATATTGGAGGTTGAGACTAAAATAGAATATCCATAGTTGATCCTCCTAGTTGAAGCAGATGGTGTTGTAGAATAGAAGTTTATTCTTTATACAATGACTCCCATTCTTTCCATTCTTTGCATTCTTTCCATTGTTATTCTTTATTGTTTGGGAAAATTAGGAGAAACCCCATTGTCGGGATGGCAATGTACATTAGTGTGGGGTAATGTTGAGCAGAAAGAGTATGACACTAAGGAGATGGCACATAGAAGATTCGCTCATAGGAACACGACACATTTGAAGGCACATAAGGATAATAAAGGAAACGTGTGCCAAGACAAGATGATTAGGGACTTATCCATTTTTCATGGTTACGAGTCTACTTTTAGAGATAGTTTATGGAGCACACAATGGGATGGAGACTTGTGAGACACACAAATACTATTGTGGGGATAAGCATATACTAATCACCATGCATGATTTTGAGATAATAATATGATTACTATTGTCATTTAACTGTAGGAGATCTATTATTAGTGCACTTGCATGTGTGCATATTATTGTAAAGGTGCATGGTTATTTTTAGTATGCAACCTATTTTGGGAATTGCCTAGGTGGTGAAGGAAAGTCCCCACCCCTATAAGTATGTATTATTCTATGTAGCTAGAGAGAGACACAAAGACACTCTATATGATTTTTGTGAAGTTATACTCGCCACATTTGATATGCGTAGAAACTTATGGTAATGTTGTATGATGTAAGATCTTCTATGTTTTACAATTTTTAATATAATGGAGTACATTGGATAGAAAATGGTGTATAATGTTTGTAATTGGTTCTTGTATGATCAATCTTGTCATAGTTATTGTTTAATTCATGATTCCTTAAGATCTAGATTTGGTTATGTACTATTAAATGATTATGATCTATGGAATGTTTGTGCTTACTATTGTTCTAATTATGTTATATCCTCATCACGCTAACATCTTATGCAAACAACTCTAAAGAGGGGCTGGTACCTTTGAGTTCTTTTGGTGAGTGATCAACTTAGGTTGGGTGATGTGCTAGCACACTTGGGTTGTTCATGGTAGATTCTAGGTTGCATCACTATAGTTAATGTGAAATATGGTTGACATAGATAAATAATTATATACTAACCTTGTTGGATGTTCTAAGGATGGTAGATCTCCAAAATGGTGACCGATTTCTTGATGATATTTCCTCAAGGATTGGAAACATGGTCTTGATGTTTACAAAAGTAGTGGTTTCATATGGAGGTGCAACAATTTATATCTAAATCTAAACTATAATTAACTTTTCTACATAACCGAGAAAATGGGAAAGAGGGTGATTTAAGTATAATTGATGGTGTGTACAATGATCATTGGTGATCATGGATCATCGTTGATTTGTCTGGAGATGTAAAAACCAACAAATGAAATATGGAAAATGGTTGAAACCAATTTCCATCTGAGGATCAAGGTTTTTTTATAAACGGTGGGAGGTAAGGAATCCGGGTAGGAAGAATTTAGAGAGTTAGGATAACTTAGGCTAGGTTGATTAGGGCAGAATAAAAAATATTTATATGAGTACTAGGATTTAGGAGGTTAAATGAATGTTTATGATGGTAAATCATAGTGTACTTAGGATAGTGATGATAATCATAATGTGATTAATGTGTGTCGAGTCACCTAGGGTGAAAAAATGGTGTTTACATTTTCCCCTTTTTGTTGAGTTATTTGTAGGCACATGTTGTGAGACAAAAACTAGTGTGAGGATGCCCCAGTTTTGTGGTAAGGATATTTCGCCCACTCAAGCCAATTGCCAATTTTGTTGGTCATTTGATTGAAGAAAGTTAGATTGATTGGATAAGTTTTTTTAAGATGTTCCATGTTTTAATTATAGTCTGAAATGACCATGTTGGAGGAGTTTGTAGAGATGGTAGTAATCTTGGAAATACTTGGTAGGGGACATTATATGGCCTCAAGAGGGAAATGCTAATGTGGACCACTTGCAGACACGTGTTTTAGGATGATCGCTACATGGATAGGATCCAATGGGATTTCTCTCATGAGGATGTGTGAAGGCGTGGGACCATAGGGTTGAAGGAAGACATCCACAATGTGTGTAAAATTTGATGTATAATCAAAATCATATTTTTGAAAAGACATTGAGCATTAATGAATCGACATATAAGATCTAAATGGTATCGTAGTGTGTTTGAAAGAGGTATAGGTGACTTAAATAGATAAGGTGTAAAAAAGGGCTAGGTTCGATGGAGATTCTAGAAAGCCGTGTTTTAGGATAGAAAATTGACGTCAATTAAGGATCATTGGTGATCCTACAAATGGAAACTACATAAAGCAAAGTGGGGGCACAAATGGCTCATTTGTGATGTGTTGTTTTTTATTTGAGATATTTGTTTTTTTTTTTAGGTTTTTTTATAGATGGAGGCAAGTGGAAGTGGCAAGAACAAGCATCTGGACAAGGAGATGGGTAAATAGGTGTAATGTTTTTCATTTGTTTTTATTTTTTTGTTTATTTTTATTATTTTTGATGTATATGATTTAGTATATGAGCTCTTTTGAGGAATTTTGTATAAAAATTATTGATGAGATATGTGTAGATGATTATGAATTTGGAGTCATGTGTTACTAATGGATTTAATTTTGATGTGACATTATATATGAGTTTGTGATGATATTTTGAGATGTTGAATAGATCGTGTATTTGATATGATGTTAGATGTGTATATATTGATATGATGTGACTCAAATGTGGTGATCTGGATGTATGTTTCAAAATGTATTTTATCATGGTTAAGAATAAATGTGAAATGTTTTCTTTTGAACTGGATTTGATATATGTGATCTGATGGTAAATTTAATATGTATGAAAATGCACTTGAGGCCTTATAAAAATGTTAACATATAACTAATAATAATTAGTCACATGTAGGACCATAGATATATGTGAAAATGTGTTTATGTACTTTATTTAAACATGAGAAGGGTTCATATGTGGTTTACACATGGGAATTAGGTTCTTCTTTGATGGTCTATAGGCTTATGCCCCAGTTGTATTTTTGTTGTGCAAACTAATTGATGCGGGAAGTTTGCTTTTCATGGGAAATTTGATCAATGTGGAAATATTTCCTAGGATGTTTTGATTATTTTGAATTTCATATGAAGTTTGATCAATGTGAGAAGTCTTTTTGTAATGATTATAGGTAGTCATCCTTCAACAGAGTGGTTTAAAAAATTTATTTTGATTTTAAATAGTATTCTTTCATGGGATCAGTCTATGCTTTTATTAATAGTCATCCTTTGAGGGATCACCCATATTTGGATAGTATGTTTAATATTTGTCCTTTGAGGGATCAATAGATATCTTTATAGTATGCATCTATATGTATATTTTTGACTTTATATTTAATTTGAAGGAAGGCCTAGTAGACCATCGATGGAGGGAAAATATGTGTTTACAAACTACACATGTGTGCCCCTAACATGTCTTTAGTTGGTAGATAAGGGAATACGGTAGAAATTATTATGGGGTTCTTACTTGTGAAGAGGAACTTTTCAATGTGGAAAAATGTGATGAAAAAATCCATGGTGCTTGCCTTTAAGGTTGTAGGTATAGGCTAATAATGGAGGATGACATAATTCCATATCATTACAATGGTGTATGATAGGATGGTGGTTGAATGAGATCTTTAATGTGACTAATGTCATGAAATTAGATGTATTAACAATAGAAAGCATGTAATTACAAGAAATTTAAGGGTTACTTTTAGGTGCACCATCAAAGGAGGCTAAGCGATAAGCTCCCAACCCATATTTATGAGTGATGAAATATGGACTGATCCATTTATGGGAAAAATTTCCACATTTACTCCTTTCCAGAGTAGTGAAATTTTGATTCTCTTGAAGGAAAAGATAAATAATGTTGAAGTCACATTATTTGAAATGTTTATTATATGATATTTTGATGTATTTTTGATAAAAATGATGATGTTCAAGGGTTTTAGGTGGTGTTCATCTAACAGTTCAAGTTGTGCTAAGTGTTCTTGAAGATAATCCTTATCAGAGATAAAATCTCTTAGGGACACGCAAAGGGATGGAATTTGAACTTCAAGGGGTAGAAATGCCTTGGAGCCATAGACTAAAGAGAAGGATGTATCACATGTAGGAGTATTAATTATAGTCTAATAGGCCCAAAGAGAAAATAGAATTTGGAGATGCCAATTTCTCGGCTTAGTCAATAGTTTTCATGAGGATTTTATTGAGTGTTTTGTTAGAATATTTTTCTTAACCATTTTCTTATGGATAGTATGAAAATGAAAAACTAATCTTGTTGTTATAGATGTCGCAAATTTTTTGAAGATTTTTGTTGTTGAAATATTTTTCATTATATGTGATCATTTTATGAGGAATGTCAAAGTAAGAAATAATGTGATAGTGGATGAAGTCAATGATCTTATCATCTTTAGTAGAAATGAGGGGAATAAATTCCACCCATTTTGTGAAATATTCAGTAGCAATGATGATAGATCAATTTTATTGTGAGGAACAAGGGTTTATGAGGCCAGTGAGGTTAAGTCCCCATTGTGAAAAAGGCCATAAATCCTGAGCGGGTTATAAGGCCTAACTGGGAATGTGAGTAAGGTTGGAGTGTTGTTGAAATTTAATGGATTTCTTGATTTACACACAACAATATTGGTTAAGTATAGACCAATAATATCCCATACCTAGGATTCATTTAGAAACAACCAAACTCACTGAAGTTTCCACCACATATGTCGTCGTGGACTTCTTTGATATCTCTAGTGGAATCCTAAGATTTGAGGCATCAAAGTAGCAGACCATAAAATACATGTTTATAAAGGACACCTCCTACAATGATGTATTAGGTAGAGTGTTGTAGAAAATATCATTTAGCATTTTTACATAGATCGATGGGATTTTGGATTGAGAAAGATAGTCACAGATTTGAAAGTACCAAAGATCTACTTGATTGTTTTTGACAAGATTAATAGAAGGGAGTTTGTTGGTATGCGATGGTTGATCAATTTTATACACAACAAAGAACAAATTGGAATATTCAATTCATAACGGGATAAGAGATGCAAGAGAAGCCATGGTATATGTGAATTTATTGAATGATTGAGGAATTGTTTGGATCATATAATAATCGAAGGCTTCGGGAGGAATCCAACAATGTTTTTAATTATTTTGTAGAATTTCATTTTTACATTGATAATTTCCTTTGATTTGATTGATGATAAGTTAGGATTCTCTGTAGATGTCCATGATTTGAACACCAAGCATGATAGTATTTTGAGACCCATCACAAGATCTTCATACTCTGCCATGTTGTTAGTGTACTCAAAATTAAATTTAAAAGACAAAGGGATAGGTTTCCTTGAAGGAGGTAAGATGATGATATTGGAACCTTCCCCTACTAACACTTAGATCCGTCAAAGAAAATTTTCATTCTTAGAGGAGTGTATTCTTGATTAATAGTGTTAATGGATTGACTAGGAAATTGTTCATGAGGTAGTTGATTATTAGAAAGGGGAGATTTTGTGAGTTGGTCGGTGATGGCTTGCCCCTTGATAGATTTTTGTGATATGAATTCTAGGTCAAATTCAGTCATAAGCATGAGCCATTGAGTGATGCAGTCACTATGATATGGTTTAGAATGCATAGATTTCAAAGGATAAAATAGGTGATGACGTAAGTTTTATGATTAAGAAGATAGTGACGAAGCTTGGAAGTCATGAAGTAAAAGGCACAACATAACTTCTCAGATTTGGTATATTGAGTTTCCTATTCGTGGAGAGTATGTTTTACATAATAAATGACTTTCTCTCTACCTTTCTCATCTTGATGTGCTATCATAGCACCCAAGGTGTGGTCATTAGCAGATACATATAGATAAAATGGTTCCCCCTTGTGTGGAGGTGTGAGCACGGGAAGTGATAAGAGGTATTATTTGAGGTATTCAAAGGAATTTTAATAGTTATGGTTCCATTTGATGTAGACATTCTTTCGAGGATATGATGAGAAGGTTGACATTAGTCTAAAATATGGGAGATAAAACGACATACTTGAGTGGAGTCTACCTTGGAGACTATGATTTTTTTAATATTGGAAGGATGGGGTATCTTGGTGATGGATTTTATTTTTGTGTGGTCTAATTCAATACCCCTGATAGAAACAATGAACCCAAAAAATTTACTAGTGAGAACATCAAATGCACATTTGGTCGGGTTAAGGTGGAGGAAGTATTGAATAAGATGGAATAATATGATGTCAAGGATGATGATATGGTCTCTTTGGAATTTTGATTTACCTAGGATATCATCAACTTATTCTTATATGATTTTATCTAGATGAGATCATGAAATATGTAAGTTATAATGCATTGATAAGTGGCCCCTACATTCTTGAGTCCAAAGGGCATGACATGATAGAAAAAGGTCCCCCAAGGGGTAATGAAATATTTATTATGTTGGTCATCAGTCATAATAAGAATTAATTGTATCCAAAAAAATCCATTCACGAGAGAAAGTATTTCATGGAGTTCTTTGAGGTCGATGAGCTAATTAATGTTAGGAAGAGGGAAGTCATCTTTAGGAAAAGAAATATTGAGATATCAAAATTCTATGTAAATGTGTGATTTTTTGGATGCTTTAGTTACAAGTGCAATATTAGAAACCCATTAAGGTTATTTAATTGGTAAGATGAAGTTATCGAGAGAAGACATTGTAACTCCTCTTTGATGAGGAGGGCTAGTGAGGGTGAATTTTATAGAGTTTGTTGTGTATCATGCTTATCATTAGGGATCATGACAATGTTGTGGATGACACTATTAGGATCAATACCTAACATGTCACCGTATGACTATGCGAGTCCTAACTATGCTTGGAAAAGGAAGGAGATGAAGTCCTTTAACTCTGTCAAGTATAAAGAGTGGCCAACCTTGACTATGTGAGGGTCTTGTGAATTCCTTATGTTTACGTTGATAGTGGATTAATTAAAAGTGTCGATATGTTAGGTGGTAGAGTATTTTAAAGGTAATGGTCCTCTTCCTTCATATAGGATAGTATGGATTTGTTGTCATGGAATTGAATAATTTTGATGGTAGGGGAGTCCCCTACCATTTCCTAATACTAGTGGGAGGATCTTAGTGTCATCATTATTCGATAAGTGAGCAGGACTAAGGTGATCATATTGACTAACCAAAGTTACGAGGGATGGAAACAATATCATTTGTGTCAATATAGTTATCATGTGGAAATGAAGAGGGTGGATTTGGTTCCATTATGGATCTAGATGCGGTGATTGTGAAGGTGTCCAAGGAAGTTTTTTCAAAACCTAATATGTGTTTCTCATGATGTTTGTGAGACATGTCAAAGATAAAGTCATGTATACCCTATTCATAACATCCTAAGCCAAAAATTTCCAGGGAACATCGATGGAGATACATTTTTACAAAGGATTTATTATACAAGAATGAGAAATTAGATACAAAGGGTTTTACATGATGTTGATTAACGTAGTGTGAGGAAGGATGATCAATCCCTTCATAGATGACATTGGTTTTAATATGCGGAGGACCGAAGGAGATGATATCTCCAAGATTTTGTTTGTACATGGGTTTGTTTTTCAAGTCTCCCGTATGTTTTAGGTGTGGGGAGTGATTTAAGGGTTAGGAGGTGGTACTTCCCAATGAAAGATGTTGCATAACATTTTTGTAGGAGATATCATCGGTGTAGATTAGATATGGTGATGGAAGAGCTGGTAGAATCTTATTCATAAAATTATGATTTTTTCTTAAGAATGATCATGTCATTAGGTTGATAAGTCATGTGAATTTCTTTAGAAGGATTTAGATCGGCAGGAAAAATAAAGGTTTTACCTTCATGTTCATATTTTAGACAACGACGTAATGTTGATTGGATACAACACATATCCCATATCAAAGGTTAGTTTAATATCATGTTATATTAGAAATATAACATGATATAGAAGAGTTCATGAAGAATTTTGATGCCTAGTTTAATAGGTAGAATGATTTTTTCTAATGTAGGGGCAATGCAAATTGTTGAAGGAACGTAACATAACAAGTGAATACGCAACAACGATGTCTAATAATTGGAATTTTTTAAAGGTTTGAGAATATATGATGTTAATGCTTGACGTCGTTTCCAATCATGACTCTCTTAATGAGAGTATCATTGATCTAGGTGGTGATGAAGAGTTTTAGATCATGATCGTCAAAGCTATAAACATGGAATTTATGAATTGTCAAAGGAAATACCGTGGAAATCTTAAGAGTGCTAACAAGGTTGGTGAATATTTTTCAATCATTTGACAATATTGAAATGGAATAGAGAGATTTGATCATGGCTTGTTGGTGTTGTGGAGAAGTTTGGACAAGTTCGTAGGGGTGACATCTTCATGGAGCTTGATCGATTTGTTTAATGATGGTTTTTTGTATAGAGGTGGTGGATTAGGTGTGTGGAGTGGTGAGGATGGAAACCTTAGGCTTAGAGGTTGAGGGATTAAATGATTCAATAGCCAAGGATATAGATACTTTGGGTCTTGTTTGGTTTGAGGCCTTGGGATCTTGTGCACATGCACTTTTACCGATACTGAGATGGGGTTGATTTGATGAAGTGGGGTCTTACTTGAAGAGGCATAACTTTTCTAGACATGGATGGGGTGTGGATGATGGTTCAAAATGGCTAGCTTTATGGATGTAACAATTTGATTTGTTTTGTTTTGGATGTTTTGGATCTGCGGGGATAAATTGTTTGTCATAAAGGCTTTGAATTGTATCATGGAGGGATTTATGGTCCTCAATGGAATGTCTTGGTTTATGACGATATGTACATAATGATTCATAATTATAAAAGGAGGGTTTCCACCCTCAATATTTAGATGACTTGATGAGAGGAAATGTTATGATGGATAATTGAATGATATTTTCAAGGATTCTAGTATAGTACCCTGTCAAAGTTATTTGAGATGATGAAGGAGTTACACAGTTTATGATTATTTGAAGGTTGGAGCTGATGAGGTCGAGGTCATATTTTGTGTGACACATTTAGGTTTTGGTTGGGGAAGGACATTAGATTCTCAGTAATGGTGATTGTGAATTTAGACAAGGGATGATGCCTTAAGATAGAATGAAAAGTTTGTTTATTTTATGATAAGTTTTTTAGATGATTAGATGGTGTAGTTTCTATTTTCCTAGATGAATGGATTGTGGATTGTGTAATGGGTTTGTTAATATTTTGATGTGGTGTCGAGTGACATGGTCTTCGAAAGATATTTTTGTGATTTCTATGATGGGATTATTTTTGGGACTTTCAAAGAGTTGACAAGTGGGTCTGAAGAGGATTTGATAGATGTAGGAGGATTTGTAATATTTTCAATGACAAGACTAGAAGAATCGAGATGATTCATCTAGTACTTTTGTGGTAAAATCACAAGGTGTTAAAGTTATAAGTGAGAGGTATTTAATGGTGTTGATCATATGATGAGAGTTTATATAATTATATTTTGGTTTATTGGTGGATAGGGAATGGTTTGGGAAAGGTTGTTTAAAGAAATCCAAGTTTTTATTTAGAGGAACGTTTGGATTTTCAAGTTGTAGATCACCTCGATCAATGAGATCCTAGATGAAATTTCTAAACAAACAAAAATTTTCAGTGTTGTGGCCTCATACTTGATAGTATTTACAATATTTGTTATCTCTATACCATGAGGGTTTAGAAATAGACATGTCTATAGGATGCATAAGAGGAAGTTTAATCATGTACACAAATTAATTTTTTAAAGACCGCACTATAAGACTCCCTAAAGGGTGTGTAGTTATATTGAGGACAGTTCATTCAAAGTCCAATCGACCTTTGGATCAGCCTTTATAATGACCATGTTTATTGATCTTTTGGATTCGTCATTACTAGAAGAGGGTTTAAACTAGGACTTAGGTTTGGGTTTCTTTGATCTCGACCTTAACCTTATCATCTTCAAGGGCAAAAAGTTCTAGTTTGTAGGCCATAGTAAAGGCTTCGTCGAATGTTTGGAAGGATGGGATTTGAAGTATAGAAAATATATTCTTAGCACAAGATTGATAAAATAACTTAATCAACTCTGCATTTATGGGAGGGAAAAGGATATTTGATTGATGATCCCCACTCGATTGAGGAACACTACAACAAAATCGTATTTGAACTATTTAATAGCATAGATATCTGTTATAGAAATATTATGGGAGACATTTATGGATAATGTTTCTAAAATAAATTGTGGAAGTTGTGTAAAGGAAAAGAGTAAAGACTATGGAATGTTTTTATACTAGTGAAGGAAGGTCCTGCTAAGGACATGGAAAATATCCTTAACATAAGGTCTTCATCATGTGCGATGAGATAGCATGCACAAAAACATATCTAATTTTTGTATGAGGTTATTCCTTATTGTATAACTTAATGAAATTCGGTAATTCCCATTGTAGGGGATAGGCTTTCAAGGTTACTGACGGGTGGATAGGTTTGTTGTAGATTTTTTTGTATGATAGTGTTGGAAACACAATCACCGAGAGGGAGAAGTGAATTAGTGCTTCTTAGAATTTTAAAACCAATTTCAAATCTTAAAAAACCATTCAATCTTAATCAACCTTAATCATGTGCAAAAACAACATTCAAATATGAGCAAACAACAAACAACCACACATGAACACCATGATTAATGTGGAAACCCTTAAAGGGAGAAAACCCCACTGAAATCAATGCACTACTTGGAAAATTGTCCCATAAGATATTATAAGGATTTCAATATTTTTAAAAACCCACTCAACTTGAAGCACCCACTCCAAAATTTAGCCAAGCACCCACTTGACCTTTAGCAAGCTCCTACTTGCATGGAAGCAACAACTCCCAATAATTCATTCAAGCATCCACTCAACCATCTCAGTAAGCTCTAACATACCTCCTGATTCATCTCTTATCTCCTCTTCTCAATCTGCTGCAAGTAAAGTCCTCAATACCTCTTTCATATACAAATTTTTCCATCATTCACACATGCATATAATAAATTTCCTCCACTCTTCATCAGATCCTTCTTTAACTCATAATTCAGTCTTCAAGTCACACACACTTCATCTCATACACAAGGATGATTCACAATTTTACATCAACTTACGCTCTCAACATAGGCATCGAAAAGTAGTTTTATTTTCACACTAAAAATACATATACTAGAGTGTTACATAATATAGCACCTCTTTATTTCCACTTCCATAACCTTCTTACCTTCTAGCTTCCTTAACTTGTTCCAAACAACTTGATGACATCACATAAAACCTGTCATAATGACATCAATACATCTACAACATTTCAATTACAAGAATTGAATATTCTTGAACATTTCATGGAAAATTTAACACCTAAGATGAATTAGAAAACTCTCCTCATCTTGACACACCTCTGAAGTAACTAAAAATATTCCATTTTCATACCGACAACTACCTTTAAATTTTCATCTTCCCCTTTTGTCTTTTTATCAACATTGGAATATTTGTTCTTTAGCTAATTAACCTTATGCCAACTGTTATGGAAGTGTGTACATGTTAAAAATATTTCCACATTTCTTTTTATAATCTTACCAAGCTATACAACTTGCCACTTTCTTCACTAAGTATCCATTTGAGCTCATATATGTCACTAGGTGTGTGGTTTTCAATAACCAGCCTTCATTTGGATGTATTTACTCACTCTATCCTTCAAATATTATAATGTAAAAATGTATGAGAGGTCTTCAAGATGTAAATAACATCATAAACTTCTTGGTGTGCTTTAGGTTATGGCTTAAGACTTCATTTTCACTCTTCTTCTTAGCCTAAAAATCATAGTCATGGAAGCTCCAAAATCCATTCTTGAGAATGCTTCACCAACATAAATGTATACAATTTCAAAACTTCTTGTTTATTAGAGGATGTCATATGTGATATCTAGATCTCCCTTAATAATTTTGAGTGCCTAAAACTTCTTCAATATCTTCATGAAAAACTGATTAGAACAAGGTCTCAAAGGAGTTGCAGACCCACAATATCATTCCTCACAAAATGAGTTATAATTTAATTCAAACACCTGATCATGGCTCATAGAGAATATTTTTGGAAATATATTCTCCTTTTTCAACTATTAAATTTACAAAAATCTCCATTTCTAAGTTTTGAGCATGAATATGCTTGCATTTCTGAGACAGCTAAAATTGGGTTTGTGTCCTCAAAACTAGTCTTTTCTAGTAGACTTATAACACTCTAAAAACATTTCCAAGAAAAAAAAATCATGAAAAACATCACCAAGTTCATCTACTTCAACTTCAAACACTCATATTCAAGGCTTATGTGGAGAAAATATCACTTACCCCCCATTTCTCATACCTACTGACAGCCTAAAAGGGAAATTTGCACCATTTCAAATTTGTCATAAAAACTTCATCATATCAAATTAAGGTCTCAAATATGTTGTATTGGACCCATATGAGATTTCCTTTCTCAAAACTTTCTTCGACAACTTGCATTTGCATCATCATCCCTTCAATCCAACTTGACTAGTTTTGGCTTTTCTAGCCCTTAAGAAGTAAGTTGTCTTGGTTGACCTGTTTCACAAAATTTATGCAAAGACCATACCTAAAACTCTTCATGGAAACTTGTGTTAGTAAATAAGGGATAAAATACATGGACAAATTCCACACAAAATTGCAATAATAGAAAATAATATGTAGAAAATATCAAAGATCTGAAATAAAATTGAAGAAAATAAAAGAACATAACACAAAGATAATATTTAACGTGGTTCACCCAATTTGGGATACGTCTACTAAGAATCACTTGCTCATATTTTATTACAATCCACCTCTTTATCTGAATACAATACCCAAATCTATTTGGAGATGTGCTAAAAAAACTCTCCTAAATTCACACTTGAACTCACACATCTACAATGTTACATCTCCCTTACCATATGCACAAAAGTAGATTAATAGGAACCTACTTAAGCATTTTTACAATACCATGGGTAGAAAAACACCGCCAAAATCTCCCCATAAGCCTATGTCAAAATACTTGCCCATATGAGAAGAACATGTCTCTCGAGGTATCGTGAACATTTTTTTTTAGGCCAAAAACTATAAAGAGTGTACAATACTTTTAGTGTATAGTCTTCAGCTTTTACAAACATGAAAACAAGCTACACAACATAACAACTTGGGGCACATTCCAATATTTCTTCCACATCAGAATTTTCACCATGAAATCTCCATCAATTGAATGTACCATCAAATATTCATAAAACACATATTTTGTTGTACCTAACCACCACTCCTGAACAAGAAAATCCCACCAAACAGAATCGAAAATCTTCCTCTACATGCCCAAAGCATCACAATATCTCATCCAAGAAATTTGAGAACCAAACTCATCATTTATTCTCCATCGCTTTGAAATGAGGGTTTTAGGAGGGTTTGGAGAAACTTAGGTTCTTAAAATTAATTCATAAATCATAGGACATTATTCTACCTCATTCCACTTGAAAATTACTCTTGACTCAATTCCTGAACACTAGTGAAAACACCAGTCACCATGCAAAATTTTAATGAGTCAATGATCATCTCAAACTTCACCTTTGAGCTGAAAAGGTCATTTCAAGAGCTTGATTGGACTAAAACTCAAATTTCTTGCTTTATCCTTTGAATCTTGACATGAAACTTTGTCCATAACACTAGTAAAACCTCCTTCACATGTCCCAAGACTTATTTCACTCTACACTTACCTGAAACTCGTCGAATACCATGTTTTGTGCATGCATATCTAGTTTTTTCTCAAGATAAACTTCCAAAAGGTCTCAAACATGACTCTACCAGCTAAATATTAGTTTGAATCACCTTTCACATAATCTATACACTATCACAATACACTCTCGATGCTTGTACTACCTTTTTTCATCTTTCTTAGCATCATATTTTATGTCATGCTTACATTAAATCACCGAATTAGGCCTAATTGAGCCTGTTTCACCTCATAATCCATGATCCTTCCCTATTTTCATAATGAACATGTCTTAACACACCCTTTTGTTGTTTTACATGCCTTGACCATGCTTCCCTAGCTTCCAAATTCCTCCATTCCATCCTATTAGTTCATGTTATTGTCTAGGCCTAAGGATTGGGCCACTTGGACCAAGAAAGTCTCATTGTTTCCACTCATGTCATCATGGTACCACCTAATTGACTAGGGTGCCCGATTCCCACTAGGGTGCCCTAGTCCTTTTTACACTTTCTCACCACTTTTTGGGCTCTTTCTAGTCCTTTGACATATTTATCTTTCTTGTGCTTAGCCCTTTCTTGGGTTAATTATGAAATTAGGTTGAGAGAACCCTATAAATATAAAGTTATGAGCCCATAATGAGGGACCTATCATCACTTACTACTATCACTCCATCTAGAGTTTCATCCATCTATTACATTGAAGATTACTTGCATCCACATAGCTCCATCATCAAGACACAAGGTTAAGACATCTACATCACACTTCATAGGGGGATGGATTCTATTATATTCCATGAACACATTCTATTAAATTTTCTACACAAAGTTATTACTCACTACTTCACAAAGTGCAACTAGCACAAGAGAAACCTAGGAAATGTTCACACACACCTACACATAGAACTACATTGGATCTGAGATATAGTGTAGCACTCAGTTAGTAAGTCCACTATTGTGGTAAGCTAAGGCCCGATCCGACCCCTTCATATGCATTATTATTTTGTTAGGGTTTTATGCTCTTTTTGGGGTCTTGTAGGTCTTTCTTTCATCTTGGAGTATTGCGACATTCAGTGTAGGATAAAGAAGTTAATGCAACACAAAGTAAGGGTCTTGACCACTTTCAGATTTTTTTGCATAGACCAAGGCACACATACTATAGACTAGAGTGTCCACAAGCACCTAAGTCCTCCTCCAAGCACTTGAGTCTAGCTAGATCCTCTAGATCCATCCTTTTTAGTGCTCTTGCATAGCCGTTCGTATTTCCTCAGTATTTTATAGTCATCTCTATGAAACTATCCTATAAACATTTTTATTCAAATTTGAGTTCTTTTCTCTTCTTTCTTGCATATTCGAGTTAGAATTTCCTTTTGCATAGTGGTTTAGATCATTTACATTCTTATTTGTTGCATTTATGTACTTTATTATAGTTTTTCATAGATTAGATTAACTATCTTTGTACTACTTAGTTAGTCCATTTTTAGTTAATCATTTTGGTGAACATGACCCTTCTTCATTGCACCTTTTAGGGCTTGCTTTTGCATTCAGTCATCATGCATATTTCAATAAATGATTATTTACTTGTGAATCATGATTTACTCCATAGAGTCCAAATTTTTCTTTCTACTACTCGTATTCATAATGACATGCATCTTGACTATGTGCTTATGATGGTTTCATCCATCCATGTTTTGGTCACATCACATTTCCCATCACCGGGTTTTCCTAAGACTATCCACACTATCTTTATTGTTGTTGGTTTCCTAGTTTCCTATAATTTTTTTACTTTGTAGGCCATGGCTTCACGCCATGCAATCATCACCTCTAATATCCATAATTTTGTTAAATTATTACATGAGAACATGGAGTATACCATTCTTTGTTATAGTGATCCATTTTAGTATTGTGACTGGGATCCTAATACTAATCTTCCTATGTAATGCATAGACACTATAGATGAGCCCCAACCTAGGGAAGAACCACCGCACTTACCACCACTTGATGGTACTATTTGTGTGATAGATTTCATTTCTTCTATGCCACCTACTACTACTACTACTATAATTCCTTATCAAGGGCATGTCCAATCTATGGATGTTGATCTATCACATCCACCTCCACATACATTACCTACTTTAGCATGCCCACCATTCACTTGCACACTTTTCATCAATAAATCATATTGGGAACATATTCCATTTGATCCTACATGCGATGTCACTACATGTTCCCATGATGGTCTAGCTCATCTTGGTTTCACCTTTGAGGATCTCCATCCTTCTACTCATGCCCTCATCTCTACTATGGCTTTGTCAATATAACGCCGCTTATGGTTTGCATGTATTTCATCTTCTATTTTCTTTATCACATACCCCTCGTTCTTCTCCAATCACATTAGGGGAATTTTGTCTTAGTTATATTAGAGGCACATTAGATATTAGTCATACCGATATTTCATTTCCTATGCCTTTCCATCGTGTTTTTATCTATAATAGTTATTTTCTTGGCTATTCACTAAATCTCACTCATTAGTATGCACACAGTTTCCCACATCCTCCATTCACCGATGATGAATATGTTATGGGCATGTACAACTTATACCTTAATAGCTCATTTCATGATCAACCTAAAACTATTGTTTATCAAGCCACCAATGCTTATCCATATGAATTTGACCTAGAGGATGATGATATTCTTGATGATTTTACATGATTTATTTGTGTGCGCACTTGGGGGGTATATAAATTCACATTCCCCCCTCACTCATCATCGTATTTGAGCATTTATCATCTATGTATTTTCATATAGGAATATTTCATCACACATTTTAGCATCGTCATTACCCGATGACACACTCTTGTACTTCGATTCACACTTGAATGTTGAGGGATTACAAATACATTGAACCCCACACACTGCACTATAGGCATTATACATTTTGTTTCATCACACATCATGCATCAGACAACATACACCATATATTCTTCACATTTTTCTACAACATTGTGCCATTTCCACATTCATATATCATACATCATACTCGTTATCACCTTACATGTTCTACATCGTAAACTATTAGGCTATTGATGCATGTTTCCTCACAACCTATACATATGTATATACCATACATCATACACTCGCACATTACTCATATTCTACACATTATATTAGTATTTATCATGCATCCTTCTAATGTTATATTCATCCCTACATTCCACATTACTCATCTATCTACATATATTACACTACGCATTATACATTGCATTTTACACATTCTACATATCTACCATCGCATCTTACACACCACATCTTTATAAATTTTACTCATCACAAGGTCATCATTTATACTATATCATATTTTATGCATTGACTCACCACCTAATGATGCACTTTAGTTCATCGGTCTATACTCAACTACCGAGGTTTCACAAATCAAATGGACCCTACACTCATCATACATTTACTATTTTACTTTTCATCATGTGACATTTACAACCTATTAACATACGCTTTAGGATAAATTGTCACCTATTATATCATTTTGTAGTGATATACACCTTAGGTTACATCACCACTACCTCCATTCATCTTGTATTGGTATACTCTTAGGATAAATCATCACTTATATGTTCATCTATTCATGATATATGCTTTAGCTATAGGGTTCATGCACACATCATTTCTAGGTCACATCTCATCACTACACCTACACATTCATCACAACGTGTTAGACACAACATCCTACTTGACCATTTCCCGATGATACACTCTTGTTTACGATTCATTCTTGACTTCTTAGGGGGAAAATTAACCTCATTTCATCACTTCCATTCACTCGGGGCACACGACTCTTATCATTCCATCTTGCATGTAATTCTATATATCTACAACATACCGCATTGTCTTTGGGGTATTTACTCTTGTTTACTAGTGTTTTACATTATCACTTTACTACACATGTTAGATTTATTTATTATATGACATTATCGATACCATCCACACATGTATGTTCACGTATTTTTTTAGTTGTGATCATAGATATAGATTTGTTACACGCAAAATGTATTTTCTCCTTCTACCCTTCCTAAACTAGTCATTGGGGGCATCCACATTCATTTCTTCCAAGTGTTCTGTTTCATTTTTCCTTTTCACTCTACATTACTTGGTTATTCATGCTTTGAAAAATTGGTTATTTCTCTAACATGCTAATGGGTGTTCCATGCGCAACACTTGTTTTTAAGGATTACAATTTTCCATGACTACTTATTTATTTGTACTTGTCTATTTTTTTGCTTCTTGTATGTGGGATTTGGGCTATGTTTTGTGTGCACACTTTCTTGTTGTTTGTGGCCATGATGGCCTTATGTGTCTTACGACATCGTGAGTGATGTCCCATGTTTATAAACTAATTTGTACAGATTATTTGTCTTCTTGTGTGTTTACACTACTGTGTTTGGTAGTTTTTACATTGTTTGCGTACTTTACATTTGTCTTCTTACATGCATGGGTTTTCATACTAATGCTTGTTTTGGCTAGCCATTATTGTTTGTGTGTTCCTTGGTTTCTACCAAGTGTACTCCCTTCCCCCTGTAAGGTAAAGTTACCGAATACATTTGGTTGGTCCTCTTTTGGGGTTGTATTATCCTATCAGCAATGTCGCATGCGCCCCAAAATAGGGGGCATCATTTGGGGTTTTTATACAAACTACACGGAGATTCTACACTTTGTTCAGTTTGGTTATATACAATGAGTGGGTTCAGCATAGTTTATGAACCCCATACACAACAAATTTTACATGACATGGTGTCCTTAGCATTCTGAGAAGCAGTTACATGATTAGAGGTTACATTGGGTGTGCCTCTCTACACTACTTTGGCCAGTGGCATCGAGATCACCGAAAAAAATAGTATGATATAGAGATCTCTTTATACAGATTCAAGGAAGGGGTTAGAGCTTGAAGGACACAAAGAATTTCCTCCCTACACTTCTTCAGCCAGGGTGGTGTAAGATCACCCAAAAAACTTGTAGTACAGATATCCTTCTACACTCTCTTTCTCTCGACATGGATCAGGTGCACATGTTCGATTTACATTTCCATTTACGTTTTCTATCTACATTTGTGTATTTTATATTTACATGCATCTTTTACATAGGATTTTTACACATACATATATACATAGTTTACTACTTGATCATTTTCTCCTTGTAGGTCCAGCCATATGAGAAATAAGTAGTCAAATTGGGGAAATAACAACAACACTTCACAATAGCACACACTTTACCAACCATATAGGTACATTACACACCATAACAGATACACACGCATTTCATCCTAGGTTTACTCTCATCACTTGTTCTTTGTGCATTTTTCATCTTTAGTTTCCACACTCCATCTTTATTCTCATTCCACGCTTTTTTCTAGTCCTACAACACATTTTTACTACACGCATCTATCTACTTTATGTTACCAAGATTTCAACTCACCAACATAAAGTGGGGAAAATGTAGTCACAAAATCATGCACTTTAGACATTATTTATCTTAGTCTCATACTACTATTTAGAAGGTTCTTGAGTGAAGAAATTACTAATTAACCCCCATCTTTTGGCCATCTTATTTTATTTTATTTCTTCATTACCGCACCTTTTCATCCATATGCCCAGTCTATTTCGGTCATTTCCCATTATTTTAGCCTCGACTAGGGTGCCCAGGCTAGTACTAGGGCACCCATGGGTGCCCTGGTCCCACCAAGGGTTCCCAAATCCTTTTTATACTTTTTCGCCACTTTTTGTGCTCTTTCTAACCGTTTAGCATCTTTATCTTTCTTTTGGTCAGCCTTTTCAAGGTTAATTACAAAATTATATCAAGAGAACCCTATAAATATAAAGATATGAGACCATAAGGACCTAGAATCACTTACTTTGCTATCACTCCATCTAGAGTTTCATCCATCTATTACATTGAGATCACTTGCATCCACATAGCTCCATCATCAAGATATAAGGCTATGATATATTTATCACACTTCATAAGGGGATGTATTCTATTATATTCCATGCATACATTCTATTACATTTTCTACACATAGTTATTGCTCGCTACTTCACAAAGTACGACTAGCACAAGAGCAACCTAGGGCATGTTCACACACACTGTCACATAAAACTACATTGGGTCTTAGATGTAGTATAGTGCTCAGTTAGTAAGTCCACCATTGTGATGATGAGGTCATTCCAACTCCTTCGTATGCATTTTTAGGGTTTTGATGCTCATTTTGGGTTCTTACAAGTATTTCTTTCATCTTTGAGTATTGGCAAAATTCAGCGCATGGAAGTGAAGTTGATGCGACACACAACGAGGGTTTCAGACCACCTTCTAACCCTATAAAAGTCACTTTCGAGCTTTTACACGAGATCTTGGTGCCTAGAGTACGAGGCCGAGTGACTGCATGAACTCCAGTCCTCCTCCGGATGCTTCAATCTAGCTAGATCCATCCTTTTCGAGACTCTTGCATAATCGTTCTCCCGCTTTTGGATTTTCTTGTTATCTCTACGACACTCTCTCGACAAGCATATGTTATTTAGCTAAGTTTTTTTACTCTTATTTCTTTCATATTTGAGTTAGCATTTCCTTTTGCATATTACTTTAGCTCATTTACATTCTTATTTTCTACACTTATTTACTTTATTAAAGATGTTCATAGCTTAGATTAACTATCCCCATACTACTTATTCAATTTTTAGTTAATTAGTTTCCTTTCCCAAAGAACTCTTCAACTCAACTTCCAATACACCTTACTAGACTCCTGAATGTAGGGCGAGTCATCAAGTTTTGTATAGAATTTATGTTTTCTTTGAAAGTTTCTTACCTCCCTTAAGGTATTCAACCATCTCTTCACCCTTATTAAACCTTTGGTACCCCTTCTTATCACCTTTATTACAAAGTTGTTTGTTACAAAAATCCAAGATGATTGTTGCAGTTTCTCTCTCTTAAGACTGTACATACACATTTTTTTCACAAATCTCCAAGGACTAATCTTGTTCATTAATAGAAATGTCTCTTCACCTTACTTTATACACTTTCAGGATAATAAAACTCTTAGATTCTTTCAAGAAGGCCTTAGACCATCATTCATAGACTTTTCACTTTTTCCATTTTCTCTATTTGTGTATACATAGCTAAGTCCATGTTTTCCCTAATTTTGACCTTAGAAAACATTCCATTCCTTGTATAAATACTTCTTGAACCATGATAACCTATAAATCATCCTAAAAAATTAAACAAGATTCTTTTATTCCCTTAATACAAATATTAAACATCCAATATCTTCCTAAAGTTTCACAAAATTGTATACATCTAGTTTGATTGTGTTATCTAAGGTTTTGATTCATAAATTCGTTTACAATGGTAATCTTACACCATCACCACTTGAAAATACTGAAAAAAATCCCCGATCACCGATTTAAACCAAATTTTGAGTTACTTTATTTCTTTAAAACGTTGTTCTTTCCCATTAAACTTGAAACAACGCATCAACAAAATCAATCTATTTTGATTAAGGTTTAGCCTACTAAACAATAGTATTTCCTTCCCAAAATATTTCCAAACTACTTTTCTTGGAATGGAGATCCCTTCATAGCCCTTTGAAACTAATTTTAACTCATTAAAATTAATTATCTTACATTCTTGATGTAGTATATATTATACATCTATGACACTCTTACCGAAACTTTGAACTACTGATAGAGAGCACAAGTTTTTTAGTTGATGATGAATATTTACTCATATGACCGCCTTTGCAATATACTTTTGAAGATCAAAAAACTCATGGATGATAACTAGGGTAGTAACATGAATTTCACCTCTCACATGACTATAACCACACATAAACCTCTTTTGTAGACCTTACAAATGACTTAACGTGGATTTTACTAGGACAACCTTGTGGAATTGACAACCAAACTAACTTGGTGATCTAATCTTAAGACTTGACCATGAATACCTAAGATGCATGTTGATTTGCTTTCTTTCTAAACCGGATAACTTAACATAGCATTTTCATCAAGATTCCTTCATACCCAAACTATTAGCACCCATGTCTTCTACATGGATTCATGACTTGTGAATACTTAAACTCTCATGCACAAGCTTTGATGAATGAAAAACTTAAAGCATCTAAAAACATGACAGTACACAAATACATTCTTCATAGCTATGGAAATCAATTAATACTCAATGTGCATGGTTGTAGACCTTGAAAATTTATGCAGGGGACATGATATCGAAATTTTTCTTTTCTTGGATGAACAATCAAAATACCTTAAACAGATTAGGCCTGTACATAGACCTTAAGAGGGGATTAAACAACATACCTTGATCAACAACTTCAGATGGTAATGCATTTCAATGAACACGTCGTTCTTCCTTATGATGGTAAGTATCTTTTATAATACTATATGGGGAACACAATGCTTGTTAGATTACTTGAACAATAGATAGTCATCAAAGGAGCTTGATGACTCAATATTCTCTTCTTTTGGCTTTAAGATCCTCTAATTTTTCTTGGTTTTCCTTTTAAATGTGATAATTTCATCTCTTATATTCCCATCTTCTTATTGAATTTCTTACCACCATACATGATGTACTTCATTCATTTGCTCTCTCTTAGCTTTGGCTAGAGGTTCTTCATGACTAGTACTAGGCTTTTCTTCTTTCTTTTTATCTTGATTAATACTTTTGATGTTTTTCTTGAACTATACTCTCCTTTTAATATCCTTGATTACTTCTTCCCATCATTTTCACATGTTGTCTCTTTTTCATGCCTTGCCTCTTCATACCTAGAGTTAGGTTCTTTGACCTCATATTTGTACTCAACATCCTTGTTTCCAGTGGTTATCTCAGATCTTACTAACTTAGTCTCACTTTTAGGATTGGTATTCATTTTGAATGCCCTCTTAACTTTCCCTTTGAATACATTATGTCTATTGATGTACCTAGGATATTCCTTTTGATAGCAATGCTTAACAAAGTTTCCTGGTTTATGATAGTTATAACACACAACACTAATTTTTCTTCTAGATTGTTGTTAACTAAATTTTCAAACATAACTAGGATTTTTATGATCATTAAATTTCCTAGTAAATTTCCCAACCTTATTGTAATTGCAGCATGCTATCTTGTTCATACCTCTTGAGTCTTCTTCTCTCAAAACCAATTAGATGGTTCATCTAAGAAATATTTGGCAAGGTGGTCCTTTTCTTGATAGTTGAAGTAAAATACATTCTTTACTTTCTCATATCTGTTATCCCTCCATCTATGATCATGTATGACATGATTCCTAAATTCCTTAGCTCTATGCCCAAAATTATGATAGGTAAAGCAATAACAATTAAAGGTTTTGTCATACCTTGATGCATTAGGTTTCCTAACTGAGTTTGACCTTCTTGACCTTATCTACTTGGCCTCCTTCATAGTTTCTTGTCTAATTATTAATACCTTTTCATCTTCACACTTTTCCATAGGATCTCCTTTGAATTATAGACCTACTTTGTCTCCTTTTTCTCTTTCACTCTCCAAGATTCCATCAAGAACTTTTGAGATCTTCTCTAACTTTCCATACATCTTCAATTTACTGTTTTCTTCTTCTAGTTCAACTTTCAAGATTCTCAATTCTTCTTCATACTTGAGGAAAACTTATTCATTTTCTTTCAGGTATTTTAACACATTCTCAACATGAAATTCCATCTCTTTGAGGGTTTGACCATGTTCAAATTCCATATACATAATTTCCTTTTTCAATCCATAAACCAAGGAATCTTAAATCTCAAACTTCTTTTTAAGAACTACTTTAGCTAATTTACACATGCTTGTGCTTCAAGGATCTTCTCCAAGCTATCAAACTTATTCAAAGATGGCATGGTTTTGATACCAATTATTGGAAACATAAGCACTAAGAGGGGAGGGGTGAATCAGTGCTTCTTAAAATTTTGGAACCAATTTCAAATCTTAACAAACCATTCAATATTAATCAACCTTAATCATGTGCAAACAACAACATTAAAACATGAGCAAATAGAAAACAACCACACATTAACACCATGATTAATGTGGGAAACCCTTACAAGGAGAAAAACCCACTGAAATCAATGCACTACTTGGACAATTGTCCCATAATAGATTACAATGATTTCAAATTTTATGAGCATCCACTCAACTTGAAGCACATATTATCCCAAAATACCCCAGGGTTATTTTGGCTTTAATAAGGTTTAAAATGGACTTATTTATTTTTAAGGGAAAAATACATTTAAACGGACTTCAAATTCCACCTCTCTAAAGCACTATCCATTGGAATTTAAAAACCCATAAGACACTCATCTTATCCATTAGCGAGTTATGTTTAAAAGGCCACGTGACAATTATTTGGTTGTTAATTTTAACACTAAACATCAGACAAGGGCCATGTGGTAGAAGATCAATGGCTAAAGGGAGGAAATGTGTTGGCATTCCAAGTATTATTCAAGATAGATGCATTCCACAGACCTTTAGTCTGCATGGAATAAACCGGGTTTCATAAAGTTTTTATGTCCTGGGATTGAGTCAAAGTAGGTCATAGGACATGCAATGGGTTTGGAGGTAGCCAATGGTGAATATCCAATGGGTGAAGAATAAACATGTGTCTTCATTCAAAAAAACTTCAAGGCAAATACACCCGGAAAACGTCAAGTCCGCAAAATAAACCAATATTGATAGCATTTTAGGTCCGGATCTCACAAGATTGAATGTTTAGTGGGGCAATAAATACATGTGGCATAAACAAAAACACCGCATGACACAATATCAACATCCTATGGTGGACATCACCATTCAGCGCAGGGCAAATAGATGGGCTCCGTGGACATAAAGTTCATCGAATGAGTCTGATTTCAAAGGTTTTCAAGTCCACGGGGGTAATATGTAAGGATACAATAAAATTCTCAACCTCACAACCAACTAAATGGTGCTACATGGTGCAAAATCAATAGTCCAAGGTTGACATGTGGCAGAATTCTATCACACTTCAAGTGATAGACTCGGTAGATCTCAAGCTTTAGAATGAATGAAATTTAGTAACGGTGTCGGGTCGAAAGAGGGAAAGGGAAGTCAAAAGGTTAGGAAAGAAAACACATATGAAAAGATCGACCAGGGAGAACCCGGGGAAAAACACGAGGAAGATTCAAAGCAAGTAATATGTAGGCAAGGGAAATCAATGAAGCCAATCAAACATTGCCACATGTCACTCTCATATTCATCTTGACATGTAAATATATGTAAATGATCATATCTTTTGATTCCCTACTCCAAATTCAAAAAAACTTGTCTTGTTGGAAAGCTCTCATCTTGTTCTTCATGTTAGAACCAAGAAAATCAAAATTGATGTTGTTTTTGGAGAAAAAGAGGAAAAATGGTTTGGGCATTAATGTGTAGTTACACCATCTCAACCAGCCAAATTGATGAACTGTGGGGCTCTTACCTTCTCCTACAAGAAAAAGTACATAGGGAACGCGTTTCAAAGGTTACCATGATTTTTTTAGATATTAATAGATGATTGATGGTGGTTGAATCTTGAAAGCCATATTGCGAAGGAAAGATAGAGATTTTCATTAATGACGAGATCAAATCCAATATTTTCCCTCTTCTCTCTTTCCCATTCTAATATATAATGTAAAAATATCTCCTTTGAAAGGGAAGGATGTTCTAAAATTTAAATTAATTGTGTCAAAATGGTTCTGAGTAGTGTTGAGCCATCAAACATTCACTTTGGGCTTGGTAACGTGTTCATGTTCCTTCCTCTGTAATTGTAATGGTCCATACATACTTTTATTACAACAAATATTTTTTGTGGTGTATTCTCAACCCCGACTCGTGTTTATCTATAATCTTGCCTCTATTTTACTTGAGTAGTGTGTTATGCATGTATTTATCCTTTGCAAGTTCATCTTGCTATGTTTCATATGAGAATATATTTGAAATATAGTTTGGTCCTGTGTCACTTATGTTTGGCCTTTCCCTTTTCCATTTTCTTCTCTTTTCTCCCCCATTAGAGTTTCCTCAACCTTTTTGGTTCTATCACTATCTTTTAGCTTAGGATTTCATTTCCATTCACTTTGTAACCTTTTTCTCTCTCCTAGTCCCTTGGAAATGTTTAGGTTAGGATTAGTTAGATTTTATTTTTGTTGTAGGAGTACTTTTAGCATTAGGATTAGGTAGAGGAACTAGTCTTCTCTCGGAGATTTGTCTCTAATAAGCTCCACAACTTGAGAGACAATCCCATGTTAGAAAAAAATTATGGATATGTGACAAGAAAATATTAGGGTGCTACTTTTTGTTATAAGAAAACCCACTCAAAAATTTATCTAACCACCCACTTTACCTTTAGCAAGCTCCTACTTGCATGGAAGCAAAAACTTCCAAGAATTTAGTCAAGCATCCACTCAACCTTCTCCAAGCTCTAACTTGAAAGGAAACTCTAACTCCTATTTTCTAAGAAACAACTTATACTTTTTATAATTTTTATGACTTTAATTTGGTTTTCTAACACAACATGTAACACCCTTGGCAATTTTATATTCCTCCTTTGCATTTCAAGTGTTGACATGTGATTTTATTCTAAAGATGTGTTCTTTTGATTTTTAGAGATCATGCTTGATATGGATAAATCTTTTATGTTCTTAAGATCATTAGAGTAGAATGGAATGGCTTCCTTGAATCCATTTTTCACTTATTGTAGGTGAGTTGCAATCTGGTTTAAGAGTTGCAAACTTATCTCTTTATCTGATTCATCCTTGGATCAATTTATATGATCCAAGGAATGTTTTAAACCTTCTCAATTGAATGAATGGTAAATTGACATTCCATAATTTGAGGGACATAGTGGACTGAAATTTGTTATTACAAGTTCTTTAATCTTGTGTGAACGTGTTTCCATTCAGTTGTATGTTGTGCTTAGGTCCTTGAAGATCGATCTTGGTAGTACATTGCTGATGTAAATGAAATACAGCCTGTTCATGACATAGGAAGGATTTGGAATCCTAAAACTAAAGGATTATCCTATGGAATCCTAAGTTGGGTAAGAATATTTACTACCTAGCTATGTTACTTAATTGAATTTTTATTCTAACCTAAGCTTCCTATTCTACTTTCTTAGGTTGGCATCCAAACCTAAGCCTTGTGCTAAGGGAATATGAAAAGGTTGCTAGGCTATCTAAATTAACCTAAAACCTAATGCTATAAGGTTATGAGATGATCTATCCTATTGCCTAAAACGAAAAGGTTGTGAATTAATCTAACCTAATGTTGGTATTACCTAAGGTAATGTGTTAATGCCTAAGGTAATTATTCCTAAACTAACCTAAGTTTTAAGGGATCTATCCTAAGCTATTTAAATGGGAACCTAAAAGGGTCGCATGCCTCTATGGAAATGGTTCCAATGGAATTGAATTTGTTGAAAAGGTTTTTAACCAGTTTGGCAGGGGCTAGTTGACTTAGCAGAGGCTTATGTGGAAGCTCCACCAAAGATGGAATTACATGTTAAATGGGAATTGGCATTCGCTAGATTTGGGAGGCAAAGTGGCAATGAGAGATAAGTGGGAAAATTTGAATTAATGAAATTAATTGGCCTCGGGTTTTGTTCAAAAAAATTCTTGGAAACTTGGAAGGTAGGTTTGTGGGAGGTTGTTGGTTTTTGTATGCTTTTCGGATTTTGTTACGCATGGAGCAAACCGGTTCTTTGAACCACCGAGTTCGATTTTCACTTCATTGTTATTTTTAACTCACCTAGTCTATTTTAGATCATGGGAAGGTATATGAGGCATTCGAAGAAAGTTGTTGGTTGGTTGATCTTTCATGGAGGAGAAAAGGAGTTGGAAGCTTGGCTAGAAATATCCTTCAATTTAAGGCTCTAACCATTAAGATCTCTTGCTTTCTTCTAAATGTTTTCATTAAAATAACTCTGATCTTATGAGATTCTTGGTTTGCATGTTTTATCTGGTTATTTTCTTGCTGGGTTTTATAAATCTTTGGAATTTGGGTATGAATCCATGGAAAATTAGTGTAAGTCTTGGAAACCTTCTTTGTATGGGTTAATAATGAAGCATGCATGAGAAAAAAATTTCTGTGGCTCTGCTTGTCATTTCTTGAACCGGTATTCAAAGAGTTGTGTTTTTAACTGACCTTCATCGTTGTTTACTTGGTTTTGAGTTTTGGGAACCTTGAGTCCCATCTGATCTTACATTTGAGCTCATGTTTTGTTTGAGCTTGAGCTTGTATTTGAACTCGTATTTCGTTGGAGCCTATATTTGGGTTCATGTTTTGTTTGAGCTTGAGCTTGTATTTGAGCTTGTGTTTCATTTGAGCCTGTATTTGAGTTCGTGTTTAGTTTAAGCTTGATTCGGGGTTAGTGTTTGATAAGAATTTGTGTTGGAGGTTCTTGTTACTCTGAAACCATGTTTGGATTCTTGAGTAATCCTGGACTATTGTTTGAAGTCCGTATGTACCTCTGTACTCATGTTTATTCTTGTGTTATTCTGTACTATTAATGGAAGTTCATAATGTACACAACACTCATATTTTATTATGTGAATAGTTTTGAACCTTAGTTAGAAGCTCGTGTTTCGTTTTGAGCTGGTATGAGTTTTCTTTGTTTGAAATACAAACTAGAATGGGAACTTGTGGTTTCCCTGAACCTAAGAATATCTACTTGAATGGTTCTGAACTCTATTGTGAGAAAATTGTGTTTCATTTTGAGTTGGAAATAGGGTTTCTTTTTTATGCTATAAAATGGTTAAGGTTGTCTCTATTATATTCTATCTTGTATCATGATATTTGTATATATCTCGTGCTCATGTTTGAGATTTTTGATTCGACACTACAAATGTAATTTGGTACTTAGTGTTTGGAATTTATAGCTTGAATGATGTGTTGGTTCTACTCTGGTATTTGTGAGTTGGTTTTATATTGCATTCAATTTGAAAGCTTATAACTCTTTTAATTCAAACTGCTTACTCAAAATAATATGGGAGATAGTATGACTTAGCTATTTGAATATCTCTTAGATATTTATCTAGAAATGCTTTCGTTTGATAGTGGATTTGGAAATTCTTTCAAAGACAAGTTTTGTACCAGTGCTTAGAAATTGTAGTGGAAGGATTACTTAACTCTATTTAGTTTGATTTTGTTTTATGGTTCTAAAAGAATTATGAACCACTTATTCTTAAGTATAATGTTGTGGAGGCATTTTAAAATAACTTCAGTTTTGAGTCCAAGGATACTCCTAAACTGGTTTAGTTTAGGGTTTTGGGCTTTATATTCTTGTTGGGATCAATAAGTGAATACTTGAGTCTTTTTAAAAAAAAAAATTGAGAATCCTTAGGGACAATGTGTTGTTTTTGAACTTTACTATTTATGTTGATCTGAACTAAAATTGGAACTCATGCTTTTAAATTATAAGGATTGTAAGGGAGACTTGCAGTACGTTTTCTTTACAATGAGTTGGTTTTGTTCTCTCTTCTGGGAACTAGTGTTTGAGCTTATTGTTTGGATTAGAAAAGGGAAATTGTTGTTAAGTGTAGAGAAATGATTAAGGATTGAATCAAATTCTGATAAGATTCCTTTTCTAACCTATTGGGATTAGTTCATTTGATTGAACCCTTATGTTATTAGTTCTCTTGTGAAATGGAGATTTATTATAATTGTGTAGTCTTCCTTGTTCATATCATTTGTTGAAGTGATTTAGGAAGAGATTTGATGTTTCAATTTTGTTGAATAGAAAATATAATCTTGTTGTGCGACTATTTAAATCTTATATTCCTTCTTAAATTGATATGGGATTTTGTTATGATGAAAATCTTAAATGTTGAATTTTAAGGTAGTTTTTGTTTAAACAAAATAGTTAAATTCATGTAATGAACCTTTTTCTTTTTTCAGATGTTTTTGTGTTGAGCATAGTTTGGAATGGATATTCTTCTTCCTTGCTTAGGGGCTAGATGAATCATCCTAATGGGAACTATGTTATAAACCCTTCCTTTGTCTTATAATAAAGTTAAATGTTGTATTCTATTATGATAGAATTGGGAACAATAGGATGTTATGATATGTTGTTTTTTTAAAGGTAATGGATGGGATCAATTAAACTTTAATTTTGCAAGCCGAGATGTTGTGGATTATAATTTTTCTTCTCTTACAAGTGAATTCAGATTTATTAATGTACTTATTTTCGATTGTAATTACTTATATTGTTATGTATGATAGACTAAGTTTTTCATCAAAGCATAGTTGTTTTAATGGAACTATTAGTGGAAATAACTTCATTTTAAGTGATTATCATGCTTAATTCATTGAACTGACCCATGCTAGCAATATTTGCGAGATGGACTTCATAAGTGATAAAAGAAGGAAAAACTTATATGATGCATTGGCTGATTTTAGTCGATTCTTTGTGAAGAATTCTAATTCGTTCTTGAGTTGTATTGAAAAAGAAAAGTTCTATACTTTTTTAAAAATAAGGTTGTTGTTATGCAATATGCCTAAAATGCATATGTCTTGTAAATGTTTAAGTTTCATAGAAGAATTGAAAGTTGGGAATTTACTTGTATTGGTTGTGTAATTTATCTTGTACTTTTATAAAGAAGATGAAAGTTACATCTTGTTGATATTCTTTACATTATGTATGCTTATCTTGTTATCTTTGATAAGATTGATAATGGGAATTAGTTCAGTTTCCATTATAATGAAGCAACTTGAGATTTGCATAACATGATGTGTTATATCTATCAACTTAACATAGTAATAAGTTTCATAATAAACATTATGTATAAACTATGGACATTGGAAATGAAATACCCTAATACTTAATTAAATGGAGGAAGACTCTTTCTCTCTCATAATTGAATGTAAACCTAAAAGGTTTTGAGATATGATTAATAATCATTAGAATTCACCTTGTGTGAAGTCTAATTTAGTTAAAGTATGTGGTTGTTAAACTTTCTTGAAAATTATAGTACATTTAATAAAACTTATGACATCGCTGTCCTATTTTGGTTAACTTCAAGTTAAACCGTGAAAACAAACATTAAGTAATCATAAGTTAAGGAAGTTCTTCATGGAATAAATAAAACATATTTAGGATAGAACTTATTGTGTGTTGGATTAGGGTTTTACTGGGTTGTTATAATCTAGACATAATCCAAATTAATAATTCATTAATGAACTCCTTTGGGTATGTACATCTCGATGAGGCGAGTTTTGAAGGATGTTGGCACACGCCAACTACAAGGTTATACTTTCAAGAAGACTTGGGTATTTTTTGATAATAAATCTTTGTAGTTGACATGTGGCATCACCCTTCTACATTGATCATCCATATATATGTTGGTCGCCAAAAATGAATTTGCTTTGAGAACAACTGATCGGGACAAGAAGTCCCTCCTCTTTAATGGGAGAGGTTCCCTTATTCAAAAGCAAAACGTATTTACATATATACAATGCATAGTTTCAATGTGGAACTTGTATATCATGAAAGTGTTTTTTTAAAAATAAAATGGATCATCAATACGAAATTACAGAGGAATGAAGTAGTGGAAATGAGCAGAAAGGCATTCTCCAGAACTATAGATAACAAAATAATTCCTCATGCATGCTAGAATAAGATTGTTCGGAATATAACCATTTGTATTTGAATCAATATGATGCTATTGCAAAGACACAAAGTTCTAGACATAACATCCACAAGAATACAAAGCTTCTTCACAATATGTAGACAAATGATTCAACAGTATTCAATGGATAAAAAAGAATAAAAGGATCAGATGATCAGAGAAAGAAAATCCTTTTGTATTGATTGCTTTGCTACTCTTTAAACTTTTAAAAATAAACCAAGTTCTAGCCCCGAAAATGGCGGAGAGAGACCATTATATAATTTTACAAATCAGTTACACTTGGTAACTACTTATTTTAACTAAAATATTATTTAAAGGGATGCTTAACGTAAAACCCCAACTAATTATAACAAGCTCGAATTGAGAAAAAGAAGGGAAGGAGAAGCTAGAAGGGGAAGACAAGTGCTCATGATTGGGAAGGGTCCACTGACTTGAGGATCCACTATCTCGAACCTTTTCAAAGCCTCTACTGTGTCTCTACCATGTGTAATCGATGTGTTGGTAGTAGCTTGGGTCCAAGATCCCAGACATTTCGCCATCTCCTTATCACACTCGGTGTGCATGTGGTACTCTTTATTTTCTTCCTCGATGGCACATTGGAGAGAGTAGATTTCCTTGATCTTCTCCTTGGTTATGGAATCATATTTAAACAAGTTTCCTTTGACAAAAGATCTGAATTCAGCTTTGATTTCCTGTTGAGAGAAAGGTTCACCTGAGGTCTCACCATGGAGGTGGCAGTGGATATCCTTAAAAGAAGATATCACCGAGTTTTGAAAGATTCTCCCTATAGCCAGCTATTCCTTAATTCTCCCAAAGCCTCCTCCAACACTTTGATTTTCCATTCAACACTGAATACCCATGAATGTGACAAATTATCCTTTACATCATCAAAGACCTTACTTGCCATCAAAATATTTTAATTTGGTGATTTCTTGTAAAAGGGTGTGTTCCTCGATTTAGAAATCATGCTTGATATGTACTTGTATTGTCTTTGCAGATTGCAAATCTTGACCGAGTCAAAATGTGATTAGACTCTTTTATCTATTTCATTTTGTATCTGAGTTTAATCTGATCTCGGAATAAATTATAGAGTTATCCATCTATAAGATCTAGTCTTGGATCAGTGGAATTGATCCAAGTAATGCTTTAAGTTTGTTCATGATGAATTAAAATCACAGACCTTGAACAGGTTGCAAGGTTTAGCAGCATTGAATAAGCTAGTCAGGAGTATGACTCAGGCTGATCAAGTGAAATGGATTGGTTCCCGATATCGAAGAATATCTGGAAGGTCTCGATCGTGGACCAGGTAATAATTCGGTTACATACGATTCTGCAGCAGAACAGGAGCTAACCCTGTTCAAGAAGGTATGATATAGGTCTTTTTTGAGTGTACAGAATGTAGACCTAACTGGAATTATTAAATGATTAGTAACCTAAGACTAAACCTAACCTAGGGGTTAGATTAGTGTCAATCTAACCTAGACCTAGGCTATGTGTTAATGTCCTAAGTTAGTATCTATGTTATGGAAGTTAGATTAGGTATTAACCTAAATTCTAACCTAAGATACTAACCTAACTATGAGCAAGAATGTAAAGGGGCCTATGGAGGGGTGCGAACCATGGGCGGCGTTTTCTATGACATTTAATGCATGGGATAAGGATGAAGGACAGGTTTTGGCGGAGGTTTTAGCAACAGCTAAACTAAGCCGACGTGGCAGTTCGCCAAAACTGGAAATGGACTTGGGATTTTGTTTGACTATCGCCAATTCTGGCGGTCGGTGGAAGTGGAGTTTTAGCGGGAAAGTTGGTTTAATTGCATTCAATATTCTCGGTAGTCGAGCTCGGAACTCGCGAGAAGGCATGCAAACAGGAAGTTTGTTGGTTTGTTTGGCTTGTCGCGATTTTCGGGTTTCTCTCTGCCTGTTCACTGGTTCTTCGCACCAGTCTTCTTTGTGTTGCATGGCAAGTATGAGATTATCTAGCTCTTTTCTCTGGCAAGGAGAATATATATGCCATGGAGATAGCAAAAATTTTGTTGGTCGCTCTAACTTGGAAAAGGAAAAGGAAGTCTGAGCTCTTCCAGTGGTCTGCTTCGGAAATTTGAGCAAAAATCCAGGCATGTTAGGCCCTAACCTTTAAAAATCTTGTCAGTCTTTTCAAGTGATTTCATTAGAACAACTCTGTTCAAATGTTTTGAGAAAATAGATGATTTTCTATGGAGGTCTTGTTTGATTTTTGGTACTGTATCTCTTCTGGTTCGATTTTTCAATTTCCCCTTGATGGGTGTTTATTAAATTCGAATTGTGGCTCTATTTCTTTGTGTATTCATTCTGGCTTAAATATGTGAGATATATATATATATATATATATATATATAAAGTATGAATGCTCGGCCTGTTCGGCGAGAGCCCATAGAATATACCTGTGTTAGGTATAGGCCACTGTTATGTTGTCGATTTTTGGTCGCCGTTTCTTGTTGTGGAAACTGTATGAAGGGATACTGATGGATATTGTATGATTGATCAGTTATATTGATCCTTTGGAAGCTCTGTCGTGGTTTTTGGTGACAGTGGCTAATGATACTTTTTGGGTTTCGTTTTGTCTTCTAATTTGTTTGGGAACAGGTAACTATTGTGTTACCATAGTCTTTACGACCCAGTGGAAGTTGTTTTCCTTGTTATTGTGGTAACAGGGTTTAACCGTTAACTGTATACAATATTGATATATTTATATTTTATTTGAACGACTCAGTGGAGTCCTCTGAATGAGTCGTATATTACTATCCACTGCTGAGAATATAGATTCATCCTTGAGTTTTGTTAATTGAATTTCGTGGAAGTCTTGTAGAGGTAACAGGTCTTTTGACCTCTGTTATTTGTAATAAATAATGGATATAGACTCCCTGGGTATGCATTTGCATTTCTTTTGTGTAAGCTGTTCGAGAGTTTTGACGAGGCTCAGTTGAATTCCTTGCTATGAAATGGGTATTTGATTTGCTTACACTTGATTTGTTCTGAATGCTTGCCATAGATGGCATAGAAGGATTCATCAACTAATTTTATCTTACACTGTTGTTGGGTTCCTCGGTTATGGGTATAAACCCGTTAATAGTATGCAATGTGTATATATAGATTTATAATTGTTGAATCTTGAACGACTCTGAGGAGTCGATTGAATGATTTATATTTATATTTGAACCATTGTTCAAGTTGAATATAATTGAATGATGGTAATTGTTGTGCCAGCGACTTAAGGGAATAACATGTATTTCGATCTTTGTTATTTTGATAAGATTCCTTCGCGTCGCAGGGATTTTGTGATATAGATTCTTTAGGTGTATATTTACGTCTTCAATCTGTGTAAATTTGTGTAAAAGATTGGCAAGGGTACAGTCGGATTTCTTGTTTTGAATTCAGTAATCGGATTTGCTTGCCTGATTTTTATAAAGCTCCGTTGATGGGCTCAGATGGAATCGTATGCAACTATTTGACTTATTACTGTTGTTCGGATTTATATGAACTCTTGGAAGGTATCCTGTATTGTTTGAACCTTATTGAATCTGATTTTTGGGACACTGTCGTTTTGTCACTGTTCCTTGAGTATGAATGATTATCTTGTATCCTGGCTCTGTTGAAGTGAGTCGTGAATACCATACTTAGGTTTGAATGCGCCCTGGTGAGAATAGATATGCTATGTTCCTTTCCGTTTACTTCAGTCCGATTGAGACTGAGCATGTTTCGGAATTACTGTGTGGTCGTCTTGGCATAGTCTTTAGGAAACCTCAAATTGCTTAATGCAATGAAGTCTGTTGTTTACAGCGTTATGCTAAAAGTTCCTTGATTTCAACTTGTGTCGAAAAGCCATACTGTGTATAAAAGGAACTAGTATTGGGCTTAAGGTTGATATATGGGATTGTTGATGTGTTAGCTGCTGTACAGGAGTTTTGCTGTGTTTTATTTCTTGATTTAAAATAGTGATTCTTCCTGTGGCTTGTCGGACTTGTTCGTATACATACTGGATGAATGTTTTCCATAAGTGGAGACGGTACAGTAGTGAACTTGTGTGAAAGGAAGTATGAATGATATGTTTCTTTCTCTTCAGTTATTTAATATTTGTTGATATCTGTCTAATAGTGGGAATTGTTTTGTAACATATTGGTAGAATCACGAATTGTTATGATATTTTCCTTTTTGGATGAATGAAACGATCTGTCCAATGTTGTGATTTTGGATTCAATGATTGTTTGTATACATTCGTTCCTTGATTCTTAATATTCGATGGAATATTTGAGAAGTGATTAGGACTATTCTGTAACGATGATAGAGTTACATATTTGTAGTCATTTTGTATTACAAAGGCATAGTCTGAATCATGTTTACTTGTTTGGATTATTGATATCATTTAAACAGGGTGTTTAATGAAAACAATTGATGGATTGCAATTGTTTTAAAAGTTAGTGCTTATCATGCCTCACCATCGAACCGACTCATGTTGACTATTTTTGCAGATGGTTGCCGTAAGTGGTAAAAGCAATGCAGATCTGACAGGATGATCAGATTATTTAATTGTTTATAATGAATTACAGCTTGATTTTATAAATGTACTATATGTGGAAAGAGGTTTCTTTTCCGTTAAGCATTGTATCAAGTATGTTGTTTGCATAAAATGTAATTGTATAGTTCTGAAAGGAATGGAAATAAGTATTTGATACTTGTGTTGTATTCTTATTTTGATAGTTGACCTTCTTCGGTTTATATACCAGAGTGGCAAGGTTATCTTTGTGTAATTTGGATGCTTTTGTGATTGACAATGAAAGCTTACAAGAAAAGTGGTTGAATTCATATGAGTGTTTAGCAGATCTTATTGTTCTAGCAAAAGCAATTTTTAATTTAAACAATTGTCTTTCTAAAAGATAGGTTAAAATGAACCTAAGCAGAACGCTAAACAAGTTGAATTAAATTACTGATCCCTAGTCTTGAATATGACAGGACAACACTTATTTGGATTCTTAATCATTTACATCCTTATACTAATAAGTATGATATAAATTCAGTTAAGAGAACTGATATAATCAAATGGAGTTCAGATGGCAATCTCATGTGAAGGTTATGAGATATTGTCCAATTCTGTTGTTTTAGAATCAAGTATTCTAATGACTCCTTGATGAGAGCTTGACCTTAATACCTCTACCATGTAATGGGATTTATAGAGGAAGGTCATCTTAAGACGAAGAATCCAGGGATCGGGAAAGGCTAACCTTAGGGAAAAGTCTTTAAAGTAATTTAAACTCAAGTGCGTAACGCATGTTATTAAGTAGATCTTTTCGAGGCGGATTTAAAGGTTGACGACACAAGTCAACTGCAGGGTTGTACCTCCGAGAAGATTAGGATCTTCTCGAAGATACAACAATGCAGGTGACTTATGGCGACACCCTTTGCATTGATCGCTAAGATTTACACTTAGTTTTCGAACGAGTTACTCAGGGTCCGATTAAGAATGTGGTCATGTTATAAGGTCGCCTAGAGATTCGGGTATCATGACACACTTGGTTGAACCGCAAGGTTGAACCAGTATGTCACCATATCCCTAATCCTCGTGGGCATCCATATAACATTATCACCTTGTTAATCTGCCTCCGAGTGATTCAGTTGTGAAAGGAAGGACTGACAGTAGTCAGTATAAGACATTCTATATAACATAAGAATGGGGTGAAGGGCGTATTCCAGATTGACGAGTATGCCGTTAAGGAATACGAGACATAAACAATATGTTTCAAATCTTTGGCCAAAGTATCGCAAGCTGCTGATTGCGTTGTCCTAATTCACCTAGTCTAAGGGATGAGATGCCGATGAATAATAGTAACGATTATTCAGTTAGGTTCCTTGGACAGAGCATTCTGAATCCCAGAGTAGGGAAGAGAACCGCAAGAGTAAAGTGTTATCTAAAAACACCAACTCTTTTTACTCATGAATAGATCGGTAGATTACCGAGTCATGGAATGAATAGATCGGAAGTAATCCGAGTCATTACAGCTGCATATGGTTGTCTGTTATATGAATGGTTATTTGATTTGTGAGTTCTAAATTATGTATTTAGAACCAGGATGCAATTATCAAAAAAAAAAAAAAAATTCACTTGTTCTAAGGTATAAAATGGGATGTTACATCTTGGTATCAGAGCTGAAGGTTGCAGCTCTTGGACCTATTGAGTCCATAATCTGATAAAAACCTGAATTTTTCTTGTAACAGAAAATGGTTAGAACAAGGGGGAACGTTGCGAATAATGCTCCACCTGAAGGAGGAGCGGCAACAACCCAGAAACTTGATGAGATCCTTGCTGCCCTGTTGGACACAAGAGATCGCTTAGCTGTACTTGAACAACAGGTAATGGGAAATGAGGAGGATGAAGAAGCTGATAATAATAATCAGCAACCTCCTGAGGACAACCCCGACATGGGTGTTGATATTAATGCTGGAAATGCACCTGTCCAACCAGAAAACAAAAAGGCCAGATTGGCAGCAGAACTCACTAATGATATAAAAAGGATAAGTCCACCTAAGTATGATGGCACCACATTAGGAGATGGAGCTGAGAACTGGCTCAGCGAAATGGAGAAGTACTTTGCAATAAGGAACTTCTCAGAGGAAACCAAAGCTATTTGGGGAGCCTATCAGCTTTCTCACGAAGCATCTTCGTGGTGGGATAGCCGTAAAGCTGAACTAAACATTGATGAGACCAATATTACTTGGGATCAATTTAAAGGCTATTTTAGGCAACGTTGGCTGCCACAACTTTTCTATGATCAGAAAATGACAGAATTTCAGAACTTAGCTCAAGGGAAGCTAACGGTAACTGAATACTGGGAGCGGTTTACAAAACTCCTCAAGTATGTACCGCAGTATCAAACTGACGAAAAGTTCAGGATACGGAAATTCATCATGGGATTGAATCCTGTGATAGGGGGAGAGGTCGATGTTCACAGTCCAACCACTATGGAAGGAGTTGTTGAAAAGGCCATAAGGCAAGAATAGAAATTAAAGGCTATTTCGTCATAAGGAGGAAGTGCGGAAGAAGAAGACCGCAAACCCTTCTTCAACCTCTCTTGCACCTTAAAAGGACCATGGAAAAAGTTTGGAAACAAGAGTAAGTTTCCGGAGATAACAATAATAAAGCAGCAAGAAATAAGCCTCACTGAAATGTAAAGGATAATTTTGCTAAAAATTATAATAATGGGCGAAGCCCTATGGAGGACAAATATGACAATTACAAAACTGAGGCAACTTTGAGCCTAAAAAGGGACCCGTAGGAGGCTGCTACAATTGTGGTAAAGATCACTACAAAAATCGCTGCCTTTGAAGAAGGATGATCGTAATCAGCAAAGATAAGATACATGCCGCAAAGAGCGGACAAGCAAGCTGAAAAGCAAGTGACACCTATAGAAGTTCCGGGTAAGTTATTCGGCATACCTGTCACTATTCTTTTTGATACAGGAGCTACTGAATGTTTTATATCTAATAAACTTGCTTCTAAACTTAAAAGAAAAGTCGGGAAAATGGATAAATCTTGACCGTAAAGATGGGTAATAATTCTGTTCATACAGTGAGTATGTGTCTTTTTGGGGCAGTCCTTGACTTACCTAACTTTTCCACGGAAGTTGATCTCTATGTTGCACCTTTGGGATCGTATGACATTGTCATCGGTGTCAATTGGTTAGCTGACCATAAAGCAAAGGTAGATTGCTATGAAAAGAACATAAAATGTTTAGATGATCAGCTAGAATCAGCAGAGATTCAAGGTGTGAAACGAGAAATTTCAGTTAGAAAACTGTCAGCTATGCAGCTTAAAAAGGCTAAAAATAAAGGATGTACCCTTTATGCGGTAAAGATATCTGAATCTTCAGAAGAAGATGATGATTTAATGAAACAGTTCCCTCTTTTACAAGGTTTCAGGGATGTTTTTCCTGAGGAATTACCAGGGTTACCACCCAAGAGAGAATTTGACTTTACCATTGAAATCAAGCCTGGAACGGAACCTATTTCCAAAGCGCCTTATCGGATGACTACTACTGAGTTAGTCGAGCTTAAGGCACAGTTACAAGAGCTTTTGTCTAAAGGATTGATTAGACCAAGTGTTTCACCTTGGGGAGCGCCTGTGATATTTGTGAAAAAGAAGGATGGAACACTAAGGCTGTGTATTGATTATCGGATGTTGAACAAAGCAACAGTCAAGAACCGATATCCACTTCCTAGGATCGATGATCTGTTTGATCAGATGCGTGGAGCAGCGGTTTATTCTAAGATAGACCTTCGATCTGGTTATCATCAGTTAAGGATTAAAGAGGAAGATATTCATAAAACAACTTTCCGAACAAGGTACGGACATTATGAATTCACAGTTTTACCCTTTGGGTTAACTAATGCACCCGCAGCCTTTATGAATTTAATGAACAATATTTTTCAAGAATACCTGGACAAGTTTGTACTTGTATTCTTGGACGATATTCTCATTTATTCTAAAAGTGTTGAGGAGCACAATGAGCATCTGAAGATAGTTTTGGGAATTTTGAGAAAAAGAAAGTTGTATGGTAAGTTATCCAAATGTTCTTTCTTTGATTCAGAAGTTCACTATTTGGGTCATGTCATAAGTAAAGAAGGAATTGCTGTAGATCCTTCAAAAATAGTGGCAATAACTGAGTGGCCTGCACCAAAGAATGTGCATGAGGTAAGAAGCTTCATGGGTCTTGCTGGTTACTATAGAAAATTTGTAAAGGATTTTTCTAAGGTAGCTACACCAATAACTTCATTGCAAAAGAAGGATAAGAAATTCATATGGAATGACAAGTGCGAAGCGGCTTTCAAAAGTCTGAAAGACCAGCTGACTTCTCGCACCTATATTAGTCTGTACTGCACTTAATGGGAATTTTACTGTTGTAACGGATGCTTCTGGGGAAGGCCTTGGAGGTGTTTTGCTACAAAATGATCAGGTCATAGCATATGAAAGTAGAAAACTTAAGTTACATGAGCTGAATTATGCCCCTCATGATTTGGAACTTGCTGCTATTGTTCATGCACTTCAAAGTTTGGAGACACTACTTCTAGGGAAACCTTTTGAGTTGAAAATTGATCACTTAGGACTGAAATATATTTTTACTCAGCCCAATCTGAATGCCAGACAGAGAAGGTGGTTAGAATTTTTATCACAATATGACTTTGATATTAGCTATATCAAAGGGAAGGAGAATAGAGTAGCTGATGCTCTAAGTCGTAGGAGGCACATTTCTGCTCTTATAACATTAAGAACTCAGTTTAAAGACGAGGTAAAAAGTGCCTCAGAATCAGATGCATACTTTCAGCAAGTAAAAGCAGCGCTTGCTGCAGAACCTAAGGATATAAGGTATAAAGGTTTTCATTTTGATAATGAAGGAATCTTGCGTTATGAAAATAGGGTATATGTACCTATGCTGAACGATTTGAGAAAGAAGTTGTTAGTTGAATTTCACAATTCACCTTTCTCTGGACACCCAGGTATCACAAAAATGCTTGCTGATTTGAAACAACAATACTTTTGGAAAGGTATGAAAAAGGATGTAATTAATTTTGTGACTCATTGTCTGGAATGTCAGCGGGTGAAGGCAGAACATATGCACCCGACTGGATTATTATATCCTCATAGCATACCGCAGTACAAATGGCAAGTAATAACCATGGATTTTGTACAAGGACTACCTATGTCCAGGAATAAACATGATGTTATCCTGGTAGTTGTAGATAAATTGACCAAGGTAGCTCATTTCATCGCTGGAAATCTAAAGGATGATTCACCAAAGGCTGCCAAGAGATTCGTATACCTAGATTTTCAGATTACATGGTGTACCGTAACTGATTATATCTCGACAGGATCCTAGAATGACGTCAAGGTTTTGGCAAACGCTTAACGCAGCCCTAGAACGAAACTAAACTTCGTTCGCATATCATCCAAAACGGATGGACAAACCGAGAGGGTAAATCAAGTGTTGGAGGATATGTTGCGAATGTATTGCATGGATCAACAAAGATAAATGGGAAGAGTATCTTCCATTAGTTGAGTTCGCATACAACAACACTTATCATTCATCTCTTAAGATGGCACCATTTGAAGCACTTTACGGAAGAAAGTGCGTAACCCCCGTTAGTTGGGACAGTATTGAGGATAGAGTGGTAATTGGACCAGAGATTCTCACGTAAATGGAACAACAAGTTAAGCTGATTCGTGAACGATTGAAGGAAGCAATGGATGACAAAGAGCTATGCTGACCTTAAGCGGGTTGATAAAAGGTTTGAGCTTGGTGATAAGGTTTTTCTTCGTGTTAAACCTAGAAAGAGTTCTATAACTTTTGGCAAGGCTGCCAAGTTGTCACCTCGATTTGTGGGACCTTTCAAATTGTCAAATAATCAATCCCGTAGCTTATCGCTTAGCATTGCCACCGCTTTATCTCGCATGCATGATGTTTTCCATATTTCTTTGCTTAAGAAATACGTTTCAGATCTGTCACATGTTTTAAATTGGAATTCCTTGCAGGTCCAAGACCCAGAATAATCGTGGTTAAACCCACACGAGTGCTGAAACTCACCAATTGCATTTAAGAAATCGTGATATACAACAATGTAAGGTCCAAAGGGGACCAGCTTTAGCGAAGAAAGTGCAACTTGGGAAAATCGGAAGAGATGAAAATTGCTTTTCCTTCTCTTTTTCAATGTAATGAAATCATTGACAAAACATACTTTTATGAACTGATTGTTTTTAAGTATTTATGAAAGCCAGATGAAGGCAGACTTTATTCAGGTTGAATAAAATGTGTTGTGACATTGATTTTTGGAACTATTCAAATATGAAATAGGCACATTATTTGTGTACTGATAAATTGATTGACCTGAAGGTTAATTTAAATATGTAATTCATCGGGACGATGAATCTTTTTAGGAGGGAAGCATGTAACACCCTGAACTGTTGTTACTTTCTCCTGAGCATACAAGTGTTGATATGTGATTTCTTGTAAAAGGATGTGTTCCTCGATTTAGAAATCATGCTTGATATGTACTGTATTGTCTTTGCAGATTGCAGATCTTGACTGAGTCAGAATGTGATTAGACTCTTTTATCTATTTCATTTTGTATCTGAGTTTAATCTGATCTCGGAATAAATTATAGAGTTATCCATCTATAAGATCTAGTCTTGGATCAGTGGAATTGATCCAAGTAATGCTTTAAGTTTGTTCATGATGAATTAAAATCACAGACCTTGAACAGGTTGCAAGGTTTAGCAGCATTGAATAAGCTAGTCAGGAGTATGACTCAGGCTGATCAAGTGAAATGGATTGGTTCCCGATATCGAAGTATATCTGGAAGGTCTCGATCGTGGACCAGGTAATAATTCGGTTACATACGATTCTGCAGCCTAAGGCAGAACAGGAGCTAACCCTGTTCAAGAAGGTATGATGTAGGTCTTTTTCTGAGTGTACAGAATGTAGACCTAACTGGAATTATTAAATGATTAGTAACCTAAGACTAAACCTAACCTAGGGGTTAGATTAGTGTTAATCTAACCTAGACCTAGGCTATGTGTTAATGTCCTAAGTTAGTATCTACGTGTAATATGGTTAGAATATGTATTATCCTAAATTCTAACCTAAGATACTAACCTAACTATGAGCAAGAATGTAAAGGGGCCTATGGAGGGGTGCGAACCATGGGCGGCATTTTCTATGACATTTAATGCATGGGATAAGGATGAAGGACAGTTTTGGCGGAGGTTTTAAGCAACGCTAACCTAAGCCGACGTGGCAGTTCGCCAAAACTGGAAATGGACTTGGGATTTTGTTTGACTATCGCCAATTCTGGCGGTCGGTGGAAGTGGAGTTTTAGCGGGAAAGTTGGTTTAATTGCATTCAATATTCTCGGTAGTCGAGCTCGGAACTCGCGAGAAGGCATGCAAACAGGAAGTTTGTTGGTTTGTTTGGCTTGTCACGATTTTCGGGTTTCTCTCTACCTGTTCACTGGTTCTTCGCACCAGTCTTCTTTGTGTTGCATGGCAAGTATGAGATTATCTAGCTCTTTTCTCTGGCAAGGAGAATATATATGCCATGGAGATAGCAAAATTTTGTTGGTCGCTCTAACTTGGAAAAGGAAAAGGAAGTCTGAGCTCTTCCAGTGGTCTGCTTCGGAAATTTGAGCAAAAATCCAGGCATGTTAGGCCCTAACCTTTAAAAATCTTGTTGTCTTTCAAGTGATTTCATTAGAACAACTCTGTTCAAATGTTTTGAGAAAATAGATGATTTTCTATGGAGGTCTTGTTTGATTTTTGGTACTGTATCTCTTCTGGTTTGATTTTTCAATTTCCCCTTGATGGGTGTTTATTAAATTCGAATTGTGGCTCTATTTCTTTGTGTATTCATTCTGGCTTAAATATGTGAGATATATATATATATATATATATATAAAGTATGAATGCTCGGCCTGTTCGGCGAGAGCCCATAGAATATACCTGTGTTAGGTATAGGCCACTGTTATGTTGTCGATTTTTGGTCGCCGTTTCTTGTTGTGGAAACTGTATGAAGGGATACTGATGGATATTGTATGATTGATCAGTTATATTGATCCTCTGAAGCTCACGTGGGTTTTTGGTGACAGTGGCTAATGATACTTTTTGGGTTTCGTTTTGTCTTCTAATTTGTTTGGGAACAGGTAACTATTGTGTTACCATAGTCTTTACGACCCAGTGGAAGTTGTTTTCCTTGTTATTGTGGTAACAGGGTTTAACCGTTAACTGTATACAATATTGAGATATTTATATTTTATTTGAACGACTCAGTGGAGTCCTCTGAATGAGTCGTATATTACTATCCACTGCTGAGAATATAGATTCATCCTTGAGTTTTGTTAATTGAATTTCGTGGAAGTCTTGTAGAGGTAACAGGTCTTTTGACCTCTGTTATTTGTAATAAATAATGGATATAGACTCCCTGGGTATGCATTTGCATTTCTTTTGTGTAAGCTGTTCGAGAGTTTTGACGAGGCTCAGTTGAATTCCTTGCTATGAAATGGGTATTTGATTTGCTTACACTTGATTTGTTCTGAATGCTTGCCATAGATGGCATAGAAGGATTCATCAACTAATTTTATCTTACACTGTTGTTGGGTTCCTCGGTTATGGGTATAAACCCGTTAACAGTATGCAATGTGTATATATAGATTTATAATTGTTGTAACCTGAATGACTCTGAGGAGTCGATTGAATGATTTATATTTATATTTGAACCGCTGTTCAGGTTGAATATAATTGAATGATGGTAATTGTTGTGCCAGCGACTTAAGGGAATAACATGTATTTCGATCTTTGTTATTTTGATAAGATTCCTTCGCGTCGCAGGGATTTTGTGATACAGATTCTTTAGGTGTATATTTACGTCTTCAATCTGTGTAAATTTGTGTAAAAGATTGGCAAGGGTACAGTCGGATTTCTTGTTTTGAATTCAGTAATCGGATTTGCTTGCCTGATTTTTAATAAAGCTCCGTTGATGGGCTCAGATGGAATCGTATGCAACTATTTGACTTATTACTGTTGTTCGGATTTATATGAACTCTTGGAAGGTATCCTGTATTGCTTGAACCTTATTGAATCTGATTTTTGGGACACCTGCCTCGCTTTTGTCACCGTTCCTTGAGTATGAATGATTATCTTGTATCCTCGCTCTATGAAGTGAGTCGTGAATACCATACTTAGGTTTGAATGCGCCCGGTGAGAATAGATATGCTATGTTCCTTTCCGCTTACTTCAAATCCGATTGAGACCGAGCATGTTTCGAAATTACCGTGTGGTCGCTTGGCATAGTCTTTAGGAAACCTCAAATTGCTTAATGCAATGAAGTCTCTTGTTTACATACGTTATGCTAAAGGTTCCTTGATTTCAACTTGTGTCGAAAAGCCATACCGTGTATAAAAGGAACTAGTATTGGGCTTAAGGTTGATATATGGGATTGTTGATGTGTTAGCTATCAGACAGGAGTTTTGTCTTGTGTTTTATTTCTTGATTTAAAATAGTGATTCTTCCCGTGGCTTGTCGGACTTGTTCATATACATACTAGATGAATGTTTTCCATAAGTGGAGATGGTACAAAGAGTGAACTTGTGTGAAAGGAAGTATGAATGATATGTTTTTTCTCTTCGCTTATTTAATATTTGTTGATATCTATCTAATAGTGGGAATTGTTTTGTAACATATTGGTAGAATCACGAATTGTTATGATATTTTCCTTTTTGGATGAATGAAACGATCTGTCCAATGTTGTGATTTTGGATTCAATGATTGTTTGTATACATTCGTTCCTTGATTCTTAATATTCGATGGAATATTTGAGAAGTGATTAGGACTATTCTGTAATAATGATAGAGTTACATATTTGTAGTCATTTTGTATTACAAAGGCATAGTCTGAATCATGTTTACTTGTTTGGATTATTGATATCATTTAAACAGGGTGTTTAATGAAAACAATTGATGGATTGCAATTGTTTTAAAAGTTAGTGCTTATCATGCTCAGTTCATCGAACTGACTCATGTTGACTATTTTTGCAGATGGTTTCCGTAAGTGGTAAAAGCAATGCAGATCTGACAGGATGATCAGATTATTTAATTGTTTATAATGAATTACAGCTTGATTTTATAAATGTACTATATGTGGAAAGAGGTTTCTTTTCCGTTAAGCATTGTATCAAGTATGTTGTTTGCATAAAATGTAATTGTATAGTTCTGAAAGGAATGGAAATAAGTATTTGATACTTGTGTTGTATTCTTATTCTGATAGTTGACCTTTTCGGTTTATATACCTGAGTGGCAAGGTTATCTTTGTGTAATTTGGATGCTTTTGTGATTGACAATGAAAGCTTACAAGAAAATCGGTTGAATTCACATGAGTGTTTAGTGCAGATTTATTGTTCTAGCAAAAGCAATTTTTAATTTAAACAATTGTCTTTCTAAAAGATAGGTTAAAATGAACCTAAGCAGAACGCTAAACAAGTTGAATTAAATTACTGATCCCTAGTCTTGAATATGACAGGACAACACTTATTTGGATTCTTAATCATTTACATCCTTATACTAATAAGTATGATATAAATTCAGTTAAGAGAACTGATATAATCAAATGGAGTTCAGATGGCAATCTCATGTGAAGGTTATGAGATATTGTCCAATTCTGTTGTTTTAGAATCAGGTGTATTCTAATGACTCCTTGATGAGAGCTTGACCTTAATACCTCTACCATGTAATGGGCTTTATAGAGGAAGGTCGTCTTAAGATGAAGAATCCAGGGATCGGGAAAGGCTAACCTTAGGGAAAAGTCTTTAAAGTAATTTAAACTCAAGTGCGTAACGCATGTTATTAAGTAGATCTTTTCGAGGTGGATTTAAAGGTTGACGACACAAGTCAACTGCAGGGTTGTACCTCCGAGAAGATTAGGATCTTCTCGAAGATACAACAATGCAGGTGACTTATGGCGACACCCTTTGCATTGATCGCTAAGATTTACACTTAGTTTTCGAACGAGTTACTCAGGGTCCGATTAAGAACGTGGTCATGTTATAAGGCTGCCTAGGAGATTCGGGGTATCATGACACACTGGTTGAACTGCAAGGTTGAACCAGTATGTCACCATATCCCTAATCCTCGTGGGCATCCATATAACATTATCACCTTGTTAATCTACCTCCGAGTGATTCAGTTGTGAAAGGAAGGACTGACAGTAGTCAGAATAAGACATTCTATATAACATAAGAATGGGGTGAAGGGCGTATTCCAGATTGACGAGTATGCCGTTAAGGAATACGAGACATAAATAGTATGTTTCAAATCTTTGGCCAAAGTATCGCAAGCTGCTGATTGCGTTGTCCTAATTCACCTAGTCTAAGGGATGAGATGCCGATGAATAATAGTAACGATTATTCAGTTAGGTTCCTTGGACAGAGCATTCTGAATCCTAGAGTAGGGAAGAGAACCGCAAGAGTAAAGTGTTATCTAAAAACACCAACTCTTTTTACTCATGAATAGATCGGTAGATTACCGAGTCATGGAATGAATAGATCGAAGTAATCCGAGTCATTACAAATGCATATGGTTATCATTATATGAATGGTTATTTGATTTGTGAGTTCTAAATTATGTATTTAGAACCATTATATGAATGGTTATTTGATTTGTGAGTTCTAAATTATGTATTTAGAACATTAGTTATTATCCTTGAGGTTTTTCTTGCTTTATGCAATTATCAAAAAAACATCAAAAGATCGAGAAGAAGACTTCACTTCAACAAATGGTTGTACCCATCTGATGAGGTAGCAGGGAGTCCATGTACAGTACCTCTAAACTAGGTGTTTGTTCCTCCTTCCTTGGGGTCAAAATGTCTTTCAAAGAGGATTCCTCTACATTCTTCCTCATCTCACAAGCCTTTCTATCAATCTAGAATTTGGTCCTGACCAGGACAAGGGTGAGGATTTCAGCCAAATCATCTTTATCTCTCTTAAACCAGTCCAAATCCTCTAAAGGAGTGTGCTTGACACAGTTTCATACTCATATGATAATAGGTCTGTGTTGTCATCCTGAAGTCCTTTAGGAATTTGATACAAGTTAATCTCTTGAACTAACTACGAGGAAACCTACCATAATGCCTCCTTCTGGCCTCAAAATCATCTATGTAGTCAGCCCAATAATCTTCAGTGTCTGCCCTATGATGATAGTTGATTTTGATGTTCAACTCAATGAATTTCTTCAAGTCAAAGCAGGTTCTAGGCCTAAAGAAGTGGATAGTGATGGGAGCTAGGGCTCTCTCTATGTTTTGGGCATCCAGAGCCATCTTACATGTGTATTTCCCCAAAGATATGGGGAAGTGTAGACCAGTGATCTTCTTATCCCTGCAGGTTCTATGTAATTTGTCCAATTTCCTGCATACTTCAATCAGGGCCATCTTATCATTACAAAATATGGGGAGATTAAGAGGAGTGCTCTCATAACCTACAAGCCTAATGTAAGAGAACCTTCTAAATTGAATGAAGTAGGCTTTGTACTTCACTATCAGGCTCATGGCTTTGTCTGAAAACCTCCTTGTAGTGTCACTCTCTAGAAGCCTTACAATGTACATGGTGAAGGCATCATTCACCCTCCTAAAATTGTGGTTGCTAGTGTCCAGGGTGAATTGAGGGTAGTAAGCATATATAGGATCACCTTTCGAGCATCAATGTATGTAAAGCCAAACCACTGTCTGGATGCTGCTAGGGTATACATCAGGTAGGAAGTCATGTAGAACTTTTTTGTTTGTTGTACATGGGACAACTGCTCTGTCAAATTCATACAGATGATCTCTGCCCAGTTGATGTTTTGGGTACCTTCACACACTATGTTGATAAGTGGGCACATCCAAAAGTGGAACATGTTAGTTTATGGCAAGCCTATGACCCGAGCGAATAGGATTATGAAATTTGATTGTTCCTCATTGAAATTAGACCTAAATAGAGCTTTGGATAGTCGGGATGCCCCTTTCTTAGGGTTCTTCAACCAAGAATTTGCAATTTTGGCTTTGTATTTCTCATTTTCCTGATCAAAAAGTGCACTCGTGCTTCATTTTGGGAGATTACCACATAATTTTCCATCTCCGAGATTCTTAGGGTAGTGGCATGGGTTCCTCGTGCACATTGGTTAATTCACTCATATCGGGGTTGAAGTGAGCCCCATAAGTGAGTACCATGTTTGCACATTGCACCAAAATTGGGAAACCAACAGCAAATGTGAGGCCACTATCATTAATCATTTGTGTCATAGGGAAGGGATTTGGGTCTGTCAACCTAGTCCAAAAATCACCAAAGTCTAGGTGATGAACTTCACTATCCCCGATGTCGGGAATGGTAGACTTGAGTGGAGAGACCTACTCTTGACCTTGGAATTTAATCTTCATGTTGATAGTACTTAGAAAAATAAATGCACATATTGAATCCATGATGACATTGCAGGAAGAATGAGGACGCGAGAAAATGGTTTCAATCGTAAGGGTATGAGTAAATGATAATAAGAAAGTAGTGTGAAAAAATGTGTAGAGGGGCAGTCTATTAAATAGCCATTTTAGGAGAGAGAAGGTTATAAATGCGTATTTAATTCGTATCCACCAACTCTAAAAGCAAACATCGGGAAGAGCAGGAAAAATAATCCCGGATGGCCTTTGGTACATTTGGGACACACAGGGACATGAAAGTGCGACTCGGTGATCATGCGGGTGATGCGGGGACAGAGTGCACAAATGATTTAGGAACATGAGGAACAATATTATGCGAAGTGCACGATGCACGGTGACACGGGTGATTGGGGTACAGGATCCCAAGTGAACTTGGGATAGTTGGAACAAAAAGTTTCAATGGGCCCACAAGTTAAAAGATTTCAGAGAAAGAAGTCGATTGGTGAATAGAGAGCCCTAGTGAACTTGGGACACATGGGACAAAAATGTCTGATAGACCCACAAATCACACAAATGACTCAAAAATGTAGTATTTTTCCAACTTCTCAACTTTTCTCTTTACCAAAACAACAGAAAAAGGTGTCAAACTCAAAATTTTCAATTTTGACTTTCGAAAGAGGGGAAATTTTGAGAGGACAACAGTGGCTCCTTCGGGATGACTTGGCTAGATGCAAAGAATAAGACAAGGCAAGAAATCTTAGAAAACCTAGGGGAAATAGACCGAGTGCCTTATCCATTGGGCCACGAGTCAAAAGAAAACCAATATAGAAAACGACACCCCAAACAAAGAAAACACACCAAAACAAGAAAAATGAAGGAAACACACACAAGTAAGAAAGGAGATGCCTATACAAAATATATAGGGGACTTCCTATTCACCTAGGACTTAAAAAAATTTAGGTACTACTCACTATAAGGAAGTGGGAGAGAAGAACCATCCATGTAATCAAGGTAGAAAGAATTCTCACCAGCAAAGTGCCTGATCTTGAAAGGTCCGAGCCAAAGAGAATCAAACTTGACATGGTTGTCATGAGGTTCATGTCTTTTATCCCATAGTAAAACAATATCTCCAATTTTGAAATCCCCAGGCCTAGACTTCTTGTCAAATAAGGCTTTCACCTTCTATTGGTGAGCATATATTCCATCAATGAACCTTCAATCTGTCTTCATTCAATTTGTAAAGATACATGATCCTCTTATCCAAAGAATCATTAAAACTGGTGTCTTTAATGGCCTTCATTAAATGTAGGGCTAGTAACTCCATTTTTATTGGCAATTGAGCTTCTACTCCATATACCACCGAAAAGGAGACATCCCAATAGTTCTTTTAGGTTTGATCCTATCTCGCCAAAGAGCATCATAAAGTCTCTTGTGCCAATTCCTCTGAGATTCATTAACCAATTTCCTTATTATGGCCACCATATTTTTGTTTGTTGATTCATCTTGTCCATTTTCCTAAGGATAATAGTCTAAAGAGTGAACCAGAGAGATGTCATATCCATAACAAAAATCCATCATCTCAATTGAAGAAAAATTTGAATCATTATCCATCACAATCTTTTTGGCACACTAAACCTTACCAAGATATTTTCTTTGATAAAATTGCATACTACTTCAAAATTAGTACTCTTTACTTTGGAATGGCATCTACCCACTTAGTAAAATAATCATGTGGCGATCAATACGTGGGTATGTCCGGCACTTGAAGAGGATTAATTGTTCGATGAAATCTAAACCCCATTGTTGAAAAGGATCTTCGATCATGATCGGCTTAAGAGGCAAGGCAACCAACTTGGGTCTTCCTACAAAGGTCGACATGCTTCACATTTATCAATCCACTTAGATGTATCCTGAACAAGGTGGACCAATAATATCCTCGCACAAAGAATCTTATGAGCAAACGGATAGATGAGTAATGGCCTCCACATGCTTGATCATGGAAAGCTGAAAGAAGCTTCCTCTGTTGCTCTTTATCCATGCATTTTAGAAATCTTCCATCCATCCCACGTTTGAACAAATCATTCCCACAATACATATTGGGATGATATTAACTTAATAGCTCTTCTCTCCTTGGCAGTCAAATGGGAGGGACATTCCCCATAGGTGAGAAAATGTGAGATATCAGCATACCATTCATCAATTAAGCTGAGAAATAGAATAGTAGGTGTATCAATTTCATCCTTTGGTAACTCATGTGCAGCTCCCTCAGTGATGAGTTCACACAAGCCTTTTTCGCAGACTAGTTTGGTGGGTCTGATGTCAATATCATATTCTTGAACCTTGGCCACCCTATTCCCTCTTTTGGATCCAAACTCTTGTTGCATGAGAATAGACTTGATGGTTGTATCAAGCACAAGTACTGTGGAGTGAGAGTTAAGGATATAAAAATGAAACTGCTTGATAGCTTTAACCACTACAAAAGCATGTTTCTCCATCATTGTGTATTTCAACTCATGATTTTTAAGAATGTAGCTCATAAATGCAATTGGGAGCTCATGATCATTAGAATCTTTCTGAGTCAAAACAGTAGCTAGGGTGTTATCTGTGGCATAGCAATAGATAATAAAATCTTTGCTAAAATCTGGACATGCTAGGATAGGAGTTCTAGCAATAGCCTTTTTAATACCTTCAAAGGCTTCTTTCCCTTCAGAAGACCAGCCAAATGTTTGTTTTCCCTTCATCATTTGAGAGATATTCAAAGTTAGTTCTGCAAAATCAGGGATGAACCTTCTCAGAAAGTTGATTTTACCGAAGAAAGAATGCACTCCCTTCTTGCTAGTTGGAAGAGGAATCTGCTGAATAGCTTGAACTCGTTCAGGATCAATTTTTATACCATCTTTAGAGATGACATGCCCTAACAATTTTCCCTCTGTGACACAAAAGATAGATTTTTAGGATTCAAAGAGATCCCATGCTCTCTGCACTTCAAGAGAACTGTTTCCAGATGCTGAAAATGATCTGCTCTATTTTGGAAAATACAGTTAAGTCATCTAGATATACAACAATACATTTCCTTTTAAACTTCCAAAGGCCAAGTCCATAGCTCTTTGGAAAGTAGCACTGACATTAATAATCCCAAAAGGCATCCTCTTGTAGGCAAAAGTACCCCAAGGAGTAGTGAAGGCCGTCTTGTGTTGATCTGTGGTATTGACTTCTACCTGATTATACCCTAAGAAGCCATCAAGCATGGACAACATTTCAGATCTCGTAACCTCTGTAAGACTTGATCCATCATGGGTAAAGGATAGTTGTCCTTCAAAGAAGCTTGATTCAGATTTCTAAAGTCAACACAGATACAAATCTCACCATTTTTCTTCCTGACAGGAACAATGTTGGCAATCCATGTTGAATGGTGGATGGGAAAAATGATTTTGGCTTTCAACAACTTTTGTATTTCTTGAAAAATAGTGTCAGCTATCTTAGGATTGTATTTCCTTTGTTTCTACCTGAAAGGTTTAATCCCAGGTTTGAGAGGGATGAAATGTTGCATCTCTTTTGGTTGAAAAGCTTTTAGATCCTCATAGGAATAAGCAAGAACATCTTTATACTTCCTTAAAAGATTAATTACTTTCTTCTTTTCTTCTGGTGTACAACATTTTCCAATGTTCACAAGCTTAGGGTCAACAGAACTCCCAATATTAGTTTTTTCATACTCAATGATTGTTGTGATCCAGTAGAAGCTTTAGACTTCACATACCTGTCATGCTTATCAAAAATTCTTCTAAACTCACTAGTCCTTTTGGAATCTTGTTACCTTTGAGCCTGATACACCCATCTTGATCCATTTCTTCTTCCTTGACATCCTCTTCATTGGAAGACACACTTTCATGAGGCAAATTATCACTTCCTTCAAAGTACAATTGTTCAAAGTTATCCCTGAGCTCTAGGAAAGAAAGCAAAATGTTGATCATCATTGAAAACTTGCCAGTTACTTGTGTTATCAGGTACACTAGGCCTATGGATCATCTCAATGGTAAACCTATCTTGAGAAAAGTCAGGATGAGGTATCGTGATGACCTTGAGACTCTAGTGAATTAGCCACAGTGTTATTTTCCTAGGCATTACTTCAATGGAGAAGGTGTAAAGAAATTTGATAGAGTCCCAAACCTGATTCCTATAATGCTTCAACCTTCTATTCTTTACCTAGAAAAGGTTTCTAACTTGCTTGACAACTAGTTCCACATCCCCGCGAGCTAGAAGATTCTTCACGCCTTTTTCTTTTGCCACATTAAGCCCAAGAATGAGAGCTTCATACTTTGCTGTATTATTAGTATTTTCAAATTGTAGTTTGAATGAGAAAGGAAGAACCTTTCCTTAGGAGGCACCAATACTAGCTAGCTCTAGAACCAGCCAAGGAACAACTTCCATCAAATTCTAAAATCCAAACCTCATTAGGATCATGAAGTACTCCTTTAGGAAATTGAGTCTCCTCTAGAAGACATAATCATATAGTTACCATGCCCGATATCTTCATAAAGTATTTGCACTTTGGGATCATTTGTTTTTATACGATATACTCGGATTGCTTCTTGGGCAACAACTTCTTCATTTTTCCATTAAGCGGGTATGAGGGCATGTGACCAATCCATTTGAATTTCTCCTCCCACGTCCTTGCGAAGTTCCTACTTAACAACATACCATATGAAGGTGAAATATTTGCTACGAGGATAGTAGCAAAACCTTTTTCTCAGGTAAAGTAGCAAAAGCTACTTGTGCATCTTTAATCCTTCCAACTAAGGGTACTTCCTTACTCTCCATGGAATAAAAAGACCCATAATTATGTGTGAGAGTTAGGCCCAAGGCATGGGCTACTTTGGCGGGCATTACATTATCGATGCCCCCAGTCTAGTGACATGACACGATTCTTTGAGTTTATGGCCTACTATAATGAGGGTCACATAGAATGGTTTGATCTTATCATTAGGTGAGGTGACGGAAACTACCAAATTAGGTTGAGGTGCAGAGGATGGAGTAGGTAAAAGGCCTTTAGAGGTAATTTTGGAATGAGAATTGACAAAATAAACCATTTTAGCAAAGGCCTTAGGATGGGTCTAATAATTCTCACCTCGAAATTTGAACCTTGGTCTTTTTTAGATGATCAATGATATCGAAAGATCCAGAGGTGGACGGGATATCATCACTTGGAACCTTAGGCTTATCAGTTTTAGGAGTTGAAGAAGAAGAAGAAAATTTAGTAGAAGAATTAGGAAAAGCAGAATTGGTAGAACTCACCTTTTGTGTGGACGTAGTGGGGATAGGAGACCCTCTTTTTGCAATCATAGGGATAGTCGTGGAATGCTCCTTGGATATTTTAGTGGGCTACATCACTTTCTCCCTTTTATTTGTCTACTCTTGAGTCATGATAACATATGATTCACTATTCATGTCCACTACTACTTCATCATAATCATCCTCTTCATCAACACCTTCAGTAGTAAAGAAATTAACTTGAGATCCCTCAAGTTCTTTCGTTTCTTCATCAGCCTCTTTGACAAGTTCTTCACAATCTTCACTAACCTCCTCATCTTTAGGTTCTTCCACTTAACAGGTTGCATTAACAAGAACCTTGATAGGTGGCCCCTCAAGTGCTAGCCTTGTCTGAGAAGTAGGCAAATGATTCCTAGGTTGAAAATTCCTCCTTGGAACATCTCGCATAGCGGGCGTGCTGAGCCAATTGTTTCTTGATGAAAATGAGATCATTGGTAAGATTTTACACTAATGGATTAGTATTAGGCCTAGGAGTGGAAGAGGAAGAAGAAGAAGATCTAGATTTAGAAGGGTCTCTTTTTAACTTTCCAGACATAATCAAATCATCTTCGACACTAATAGCAAGAGTTTGATCCTTGGCCAATGTAGCAGGTTAGCTCTTCTTAATGCATAGCTAGCTTCAGAAATTGAGTGTTCGGAAAAAAACACTTTGAATTTTATCCAAAGGTTGAGTGTCCGGTGGGATTTTGTTAATCAACTTGTTAAATCTAGCCACAAATTCCCTCAAGGGTTCTTGTGAGTCCTTTATTTGGGAAATCAGGGCTAGAAAAGCATGTATATTCTCTACGGGTTTAAAACAATTTTCAAACCTTGTTCTCATCATGTTCTAACCGGTAATGGCCCTAGCTTGAAGGTGATAGAACCAATCTACTGCATTATCTTGTAAAGTCTCTACGAAAAACCTTCTTGAGACATCTTCATGTTCAACTCCAAGAACTCCACATGCAACTATGAAGGCTGCAATATTTTACATCACGATGTACCTTTCCATCACCTCTAAACTTGGGGAAGTTATTTTTTTACCTCTCGAATAACTCACGCAAAGGTTGAGGAAGGGTGAGAGGCCCAACACAATGGCCCCGGGCAATGGTGCTACCATTCTTGAAAAGATGGCTTGAAGGGGAACAAAACACCAACAAGAATCGAGCACGGAGATTAGGGATGAGTTGCTTTATGAAGGAATACCACCTAGGGGTTCTATCCTTGACAAGAGGAGTGCTTGTGGAATGAGCTCTTTTATTTCTTCCTATTGAAGGAAAGGAAAACCTTACTGTTCCAAAAGCTGAAACTGAGAATATTCAATACCAAGGGCCCTTCTCTCGTGAGTAAAACATGGAGTCACCAGATCAAAGGATGATCAAGAAATGTTTATAGAACTGGAATACGTTAAGAAAAATGAATCCCCAGCGAAGTCACCAAAAACTATTGGTCGTCAAAAAGGACTTTGTTGAGAGCAACAGTCAGGGGACAAGAAGTCCCTCCTCTTTAATGGGAGAGGTTCCCTTATTCAAAAGAAAACCTATTTACATATATACAATGCATAGTTTCAATGTGGAACTTGGATATCATGAAAGTGTTTTTAAAATAAAATGGATCATCAATACAAAAGTACAGAGGAATGAAGTAGTGGAAATGAGTAGAAAGGCATTCTCCAGAACTATAGATAACAAAATAATTCCTTATGCATGCCAGAATAAGATTGTTTGGAATAGAACCATTTGTATTTGAATCAATATGATGCTATTGCAAAGACACAAAGTTCTAGAAATAACATCCACAAGAATACAAAGCTTCTTGACATAATGCAGACAAATGATTCAATAGTATTCAACGGATAGCAAAGAATAACAAGATCAGATGGACAAAGAAAGAAAATCCTTTTGTATTGATTGCTTTGCTACTCTTTACACTTTCAAAAATAAACCAAGTTCTAGCCCTCAAAATGGTGGAGAGAGACCATTATATAATTTTACAAATTAGTTACACTTGGTAACTACTTCTTTTAAATAAAATGTTTAGTTAAAGGGATGCTTAACACAAAACCCCAACTAATTACAACAAGCTCGAATTGAGAAAAAGAAGGGAAGGAGAAGCCAGGAGGGGAAGACAAGTGCTCATGATTGGAAAGGGTCCACTGACTTGAGGATCTACTGTTTGAACCTTTTCAAAGCCTCTACTATGTCTCTGCCATGTGGAACTGATGTGTTGGCAGTAGCCTAGGTCCAAGATCCCAGACATTTCTCCATCTCCTTGTCAAACTTAGTGTGCATGTGGTACTCTTTATTTTCTTCCTCGATGGAAGATTGGAGAGAGAATATTTCCTTGATCTTCTCCTTGGTGATGGAATCCTCTTTAAACAAGTTTCCTTTGACAAAAGCTCTGAATTGAGATTTGATTTCCTGTAGAGAGAAAGGTACACCTAAGGTCTCATCATGGAGGTGGCAGTGGATATCCTTAAAAGTAGATATCACCAGAGTTTTGAAAGCTTCTCCCTTCTGCTAGCTATTCCTTAATTCTCCCAAAGCCTCCTCCAACACTTTGATTTTCCATTCCACACTGAATACCCATGACTATGACAAATTATCCTTTACATCATCAAAGACCTTACTTTCCATCAAAATATTTTCATCCGTCTGCCCCATCAGGCAAAGGTCTACTATGCAGCTGCTCCAAAGTTTGAGCTCTTTATCCATATTTCTAATTATAGAGGAGAGCTTCGTTGTAGATTATTTACCTTCTCATTGAGCTTGAAGGCTTCACCAATGAAATTTAACCCTGCAATGAGCATGTCATCCACCATGGCCTCCATAGCCCTCCCATAGATGGAGTACCTGTGTATATCCTTGATGCTCTGGAATTCATCTTGGCTGAGAATCATAGGCGGTGGAAGGGCAGTCAGTGGGGTAGGGTCTAGAACTTTATCTTTAGATAGCAGTGACTTGATGAAACTAGAAAGCACTTGAGCCTGCTCCTCCAGCTGCTCTATAGTCTGCTGCCCTTTTTCTACCCTCCCAATGACCCTGGTGATTGTTTCTTGAAGGTTGTGTATTTCACCTTCAGGAGTAGACTCTCCCATGGAGATCCTTGAGAGTTCCAAATCGGAGGCCTGCAAATCCTACTCTGGCTTGTCAACTTTGGGCTTGGCTATCTCAAGAAATTGCTGACCTTGGGCATCAGTTACTATCCTTGAGGTTGTTCTATCTTTCTTGGTAGGAGCAGAAGGAGTAGTACCCAACAAGGCCACCACAACATCAAAATTGGGCCCTGAGATCTGAGAAGAAGACTTCCTCTTCCTACTATCAACAAATGGTTGTACCCATGCAAAAGTGGAAGAAGAGGAAGAGGGAGTAGCAAGGGAACCAAGAGCGAGAGAACTCATGGCACAAAGAGTGTTTTCTACTATGGCCTCTAATAAGGATGTGAGTGGAGCAGATGAGGCATCTTGGATAGAAGAATCCACATTACTTGGAGGCTCGGTGCTATGAATCTCTGCTCCTTATCCATTGTGGTTTCAGAAGCATCTGTAGGATTTGGCATTTCACTATCTTCACTCTCACTGAGAACAATGATGTTCTCTAGCCCAGAAGGCAGCTCTGAATGCTTTGGCAGAGGGTCTTCTTCAACAGGCTCCTTTTGACCTCCTTTACCTTCTTTTGATAGACCTGAGTGGAGGAGGAAGGAGTGGAGGATGCAGGACCTTTACTTGATGAGGCAAGAGGAGTCTGTATAGGTACCTCTAAACTAGGTGTTTGTTCCTCCTTCCTCGGGGTCGAGGTGTCTTTGGAAGAGGATTCTCCTATGTTCTTCCTTAGCTCACGAGCCTTTCTATCAATCCAGACTTTGGTCCTGACTAGGATAGGGTGAGGATTTCAGCCAAATCATCTTTCTCTCTCTTAAACCAGTCTAGATCCTCTAAAGGAGTGTGCTTGATTATAGTTTCATACTCATATGACAACAGTCTATGTTTTCATCCTGGAAGTCCTTCAGAATTTGATACAAGTTAAGCTCTTGAACTAACTACAGAGGAAACCTACCATAATGCCTCCTTCTGGCCTCAAAATCATCTATGCAGTCAGCCCAATAATCTTCAGTGTCTGCCCTATGATGATAGTTGATTTTGATGTTCAACTCAATGAATTTCTTCAAGTCGAAGTAGGTTCTAGGCCTGAAGAAGTGGATAGTGATGGGAGCTAGGGCTCTCTCTATGTTTTGGGCATCTAGAGCTGTCTTGCATGTGTAGTTCCCCAAATATATGGGGAAGTGTAGACCAGTGATCTTCTTATCCTGCAGGTTATGTGTAATTTTTCCAATTTCCTGCATACTTCAATCAGGGCCATCTTATCACTACAAAATATGGGGAGCTTAAGAGGAGTGCTCTCATAACCTACTAGCCTAATGTAAGAGAATCTCTTGAATTAAATGAAGTAGGCTCCGTACTTTGCTATCAGGATCATGGCTTCATCTGAAAACCTTCTTGCAGTGTCACTCTATAGAAGCCTTACAATGTACATGGTGAAGGCATCATTCAACCTCCTAAAATTGTGTTTGATAGTGTCCAGAGGTGAACGAGGACATTAAGCATATATAGGATCACCTTTCTGAGCATCAATGTATGTAAATCCAAACGAATGTCTTGATGCTGCTAGGGTATACATCAGGTAAGAAGTCATGTAGAAATTTTTTGTTTATTGTACATGGGACAACTGCTCTGTCAAATTCATACAGATGATCTCTACCCAGTTGATGTTCTGGTACCTTCACACACTATGTTGATAAGTGGGCACATCCAAAAGTGAAACTCATTAGTAGAGGGCAAGCCCATGACCCGAGCTAATAGGATTATGAAATTTGATAGCTCCTCATTGAAATCAGACCTAAATAGAGCTTTGGATAGTCGGGATGCCCCTTTCTTAGGGTTCTTCAGCCAAGACTTTGTAATTCTAGATTTTATTTCTCACTATCCTGATCAAAAGGGCCTGTGCTTGATTTTGGGAGATTACCATAGAATTTTCCATCTCCGGTATTCTTAGGGTAGTGGCAATGGCAGTGGCATCAAGCTTGGCAATGAGCTCCCCATGCACATTGGTTAATTCACTCGTATCGGGGTTGAAGTGAGCCCCACAGTGAGTACCGTGTCTGCACATTGCACTGAAATTGGGAAACCAAGAACAAACGCTAGGCCACTATCATTAATCATTTGTGCCATAGGGGAGGGGTTTGGGTCTGTCAACCTGGTCCAAAAATCACCAAATTATAGGTGATGAACTTCACTATCCCCGATGTCGGGAATGATAAACTTGATTGGAGAGACCTGCTCTTGACCTTGGAATTTAATCTTCATGTTGATAGTACTTAGAAAAAAAAATGCACAACTTGAATCCATGATGAAATTGTAGGGAGAATGAGGACATGAGCAAATGGTTTCAATCACAAGGGTATGAGCAAATGATAATGAGAAAGCAGTGTGAAAAAAATGCATAGAGGGGCAGTCTATTAAATAGCCGTTTTAGGAGAGAGAAGGTTATAAATGTGCATTTAATTCATATCCACCAACTCAAAAAGTAAGCATTGGGAAGAGTGGGAAAAATTATCCCGGATGGCCTTTGGTACATTTGGGACATGCGGGATGTGAAAGCGTGATTCGGCCGATGCGGGGATAGAGTGCACAAATGCTTTAGGAACATGAGGGACAAAAGTATGCAAAGTGCATGATGTGGCCGATGCGGGCAATCGGGAATAGGGAGCCCAAGTGAACTTGGGACAGTTGGAACAAAAGTTTCGACGGGCCCGCAAGTTAACAGATTTCAGAGAAAGCGGCTGATCGGGGAACAGAGAGCCCTAGTGAACTTGGGACACATGGGACAAAAATGTCCGATAGACCTGTAAATCACACAAATGACTCAAAAATGCAATATTTTTCCAACTTCTCGACTTTTCTCTTTACTGCAACATCGTAAAAGGTGTCAAACTCGAAAATTTTCAATTTTCAAATTTTGAAATAGGGGAGATTTTGAGAGGAAAAAATATACACACAAACTTGGACTTGAACTTAGTTTCTCTCTAGGTCAGGTTAGAGGCATATTTAGGATAGAAATTAGCTTCCAATGGCTCAAGGTACCTTGGCACATCTGGTTGACTTAGGTCAACTGAGTATGCCCATTTACCCTAAGCCATTGTGAGCATCTTCCTATAATGATTTGTGTTACTAACTAGGGCTAGGGTTAAACCTGGGACAAGTGGACTAACGGTAGTCAGTAAAGACCAATCATGATAATAGAGGACTGAAGTGAAGGACATATTCCAATATGATGAGTATGTTTTCTAGGAATAGTGACATACACAGTATGTTGTAAATCTTTGGCCAAAGTATCACAAGTTGTTGGTTGTATTGTCCTATGTCACCTAGTTTAAAGTAATGTGATGTCAGATGAATATTGGTAACAAATATTCAGATAGGTTCTTTAAATAGATCACTTAGTACCGGAATAGGGTAAGAAAACCAAGTATACGTAGTATACAACAAGTATTTAATACTGAAGTTAAACATGAATAGATCGGTAGGTAACCAAGTCATGGAATGAATAGATTGGTGTATCATTGATTCATTCATAGTTGCATATGGTTATCTATTACGAGATTGATTGGCATTGAATGTGTGTTCTAAATAATGTTTTATTTAGAATAATGAACATTATATAAAAAAAATTCACTTGTTTCTAAAGTCTTAAAATGGGAATGTTACATCTTGGTATTAGAGCTGAAGGTTGCAGCTCTTGGATCTATTGTCCATAATCGATAAAACTTAATTTTTCTTGTAATAGAACATGGTTAGAACAAGAGGAAACATAGTAAACAACGCTCCACTGATGGAGCAGCAACAACCCAAAACTTGATGAGATCCTTGCTACACTATTAGACACGGGAGATCGTTTGGTTGTCTTTGAACAATAAGTAATGAGTAATGAGGAGGAAGAAGAAGCTAATAAAAATAATCAACCACCTCCAGGGGACAACGCCAATGTAGGTGTTGATAATAACAATGTTAACATATGTGTTCATCCTAAGAACAAAAAGGCTAGGCTAGTAGCAGAACTCACTAATGACATAAAAAGGATAATTCCACCCAAGTTTGATGGCACCACATTAGGAGATGGAGCTAAGAACTTGCTCAGTGAAATGGAGAAATAATTTGCAATAATAAATTTCTTAGAAGAAACAAAGGTAATATGGGGAGCATATCAAATTTTTCACGAAGCATCTTCGTGGTGGGATAGCCGCAAGGTTGAGTTGAACATTGATGAATCTAATATCACATGGGACCAATTTAAAGGTTAATTTAGGTAACGATGGCTACCACAACTCTATTATGATAAAAAAAATGGCTGAATTTCAGAACTTATCTCAAGGAAAGCTAATCATGAATCGAGTATTGGGAGTGATTTACAAAAATCCTTAAGTATGTGCCTTTGTACCAAATTGATGAGAAGTTCAGGATACGAAATTCATCATGGGATTGAATCCCGTTATAGGAGGAGAGGTGGATGTTCACATCCTAACCACGATGGAAGGGGTTGTTGAAAAATCCATAAGGTAGGAATAGAAATTAAAGGCAATTTCTTCTCACAAGGAGGAAGTAAGGAAGAAGAATCCCAACTCCTCTTCATCATCTCTTGCACCTAAGAAAGGACCATGGAAGAAATTCAGAATGAAAAGTAATTTTTCATCTGATACAAACAAGAAAGTAGCAATAAACAAGTTTGTTGGTAATGCATGAAACAACTTTTCCAAGAACAATAATAATGGACAAAGTCCTATGGGGGTCAGAATGATAACTCTAAGGCTGAAATAAACCCGAGCCTAGGAAGGGACCTATAGGAGGCTGTTATAACTGTGGAAAAGATCATTATGCAAATCAATTTCCTTTGAAGAAGGATGATCGTAATCAGCAGCACAAGATACACGCTGCAGAGCTGATAAGGAGGTTAAGAAAACATAGGCCAAACCCATAGAAGTTCCTGGTAAGTTATTTCTCTTACCAATAACTATTATTTTTATACCGAGAGCTACTCGAATGTTTTATTTCTGGTAAATTAGCATCAAAATTAAAAAGAAAACCTAGAAACATGGATAAAACATGCACTGTATAGTATGGCAATAATGTTGCTCATACGGTTAGTATGTGTCTTTTTGGAGCAGTCCTTGATTTACCTAAATTTTCCACCAAGGTTGATCTTTATGTTACACCTTTGGGGTCTTATGATGTAATCATAGGTGTTAATTGGTTAGAAAAACATAAGGCTCAAGTGGATTTTTTTGAAAAACACATTAGTTTTTTAGACAACCTGTAGAAAATAGCAGACATTCAGGGTATGAAACGTGAGATTTCTATTAGAAAATTGTCAATATGTAACTTAAAAATATCAAAAATAAAGCATGTACCTTATATGCAATAAAATTACTAAATCAACAGAAGATAGAAGAGATATTATGGAATGATATCTCTGCTATTACGATACTTCGTGATGTATTTCCGAAGGAATTTCCAGTCTTCCACCCAAAAGGGAATTTGATTTCATGATTGAGATCAAGTCCGAACTGAACCTATTTCTAAAGCACCGTATCAAATGACTACTGCAGAATTAGTAGAGCTTAAGGATCAGTTGCATGAACTTTTGTCTCAAGGTTTTATTAGACCAAGTGTTTCACCTTGGGAGCACCCGTAATTTTTGTGAAAAGAAAGATGGAACACTTAGATTGTGCATTGATTACAAAATGTTAAACAAGGAAACAATCAAGAATAGATAGCCACTCCCTAGGATTGATGATTTATTTTATCGGATGTGTGGAGCATCGGTATATTCCAAGATAGATCTTTGATCCGGATATCATCAATTACAATTTAAGGATGAGGATATTCATAAAAAAACTTTCGTAAACAAGGTATGGATATTATGAATTCATGGTTTTACCTTTTGGATTGAGGAATGCACCTACGATTTTATGAACTTAATGAATAATCTTTCAAGAATACTTGGACAAGTTTTTTCTTGTATTCTTGGACGACATTCTCATATATTCTAAAAACATTGAGGAGCATCATGAGCACTTGAAAATAGTTTTGGAAATTTTGAGAAAGAGACAGGTTGTTTGGTAAGTTTTCCAAATGTTCTTTCTATGACATAGAAGTCCACTATTTGGGTCATGTTATAAGTAAAGATGGGATTCCTGTAGATCCTTCTAAAATTGTAGCTATAACCAAGTGGCCTGCGCCTAAGAATGTACAAGAAGTTAGAAGATTCATGGGACTTGTTGGCTACTATAAGAAATTTGTAAAAGATTTTTATAAGATAGCTACACTAATAACTTCCTTACAGAAGAAAGATAAAAAGTTTTTTGGAGTGAGAAATGTGAAATTACATTTAAAACCTTGAAGGAACAGTTAACTTCAGCACCTATTCTTGTAGTACCAGATCCTAATGGAGATTTTATGGTGGTAACTGATGCATCCAGAGAAGGTCTAAGAGGTATTTTGTTACAAAGTGGTCATGTCATAGCATATGAAAGTAGGAAACTTAAGTTACATGAGTTGAATTATCCTCCACATGATTTAGAGCTTGCTGCCATTGTTCATGCACTACAAGTTTGGAGGCATTACCTTCTTAGTAATCCTTTTGTTTTGAAAATTTATCACCTTGGAATGAAGTATATCTTCACTCAGTCCAAATCTTAATGTAATACAACAAAGGTGGTCGAGTTTTTGTCTCAATATGATTTTGACATTAGTTATATAAAGGGTAAAGAAAATAGAGTGGCTGATGCTCTAAGTCGTAGGAAGCACATTTATGCTCTTATAACATTAAGAACTTAATTTAAAGATGAAGTAAGAAGTGTTATGGAATTAGAATCTTAATTTCAGTAAGTAAAGGCAATGCTTACTTGTAGATTTGAATGATTTGAGGTATAAATTTTTCACTTTGATAAAGAAGGAATCTTACGATTTGAAAACAGAGTCTATGTACCTTCGCTAAGTGATTTGAGAAAGAAATTGTTAGTAAAATTTCATAATTCACCTTTTTTAGACACCTCGGCATTACAAAAATGCTTGCGATATTAAACGAGCAATATTTCGGAAAGGAATGAAAAAGGATGTTCTAAACTTTGTGACACATTGTCTTGAGTGCCAACGTGGTAAGGTGGAACATATGCACCCATCCGATTTTTGTATCTACATAGCATACCGCAAAGATAAAATGGCGGAGTAATAAGCATGGATTTTGTACAAGGGTTACTATGTCGAGAAATAAGCAGGATGTTATTTTAGTAGTTGTGGATAAACTAGCAAAGGTAGCACATTTTATTGATGGGAATCTGAAGGATGATTCTCCTATTTTGGCAAGAAGATTTGTACACAAAATTTTCAGATTACATGGAGTACTTGAGTTAATCATTTCTGATAGAGATCCTAGAATCACATCAATATTTTGGCAAACTCTTAATGTAGCTATGGGAACTAAGCTGAATTTCAGTTCTACGTATCATCTGGAAATAGATGGGTAGACTAAAAGAGTAAATCACGTTTTAGAAGATATGTTACAAATTTATTACATGGATCAACAAAGTATAAGTGGGAAGAGTATCTTCCATTATTTGAATTTGTATACAATAATACATATCATGCTTCTCTTAAGATGGAACCTTTCGAGGCATTATACGGAAGAAAATGCGAACCCCTGTTAGTTGGGATAGCATAGAGGATAGAGAGGTAATTGGACCTGAAATTCTTACTGAAATGGAACAACAAGTTAAATTGATTCGTGAACGCTTGAAAGAAGCAACAGATAGGAAAAAGAGTTATGCTGATTTAAAGAGGGTTGATAGGAAATTTGAACTTGGTGAGAAAGTCTTTCTTTGGGTTAAACCGAAAAGATTTCTATAACTTTTGGCAAGGCTACCAAGTTATCACCTCGTTATGTGGGACCTTTTGAGATAGTTGAAGTAATCAACCCTATAGCTTACCATTTAGCATTACCTCTTGCTTTGTCACGAATGCATGATGTTTTCCATATTTCTTTGCTTAAGAAATACATTTCAAATTTATCACATGTGTTAAATTGGAATTTCTTGCAATTCCAAGACCCAGGAATAATCGTGGTTAAATCCACACAAGTGCTTGAAACTTGCAGATTACATTTGATAAATTGAGAAATAAGTTAATGTAAAGTCCAGTGGGACCAGTTTAATGAAGATAGTGTAACTTGGGCAAACCTAAAGTATATGAAAACTTCTTTTCCATATCTATTTGAACAAAATTTATTCTCAGAGACTGTTAATTTTTTTATGATTTTCTTCTTTATATGATAATAAGTATGTCATTATTGGGAAGATATTCATATGAATTGAATAAACGACTATTTAATACTGATTTCTGGAGCTAAAGGGTTTTGATATATTTGACTTATGGTAAGAGGAGTGAATGAATTGATTTTCCTTGATATAAATTATTTAAATGAGGTAATCACGGGAATGATGATTCTTTTTAGGATGGAAGCATGTAACACACTCAACAATTGTTATATTCCTCCTTTGCATTTCAAGTGTTGACATGTGATTTTCTTCTAAAGATGTGTTCTTTTGATTGTTGGAGATCATGCTTGATATGGATAAATATTTTCTATTCTTAAGATCATTAGACTAGAATGGAATGGCTTCCTTGAATCCATTTTTCACTTCTTGTAGGTGAGTTACAATTTGGTTTAAGAGTTGCAAACTTATCTCTTTATCTGACTCATCCTTGGATCAATTTTAGTGATCCAAGGAATGTTTTAAACCTTCTTAGTTAAATGAATGGTAAATTGACATTCCATAATTTGAGGGACATAGCGGACTGAAATTTGTTATTACAAGTTCTTTAATCTTGTGTGAACGTGTTTCCATTCAATTGAATGTTGTTCTTAGGTCCTTGAAGATCGATCTTAGCAAAGACATTGCTTTGACGTAAATGAAATACATCCATTTCATGACATAAGAAGGATTTGGAATCCTAAAACTAAAGGATTATCCTACGGAATCCTAAGTTCGGTAAGAATATTTAATACCTAGCTATGTTACTTAATTGAATTTTTATCTAACCTAAGCTTGAAAGGAATGATAACCAGATCGTACTCAAGATAAGAACACGAGATGCTAATCAAACACCACAATTAATAAAATTAAAGCAATTCGCTAGAATAGCTTTACATAAAACCTTTGCAAACAAATGAGCAGCAATGTCATATATTATTATGAAACTCAATGCAATACATTGAGAATGGGCCTTTCTTAAATAGCAAGGAATAACAATCTAAGAACTTGTCAAGGTCGTAGATCAAGCCATAAATCAAGGAAATAACTAGTCATCAAAGAATTAGTCAAGACCATAGATTTAGGAGAGAACTAGACATCAAGGATCTATTCAATACCATAGATCAAGGAAAGAACTATACCTAACAACTAGATAATATCTTCTAATATCTAAATAAGTTAAAATAAATATCCACACACATAAGTGGGTGAGGATAAATATAATAAAGGTAAATAAAGTACCTAGGTGAACATGAGATAAGGTAAATACCTACTCTAACAACCCCCTCAAGTGAAGCTAGGGGCCAAAATAGAAGTGGCATGTCCAAAATAAGAGTCCCGACAACTAGGCCTGATGAGGTACTCATGTACAATAACTGGGAAAAAAGGGACACCGCAAGGTACCCAAAACCAGTAACAACAAAGTAAAGAGAGTAAAGACCTGCTCCAAGCCCTCCCAAGAAGCTCGGCTCAAAAAAATCATACAATGCTGAAGAAGTTTGGTGTGTACTATGGTCTAAATCCACTACTCGATCACAAAACTCAAAAACAACTGACACTGGGCTCCACTAGAATATCTCCATATAAGGATAATGTGAACAAAGTGATGTCAAAAGTGTAAAAAAAAACATCAAACATAATTAATCAACTACTTCAAATAGGTGTGCCACGATCCAAGAACAATAACCAAAGCAACAAGGTAAGCACACAAACTCCAGTGTCACGATCCAAGAAAAGCCAACGTAACATAGGCAAGGACACAAACTACGAGTGGCACGATCCATGAAAAGCTAAGGTAACAAGGCAAGAACATGAAACCCAAAGAAGCAGGATTAGCACCACACCCTCCCATACTCCTGAATGGGTGGAGTGATGCTACAAATATGTATGAGTTATCAAAAAAACTACTCAAACAATGACAAACTAACATTGAATGCACCCGAATAGATCCCCCATAAGAGATCTTTGTCAACATGCAAAAAATGTCAAAATACAAATACAAAATCTCTCAACAAACAAGAGAGATACACTACACTCGCTAAAGAAAAATGCTCAAAACAAGAAGCATCACAATACAAAGGTATAGAAAGTGGAGCAAGAGGTCGGATGGTGGAGGAGCCATGCCTGAGAGTCCTCTCAACAAATTCCTATGTCTCCTACACGAGTGATCATATATACACCCCAAATCAACACGGATGGATGAAGAAGATTCTGCATATGACTTGGTGTAAAATGCATAATGGGTGCATGTAAAAGAACATCGAGAATTTGTGTCGGGTTGATCATGTCCATGCCTGAAATCTCAAGTTTCTCAATCCTAAGTGAAGATGCAGAACTCATGTGTTGCTCATGATCCTCAAAAAGATTCGAGCGAACAAAAAAGGAGCTCTATCAATGTGTGATCCCAATGAAGTATCTGCTCAAAAACCAATTTCAAGATGAGAATTACACTTAACATGTGGAATAGAGGAAACAATACCCTGTGAATGTCTACTAATGACTCCACTAGTGAGACCCATAGAACAGAGCATGCAAGATCTGAATGCAGTGGTATGCTTCTTAAAAAATCTATGTAGTTGAGCAGAAGTAGGGTACACAACATGTGGTACTATAATAGGCACAGATGTGGAAGAGCATGCGATAATGAAGCCTCACGGGTGTATGAGCATCAAGAGCGGGAATGACTCAAAGATTGATAGATCAATGTCAATGGGTTCAGAAGTAGTAGCTGCAAGTGGACTAGGAGCATGGTTGTGGTTGTCCATAATATGATGGTGATGTTGTAGGCTAGCAAGTTTGTTCTGCAGGGAGTGTATTATTGTATCCTTATCATGAATGAGTGATTGTAGAAGAGAATTTCACTTCTTGAGCAATCTATTTTCTTCCACAAATTTTACAATATCCTCTTAAATTCCACACACTTCAGAGAAAAGCATATCATTCTCAGAATCCATGATAGGTACAAACTACAACTCCCAAAATTTTAGGACGTTGGGCTCAGCTGAAATTACGTCCACAATTGATTACAACACTCCTCCATATTTGGCACTTTATAATTATAGTGTAAGTCTCAAAATAAATATTTCCAATGGAAAGAACATGAAAAAACAAGCACTTTTGTAAAAAAAAGACTCAAACCCGAGTTACCGATCAAAAGTTACAAGCTTTTTAATATTTTTCTTTGTTATTTATTTTAGGTGCCACTAAAACAAAATAAAATGTTGTTGCCTTCACCACACAAATAAAATTAAACGGGTTGAAGTTAAGAACCTACTAGTAGGAATCACAAACTTTAAGCCCTCATATGACCATACCATATGACCAAGGGCTAAGGATTTTAATCAAACAACACGATCGATAAGATGAAAGCAATTCGCGAATAATAACTTTACATAAAACCTTTGCAAACAAATGAGCACCAATGTCATATATTATTATGGAACTCAATGCAATACATTGAGAATAGGCCTTGCTTAAATAGGAAAGGAATAACAATCTAAGAACTACCAAGGTTGTAGATCAAGCCATAAATCAAGGAAATAACTAGTCATCAAAGAACTAGTCAAGACCATAGATTTAGGAGAGAACTAGACATCAAGGATCTAGTCAATACCATAGATCAATGAAAGAACTATACCTAACAACTAGATAATATCTCGTAATATCTAAATAAGATAAAATAAATATCCACACACATAAGTGGGTGAGGATAAATATAATAAAGGTAAAAATAAGTACCTAGGTGAACATGAGCTAAGGTAAATACCTACTCTAACAAAGCTTCCTATTCTACTTTGTTGGGTTGGTGTCCAAACCTAAGCCTTGTGCTAAGGGAATATGGAAACGTTACTAGACTATAAATTAACCTAAAACCTAATTCTATAAGGTTATGAAATTATCTAACCTATTGACTACAACTAAAAGGATGTGAATTAATCTAACCTAATGTTGGAATTACCTAAGGTATTGTGTTAAGGCCTAAGGTAATTATTCCTAAACTAACCTAAGTTTTAAGGGATCTATCCTAAGCTATTTAAATGGGAACCTAAAAGGGTCACATGCCTCTATGGCGATGGTTCCAATGGCATTGAATTTGTTGATAAGGTTTTTAAGGAATTAAGTACTACCAGTTTGGAAGGGGTTAGTTGACTTGGTAGAGGCTTGTGTGGAAGCTCCACCATAGATGGAATTGCATGTTAAATGGGAATTGGCATTTGCTAGATTTGGGAAGCAGTGGCAAGGAGAGATAAGTGGGAAAATTAGAATTAATGAAATTAATTGGCCTCAGGTTTTGTTCATAAAATGTCTGGGAATCTTAGAAGGCATGTTTGTGGGAGGTTGTTGGTTTTTGCATGCTTTTCAGATTTTATTCTGCATTGAGCAAACTGGTTCTTCGAACTAGCAGTTCGACTTTCACTTCATTGCTATTTTTAACTCACCTAGTCTATTTTTTATCATGGAAAGCTATATGAGGAATTCTGAGGAAATTTGTTGGTTGGTTGATCTTTCGTGGAGGATAAAAGGAGTTGGAAGCTTGGCTAGAAGTCTCCTTCGATTTGGCAGAAGCACTATTAGGCATGATAGGCTCTAACCATTAAGATATCTTGCTTTCTTCTAAATGTTTCATTAAAATGACTCTTCTCTTATGAGATTCTTGGCTTGCATGTTTTATCTGGTTATTTTCTTGTTGGGTTTTATAATCTCTAGAATTTGGGTATGAATCCATGGCAAATTAGTGTAAGTCTTGGAAACTTTCTTTGTATGGGTTAAATAATGAAGCATGCATGAGAAACTTGTTTCTATGGCTCTACTTGTCATTTCTTGAACCGGTATTCAAAGAGTTGTGTTTTTTACTGACCTTCGTCGTTGTTTACTTGGTTCTAAATTTTTGGGAACCTTGAGTCCCATCTGATCTTACATTGGAGCTCATGTTTTGTTTGATCTTGAGCTTGTATTTAAACTTGTATGTCATTGGAGCCTATATATGGGTTGATTTTTTGTTTGAGCTTGAGCCAATTTGAGCTCGTGTTTCATTGGAGCCTGTATTCGAGTTCATATTTAGTTTAAGATTGATTTGGGGTTAGTGTTTGATAAGAATTTGTGTTGGAGGTTCTTGTTACTCGAAACCATGTTTGGATTCTCGAGTAATCCTAGACTATTGTTTGAAGTCCGTATGTACCTCTGTACTCGTGTTTATTCTTGTGTTATTCTAGACTGTTAATTGAAGTTCATAATGTACACAACACTCATATTTTATTACGTGAATAGTTATGAACTCTGGTTAGAAGCTCGTGTTTTGTTTTGAGATGGTATGAGTTTTCTTTCTTTGAAATACAAACTAGAATGGGAACTTGTGGTTTCCTCTGAACATGAGAATATCTACTTGAATGGTTCTGAACTCTTTTGTGAGAAACTTGTGTTTCATTTTGAGTTGGAAATAGGGTTTCTTGTTTATGCTATAAAATGGTTAAGGTTGTTCGTATTATATTTTGTCTTGTATCATGATATTTGTATATATCTATGCTCATGTTTGAGATTTTGTGATTCGACACTGTACATGTAATTTGGTACTTAGTGTTTGGAATTTATAGCTTGAATGATGTGTTGGTTTTGTTCTGGTATTTGTGAGTTGGTTTTATATTGCATTCAAGTTGAAAGCTTATAACTCTTTTAATTCAAATTGCTTACTCAAAGTAAATATGGGGAAGTAGTATGACTGAGTTGTTTGAATACATCTTGGATATTTAATTGAAAATGCTTTCGTTTGGTAGTGGATTTGGAACTTCTTTCAAAGATTAGTTTTGTACCAGTTCTTAGAAATTGTAGTGGAAGGATTACTTAACTCTATTCAGTTTGATTTTGTTTTATGGTTCTAAAAGAATTATGAACCACTTATTCTTAAGTACAATGTTGTGGAGGAATTTTAAAAGAACTTCAGTTTTGAGTCCAAGGATACTCCTGAACTAGTTTAGTTTAAGATTTCAGGTTTTCTATTCTTTTTGGGATTAATAAGTGAATACTTGAGTTTTAAAAGAAAAAGGAAATTGAGAATCCTTAGGGATAGTGTGTTGTTTTGGAACTTTATTGTTTATGTTGATTTGAACTAAAATTGGAACTCATGCTTTTAAATTATAAGGATTTTAAGGGAGACTTGTAGTATGTTTTCTTTACAATGAGTTGGTTTTGTTCTCTCTTCTAGGAACTAGTGTTTGAGCTTATTGTTTGGATTAGAAAAGGGAAATTTTTGTTAAGTGTAGAGAAATGATTAAGGATTGAATCAAATTCTGATAAGATTCCTTTTCTAAGCTGTTGGGATTAGTTCATTTGATTGAACCCTTATGTTATTAGTTCTCTTGTGAAATGGAGAGTTATTATAATTGTATAGTCTTCCTTGTTCATATCATTTGTTAAAGTGATGTAGGAAGAGATTTGATGTTTCGGTTTTGTTCAACAGAAAATATAATCTTGTTGGTAGACTATTTAAATTCTATATTCCTTCTTAGATTGATATGGGATTCTGTTATGATGAAAATCTTAAATGTTGAATTTTAAGGTAGTTTTCCTTTAAACGAAATAGTTAAATTCATGTTATGAATTTGTTTCTATTTTCAGATGTGTTTGTGTTGAGCATAGTTTGGAATGGATATTCTTCTTCCTTTCTTAGGGGCTAGATGAATCATCCTAATGGGAACTATGCTATAAACCCTTCCTTTGTCTTATAGTAAAGCTAAATGTTGTATTTTGTTATGATAGAATTGGGAACAATAGGGCTTTATGATCTTTTTTTGTTTAAAGGTAATGGATGGGATCAATTAAACTTTAATTTTGCAAGCGTAAGTTGTGGATTATAATTTGTTTTCTCTTAGAAGTGAATTTAGATTTATTAATGTACTTATTTTCTTATTATTATTACTTATACTTGATATGTATGATATACTAAGTTTTTCATTAAAGCGAGTTGTTTTAATGGAACAATTAGTGGAAAGCACTTTGTTTTAAAGCCTAGTGTTTATCGTGCTTAGTTAATTGAATCGACTTGTGTTAGTAATTTTTGTAGATGGACTTCGTAAGTGATAAAAGAAGGTAAAACTTATATGAAACATTGGCTAATTTTATTCGATTCTTTGTGAAGAATTATGATTCATTCTTGAATTGTATTAAGAAATAAAAGTTGTATTCCTTTTTAAAAAGAAGGTTGTTGTTATGCGATGCCTAAAATGCATAAGTCTTGTAAATGTTTAATTTTCATAGAAGAATTGAAAGTTGGGAATTTACTTGTATTGGTTGTGTAAATTATCTTGTACTTTTATAAAGAAGATGAAAGTTACATCTTGTTGATATTCTTTACATTATGTATGCTTATCTTGTTATCTTTGATAAGATTGATAATGGGAATTAGTTTAGTTTCCCTTATAATGAAACAACTTGAGAGTTGCATAATATGATGTGTTATATCTATCAATTTAACATAGTAATAAGTTGCATAATAAACATTATGTATAAACTACGAACATTGGAAATGAAATACCTAATACATAATTATATGGAGGAAGACTCTTTCTCTCTCATAATTGAATGTAAACCTAAAATGTTTAGAGATATGATTAATAATCATTAGAATTCACCTTGTGTGAAGTCTACTTTAGTTGGAAGTATTTGGTTGTTAAACCTTCCTTAAAGTTAAAGTAAATTTAATAAAACTTATGACATCGCTGCCTGTTTTGGTTAACTATTGGTTAAACCATGAAAACAAACATTAAAAAGTAATCATAAGTTAAGGAAGTTCTTCATGGACTAAATAAAACATATTTAGGATAGAACTTATGGAGTGTTGGATTAGGGTTTTATAGGGTTGTTGTAATCTAGACATAATCCAAATGAATAATATATTAATGAACTCCTTTGGGTATGTACATCTCGATGAGGCATTTTTAAAAGATGTTGGCACATGCCAACTTTAGGGCTATAATTTTGAGAAGACTTGGGTCTTTTCGAGAATACATCATTGTATTTTACATGTGGCATCACCCTTCTGCATTGATCATCCAAATCTACACAAAAGCTTGGACTTGAACTTAGTTTCTCTCTAGGTCGGAGTTAGAGGCATATTTAGGATAGGAATTAGCTTTTGATGGCTTAGGGTACTGGCACATCTAGTTGACTTAGGTCAACTGAGTATGCCCATTTACCCTAAGCCATTGTGAGCATCTTCCTATAATAATTTATGTTTCTAACTAGGGATAGGGTTAAACCTAGGACAAGTGGACTGACGGTAGTCAATAAAGACCAATCATGATAATAGAGGAGTGAGGTGAAGGACGTATTCCAATATGATGAGTATGCCGTCTAGGAATAGTGACATACACAGTATGTTGTAAATCTTTGGCCAAAGTATTGCAAGTTGCTAGTTGCATTGTCCTATGTCACCTAGTTTAAAGTAACATGATGTCAGATGAATATTGGTAGAAAATATTCAGATAGGTTCTTTAAACAGATCACTCAGTACTCAAAATAGGGTAAGAGAACTAAGTATATTATATGACAAGTATTCAATACTTAAGTTAAACATGAATAGATCGGTAGGTAACCAAGTCATGGAATGAATAGATCAGTGTATCACTAAGTCATTCACAACTACATATGGTTATTTGTTATGAGATTGATTGGCATTGAATGTGTGTTCTAAATAATTTTTTATTTAGAACAGTGAACATTATATAAAAAAAAATTCCCTTGTTTCTAAAGTCTTAAAATGGGAATGTTACACAATAAGTTGTGATTGCTTATTCAACTCCTATTATCTCTCTTACATACCACCCAATTCACCTCTTGTCTCATCTTCTCAATCTATTGCAAGTAAAGTCTTTGAGACCTATTTCATACACACATTTTCCCCCTCATTCACACATGCATGGACTAACTTACCTCTACTCTTCATCATCTCTTTCTTCTACTCATAATTCAGTCTTCAAGTCACACACACTTCATCTCATACACAAGGATGATTCACAATTTTAAATCAAATTTTAAACTCTCAACATATGCATCAAAATGTAGTTTTTTTTGCACACTAAAACATAAATATACTTATTTTTCATACTCTAGAACCTCTTTATTTTCACTTGAAAAACCTTCTTACCTTATAGCTTTCTCAACTCATTCCAAATAGCTTGATGACATCACCTAAAGTTGTCATAATGACATCATTACATATGCAACCTATCAATTACAAGAAATGAATTTTCTTGAGCATAGCATGGAACCTTTGACACCTAATATGACCTAGAAAACTATCCTCACTTGTCACACCTCTGAAGTAACTAAAAGATGTCATTTTTAGATTGACAACTAACTTTTAACTGTCATCTTCCCCTTTTTCTTTTTCTCAATGTTGGAATATTTTTCCTTTAGCTAATCAACCTTATGCCAAGTGTTATGGAAGTTTGTAAAAATTATAAATATATTCACCTTGCTTTCTATAATCTTACCAGGCAATAAAAATTTACATTGTATTCAACAAGTATCCATTGGAGCTCATATCCTTCACTAGGTGCATGGTTTTCAATAATCAGTCTTCTTTTGGATGTATGCATTCACTCTATTCTTATAATCATGAAATGGAAATAGGAATGAGATTTATTTTAGATTTCAAAAACATCATCAAATGATTGGTGTGCTTTAGGTGAGGCCTTAATATTTTATTTTGAGTTTTCTTCTCATCTTGAAAATCATTATCACGCCAACTCCAAATACCACTCTTAGGAATGTTTCACCAACACAAATCTATAAAATTAAAAAATTTATTTATTCTTTGAGGATTTCATATGTGATCTATATATCACCTTCAAGGATTTTGAGTACCCAAAACTTCTTAAATCTCTTCACACAACACCGATTAGAAGAAGGTCCCAAAGGAGTTGCAGACCTAGAAAATATGTCCTCACAAAATGAGTTATAAATTCATTAAAAAACTTGATCATGGCTCATAGGGAAGATTTCTAGAAATCTCATGTCCTTTTCGCAACTATTAAATTTACCATCAATCTCCATTTCAAATTTTTGAGGATGAATATGCTTACAATTCTAAGAAAACTCAAGCTTGGTTTCAATTCGTGAAAACCATTCTTGTTTTAAAATACTTATAACACTCTGAAAAAAATTTCAAGACAAACTAAAGAAAGAAACACATTACCAAGGTCCTTTTTTCAACTTCAAACACTCACACATGTAGGTGTTATGTGGAGAACATCTCATTTACCCATCCATTTCTCATACCTACTTGATAAGCCTAAAAGGAAATTTGCACCATTTGAAATTTTTCATAAAAACACTTCATCATATCAATTCAATGGCTTAAAATGTTGTATTAGACCTATATCAACTATCCATGGTCAAAATTGCTTCAACAACTTGCATTTTCATCATCATCCCTTTAATCCAACTTGACTAGTTTCGGCTTTTTAGTGCTTATGAAGTAGGTTGTCTTGGTTGACCTATTTCACAAAATTTATGCAAATAAAATATCTAAAAACTTCATGGAAACTTGGTAAATATCCTAGGATTTCTTCCAAATCAGAATTTTCACCATGAAATATCCATCACTTGACTGTTCCATCAAATATTCAAAAAATTTATTTTTGTACCTTACCATCACTCTTGGAATAAGAAAATGCCACCAAAATGAATTTAAAGGAGTCCTATACATGCCCAAAGCATCAAAATAGCTCACCCAAGACATTTCAGGACCAAACACATCATTTCTTCTCCATATCTCTTAATTGAGAGTTTTAGGAGAGTTTAGAGAAACTTAGGTTCTTAACATTCATTCATAAAGCATAAGTCATTATTCTTCCTCATTCCACTTGAAAATTACTGTTATCTAATTTCACTACCCTAGAGAAATTGGAAAATGGGAAAGCTTGCATTGTGACAATAAAGATGAAGGCCCACATGCGATAAAACAACAAAATTTAGAATTATGGATTTAGAACAGTCTCTAACATTTATCCGCTTCTCCTTGGTAGTGAGAAGTGCAAAAACTTTGAGAAGGTTGGAACAATGGAAAATTGTATGCTTAGAGCTCAACTGAGCTACGTCCTAACTCACCGAGTTATATAGATAAACCAAGCTCTTTAAATTATGAACTCGAGTCATGCATTATGGGGAGTCATAGAGCTATGTAAATAGGGACCAAGCCTTCATCAAATGGAAAGTTGATGTGTTGAACCCCAAAGAAGTAGTCACAAAAATCACAAGAAGGTTGAGCTCTACCATACAAATAATACCGATCACATTTTTATTGCACAACCAAGGTACTCTATGCACTTATCGACCATGTTGTAAAGATAACATTTCCTAATGGGTTGTATAATACATGAGTTAAGTTTTTGGTTCCAAGCTACATCTACTACAAGGAAATAACTGTGAGGAATACTAGAAGATAACCTCTACATGTCCCAAACCACAATGGAGGAATTCAATAATTCCAATCTCGCTCAATAGAAAGCCAAGCTATCATCATATGACAATACTACTCCCTAAGTATGCAAAGAAAGGGAGGTGTTTTTACCAACTCGAGCTCTTGGTATGAACCAAAATACTACATATATGAGTAAGGCGGTGAGCTATTTTCTCCCACAACCGATAAAATGATGTGCCGAGCTTTAATGCCAAGGATGGGCATCTATCACGGTCAGCTCGTTCTTGACAGAGATGGCAAACTCATTGAATAACTAGAAGGTTGAGTTGTTGTGTGGTTTAGCAACTTGAGAATAATAAATGAGAAGTGGGATATTTTGTATAGAATGAAAGCTTGGTTAACAACAAAAATATCATGGTCGATAAACCCATGCCAAAGCAATTCACTAGGTCAATCTCGGTTAAGGCATACAATAGGAAATTCAAGCTATTAAGGTCCCTTGATGAGCTGGTTGAGGGTCAAATAAATGTAAGCCTAGAAGATGATTTCATCTCGAATTAATCCAAACTAGGTCGGTGAGTTTCACCTTGGATCTACGATCCGTAGAGATTTTGGAAATATTGTGACTAGATGGCCCGAGAAGCCCGACAAGACTAGTGTGGAAAAGTCATAGGAAAATGGCCCATGTGACCCCAAAATATTTGGGACATCTGTGCATAAAAATGCAAACTTTTCACATGAGACCATTACGATTAAGGTAGAAAAGGGTGGCCCAAATAGCCTAGGGATGAGTGGGCCTTGCAAATCCTAAATGACCACAATGCATTAGGGGTGGTTAGCCATTCCAAGTCCTAGGTAAGTCAACAGGGCAACTTAGATGTTTTGGGTGCGAAGGGAGGTTAGAGGCCCATCCAATGCAAATGATGTGTGTTGAGTAGCACAAGCATCCCAAGATAGAAAGAACCGATTTCACCGTAGAGAGGTTGAGCCCATAGTACAAGGCAGGAGGTTAGGAATCGACGTGGCCCACAGAGAGAAAGGGATTTCCGAGCTAGTATCAAGTTGGTGGTGGACATGTGGAATCATAGCGAGGAGGTGTTGCTTAGGGCTAAGGTGGAGAAATAAGGAGCTCAAGGCACATTTAGAAGGAAAACTCGGCATTCGATGAAGAGTCTTCTTAGCACCAAGTGGAGATTAAGGAGAGGAAGTCCAATGCAACAAAATAGGTCACCAATGTGTATGGTGAGTTGGTAATGCAACATGGAACCGGGGTGGTTGGGAGACATAAGGGTGTTGGCATTGTAATGAAGTTCGGTGATGCAAATAATAATCCAACTTGGTCGAGTGGGCAAGCCGGCACATACAAAACATTAAAAGCACACCCCCCAAATATAAATAATGATCAAATCAATTGAGGGCCCACCATTTTAAAATAAAAAATCATTCAAAATATATGTAAAAATGTTTGGGAAGGAGGAAAATATTTAAAATGATCATTTCTAGCCAAGAATTAATTGTACAATCCCATGTAATACAAGCAAGGCCTGAAAAAACTCAAATAGTTGTCTCTACTTGGGAAGCCATAACTTTTCCCTTAATAAAATTACGTAAAATTGGTATCATTAGAACTGTGGTTCTGATATCCATGCACATAATTCAAGAAATTCTGATATTGATGCATATTTAATGGTGAATTTTGTGAAAACCAACCCATTCAAAATATTGATTTCAAAGTCTTAAAACATGTAATTAATGGGCACGGACATCATTTTCTTCAATCTGCAAGTTATGGGACAACATGAGGAATATTGTTCAAATAAAATACCATAATTTCACTTCATTTATTGTTATTTTCAAGTAGATAAAAATCATATTTCGGGATTGATCTTTCTCTCTCTTTATCATTCTATAAATTGTAACATGGGCTCGTTGTAAAATTAATTAGTCATTTTTCTCTTGCCTACTCTTTCATTCTTCTCTCTTCGGTTTAATGTGGATTTTAAGCCTCCTCTCTAAGCTCTGTAATGGAATTTTCTTGCCTCTTTCCCACTAATTTTGTATTATATAGACTTAAAGGAGCAATAGATCGTGTTTTGTGATTCTTTTCCATCCTTTACATGTGTTATTATCTCTACCTTCCTCTCTCCATCACAAGGCATATTGTGCATATCTTTGATGTTTTATTGCAGCAGGTTTTGAGAGATGTGTTTAATGGGAAACAAATGGTGCTATGTGTGAATCTATCATTGTTTTGTGGTGCATCTTTTCCACCCTCTCTATTTCTAACCTTTCTCTATTTCGGGGAAGTTGGATTCTTGGCTAACAACCCTCCTTTTTGGTGTATCAAGCACTCTTAGTGTAGGTTTACTTTTCATGCACTCTCTTTCCTTGGTCCCTTGTAATATTAGGATAGGATTAGATAGTTTTTCATTCATTAGGAGTAGCTTTTGGTAGGTATTTTAGGAGCAAGAACTAGCTTTCTCTGGAGGGTTATCTAAAACCCACAAGTCTTGCAACTTAAGAGGTAACTCAATGTTACACAAATTACACAGAATTCCCCATCCACATTCGAGGCCATTCGGGGTGCTAGAATTTGGTGATAATAGTTTTGGCATGCCCAATGGGACAAGGAAGTCATGATCATTATCAGGTGTGGAGATTGACATTTATAGCAGACTTCACTCCAACAAGTTGGTGTGTTCTTGTTGAAATTTTAGATTTTGGAAGAACATACAAACACATTTGGAAACTCCATCTGGTCTAAAGAACCCATTTCTCTAAAATTACAAACCTTTCTCCTTCATTTTCATTCACTTTAATTCATCTTTATTTCAACGTCTTTCCATTTTCTTCCATTCATGAAGTTGTGTAATCATGGCTTCATTTCCCACGTGGAATTCATATTTGCAGCAGCAACCATATCAATGCAAGCTCATCTCAAAGCTTGCAAGATTCATTCTCGGACTATTATCAATCACCTCTAACTTAATTCCATTATGAAATTAGTTTGACTATGCATACTCACCGAACAAGATGCAAATCAATATGGTTATATGTCGAATATGCGCGATAGTTCTAGAGTAGCATTATGTGGAACCTAGAGGTTATCCTATGCCTATTTATAGAGAAGGGTTCAAGAGTTTGAGCATAACATGGTATTGATTAGAGCTAAGGAGATGAAAAGAGAATATGAGATTAGTTTCAACACTACATATACATGGACTAGCTCCTTTCCAATTAAGTTATATCCTCAACAAAAACTTCAATTTATAATTAAAATAATGACTCAAGTTAGGGAATGGATTAAAATGAGGGATTATTTTGAACCTAATGTTATGCAAACATGTCAATGGGAAGCCATGAAATCACCATCCTATAGCTTCCTAAGCCTCCACCCATGCAATCTCCAAATGAATTTCATTCTCTTAACCTTCCAATTATTGCCCCAATTATGGATTTCCATTCTTCACCTCCTAGTCTCCCATCCCATCTTCTATTTTCTTCCCTTTTCCCTCCAAATAAAACTTCCCCTCCACAACAATAAGAAGTTTCACTTCTCCCACCTCCACAAACAATAAAAATATCAACTATGACCCAACCCACCCCTCCTCTTACAAGTTCATGTTGGAAAAATGACAACCAAAAAACAATCTAAAGGAAGCAAGAAGAAAAACCCAACGAAAAAGAAATGACAAAGAACTTGAAAATTTTGGCTCTGAAATTTGGGATTGAGAAGATTCCCTCGATGATTAAACCAACTGAGGAACAGAATCAGAAAAAAAAAAGCAGACAAGAGGAGAAGAATGAAGATCCTAGCAAGGAAGATTTGGCATGAAACTTTAAAGAGTGGGCTGCCAAGTTTAATATCAAGTAAATGCCACTAACAGTTAAGCCTTTAGTGAAATTTGGGGTCCAAAAACAAGAGGTGAAAGTTGAGATTATAACATCGTGAAATAAGATCAAGTTGATGAAGATAAATAGTAAGTGTGCTCTGAATGTAGTGTCTATAATGGCACTTTATTTGTAGAGATTGATGATCCATTACCGATCAAAAATCAGCAGAAATGGAGAAAAATTCAGTACTAGAACAGAGAGAGAATCATGTGCAAACAAGTGAAGAAAAAATTCCAAGCATGTAAAATTTTTCAAGTGAATTAGATGACCCTAGTTACCTAGCATTCTAAGAGCTTACAACACTCTTAAAATGTTGCAGCAGTCCATCAAAGTCATCTTCAAATGGTCCTAAGTCTATGAATATGAAGCAAAACATGTAAGAGGTTCCAATTCCTTCTCCCTCCTCATCCTCTCAAAAATTTGATTCAAGGATAAATTCGAGCTTACTAGCTTCATGTTCGAAGAGGAAGAGGACTGGGGTGAAAAAATTGAAAATTTTGGCGTCATTATGGAGGAAAAGAAACTTTGGCACAACAGACAATGAGGAACCTACTTTCTTGTCGACTTGGAAGAATTCTTTGATGGAGAAGAGCCCATAGGAATCACTACTTTTGTTGCTCTATCGTATGTATTTCAACAACCTACTATTGAAGCTAATCACACAAAAGAAAGTGAATTAGATTTAGAGACTCAAATTAGGAATAAATCATTGAAATTTTTTTACTTTCGCTTTTAGAAAATCTGATTTGATAGAGGAGGAACTCCCAAATAAACAACAAGTTGTAGCTGATTGTAATGGCCCAAGAATCACTCCATTATCTATTGTAATAAATCATAATGAACTACAGATTGAAGGAGGATCCCATGATGCTTTGAATGGAAAAGAGAAAGAAGGTGTCATTTCTCCCATATTATTCACTCAAAGGTGACATCGTTGTTTGTATATGTGTAAAGAGAGGAAAACTTAATTACGAAAACCACCTTTTAAGGAAATTTTGCAGAAGATTTTCTTATGAAAGGTTGAATTTGGAGTGGTGGGAAAACTCAGCAAACCATCCCTCATCCAATTAGGTATTTAGCTTCATTCGAGCCAAGGAGACACCACATATAGTCATGTTTCCTTTTAAGCATGAGGAAGAGCTTCAATGTGCCAAAGATCAGCTACAATACCTCTCAAAACCAAATGAGAACTAATTAGAAGAGGTGTTTTTTTTGTTCCAAAATGATACCTTGATGAATGGAGTGAAGGAACAACTTCCATCTAGTTCTTCACTCCCAATCTTAGTTATGTTTAGTGCCAAATCATCTACATGGGTATAAATTGTAAGAAAGGGTAGCTACTTCTCATCACCGGTAGTAGGATTTGTTTGAAGTTGCCCATTTCTCTTGTTAGCGTGGGGTAGGAGTAGGTTTTCTTTCGAGAAGAAGTGCTTATGCACACTTTGCATGTCTAACTTGAGGCATGTATGATTTACCTTTTGTATATAGTTTTTTTGTTATTTCTCCTAGAACTAAAGTGCACCATGCCTCCCAATTTTTGCAATATGATATTCATAGTTGCATGTAGTGGTTACAAATTTCAAATCAAAACTAGTGCGAGAGAAACAAAAATCGTGAAAGAGAATATCTTGATTATTTTCTTCAAGAAAAAATGCAACAAGCCTCTATCCCATGCAAGAAATCAAAAGATCAACCGAAACCCAAGTCAAAAATCAGTTCGCCTTCAACAAGTCAAATCAACATTTCGAGCATGGAACTTTTAGAAAAGGAAGAAAATTGGGGTTTAATAGAGTTCCATAACGTCCAAACTGATATGTGTTTCACTCCAATTTTGTAGCATGCTTCACCTTGCCAATAAACTCGGTCTCATCTATTCATACTTGGAAAATTCATATGTTGAGGAAGTAGTTACAGGTATCGATCATTCACCTCACAGATCACATTTGCAAGAATGGGTGAAATTCAAATTGAAGATAATTTTCCACTCTCACAAAACAAATCTCAAGAATTTTTGTACAAGAGTTGGAAAATGTGAGCAGCGGAAGACATTCTAAGCCCAAAAAATAGTGTCTTAAGCATTCCAAGTCCAAACCAGTATATGATGATCATACTGACTCCATGCCTAATAGATTGCTATAGGTAGATGTTCATGCTCCATTTAGTAATAAAATGGCCCCGCAAGTCACCAAATTGTTATCCAATTTCACTACCCCGTGAAATTGGATGATGGGAAAGCTTGCATTGTAAAAATAGCACCGAAGGCCCACATGCGACAAAATGGAAAATTGTATACTTAGAGCCCAACTGGGCTACTTCCAAGCTTAATGAGTTGTTTACGTAGTGCACCAAGCTGTATTGCACAAACCAAGCTCTTTAAATTATGAATCGAGTCATGCATTATGAGGAGGAATTGAGCTATGCAAATAGGGACTGAGCCATCATCAAAGGGAAAGTTGATGTGTCAAGCCCCAAACTAGTCACCAAGCTTGCAAAAAGGTTGAGCTCTGCCTTATAAATAAGACCGAGCCCATTTTTATCATACAATCGAGATAATCATACACACCTATTGACCAAGCTATAGACGTAACATCTCCTAGCAGTTCATATAATATATGAGTTTAGTTGTTGGTTCCAAGCTATGTCTACTACGAGGAACAAGTTGTGCGGAATAACGGAAGAGAAGCTTTGCATGGCTCGAACCACAATGGAGGAATTCAATAATTCCAAGCTCATTCAATAGAAAGCCAAGCTATCATTAGATGAAAAGACTACTCCCTAAGTTCAATGTGAAGAAGGGGAGGTTGTTTTCAACAAGTTAGGCTCTTGGTATGAACTAAGCTACTGCATGTATGAGTGATGGCAGTGAGATATTTTCTCCCACAACCGATAAAATCATGTGTTGAGCTCTAATGCGAAGGCCGAACATCTATCATAGTCGGTGATTCTCGAAAGAGATGGTAAGTTCATTAAATAAGTAGAGGGTCTAGTTGTTGTGTGGTTTAGTGAGTTAAGCATAGAAAATGAGAAGTGAGATTGGTTGTATCGAATGACACCCATCTCCACAAAGACCAAGATCATGGCCAAAAACCCATACCCAAGAAATTCACCAGTTGATCTCGATTAAGGCATCCAATAGGAGATTTAAGAAACTATCATTGAGTCGAGCTATTAAGGTCCCTTGACGAGATGTTTGAGGGTCAAATAAATGGAATCTGGAAGATGAGTTTGGCTTGAATCAATGCAAATTAGGTGGGAAATTTTTACCTTAGCTCGGTGAGCCATAGATCTTTACAAAAATATCATGACCAAATGGCCCGAGTAGCCCTACGAGACTATTGTAGAAAAGTTAGAGGAAAATGGTCCATGCAGCCCCAAAAATATTTAACACATCCATGCATAAAAAAATCTAACTTGCCGCACGAGACCATTATGGGTAAGGTAGAAAAGGGTGGCCCAAATGGTCTAGGAGTGACTTAGTCCTCGCAAAGCCAAAATGACCACAATTCATTATAGGTGGTGAGCTAGTCAATTTCTGGGTTAGTCAACAAGGGTGTTAAAGACATTGTGGGTGTGAAGGGAGGTTAGAGGCTCATGTAATGTGGGTGATGCAGGTTAGAGCGGAAAAAGTGTCATGGGCCGCAAAGAACCAAGTTCATCATGGAGAGGTCGAGCCCGGTATAAGGTGGGAGGTTGGTGGTAGACATGGCCCACAGAGAAAAGGGATTGTTGAGCTAGTTTCAATATGGTAATGGACACGTGGACTCGAGAGTGAAGAGATGTTATTCGGTGTTAGGGTGGAGAAATAAGGAGCTCAAGGCACATTGAGAAGGAAAAATCGACATTTGATGAAGAGTCCTTTAAGCACTGAGTGGAGAGTAAAGAGAGGAAGTCCAATGTAAAAAAATAGGTCACCAATGTGTATGACGAGTTGGTAATGAAACGTGGCACCGGGGTGGTTGGGAGACATAAGGGTTTTGGCATTGCAATGAAGTTTGGCTATGTAAAGAAGAAGCCATCTCAGTTGAGTTGGCCAAACCGCACTTACGTAACATTAAAATCACACCCCCAAATATAAACAATGATCAAATCAATTAAGGGCCCACCATTTTTAAATACAACATCATTCAAATGATTTGAAAAAATGTTGGGGAAGGATTAAAATATTTAAATTGATCATTTCCATCAAAGAATTAACTACATAGTCTCATGTAATACATGCAAGGCACTGGCAAAACTCAAATAGTTACCTCTACTTAGGAAGCCACAACTTTTGCATCCCTTAACGGAATTACGCAAAGTTGGTCTTGTTGGAAACATAGTTATAAGATCTATGCATAATGTCAACGCCCACACTTTTGACACACAAATACAATAGTAAAAATACCAGAATAATTTATTTTGACTTTAAATTCTCACTACACAACACCACATGGGCTCTAATAGATAGACTTAACATCACATAACACACTTACATAAACATGAACCCACTCATAAGATAGGTAACATAGGGTGCACATCAATGTCTTACTCAATGATGTAAACCAGGACAATGAACCAATTACAGTAAGAAACACAAGATAGGCATACTCCACGACATGACCTTTTCATGGTTTACATATTCATTACATTTAGGTTTCCATTGTATGAACTTGTAGTTTTCAAGAGAATTAAACACATAAGGTTTACAATTTCCTATTTTTCAAACTTCATTTACTTTATTTTGTAGAGCATTAGTCTTTAACGAGAGAATGCGCGGATGATTCCTTTCTCCAATTCCATTAGTTATCCATAGGTCATTTGTTAAATAAATTCATTTTAAACAACTACGAGCCTCCCAATATTCATTCTTACGTTAAAGTTTTGTTTCTCAAAATATGTTAAATAGACATTAAATTTAATCCTCGTTTTGAAAAGGAACTAACAAGAGGTTAACGTTATTCTTTCAAGATGTATATTTGATGTTTAAAATCTACATTTTCTAGACAAGAGAACTATCATGAGGTCAAGGAAGGAATTCTTAGGATTTAAGGGTGGTTTTGATTCAAGATACCTCTTCCCATAAACATCCTTCCATCACAGTACCATTATTTTCATGTTATAGTTGTTATAGTTCAAAACTTGTTTGAATCCATTCAACATTTTCGCATCAAGAAATTTGATTTAGATTTATATATATATATTGTTTTCTTGAAAGTTTGATCTCACCAAGAGAAATTCTTATTTATTTTTAACAACATGAAAATGTCTAGTTGATTTATAAGGACTTCAAGTATGACATTACTCCTAACCCAAAATATTGTTAACTCATGTACTCTTCACACTTACGACGTACTTTGGTCTCACTATTGACTTTTTTTGAACAATTATAATTCAAATGATACATAATTTACACTTAGGGATTCATGACTACAAGGAGTTATGACACTACACCTAAATACTTACTTCATTGCTCTTATACCATCAAGTATTAAACATATAAAAAAAGACAACCCAACAACTATATGCTTCTCAAATGCCTTCCAAGGAACAATTTAAATCATTGTGAGAATATGCATTAGCATTTTCTACACCAATAACCTTAAGAGAGGCTTAATGATCTCCTAACTTAAAAAGCATTCTTGGATGGTGGGAAACTACTCCATATGAGAAGCACATGGAAATCCACTACTACACACTAATGGGCACAATTATCTAATATGGACAAAGGGGTGCAAATGCAAAATCTATTAAATTTTACGCATTCAACAACCTTCTAAAGTCATATTTACAATCATTGATAATCATACATCATATCCCCCTTTTCCAATAATATAAGGAGATGTCACTCGATAAATTGCATTTATTAGTGCTTGAGGGTTCCTACACCTTACCACAAGATAAATTTTTGAGAAATAAAATTTCCATGTCTGCAAGACATTCATATCACTCAAGCTATTCCAAGAATACATTTTCTTACTTTCGTCTAAAATTTATCTTCTAGAGGGTTTTATTAGATTTAGTTTGTTTATTTGATTGCCAATAAAAATATATCACTCAATTGATAATTTGAATTATCTTAACATGTACACATTTTGTGGTTTGATTCTTAAATGGGAAACTATGTTTTCTTATTTAGTTGTTCTCGTGTGGATCAATTCCATCCACTTTCACATCATAAGAAATATTTAATATGTTGCAAGCAATATCCATGACACTTAAAATAATTAGATCGACATCATAAGGGTATTTTCCCAAATGAGGGAAAGTTACCAATTTTCCTTTAAAATTAAAAAATTAATAGTGAATTGATGCAAAACCTTACTATCTTTGTGGTCCCACCCACTGTTCATTACATTCCACTTCAAATGCTATTTAGTTTGTAAAACAACCATGATATTTCAAGCTCAACATGTCATCTTATATGCAACTAAAGTAATGTTATTCCTCACACTAAGGGATCTTGCACACGTTCATACCCACAAAAATTTCTCAACCAGGTTCGTAGGGAGGAACACACAACACATATGGTATCTCCAAGTCTATAGGTATACGAAAGGTGTTTAGAGCTAACCTAACTTGGAGCTTACTAAAGAAGGTTATTACATTCAACAAAGGTAAATATTTTGAGCTATATGTTTGTTTGGTCATTTTCCACTCAATATAAAAACACACATAAATGTAAGTTTATATTTTTTTATTTGAAGATTAAGTGATATCCTAGGTCATTGCAACACCAACAAATAGGTACAAACTTCTCATTTTAAATAACTTGCAAACAATTTTACTACCTCACACATATCCAAAATTTTCAGCTACAATAAACATTTTAAATGACAAGGTTCCATTTTCATCCTCCTATATTTATTTTGACACTAAACAAAGGAATATTTGACATATTTTTCCAAAGTACATATTACAATCAACTTGATTTACTAAACAAAATATATAATTACAACTAAGAGTAACATTCGTTAAATAGGCAAAAGTACAACTACGTACGAAATAGTACATTTTCTCAATACGCAACACTATCATTTTCATCATGTAAATAATGAGAATAATACATTCTATTCATAAAAATATCATTGAGATATTCTAAGTGATTACATTGCCTTCAGATAACATGCTAATAAAATTCAAAAATGTTGTTTTTTACTACTTCTTTTGTTTAGGTACCTGCAACCAATGTTGTGTTAGTCCTAGGACTGAGTATGGAAAACCCTTACACTCAAGCACAAACAAGACATTTCATCATTTCAAATAATTCCAAATAAAGTACAGAGAGAGGTAGAGATCGTTAGATAGAATAGAGTTAACTTCCTCACACATTCACACTTCCACATTCATTTACATTTTGTTTTTAACAGAGTAGGGAAGAGAGAGAAACTATGAAACATTGTTTGTTCTATTCACAATATTTTGACCATTTTTTCAACCCATACCCATTTTCATTTTGTTTCAAACTCATCTATATTTTTAATCCATTCACGTTTCCAAGACCAACCAAAATTTCATATTTATTTTAAGAGAGAGGAGGAGAGAGAGAACACTATAAATTACAAAATCCATTCATACAAAGTAATTGATTAAATAATACTCTACACACATTGTAATGCTATAAAAAGAGTTCATAAGCAATTTACAAAACCAATGGGATCCTTAGAAAGATTTTCTAGCTTAAGTCTTGTGTTTGCAAAAATTGATCAAAACAATTGAAGTGCTTATAGTATGGTTTGCAAAACCACTAGTTTAAAGTTCAAACATAAATTTCATTGATTCCTACTTATCTCCTATAAACAAATAACACACTAGATTCGACGGAATTCAATTACATCAAATAAGGTTCGATTTATGAAGGTGACTTTGAGCCCAATTATCGTAAACACATCAAACCCTTCTCATTGTACAATGACTAGTGGCCCACAACATCCACTTAAAACTCTAAGTTACAAAATTATTTTTATGAAACTAAGATTTGGTTTCAATTCTTACATAGGAGTGCTAGAGGTAGATGAAGGGGTTTTATAGTTACACCAAATCAATATGACATTGGTAAGCCAAAATTGATCACAATTTCTTAACGTAGAAATGTCACCAAAAGTAACTAAAGTGTTGAAAGGGTGTAAAATCTCACCTCGTTTAAGGAATCTAACCGAGTTAGTCATCCAGGTTAAGAAATTTCATGGTGTCTTGGGTTGACATAGATCTTGTTTGAGGTTTTTTTCTCATCAACAGTTCAACATGGAACTCCATGTGAATGGTTCTAAGGCCTAATTTATTTTTGCTTAAAATTTTAAGGAAATAAAATATTTTTGGGAAAGGTAAAAGCCCTATCATTCATTCTAAGTTGCATTTCTTTCATAATATAACACATATTGAAATCCAATGTTAAAAAAATAAATGATGAAATGTTCAGTTTGAAGTGAGAGGAAGAGTGATCCATACCTTTTACGCTAATCCCACGATCCCCACATTCGACGAGACCGCATCAGCTTTAGGCATTCTGGTAACAATTTGTGGCTTTCTCATGCTTCCTCACTTTCCACACAGACAACAACACATCTCCATGAGACTACTCGTTTCTTATTTTTTTCTTCAAATCCTTTTGTACATATCCAAATTAAGATGACATTCCATGAAACCAATTTTTTTAAAACATTATGTCAAACAATTCAAATGTTGTCCTAGGCTCTCCTCCATTCACTCATAAATTAAAAAAAAAAAAAAACCATAGATAATACTTGTGCCATGTTAATCCCATCTGAAAAGGGATGGTGCCATTTGTGGAGGCAACATTTCTAAGAAAAATTACATCAAATAGTTTTTTTGCCTTGAGCATAACTCCATGTTTTCACACCAGTCTACCTTGGAAGTAACAATATCCGTCAAATTTACTTATCCAACACAAAAGTAAGATTTTCCATGATGAATATTGACTCCATTATTGTATAATCTCCCAACACCGAGAAAAGACATCCACACAACCCCCAAGATTAAGTAGCAGATTGAAGGTAAAGTTTATCATTTTCCCAAGGTACTCGGCATGGCTAAAATTTCTTCCACACATTCGTATAAGAGTTAAATCATATATATATACTTTTAAATATCTTATAAAGTGATGAGGATGAAAAAACAAAGGGTCTCATGTAGAGGGAGAGTGAAATATACAATCTTACCAAGCCAAACGTGGGACAACAGGGAGGCAAACTCAACATCTTAAAGAAAGCACAACAACTCGAAATAGAAGCTAAGGGGCAGGAAAAATTATTTGGTAGTCAAGCATCTACCCGAGATTGGAGTTGTAGAGGTTGCGGTGCTCATAACATAAGTACACGAAAGCAAAAGAAGCAAAATCAATAAAGATAGACATTATTTCTGAATACAGTTCATTCAAGTCCTCAATCTTCTTATTCTTGTTTTACATATAATAACAAAATAGTGACATGCAGTAGTTTCCTCCCTTCACAGAGACATTAAACTTGCTTAAGATGCGAGATACTAATATTTATCTAAATCAATCAATTCGTGTCTAATAAAATGAGGAGATAAACAACTAATGAAAGAGATTTGTCTAGCACAGATTCCTATATTATTTTCATTCACTACAACTAGCTTCATACTACTAAAAATTTATAATGTTAACTTGGGTTTCATGATGGTTAGCCTCAGGTCTCAAATAAATTTCTTAGATTATTGTGCAAAGAAAGAGATAGGTCAACATGCCTTTACACCTACCACACCTAACAAAGGCGGGTCAAAGACTAACATCGATGTGGCATTACACATAACATTGAATAAAATCTGAGATTGATGCATATTTGATGGTGAATTTCATGGAAAACCAACCCAGTTTAAAATAGTAATTTCAAAGTGCTTGAAAAGTGTAATTAATTGCAACAGGAATCATTTTCTTCAACAAGTTATGGGACAACATGAGGAATATTTTATGAATCGAATACCATCATTTCACTTCATTTATTGTGATTTGCAAGTAGCTAGAAATAATATTTCAGGATTGATCTTTATCTCTCTTTCTCATTCTTTAAATTGTAACATGGGCTCATTGTAAAATAACTTAGTCATTTTTCTCCTGTCCCCTCTCTCTTTTCTATTTGTTGTCTTGAATGTGGAGTTTAAGCCTCCTCTCCAAGCTCTATAATGGAATTTTCTTTCCTTTTTCCCAGTAATGTTGTACTTTGCAAACTTAAAGGAGAAATATAGTGTGTTTTGTAATGCATTTTTTCCATACCTTACATGTGTCACCTGTCTCTACTTCCCTCTCTCCATTGCGGGCATACTTTGCATATCTCTGATGTTTGATTGTAGGTTTTTAGAGCTATGTTTAATGGGAAATAAATGGTGTTATGTGTGAATCTATCATTGTTCTATGGTGTATCTTTTCCACCCTCTCTATTTCTCACCTTTCTCTATTTCGGGAAGTTGGATTCTTGGCTAACAACCCTCCTTTTCTGGTGTATCACCGCTCTTAGTGTAGGTTTACTTTTCATGCACTCTCTTTCCTTGGTCCCTTGTAATATTAGGATAGGATTAGATAGTTTTTCCTGCATTAGGAGTAGCTTTTGGGAGGTATTTTAGAAGCAAGAACCAGCTTTCTCGGAGGGTTATCTACATCCCGCAAGTCCCACAACTTAAGAGGTAACTCAATGTTACACAAATTACAATAAATTCCCCATCCACATTTGGGCTATTTGGGGTGTGCTATAATTTGGTGATAATAGTTTTGGCATGCCTAGTTGGACAAGGAAGTTAAGATCATTAACAGTGTGGAGATTGACATATTTAGTAGACTTCACTCCAACAAGTTGGTGTGTTCTTGTTGAAATTTCAGCTTTTGGAAGAACATACAAACACATTTGGAAACTCCATCTGGTCTAAAGAACCCATTTCTCTAAAATTACAAACCTTTCTCCTTCATTTTCATTCAATTTAATTCATATTTCTTTCAACGTCTTTCCATTTTCCTCCATTCATGAAGTTGTGAAATCATGGCTTGATTTCCCACATGGAATTCATATTTGCAATAGCAACCATATCAATGCAGTTCATCTCTAAGCTTGCAAGATTCATTCTCAGACTATTATCAGTTGCCTCCATCTCAATTCCATTATAAAATCAGTTTGACTATGCATACTCACCGAGACAAGATGCAAATCAATATGGTTATATGTCGAGTATGCGGTAGTTCTAGAGCAACATTATGTGGAACCTAGAAGTTATCCTAAGCCTAGAAAGGTTTATTTGCATGGAGAAAGGTTTAAGAGTTGGAGCATATCATGGTATTGATCGAGCTAAGGATATGAAACATAATATGAGATTAGTTTCAACACCACATATCCATGGACTATCTCCTTTCCAAGTAAGTTAGATCCCCAACAAAAACTTCAGTTTATAATTAAAACATTGACTCAAGTCAGGGAATGGATTAAAATGAGGGAGGATTTTAAACCTAATGTTATCCAAACATGTCAATGGTGTCTTGAAATCACCATCCTATAGCTTCCCTAAGCCTTCAAAATGCAATCTCCAAATGAATTTCATTCTCTTAACCTTCCATTTATTGCCCCAATTGTGGATTTCCATTCTTCACCTCCTAGTCTCCCATCCCATCTTCAATTTTCTTCCCTTTTCCCTCCAAAGAAAACTTCCCCTCCATAACAGTAAGAAGTTTCACTTCTCCCACCTCCATAAACAATAAAAATATCAACTGTGGTGCATCTTTTCCACCCTCTCTATTGCTCAACTCTCTCCATTTCAGGAAGTTGGATTCTTGGCTAACAACACTCCTTTTTCTAGTCTATCACCACTCTTAGTGTAGGTTTACTTTTCATGCACTCTCTTTCCCTAGTCCCTTGTAATATTAGGATAGGATTAGATATTTTTTCCTACATTAGGATTAGCTTGTGGTAGGTAGTTCAAGAGAAAGAACCAACTTTTTCTAGAGGATTATCTCAAGCCCACAAGTCCCACAACTTGAGAGGTAACCCAATGTTACACAAATTACACTGAATTCCCCATCCACATTCAAGCCATTTGGTGGGTGTTGTAATTTAGTGATAAAAATTACTATTGAATCAATTCCCCAACACTAGTGAAAGCACCAAGTTACCATGCAAAAATTTAATATGTCAATGGGCATCTCAAACTTCACCTTCGCTGAAAATGGCCATTTCAAGAGATCGATTGGACCAAAACTCAAATTTCATGCTTCATCCTTTGAATCTTGACATGAAAATTTTTCCACATCATTAGGACAACCTCTTTCATATGTACCAATACTTATTTCAATCAACCCTTTCCTAAAACTCATCAATTACCATGGTTTGTGCATGTATATCTAGTTTGTTCTCAAGAATAAGCTTCCAAAAGGCCTCAAACATGAATCTACCAGTTTATGTTTTCTTGAATCACCTTTCACATCATCTATACACTATAAAAATAATATTTTCATGCTTTTACTACCCTGTTTTAATTTTCTTATCTTCATACTCTATGTCATGCTTACACTAAGTCTTTGAGTTAGGCCTAGTCGAGCTGTTTCACCTCATAATCCAAGATCCTACCATTTTTTTCATCATGAACATGTCTTTAAACACCTTCTTGACTTTTTCCATTCCTTAACCATGCTTCTCTAGCTTCCTCATGCCTTCATTCTATCATACTAAGTCATTTTGTTGTATATTCTTAAGGATTAAGCCACCTAGACCAAACAAGTATATCTCTTTCCACTCATGTCATCATGATACCACCTGATTGACCATGTCATCATCACAAAAGCATCCTCTAGACCTCATCCACCTTTTTCATTAATTGGTATACACTTTTTCATCGGTGATAACTCAACACTCACATACCATCAAATAAGGTTATTTTAGGACCTATGGTGGTGGATTCAAGGCTTGAATTCCTATTCATGAATGTTTTCAAGGGGTCATTTTGAGGTATTTTTGTAAGTTTGAAGATGATGAGCCAAATTGATTATAGATTTTGGATTTGATTGCTGGTATAGATGATATGGTAAGGATACATTATGATGAAGATGGGTACTCATAGGGATATTGTAGGTGTTGATCAGATAATACTTGTTAGAGAACACATAAGGAGTCTGCATGGGAGAGAAGGAAAAGATCAAGGGTATGGAAGGATAGGAAGGACGCGCACATAGAAGGTAAGTTCATCATTTAGGACTTAGCCGATTTTGAGCATGATGACCTCTTTTTAGAAGATGGTGTGCGGAACACACCAATGATGTAGAGACATGTGCACCATGCATTATCTATTTTTGGAGGATTGGATCAAAGTGTTTTGCATGGAGATGAGCTAAGAATAGGATTGGCACTTTAGTTAACTGTAAGAGGCCTATAAATATCACACTTTCATGTGTGGCTATGCCTGTGAATGGCATGGTAATTAATAACATGTGGCATATTTATAGAATAGATAAGCGATGAAGGGCAAGTCCCCACCCTATATATATGATATGAGGTACATAGTGGTAATATATATGTGTGTGACAGATGTATGTAGATATAGAGATATATGTATATGACTAAATTAATGTATCAGATTCATACACGCATTGGTATTGTTTGACATTATTGTAAGGAGCTTCTGTGTTTATTAATAGATGGAAGATATTGGCTGAACCTAAGTGTCATTCCTATGTGTAATTGAGTAGTTTATGTTATTGATTCAATCATGATTACTATTTAAAGCTTGTTCCTTAGATCTGAATGTAGCATGCATTATAGAATGATGGATTAGTTATGAATCTATATGTTTCTTCCTTCATCCCGCAACATCCTACTACAATAACCCTAAAGAGGAACTCCGGTACCTTTGCACACTTCGTGTGAGTACTCATTCTGGGATGAGTGATGTACCAGCATGTTTAGGGTGTTATCTGGTAAATTCTAGGCTGCATCATTGGTTCTTTTTTAGACCTCTTTTTCAGATTGTTTTCGGATGATTCACGATGAAGACATACCGAGTTAACTCTAGCAAGTATTGAGGAATGGATACATGATCCGGAGGAAGAATATGCACGACGGTTTAACAACGGATCTAAGTTTAATGCATGTACTTGGGTAGAACATAATCTATATGACAACATATATGAGAGATTTTTCACCATCTTTCCAAAGTATAACTATATGAGTGGCTTACTACTTATGCATCTCAGTGGAATTGGAGGTATCACACACTTGTTTAGACATAAAAAGAATTTCAGGCCCTTTATGATGATGATCTGATCTGGAATCACATTGTGGATATGTCGTCTCATGGTGTTTTAAATAGTTATATTCTAGAATATTCAATTTTAACGTACTCTTGCCCAGTGGTAGATGAATTCTAGTTTTTGTGGTATCCAAGAGGAACATATTTTTAAGGTATTCCACTGGTGATCAAGATCTTGATGGTAACTTTGAACCTGGAGAGTAAACCGATGGGTAACTAAAATTCACCACGCGTGAGGGAAGGAACTAGTTTGGTGAAAGATGGCAGACCTAGTGGCAAAGAGTCAGAGAGAGGAAAGGTGGATTAAGTTTAATGAGGCATGCGAGAGGGAGATAGAGAAGTAGTGTTATGTTACATAAAGTATGGCATTGAGGAGAGATATGGACTGTGAAGGATTTATAGCTCACATATAAGACCTGAGCTAGAGCATCAGAAATCCCCCATCTTGGAAAACATGACAGATATCCCCTCGGCCTCACACGAAGTGCACCAAGAGAGACTACCTGACCTGCAGGTGTGCATCTTAATCCACCCGGTGACATAGCCCTTGCACTTGGTTTTCCAATATCTAGTATGTCAAGTAACCGTAAAAGCTAATTTGGGAAGCAGGAGAGTAGGAGTAAGTACATCAATGATAGGATAGATGGATTCAATGATATTTCATGGAACATTCTTAGGCACATCATCCACACGTAACATGAGCACGTAGAACTACCTCATGACCGTAGGGGTTTAGTATATTACTACTATCGAAGCATAGGGGATTATATCTACATTTCCTATTCATGCTACTGGTGGAGGATCGGGGAGGTTTAGGTGGTTCTAGTTCCAATGGATATGGTGGTTCTAGAGGTAGAGGGAACATAAGAGTTTTGGGATTAGGTAGTCAAGGTCCATGAAACCACAAAATATTTATATGGAGATGTCTCTTCCTCTTCCAGTATAAAGGTATAGAGGATGTTGTTGAGCATGTGCACATGTGTGAGATCTTATGGCGTGCTAAAGGGATCCCGATTGTTGAGTGCAAGGAAAGTCAATTTTGTACTACATTACAAGGACGTACACACAACTGGTATATGAAGTTTGACCCTAATCAAAATTGCATGGATTATGCAGCATTAAAGGATGATTTCTTACCATATCCCTAAGTTTGAGAAGAAGAGTATTAGTGTGCTCAATGATATCAGTGCAAGGCACTACTGAGAGTGTATGTGAGTATGATGCTCATTTTAAGAAATTTCTATCTAATTTATCTTATGATTTTCACGCTAGTCAAAGATGCACAATGGTTCGTTGGAGGATCAATTACACCATTTAGAAGGGTGTTGTCACATAAGACATAGACTCGATCCATGTGAAGCAATGGAAGCAACTTTGCATGGTGAGGTAGTTGGGAGCATTGAAACTAGTGTTAGTCCATTATTAGAGGCACATATTGTAGCTATGGCAAAGCATTTAGAGAAGCTATCAAAGCAAATTCATCCCATGAAACGTGCTCAAGAATTTGGTGTATAGATTGTGAAGTGTAAGGTCACACCAACAATAGTTTCCCTTGTAGATCTCGTACGCGATTATCATGTTGGATTGTGATATTTGCAATTTGAATCATGATGCTAATCATTGTTCTTTATTTACAATGCATGATAAGGAAGAATGTATCTTTCTTTTGCAAGATTTACAGGTCCACAACCCATGACACAAAGTATTTTTAGTTGATTGGTTAGATCCGTGATGTTATAGACATTGGGGTATGACAAAAATGTAACAGATAATTCTAAGGGTAAGAATGAGCACCAAGATCGTGGATCATAATCAAACACACTATGACAGAATGAGGGCATTTTTAAGGAGGCCATGGAATTAAACGTGGATATCATGGTGGATATGGAGGATGAGACCATGGTGGAGGAAGAGGTGAGTTCCCTCATGGAACGTATGGATCTCTTGACCACTATAGGCACGGATGTCCTCGAATATTACATGTTCTTTCTACGTGAGTAACCATAGCTATGAAGAGTGCCTAGACTTATATGAGCATATGAGTAAGAAGCATAAGCAAGAAAACAAAGGTGTTGAGATGGTTAGAATCCGGTGTGTGGTAGACAATCGCTGGAATCCCAAGATAACGCAAGGATCTCGAGGCATTGACAAAGTGAAGATTACTACATGCACTGAAGTGGCACGCATGAGAGAAGCATTGGACCAAAAGCCTACAATCACCAAGGAGGAGGTTTTACATGCAAGGTACCCAGATCCACTCATCAAAGGAGGTTTATCATAATACCATGGAAGTGTTAAGGAATCTTCAAGGTGAAATATAGTACTTAAAGGAGCATAAGAAAGCATCGAGATAGTTGAAACTAATATCGATGATCCGCGAGAAGTGTGCGTAATGTTGTGCCAAGAGAGCATTATCCCACTATTAGGAAGTTAGTTAAAGGGGAACACTCCACGCGTAAGTCTTGAAACCGGATGGCAGATCCTACATGTAAATCTTCCCCCTAATAGCATTGACTATGAAAAGTAAATCACTCTTAATGTTGTTGTGGATGGGTGGCTATTGAGCAACATATTGATTGATACAAAAAGTGAAGTAAATTTCTTACATTAGATGCATGGGTACAAATGAGGAGGCCTCCATTGTAGACATCATCTAATGTGTTGTTTATGGTAAACCGAACTAATTACACTCCTATAGGAGTTTTGAAATATGCATCTATAACTATACAAAGGGCCAAGTTCACTTTGGGATTTTGAGGTATTAGCGCTTGCAAAAGCGGACATAATTTTCCAGCCTTGTTTGGGCGCCCTTGGTGTTATGTGAATAATGTTGACTTGAGATTCAATAAGGGGTATATTAGCTTGTGAATAAGGAGGAAATTTTTGTGATAGTTTTGACAAATGGGAATTCTACACCATATGTTGAGCCTAAGTGAGGAGGAATTCAAAAAAATTATGTATGTGTTATTCAGACCCGAGAGGTCAATGAGCCATCAAAGAAGGCATCCTACGGTGGGAGGATTCTCATTCTATTAGTGATACTACGAGTATTACTTGCAAAAATTGGGCTTATGGTACATATGAATTAGTAGGGCATGAGGTAAAAATCATAGTTGCATGCGGAATGGACTACATTCGGTTTAATGATAGGTAGCACATTACCTTGGTATACAAAGGTAAGATCTTCCTAAATTTTTGAAAGCCATGGAAACATAGTGGAAAGATCAAATTAAGAGAAGAGATATGTTAGTATATATCTTGCATGGGAAAGCAAGCAGCCCGGTGGGGTAGTCCATTGAGATAACCTTACGTAATGGGAAGAGATTGGAATCACCCTATCTATCGTGTTTATAAGAAACAATGCACCTATGTAGATCTACACTTATCATGGTGATCAACTTGTTCAAGATCACATTCAAGAGTTTGAGAGACTCCAAAAGTAGGATAGGAAGCATTACCACCTTTAATCTGGGTTTATAGATTGTACTCTATGCTACAAATATGCACACGCTTCTAGTATGTATATGCGTAACTACATCGAGATACCGAAACTGGAAAAATTTGATTATAGGGATGATTTAAACATTTGACTACTTTTCTTCTCAACCTCCAATAGAAGAGGCATTAAAATCTATCAAGCACTTCACTATGGAAGATAGTACAAAAGGTAAGAGTATATTCAAGAATTATTTAGTGGGACAGATTCTGGGGTGCATTTTGAGAAAGAAGAACAAATGGACTTCATACTACTTGAACATGCTTTCCTTGAGAAAGGAAAGGGAAGGTTGGTTTACATCATGGATGATGAGGAAATTAAAAACCTGGATATTGAACATTCAAAAGGGGTGCATGAGGTCTTGGACAAGGTGAAGACAAGGATACACGTGCCTATCATAAACCCATGAAGACAAAGAAGGTGGGTATAGGTTTGGAGGTTGAGCCTAAGGAGGCCATAATTGGAGACTACTGGTCAGACTCGGAGTAGAAAATATCATTGAGTTACTCACGGATTATCAAGACTTTTCCCATGAGGATATCATGAACTTAAAGGCATGCATAAATCACTTGGGGAAATGAAGATCAAGCTTAAAGATGGTGCATGCCCGAGATAGAAAGATGACTTTACGAATGAATCCTAATTTGCATGAAAAGGTAAAAGAAGAAATTAATAAAATGTTGAAATCTGGAATTATCAAACCTCATGATGAGTCGAATGGGTTAGCCCAATGGTTATCGATGATCAAGAAGGATGGACGAATTATAATATGTGTAAACTATAGGAGTTGAATGTTTCATGTGTAATGCATCCATTCCCTATGCCATTCACCGAGGAAAAGCTTGAAGGCATTGTATGGCGCAAAATATACTCCTTCTGACGATGGGTTTTTTGGGTATCATCAAGTTAGGATTGCTTAGGAGGATCAAGAAAAGATAACATTCACTTCGAATGGGGAAATTGTTCCTATACTATGATGCCTTTTGGATTGTAAAACATGCCTATTGTATTCTCACGCATAGTTGTTCGTGCATTCAAAGAATTTATTCAAAACTTCTTACAAGTTTACCTAGATGATTAGATAGTATATGGGCTTGTGAAATATCATTACAAAAATATTTTTCGATGTTTGAATCATGCAGACAGGTTGAGTATGCCTTTAAACATCAAGAAGTGCATATTTTCTACACCATTTGGAATACTATTAGGACATATAATCTACAAGGAAGGTTTTCTTGTTGATCCAACTAAGGTTGTAGTCATTTTAGGCCCGGAAATGCCTACCAGCTTAGAGTGAGGTGCATGAAATTTTAGGTCATATAGGAGATTATAGAAAATTCATCAAAGGGTATGCCAAAATTGTTGCACCATTGGAAGAGTTACTTAAGGGTAAAGGTACACTTTATTGGGGAGAACTACAATAGCACGCATTTGAGATATTAAAAGAGAAACTTACTACCACACCCATTCTACACTTTCCTTCCTAGGATAAACCATTTCATGTGCATGTGGACACCTATGGCATGTCCATTGGCATTGTGTTAGCTCAAAGGTGGAGAAGGTATTGTTGATCATCCAAATTTTTTTCTAGTAGGAAGTTAACTTCGCTAAACAGTAATTATACAACTACAAAGCGCTTTGAGCTTTGTCCGTGATCTATGCATTGCACAAGTTTCGATAGTACTTGTTAGCAACACTATTTTTGTTTTATATAGATTACATGGCATTGAAGTACTTCATAAACAAGCCCTTCTTACAGGGGAACATATGCAGATGGGTACTCTTATTTCAAGAGTTTGATTTCATAGTTGTGGTGAAGCCGGGGAAAAGTAATTCTGGACCAGACCATCTATCTAGAATCAACTCGGGAGAAGAAGCACGTAAAATTGAAGAAACCATGCCCGATGCACAATTATATAGGTTACAACATACACCATCAAAATTAGAAGAAATTATTGTCTTTCTACGGACTAGTATAGCACCGAAGGAATTAGAAAATAAATAGCTTGTTATACATGTAACACAGCTTTATGTTAACTAGTGGTGACCTCTATAAGCTAGGTAGAGATGAAGTATTACGCCATTTTGTATTAGAGCATGAGTGCAAGGATATTATGGAAGAATCTTGTGGTGGTATTGCAGAGGCCATTATGCAGTGATGTGACTTCCTAGAATATCCTACTTGCTAGATTATGGTGGGAGACATCAGATAAAGATTGTAAAGAATATTGTAAGGCATGTGATCATTATCAGTGCCTAGGAAAATTAGGGCAAAGAGATGAGATGCCTTTGAGACCAATTACTAGTGCAAAACCATTTGAGAAGTGAGCCATTGACTTTGTAGGACCTATTTTGCTAGCTACACGCAGGGACTGGATTGCGCTATATCATTGCTTGTACAAATTATCTTACACGGTGGGCAGAAGAAACACCTACAAAGGACCGTATTGCATCTACAATGGCTAGGTTTTTATGGGAGAATGTTCTTACAAGATATGGATGTCCTTTAAGCTTAACAAGTGATAGGGGTACACACTTTTGAATGAGACAATCAGATCCTATTAGATGAGTTTCGGTTGCACACCATAAAACTACACCCTACCATCCTTAGGAAAATGGAACTGATGAGGATTTCTACAAGATTTTGAGATAGAATTTGACAAAAACTTGTGATGTTGGAAGAAAGGATTGGGATGAAAAAGTTTCAGTTGTTCTTTGGGCATATAGAACAACTTACAAAATATTAAACAAAGCCACACCGTTTTAGCTGGTGGTTGGCGCGGAAGATGTTCTCCTATAGAATTTATGTTACCTTCTTTACACATTACACACACTGGAGGTCTAGCTGATGAATAGGATTTAGATGAACATATCGAGAAGATGATTCAACTAGATGAGTGACGAGCCATAGCACGATGGATTTAGAATTAGGAAAAGGCCAGGAAGAAGGCATGGCATGATAGAAACATATGGGATAAGAAGTTTGAGATTGGACAAATGATACTTATTTATGACTCTAAGTTCTTGTGGCATCCAGAAAGCTCAAAGTACATTGGTTGGGGTCATATGGAATCACTCACATACTTGAAATAGGTGCTTTCAGCTAGAATTACTTGATGGAAAATGGCTACCTAGTTACTTTAATAGAGTAGGTCAAGCCCTACTATAAATAAGACTTCGTGGTATTTGTAATATGACAAAGTATTTCCATTTAGATTAGGTTTCCCTTATGTATTTCCTTAATGTATTTCCTTCATTGTTGTTATGCTTTGTCAATTTAGTTGTTCTTGTGTAATAAGTGCACTTGCGCACATGAAACTACTTACTATGTGAAGAATATTTATGCACAGAGGACTCCACATACCTTTAGTGTGGGGTGGTTGTATTTATCCAAGTAAAATAATGTTGGAATTGAAAAGTGGAAGGAATAAGTCACTACGGTGTGTGCTTTAAGTCAAAATAAGACTGCTTTCTAAAAAGTGACCAAGGATGGAGATGGGTGAAAGGAAAATATAACAGAGGTAATCGGAGACCATGATAACTACTAGGAGAAGGTACAATGATGAGGTACTCAGAATAAGGGTATGCGCTAAAGAGAAGTCTATGACTAAAGGGTAGGAAGGCACAATAAAAGGTTATAGATGGGGAGCAAAGATGTACCACATGGAACGAATGAATTTTTTTCAATAAATTTAGATATTTGGTAGGTGAAGGAGCAATAAATGCATCAAATTTGAAAAAAAAAAATTAAGGATGGGATACGTATTCATTTTTACCATTGTGACTAAGAGAATTTGAGGAAAGAGCCAATTACGAAAGATGAGTGATCGGGTTAAGGTGCGAAGGGTGTGAAACCAAGTGTGATAAAATGTATCTATGTGAAAAGAAGTCAAGGGGGATGAAGGGTTTGAGTGAAGCAAGGAGGCAGAGAGAGAGTTAGGGTAAAAAAATTTCACCTAGGGCACAATTGAATCGAGCTAGGGTTTGATTCGCAAAGTTTTAGAGTTATAGAGGAGACGATTGCAAGGTAAAAATGTCACCCAAGAAGGCAACAGTAGCATCAAAAGGAAATAAGAAGTTGGCCATTGAGAAGAAGAGATGGCACCCGAAAGATATTTTTAGAAATCCAATATCCAGAAGGAGTCATCTTCAGTTAGGGGTGGGATTCACCCATCAAAAAGAAAAAATTGAGTGAATACAATCACATGACCACGAAGAACAAGAAGGAGCTCGATTCCTTGCTCACTGCTAGGACAAACAAGCATGTGGTAGATGACATTTCAGTTTATGATAATGCAAGTGAGAATCTTACGAAGAGAAATGGGGTCTACTAATTGTATGAGCTTTCATATTTTGGGAAGTATGAGACCTTGTATCAGTGGCTCATGAGTAGAGTGCATGAGGAATTCTTCTACTTTGTAGGACGTAGAGTTATAATCTCATCTACACTTATCTAAATAGTTATAGTTTTGAAGGCTACAGGAGAGGACATAAAGAATGATCTCACATATAAAGCCACAATCTTGAAGACCAAATAGGAAATGGGATACCCAGAAGGGTCTGCGGTATGGATATAGAAAAATTGAAGAATTGTTTGGTTGTGCAAGCAACAACACACCTTGTTACAAAGTTGATATGTGGTTACACATTACACGTAAGATGTCGAATTAAAAATCTATAATATTACAAATCAAATAGTCGAGGAACCGTGCACAAGAGGAAGATCAGCTTTGGGGCTATTCTACTATCATTAGTATTCATGGAGATTGGAATACCGATGGGTCGAAATAAAAGTATGGGAATACCCCATGGAGAATAAGTCACCAAATTGAAAGGTTTATTAAGTATCTATATAAAGGGGCCATGATGTGATTTGACGTAAAGTAAAAGGTGGAGAAATGGTATGACATGATCTCGCATGGCATTTGGAGAGAAGAGTGGTGCATCCCAAAGGATCTACAATCAGTAGTAGGGACATAATTCTAGTTTTTGTATATCAGCATTTATGTATCGTGCACTTCCCAATGAAAGATGGAGTCTTAAGCCCTTGGTGTAAATTTCCTTACACATTCACCACAGCAATGTGTTTCCAAGCATCTATTCACAAGTTTACAAACATGCACAGACTAGTATTCAATGTAGATAAGGTAGAATGTGACTACCACACGTTGAGAAAGAAGTATGTGTATCCCGGAAGAAGTACCTTACACCGACAGGGATCATTTTAGAGGTGTTGAATATTAAGCCAATAAGTCTAGTTATAACAAATGTAGGGGTAGCATTGGTATATCTTCAAATGAAGACCAATATGGAGAATAACAAATATGTGGAAGGTGATTTTACACTTCTAAGCACCACCAAAGGGAAAGCATACAATGGAGAATATCCCAAAGTGCCTAAGCCCACAAAGACAATTGAAGTGGAGGATGAGGAGGAGTGTGAAGATTGTGGTGGTTTGGAGCATAGAGGAAGGAGACATCCTACAAATAAGGGTGAAGAAGAGAACGCCATTACACCACCTCAGCCATAAGAGGGGGATGATGAGGACTTGAATGCAACTGTCTAATGGGAGCACATATTTAAGAAGGTTTTTAGGAGAACAAGGAACCAAGGTACTACTCCAACCACGGGCGCAGATCACCTAAAATATCTCTAAAGAAGGAGGCAACCATGTAAAGAAAGAGGAAACTAAAGTTATTTGAGGAGGCGTAAGAGTAATAAGAAAGTGCTCCTTATTCTCCTACACTTTCAGAGAACATAGAAGAACAGGTGAGGACTCAAAGGGAAGAGAAGAAGACGAGAAGAGACCAGAGGAGACAACTACCAAGAATGTTCGGACATGGAGACACAAGTGCCAAATTTGGAAGCTAAAGTCACTAAGCAAGAATGATCTATAAGAACAAGTGGAGAGCACATTCCACTAGCCATGGGGTATGCAAGGTGGATGTAGAAAAAAATTCCATTCCTCGCTTCAGAGCATGATAGCACAGAAGAATTTATTCAACTGGGAGCTAATGGATGAGGATATGGTGACTTTGTGCACTCAAAAGAAACTATCATGGTCAATGCACACGCACATGGATGATCCTTGACTTCGATGTATGTGAAGAGTCATGCATTTTGAGATGGCTGAAGAAGGCACCCCAAGCTAGACACATATAACAAAAAATCCTCTTTGTCATGTCGATGCAAGTAAGCAATGGATTGATGAAGGTTTCTAATGAAGTGGCTAGAAGAAACATGGACAAATCTGCAACAATCAGAGCATTGTGTGAGGAGCTAAAGACAAAGGATGCAGAGATAGCGTGCATAACACAAGAGAGGGACTTCACGCAGAAGAAGAATGAAGTATTTATCAGCATCGCAGAGGAGATTAGGGATAATGTCATCAAAGAAAGGCCACACTTAGAGGCCAAGTTGCCCACGACATTTCCTTTGGTGATACACTATGTGGGAAATTTTGTGGACTTGGTACTTAAAGATGAACCTCTCGCGCATGACATCACCAAGGAAGTCGAGCAATATGAAAAAGGAGAGAAAGCATCGTTGATGTAAAATATTACATCTTATGAAGGGTTACTTACAAGCATTACAAGAAGTATTGAAGAAAGTAGACCAATCCTTGAATATTTGCATAGCTCTAAAGTCGTTTATCAATATAAAGACCTTGGAGGAAAATAGTGAAGTCTAGAAGTAATGAAGGATCAGAAATTGGGCTGCGTGCACAAATATTTTCAATGGTTAAGTAGAAGCACGAGGCCCTAGTAGTAGGTAATACAAGGGCCACACAAGACTCGACTGGAAGAGATTGGGAAGCTAATTACATAGAAGATGGATCTTTTATAAGGAATAATGACATCAATGTCTAGTGTTGTGTTGGTTTTGTAGAATGAAAAGGGAGAGATTGCGAGGAATGAGTTGGATTCCATTGTTGTGGACATCAAAAAAAAGTAGAACAAGCACTCACTTTGAATGACAAGTTTTGGAGGCCAAAATAAAGGAGTATCCAGAATCAAACCGCAAAGTGATACATAGGAGTCTATCTTATAAAAATTCTTGATTTGTCTACATTCTTTCATTCTTATTATTTCCATTATTCTATTCTTTACTTCAATTTTTGAGGAATACCCATTGTCAGGAAGACAATGAGATTAGTGTGGGGTAATGTTGATCAATGAATACTTGTTAGAGAACACACGAGCAGTCCATGTAGTAGATAAGGTCAGGATCAAGGGCGCGAAGGATAGGAAGGACCCGCATGTAGAAGGTAAGTTCAACATTTAGGACTTGGCCGATTTTGAGCATGACCACCTATTTTTAGAGGATGGCGTGTGGAACACACTAATGATGTAAAGACGTGGGCACCATGCATTGTCCATTTTTGGAGGATTGGATCAAAGCTTTTTACATGGAGATGAGTTAAGAATAGGATTGACACTTCAGATAACCGTAAGATGCATGTGTGGCTATGCCTGTGAAAGGCATGTGGCTATTAATAGCATGTGGCCTATTTCTGGAATAGATAAGTGGTGAAGGGAAATTCCCCACCCTATATATATGATTGGAGGTACATATTGGTAATATATATGTGTGTGACAGGTGTATGAAGATATAGAGATATACGCATATGACTGAATTAATGTATTAGATTCATACACGCATTGGTATATTTTGAAATTATTATAAGGAGCTTATTTGTTTATTAATAGATGGAAGATATTGTTTGAACCTAAGTGTCATTCCTATGTGTAATCAAGTAGTGTATGTTATTGATTCAATCATGATTAATGTTTAAAGCTTTTTCCTTCATAAATCAATGTAGCATGCATTGTAGAATGATGGATTAGTTATGAATTTATATGTTTCTTCCTTCATCATGCAACATACTACTACAAGAACCCTAAAGAGGACTTGGTGCCTTTGCCCACTTTGGGTGAGCACTCGATCAGGGTTTGAGTAATGTGCCAACACGTCTAGGGTGTTATCTAGTAAATTCTAGGCTGCATCGGTAAGAGGGATGTTAAGAAACTAAATGTTGTGAGGGTTGAACATATTGATAAGGGATGGGAATGGAATTTTTGATAAGTGGTTTGGATGGTTGTGGTATGTACTAAGAAGGAATGGAAATGTTGATAAAATTTTGGCATGTTTGTGGTATGTACTAAGAAGGGATGTCATTGTATTATGAGACAGACAGGCGGTAGATTCTTGTTGTGAAGAGGGGTAAGTTATAGCAATATAAATAATAATAATAAGGGGTATAGATGTGGGGATAGACATGACTATATTTTATATTGAAGATGTAGAGTTATGTGATGGGATGACTTGAGATGTAATAAGAGGAATGGCAACCAAGATTACAAGAGTTGTAAGAGAAGTGTTGGAGGTTAAAGGAATGGATACATAAGGAGATTTATTAGTGTTGGTTTGTTAGGCCATCAAGCTTGATGAGGGACCTGATGACATATATGGTGGTTTGTTAGATGTGTCTTGTGATGAGACAACGTTAAGTGCGAAAAAAGTGATAGAGGCTGATGAAGTGGGGACTAATGCTCCCAATCCACCAACAATGGAGAAAGGATGAATTTATTAGATGAAAGGTTCACAATTAGGATAGATGAGTTGGGAACAATCAAAGGTGATAGTAGTAACGAGAGGAAATTGTATGGGATCTTGTTATTGGAGGAAGATACCTCAAGAAGCAAGGTAAGCATTAAGGGCCACCGGGTTAGAATCCAAAATTTATGTAAATATTGGATCACCATTATTAAATAACCATGGGAAAGGTGGATCTTGTATTTCTCGGTGTGGTTAAATGGCTACTAGGATAATGTATGTGTTCTTGGTCTATCACTAGAGGCAATCAAAATCACAATTACACTGGATATCTTGAAGGCAGGTCTCAAGATTATATGGGGATTGTTGAAGACGGCTTGTCATATTTTTGGTGTTTTGTAAATGATATTTTTAGTTATTTAAAATCATGAACTAAACAAACAATCAATGAAGAAAAATAAATGAATATTGTTTATAACAAATGCAAAAAAATCACACAGAGATTTTTAATTATCTTGGTTAATTTAAGAAAAGTGTGAAATGGAAAAAGTAGCGTAGAAGAGTACTAAGAGAAGGTTTTCTAAGGTTGGTTTCATGTAATTTTAAGGTCGGAGTCCTCGATATAACTAAAGGTACATGTAACCCGAGGCCAAGATCTATTTTTATGTCGGTATGAGGCATGATATTGGGTTCCCCCCTCACTTCATGGTCCCACAATGATAAGGGTGTTGGGTGGTTAGCAAAAATACTTCCCACAAATTTTTTTATACACATCCAGAACACCGAGTCAACTTATCCTCTTGGTGATGAAATCCAAGTAGGTCCACATGGGAAGAATTATTTAGATGCAAGTTTGATGTGATATGTGGTTTGGTTGTGTGTGAAGGAGTTTTGTGAATGTAATTATTTCAACTCCTAATTAGACTAGATGAGAAAACAGATATGAAGGTTCATTTTAAGACCCAAAAGAAATTTTTATTTCGATGAGAACATTCATTGATGACTATATGAGGAAGACATGGGTGTACTTTTGAGAAAACTCGATTATTTTTATATTTATCAAAGCATTTCAAGGCCTTAGTGTAAAATAAAATTGGATACTACATCAAATTTCTAAGGATGACGATAAAGGAGGTGAGTATATTTCCAATGCCTTTCTAATTTTTATTTTTTTATGGTGAATTTTGGTTAGTTGTTATAATGTTGAAATACCAAAAATGAAATAAAGCAGATTTACTAATACTTTTTCCAACAAAATAAATTTTAGGATGATTGGATTTGAACATTGCAAAAGACTCATTTCACTAAACGGGAAGACCTCGTATTTAAAGACAACTAAACAAGACAAATATTATATAATGATTGAAAAAATTTCTCGTGAAAAAGGATTATACCATGAATCCAAAGGGATTCCTTGAAGGGTTTCAGATTGTATTGATGCAATTAAGTAATATAGTATGATAACATAAATGATAATTATTTATAACTCAATAGGGATGTAGAAACCTTGCTCTATGTGGTAGGCATCCTAGGTGATGGATACAATGAGCACCAAGTCCTAGAAGTAATCGAACAACAACTATTTCACACCTTCACATAATTTTTTTATGATCTCAATTTGATACTTGATGTATTCAACTTCTTGTGTGAGGGGAGGAATGTCACACATACTCATTTCGTGTGTGATATCAAACCTGCTCCCACATGAAAGGTTGTTGGATGATCAAGAGATCATATATGCTTGGTGATGGGGTGTGAAGGACATGGAACAGTCATCTACAAAGAGTATATCTTGCAAGGAAACAGATTAGGCTAGAATAGATCGATGAAAATATGATAACATGCAAAAAATGAATAAAAATACAGGGATTGACAACGATCGTGGACAAAAGGATTACTTTGATAAAAGATAACAAAATAGATTATGATTAATTCAATATGAAGTTTGACATAGCTAGGATGGACTATGGGGATTTTAGAAACACGTGAGGTTCGAAAAAACACAAATTCATATGTTTTAGAAGGGATAATGAGAAGCAATTGTTATTAGGACACCAATCGATGACAATCACTATTAAAATTATAGATATTCTAAATACTTGAACAAATGATAAAAAAATAGATGTAAAGAAGATATGGAGGACAAGTAGTAATTTATTATAGACTATAGTTAATGTGAAACATGGTTAATGAAGATAAATAGCAATTTACTAACCTTTTTGGATGTTTTAAGGGTGATAGAGCTCTAAAAGGGTGACCAATGGCTTGACGTAATTTCCTCAAGGATTGTAGCAAGGTGTTGATGTTTCCAAACATAGTGGTGTTATATAGAGGTGCAACAATTTATCTTTAAATCCAGGTCTCTCCGATCAACTTGTTTGTGTAACTGATAAAATGGGTAAGAGGGTGATTTAAGTATAATCAATAGCAGATTCGCACGATCTCCAATGATCATGGATCATTGTTTATTTTTCCATAGATGTAAAAAAATAATAAAGGAAATATGGCAAATGGTTAAAACCACTTACCATCCAAAGATTAAGGTTTTTGATAAACTATGGGAGGTTAGGAATCCATGTAGGAAGAGGTTAAGGGGTTAGGATAAATTAAACTAGGTTGGTTATGGGAGGGTAAATAAGATTTACGTGGGTAAAATAGGATTTAGGATAGTAAATCACAATGTATCTATGATAGTGATAATGATGATAATAATTATAATGTGATTTATGTGCATCGAATCACATAGGGGTGAAAAAATGGTGTCTCGTATTTTGTAAATATCATGTTATCAACAATAATTTTACTACTAAGTATATACCATAACAGAACGGTATGGAAAAGATGAAGAATATAACCATAATGGAGATGGTGAGAAGTATGATGAATGTCGAGCATCTTCCAAATGAGTATTGGGAAGAATTAGTGTCAACTCGTAGTTTACATTTTAAATAGGTTTCCAATGAAAATTATTTGAAACATTGTTCCTCAACAGGTTTTGACTCACATAAAACATAATGTTTCTCATTTTATAATCTTTGGTTATGTGGAATACACACATGTTCTTGATGAGATAAAGAAGAAGTTAGACAAAAAAGGATAAAAGTGCATTTTTTGGATATTTAGATAATATGAAAGCTTACAAGTTGTTTAATCCATTCACTAGAAAAGTCATTATCAATATAGATGTACATTTTGTTAAAAATGAGGCATAGGATGGAAGTATTGAGAGAATAGTCAAAATAGTAGTAGTTATTGCTCATCATGATATGGTGGATGAAACTATAGAACATAAAAGTATTGTATCTCCTTCCAATCTTGGACATGTATCTCAAGTTGTAGCACAAACTACACCTCCATATATAACTAGGAGGTCTCAAATATTTCAATAATCTTCAACCATTCAAGAGACACCACAAAAACCACCATAATTAACTCCTTTAGTACAAAACATTCCATCATCGATATAACCCTTTACAGTGGAAAACAAGGAGTCTTAGTGAGATTTATGATGTTGATACAACTAACTCTTTTTCATTTTTGCATTATTTTCTCAAACTACATATCCAATATACTTTGAAGAGGTTACAAAAATTAATTTTTAGAATAAAGCCATGGATGATGAGATACACACCATAGAGAAAAATCAAACATGGGATTTGGTAGATCTTCCAAAAGGAAAGGATATGATAGGAGTGAAGTGGGTCTACAAGACAAAGTATAGTATTGATGGAAAAGTACATGTTCGCAAAATATTTTTTTCAGTATGACAAATTATGGCTTTCCGTCAATGCTCATAGGGCTACACCCTTATATATTGTGTATGGAGAGGCTCCATTTATTGAATGTAACCATCATAATTATATCTAATTGTTTTGAGGTTTCCAAATACACCGAGATCACACAGCACACTTAATTGAACATGTGGCAAAGTGCTTCTATGGGGTACAAGGGAGTAATTTGCAGCGATAAGGGATAAATGAGATAAATTAGGAGAGGGTAGGTTATCATCGTGAGTACACAAGTGCAAAGGTCACACCCAATAACCGGAGTAGTTTAACATTCAATTGGAGGAAAATAAAAATGTATTTAGTCGATTGAAAAACTAGAGACACATAATTATTCAAATTCATCTATCAAATAAACTAAGTTTGTTCTTGATAACCATACTCAAAAATTTGCAAAATAGAGAATAGAGGAAACATGAGAAAAGGAAAAGGAAGAATGTATCTTTCATTTCTTATGTAGTGATGAATACAAAACATCAATTCAATCTACAATAATTCACAATTGCTACCAAGAACTAAAATTTGGGATCCCTTGGAATGGACAAGTCATCCCAAGTTATAGCCATGTGAATTGACCTTTCATCTCCCCAGAATGACTCTGTATGTCCCTATTCCACTTGCGACCTTTTGATTGCCCCCAAAAGATCAAATTTTAGTATCTATCTTACAATTTTTTGAGAAAATTTTTACAAATTAAAAATATTATAACTTAAGTGACTAAGAAAAAATAAAATGGTTTTGTACAACAAATCATTAAAAGAAATGGAGAGAAGAGGAAGGAAAGGGATTGATTGATCTTGTTGAAGAATCTCCTTCAGATGAAGAATTTGTCGATGATGATCACAATATCCTCCTTTTTCATGATGCACAAACACCTCGAGCCATCGAATGAGTGTTTAGAAACACTGTTGATAGATCCCTTCATGTGAGCTCAAGATGACCATAGGAATCACTCATGATGAACCCCCTTATGCTTGACTGATCAAGTCATATAGATCATCGAGCTTATTGAGCTCACTCGCAACCATCGCATTGAGCTTGCCCAATCTCATTTGATTCACTGTAATTCAACTATCTCACCCATATTTCTTGACCTATCACACTTACAGAGGATATTTATGAAAAAGGATGAGTTATTTACTAGTTCACCACCGCAACTAGCCCAACTCAAACTTACCGTAGCTGACTCACTTCAACCCACCCAACTCACCAAGCTCAACTCACTCATCTCACTAAGATTACTTTAACCAACTCACTAAGAGATGATGATGGTTCCAAATTAACAATGAACTATGATGACCTATTCAAGTGAATCAATGGAGTCCTTGGCACCCTTTGAATATTTTCCATCTCGCTTAGTGATCTGTAATTTTCTATTATTCTTCACCATGCTCTTGGGCACAATTGTGATCCAAAAGATGTTTTCAAGACCCTTATGGATGTTTCATTTCTTTGTTTGAGCTATGAGATCATCCTAAAACCATATGAAGAGTTCAAAAGTGAAAAGATGAGTGAAAATGGAGCCATATACAACTTTCTACATCCAAAATGGAGACTTTCTATTTTTTAACAAAAAGGGCCTTAATCTGCTATTTTTGGCATATCACTTGTTTTTCTTAAATCTTACTATTGATGTGTAATCAAAGCACCCATGGAGTGTACAAGTCAATGGGTTGAGAATCATAGTGTGATTGCATAACATGGAGCATCTCTCAAAGTGTGGGACTTTGCGAATCGAGAGGGATCTCCAGGATGAAGGTCAGCCTTCCTATTCCTCTGCTCAGTGCACATGTTCATATTGTGGAGGATCTACTCTAAAACCTAATCTAACTTGCCAAGTAGACAGGGTTAAGGAGATGTAAGAAATAAAACCTAAACTAACAAGGGTGATGCACCAAAGGAATGCTAAAACACACACCATAAAATTGCAATACAATCACATGCACAAATAACCTGGACTGCAATGAGAGATCCAAAAGGAGACAATGAACGTAAGAGAGGGTTGAAAATTATCCAAAGACATGCATGATTGCTCCAAAAGTTGATACAGTGTATTATGATGGCCAAGAGGCAAAAAACTTGCATTATAATTTGAACGAGAGGCTTGGGCTCCACAAATTCACTTACGAGCAAGAGAAGAAGGGAGGGTGTAGAGAAGAAATGTCCAACATTAGAAAATTACCCCTCCTTACAATATATAGGAAGAATAGAGAGAAGGGGAGAAGAATTCCCATCATACTTCAACCACCCTGGTAGGTGAGAAACCTAACAGCCTCCAAAAATGGCAGACTATATTTATTCCAATCGTAGTTGAGATCATCTTAAGGTCAAAATCCGGTGCCCAATGCGGGCTCTCACAATATTTTAAGATCCAAGCATTTAAAAATCCTAGTGGGATTTATGATTTACCAAATCTTTTCCAAACATACTTCGGGTTTGGAGTCTACCCCTATGAGATCTACATGGAGCCCTGTTGGTCCGAAAATCTGTCGCGTGGACAGATCTATGGATAGACGAGCCAACAGTGTTGCAGGGCTTAGCCCCTCTTTGAGACAGCAAAGCGAAACTGGTTTATTGCTATTTCTACTAGCAGGAACCTATGCAAGTCTCACAGATTCTGCCTTCGGGGTTGGGATCTCATCCCAGTAGAGTGTTCCAGGCTGCGAAAAGAAAGGAATGAAAGAGGGAGAAGAGAAAGAACAGATCCGAAGGGAGAAAAGAAATGAATTCCAAAGCAGAAAGGTCAGAAGATTTATGTTTTTAGTTTGGTAGTAAACAGAGCCAAACCTACTTGCATAAATAAACAAAGCAATACTGATAAACAAATGACGGAAAAATAGATATGAATCCAACAGATTAAACACATACAGATCTAACGTAAGAAAGATCTAATGTATAACACAGCTATTGAGCACAAAGTCTGAATAATTGTATTATTTGTTCTTTTCTGTTACAAGAAAGCTCAAAGTCTTTCTCTCCTCACTTCTATTTCTATCTAAAAAATGTTCACCGCGAATACAACAAGTATTCTCATATTTATAGAAAATGAGGGAGAGAGAAGGCAAAATGGAGCCAACCACTTATTTACAAAGATATTTACAAAATATCTAAAAGTCATGTTGACTTTGACAACTTGGTGGATGACATCATCCCATGATGCAACATGGATGATGTCATCATTTGTGCCAACACATTTTAGACATTTCGAAAAGAAAGTCGGAGAATAGAGAGAAGAAGAAGAAGAAGAAGAAGAAGAAGCTACTCATCATCATCATCCTGCGGCCGAAAAGGGGTTGCCTGTTTCTGATGCTGCTCAGGTGATGATATGTGGAACTGAGCGCGGTATTCCAAAAACTTGCTAATCATTGGCCCAAATTGATCTTGTGATGGATCCTTGTGCCATTCACTGATTGCTTCGCAAGTCTCCCGCTCGTCTATGAGCTTTTCCGGGAGTTTGGAATAATCTTTCTCCACCTCGATAAGGAACCCGATGAAGTCCCTACAGGCCAGTAGGTTGTTGATAGATTCAGTGTCGAACGTGACCTCTGGCCCTGTCCCTTGAGAGGCTATCTCCTTGAAAATCCGGATAGTGTCATCAGCTGATCTCAAGGTAAGGGAAGGAGTGAGCAACCCTGGAGTCATGGCGAGGACAATTTTCTCCATTTGATGCATTGCATCCAGGGCCTCTTCCTTTACCTTGTCTATCTTTTCTAAAACAAATTCCAGCTGATCTATCTGATAGTCCAGAGTGGACATAGTTTTGTTGAGGGCCCTTGGATGACCGAAGACTCCGAACTTGACCAGATCTTCGACTGAACAGTCGAACATTTGTTGGAAGGTCTCGTGCTGGAGTCTAGCATGTTCTAACTCTTCTGATATCGGACCTGCTAATGCTTGGAGTTCCTTATTCGCCTTCTCGATGTTTAAGTATAAACTGATATACTCGCGATTACTCTTTCACTATCCTTGAGGATCTGGCTCCTCCAAGCAGAAACAGCCATACCCTGCTCACCGATCTTTGAATACTCATTGATCTTCTCCTGACTGAGCAGCTCAGGAGTCTCGGCGGCAGTTGTGGGAGGTGCACTCCCCATCTTCTGTAAGGCTTGAAGCAGGTACTTGTTCTGCTCCTTCAGTAGCCTTTTCTCTTCTTTCGTTTCCTGAAGCTTTTTGCAGAGTGCATCAACTGCGGAAAGAGCTTCTCCCTGGAGACTTTCTGAGGATGTCCCCATTGTGACTTGGGTCACGGTGAAATCTGTCGGAGACAGATCTTCTTTCTCTTTGAGGGGGTTGGGGTACGCTATTTCCATGACTCTCTCACCTGCAGCGCTCTTTGAGAAGCGTGTAACCGGCTTGTGCTTCTTTGCTCCTTTAGCCGGAATGACCGAAAAGTCCATCGGAGCGATGGGGACTTTCCTCTTTTGTTGGCTCAGCTGCTGAGAGATCCAAGCTGGTCCTATAGAAGAAGGACCAGAGACAGAGGGGGAGGCAGCAACGGTAGAAGAGGGGAAAAACGTGGAGACACGCGGCGGCATGGAAAGAATAGCCGAAGAAATGTCCACGGGAGGAAGGGGAACCGCAACTGCAGAAGACATAGGAAGGGAAGGGAGCTCGGAGATGAGGGAAGAAATAGAGGAAGACAAATCAGCGAGGGAGGAGAAGATAGATGAAGAAGCAGGGGAAAGGGTAGAAGAAGGGGCAGAGGACACGACCAAAGGGATGGTCGTTTGAGTCACTCGAGGAGGGGAAGGAAGAGAAGAAGAAGGGATAGAAGGGACCTCTGAAGTTGTAGCGACGCCGACATCCTGGGTGGATGGGCGTATAGGACTATCCTCTGTCAATTCCTCATCAAGAGTTATGACTTGTTCTGGCTCTGAGGGAAGAGGACTTTCAGGGGCTTCCTCCTGAATGGTGCTAGGTTCACCTTCTGCACCTTTGCCTTTCAGCTGCTTCTTTGACCTTGGAGGTGCGTTGCCCAAAGGGGAAGTTGTGAAATCTACCCCGAGGTAGATTAGTCCGTTCATGCGGCACCAATGCTCTGTTCTTCGCATAGTCTCCTTGACCCTCTCCTCAATTGTTTGAGGAGCCTTGTTTCTGTCAATGGCCGGGAAGGGCCAATTGTCCCCATCTGTGTCATTATACACCTTATCTACTTCATCTTCCGTAGTCTGGAAGCCTTCGGGGACAATGGCCACTCCGTATTGGATGATTTCCTCCAATGCTAAGCGCGAATGATCCTTTCTTCTGAGTTCCACCTCATGGAGAACGTCAATGTAAATATCCTCAATTTGAGGGACATGGATCGGATCGAGCTTCGCTTTTGGCAGGCAGCTTCTTGGGTCGAAGGTAGGCCTGGCTGGGAAGTCATGCTTCAAGTTGAGTAGCTCCAGCTCTGCGAACATTTCCTTCGCCTTATGGTGGGTGGAGCATGTGTATCGGCCCACTTTGAGGGGGAAAGGAGTTCCACCCTTCTTTCTTTTGAGGCACTTCTCATGGTATGTGACCAGCTGTCTTGGCAGCCCAGTAGAGAATCAGCTTAGGCCCAACATACCTTGGTAGCCTGGTTGGCTCTCCCAAAAAGTTGGCAGCCCTTAGATAGGTGAACGTGGGAAATTGGGTGAACAGGGCCCCCCATTTCTCTGTGACTGCCACTATGTTCTTGGTCGTCTGGCTATGAGTCATGTTTGGCCTCAGTAGGCAGATGACATGATAGAAGAATGCATCGTTAACTTTTGTGAAATGTTGGATGCTATTCTCCAGCCTCAGCTCTGGATAGTAATCAAATATCTTGGCCTGAGGCCATACTCCACTTCGGTTCAGCCCCGGATAATCCCTTGCCGACGCTGCAGCATAGACTACATAGGAGTTCATATGGAACACTCCTGTTGTGGCGAACTGTTGTAGCTGCTCAGAGATGGTGCTGCTGATTATTTCACCCCAGCAAAAGCGCTGATCGGGCAAATTCTTATTCATTGTCTCCAGGTACCGCAGCATCCACTTATGGAAATAGTGGGCATCTGAAAGCCCGAAGACTCTGCTCAGGAAAGTGATAGTATCACTGAGTTCCTCTGAGAAATCACTTCGGTGGATAGTCTGAGGCCACCGGGTCACCACCTTCTTATTCTTTAGGTAGACCTCATTCATCAACTGCATGCACTGGTCTTCGTTGTCTTCCCAGGCCTTGATGCATTCTCGTTGGCTAACAGCCACGTAGTTCCGGTGATGAGGGATGCCAAGTATCAACTCAAAGTGACGGGCAGTGAGGTTTATGACTGCCTCGCCCTTACTGTTCTCGACACATCTTGTGTCCTTGTTGTAACATTGCGCAATCACCATCATGAATTCGTTGTTTACAGCGCTGACGGGGATTCCTCCGGCGAAGTGCAGGGCACTGCCTATTAACTTGTCCATCCATGGACTTCTTGTAACTTTTTGAGTCCTAACCCAGAACTCATCCATGTCAATGTGACCCAATTCAGAGTCTCTGACATCCATACTGCACTCAGCCTGTGATTCGGGCATCCTGACCCTCTGATATTTGTATTTCATCTCTTCTTCTGTCAGCTTAGCTTTTCCTCTTGGTTTGGTGGGCTTCTTGCTTGACGTAGACATGTGTTCTTTCGAACTCAGTTGCTGATCTGCACGAAGAAGAAGTGAGACCCAATCCAAAAAGGTTGAATTAGTCATTTGATCTTCCATTGGAAAGCTAGCAGAAGAAAGAGTTAGAGATTTTAAGGCTCGGGCGCAGAAAAATGCAATCGGCAAGCAGCCAAATAGATAAGGCGCACAGAAAAGGAATGTTGCAGAGGTTATACTGGCGCCAAAGGCGCATGGCGCATGGATGAAGCAGGTTGCATTTTATAGCAGGGCGCACAGGAAATGCGTGTTACATTGGGGTTCGGTGCGCCTTTTGGCGCATGGGAAGATTGTGTAACATTAACAAATGGTGCGCCAAAGGCTTTGGCGCGGCGCATGAAGGTTTTACACAACATTATGTTACTGCAATGGAGGGTGCGCCCGCGCCTTTCTAACTTTATACTCGCGCGAATAAGGCTTGTGTTGCATGAAAGCTGGGTGCGCCCTTTGGCGCATGGAAACATTATGCAGCATGGATAAAGGGTGCGTCAAAGGCTTTTAAAGAGGTGTGGGATTTAGACTTGCAGCATGCAAAAAGGGCGCGCCATTGAGGGCGCATGAGTTCTAGGTGCAGCATGACAAGAGGGTGCGCCATTGGCGCGGGTTTTGGTCATGTAACATGGCGGGTAAGTGCGCCGAGGGGCGCAACTGTTTTTGTTGCAACAAAACGCGCCAGTGCGCCACAGAACTACACTAACTACTCAAATATTTTTCATTCTTTCTTCCACTTCGAAGATAGCATGGACAGAGGGTTTCATATAAAAAGTCTAGCAGACCAAGCCCTTTCAAAACAGCTCCCTTTCAGCAGATCTGGAAAGAGGGAGGAAGGAAGGAGGAAAGAAAAAGGAACAGGACAGCGCAGGGGAAACCAGCTCAAACATATCTCACTTAAAACAGGCCAGCAAACCAAAACATAGACCAAGAAACGCCCAGACCAAGAACACAAAAGCACAAAATGGAAAAGAGGGAGAACCTCTTACCTCGAATATATATTAAAAATTGAAGAGCGGGTCCACAGGGCGATGACAACGACAGAGCAGAGCTGACAAATCCAGAGCAATCACGTGTTTTGACAAAAAGGAATGAAAATGACATTGGGCGCGCACTGATATTTATAGAAAAACTTGTCATTAATGCGCCAACCACTTTTGAAATGGCGCATGAAAACTGCTGTCGACAGGGGAAAGTGTGCGCCCTTTGGCGCACGGAAGTATTCGACAACAGAAGAATGAGCGCGCCTTTGGCGCACCGTATGCATTGTCGACATGAAGTTATGTGCGCCCTTTGGCGCACCAAAACTTGGTGTAACACATAGATTATATGCGCCCTTTGGCGCACCGAAAGACGTGTTAACATGGAAAACCATGCGCCAAAGGCTTTTAAGGGGGCGCACCAAAACTTGGTGTTACAAGGAAAATCCATGCGCCCAGCCAAAAAAGGCTCAAAAAGACTAAGTTCGAAAACTAGATTTCCCGGGAAGGGACTTTACGACGTTTCGAACGCGGGGGATCCCTAACAAGGGATCGAAACAAAATTTTCCGTATGGTTATCGGTAAAATTTCCCTTGTCAATTTTACGGGATAACAAGCCCAGAGCATTCTTAAGATTTTACTACCTCCTTTCACTCATAAAGTTGCACTAAACCGACACGTGGCATTATCTCGGGCTTTCTCTATTTCCTTTGTATTCCACCTAAGACCCTTTTGTTGGTGGGGACACCATGCCTGACCTAAGACATGTGGAGGCTCAATGCACATTTGGGACCTGCCTCTGGATTCTACATTTGATGTTACGCGGACGAGGCACATGGAGGCTTCCACTGACCTTGTTGTACTTAGTCAATTCAGCCTATTTCCTTTCTCGGTCCCTAACTACATGGTGGGATGGTGCTCATTTATTGACCACCTTTGGATTTGACCCTTGAAGGTGCACTGATGAGACACATGACACCATCCACTAGTCCTTCTCGAGTTTAGAATTTTTAATAGCCGGTTCTACCTTTTCATGCTCTGGACACATAGAGGACCTATGCTTGATTAGGGGCTACCTCCGGAATTGACCTTTGAATTTGTGCTAAAGAGACTTGTTGAGGCCTCCACCGGTCCTTTGAATTTCGCTACAGCTGTTGTAACTTTTCAGACTATGACCATGTGGAGGGTTGCGGTTGTTCGAGACTCACTTTTGGGTCTTACTTCTGAATTTTGCCAAAATGACACATGGCACCTTCTATACTTAGCCATTTAAATGGTCGGCTCTACCTGTTTTTGGACTCTAAACACGTGGAGGGCTTGCACTTGTTTAGGGACTCCTCCTCTATCACACCCTTGATCTTGCACCGTTGAGACACATAGAGTATTCCGCTAACCCCTTTTATACTTAGTCGATTCAGGCCTCAAGTGAACAAATTATATGCGCTTCCTTGGTGGGTCCCTCATTGTTGACTCCACATGGAAGTCTCACAGGGGTTTTGAGTTTCACTATTCCCTCTCACTCTTGGAATTGCGTTGAGTTGACATACAGTGCCTTCTACGAATCCGTTGCTTTGCTTAGGGTTGAATCGCCCGCATCACCATGACCAAGCTTGTTTGTAACCTGATTGCTAGTTTTGAAATGTGGGATCACATGACTGAACTAACTCTTCAATTTTATTCAGTGCAGGGTCATGTTTGATTAATTTTACCTAAGGTGAAAAATTGGTGAACAATTAACTTTTGAACCTTCTGGAACATTCCAATTTCCCTCTTTTGATGATGCATTACTATTTTTTGTTAGTGTTTTTTCCACACTTGCTATTTTGGGAAAATTGGTGATTTTACCTTGTTTACCATTCTGCATTACTTTTGAGTTTTCTCGGTGATCAAATATTGTAAATTGAGAAACTTACTTTTTTAGCATGTGTAGTTGCATGGCATATGCTATTTTTAGTTTCATCTCTTTTTCACAATCTCGTACTCTAAATTTCATTGTGTTTCACCTGTTGGAATGCTTGGAAATCAAAAAAAGATTTCCAAGGTTAGGATTTTAGATCTAAAGCTATCATTGCAGCCATTAATGGAGTTGTTTGAGCTTCCTTCATCATTGATATTCTCTAGAGAATAAAACTTATCTCAAAACCTTGGTACGATCAATTTCTTTGTTCGTCGGCAGTGAAAAATCTCCATCCTTCCAACCATGGATGCTCTGAGATAAATTTGACATGGTTTCTAAACAATTTTCAGGTTTAATGGATTTTCTCACTGAGAAATCATTTATTTCATGAGAAAATATGAAGTGGGAAAAAGTTACTTTTGTGTTAAAAATTTCTCGACAAAGACTTTTGGTCCACATGAGAGAAAGAAGCAACAAGCGAAGAACGTAAAATGACTTAGCTAGCTTTTGGTTTGCAAAATTCAAGTAATGGTGTAAATTTTTCTATCTCTACTATCCCCACTACCCCCATTATCCTTGGGATAGTTGGGACAATTGGGACGGTAAAATGCACCCATGGGTTTTCTAAGGAAACTTAGCAAAATTCCAATGCATGACCATTTAGCACTTTTCGGGTAGAGAGAGGGTCATATGAGGGTCCAAGAGCTAAAAATGGGGTAGGGAACATTTTTTTTTCCCTACTATCCCCACTTTTCTAGACAATTTGGATAGTTGGGTCAGTTGGGACACCAACATGTGTCACCCATCCAACTGTGAAATTGACTAACTCCCAAAAACATGAAACCAATTTCTATCAAGTTTCAAGAGGTATTTTTAGTGATATTCTTATATTAACTTGACTCCAAAATTTTTTTAAGATCAATGGGATGTTTTTCAAGACTTGATTCTTCCTCCTCTAAAAATTATTCTTTTTCATTTGGGACCACAAGGTGAGTCTACTAAGATTTATCTTCCTTGAGAAGCTCCTGGGTTTTGGGAAGAATGTGAAAAATACATCGTGTATAGGATTATTTAAGATTTCATATGATATGTTTTCTTCCTCTTAGATCATCATCTAGCTCCCAAAATCCCACATTGAAGTTTAGGTGCCTTTTTCCAAGACAAGATCCTTAAGTCTCCAAAACCCGCTTTTCTTGTTCTTGCTCCAAAACCTCCGAAACTTTCCCAAATCTTCCTAAACTAGTTCCATTGCATTCCAAACTCATCAATAACATCTTTGGATGGTTTTATGCCTCTTTATTAGTCCTAGGGATGTACAAATATCCTGGAAAGGCTAATAATAGCCTTCCTAGGATTACTGAAGAACTCACCTTTAGAAGCACTACATTGAAATGATATGAGTCACCTTGTCTCAATATTTTGAGCACTCATGAAGGTATGTAAAACACATAATCAGATTCTTAATGATATTATAGAAAACATAGAGAGGGAATACTAATTTAGAGATGGTTTAGGAAGGCCTAGAAGCAAAATTTTGACACTTGGGTCCATTTTCATGCTTCAAACTTTGAATTTTTCATGTTACACATTTACATGACAACAAATGGCTCTAGATTACGAAATTTTTCTAGATTGATTTGAAGTGAGGAAAATATAAGCATGAACTCTAGAATCTCAACACTCTTCATAGACAAGTGCATTATCCATTTTGATTTACAAAGTCAACACATAGATATACAACACAACTTCCTTTATTAAACACACATGATGCAATAAGAAACCAACATGTAAAATGAGAAAGGAAACACACAACATAAGGGAAACATGAAATGGGGAAAGAAACACACAAAACCAAAAAGAAAACATCCTAAACCATTTATGTACATGTGGGATTTAACCTTATTTCATTGAAGCTCTTAATTGAACCGAGTGTTCGCCCATAAATGGGCATCACCAGATGCCTTGCTTCGCAAATTCATTAAAAAAATTCCAAGTATGAACCCATCATGATCTTCGTGAGAAATATAGAATAATTTATAGTGTGATTAATGATCCACCTATTCAATTCATTTCCTCTTTCTCTTTCAAATTTTCTTTCCAAATCTCTCTTGATTCTAAGGTTCATTCCATTTGTTGATTTTTCACCACTTCCATGAAGATGATTCTTGATTATACTTGACTTATCATTTCCATACCAATACACTTTTTCTTCATTTTTCATATACTTCATGACCACTTCTTCCAAAGGTTTATTCTCACTAGATGTCTTATAAACCCTATCAAATCATTAGTATCTTGATGTTCTTTATTTTTATATTATTCCTAGAAGTCATCTTTCTCAAGTTCTAGATATTTCACAACCTACTTCCTTACTTAGTGTGTCACATGCATTGCATCATCATCTTGGAAATAAAATGAACTTAGGTTTGGGTATACAACATGGAAATTTCCATCTATGTCATTAATCCCATCTTGATCTTCAACATCAATCTTGTTGAGGGCATCCGTCTCTTGGGATAATTGAACATTAAAAGGTTGATTTCTATTGAGAATGTTTCCATTTTGAAAAAAATCAACCATAGGACCAAGAAACATTCCATATCTCCATTTTTTCGTGAAAACATTTTCCTTCCTCACGAAAAGGAAATGAGCAAAAAAATGGCATTGAAATATTGTCATTATCATTTTCCTAATCTTGATCACTAAGAACCAAGAAATCCATTTTTGTGATGAAATCATCATCTCCTTGAATAGATTCACATTTGAGAGGTAGAAACATGTTGTCATTCTCATATTTCTTGTCATCTTCTTCTAATGAGAAAGATAAGTCTTCATATTCACAAGCATACTCATCACATGGAACCTCATACCAAGCATCAAGAACATGATTGGAAACATTGAACTTACCTATCAAGAAGTTGTTAAGTATCACTCCTTCTTTTTAATTCACATTTCTCTTCACTTCAATATTGCTTTGTTTCAAGTTGAGGCTCTCATCACCATCATTAACATCCAGTGGAGAAATATTTATGATCTCATCCCATAGAAAGTACAGACTCTCAAACTTTGATCCTATAAAATTATCATGATGTTCCTTGACCGGCTCAATGATGCTTAGACATCCTTCCACCAACATGGGCAGCTCAAGATCATCTTTGAAATTCATGAAAAGATGCAATATTTGGAATTTTGGCATGGGATGTTTGTTAGTGGGTCATCTAGCCTTTAAATAGTATACTTCATTTTTATGATGGGAAGTAGTTTCTTTGTTTTACCATTGACCAGGATGGTGACATGTGACCAATCTAGCTACATATCTCCATCAATATCTCGATAGAAAATTTGGCCCAACAACATACCATATGAGGAAGAAATTTTAAATACAATTATTCTCATAGGTACTTTATTTTTGGGGAAATGTGAAAATGCTACCTCATCATTCTTGATTTGACTTGTAAGGGGAACATTTTTCATTTCCATGGAGAGGAAATGGCTAGAGGTAGGGGAAAGGGAGAGGCCGAGAGCTTTAGAAAAATTTCAAGAATGATGATGTCTAAAGAAACGAAGTCAATGATGCAATTTTTATCTTATACCTATTGACTAACAAGGCTATGTAGAAAGTTTCTACCTTCCTAGAGGTGGAGGGTGTGGAGGTGAGATAGTTAAAAGATAGAGTGGGTTAAGATACAAAAGGTGGTTCTTTGGTGGTGGAATTTTTAGGACGTGAAATAGAGCTACTTCCTTTGATATGTTGAATAATTTCCTCAAGTTGCTTGGGATGCGTTCTCAAGTAGTCAAATTCAGAAATTCGGAATTTTTATTTTTGAAATGGTTGATGATATCAAAGGATGAAGAGGTGATAGGAACATTAGGGGTTGTGGTAGCTTTGACATGGATGTTATTATAATTTGGAGAAGTTTATTTTTCAAGGGAATTTGATGGAGATTTACTTAAAGAGGTGGAAGGATTCTTGGTAGGAGTGATATCATGCTTCTTCTCACTCCGACCCTGCTGAAGTGGACTTCAATGATCCTTCTTTTGTTATTATTTTTCTTAGAGTCACCCTTTGAGGATTAAATTTCTTAGCTTAGGAAGTAGAATAAGATCCTTATTTCTCATTTTGGGATCAAGTGAACACCACATATGAGTAACTATCTGTGGGTTCTTCATCATCAAATGTGCATTCATAAAAACCAATTTGAGCACATTCTCCTTCTCCTTAATTTTCAACTTGTGATTCAAAATTTTCTTCTTCATCATCTTCACTGCTCCCGCATATCGCATTGACCGGTGGAGCTTCCAAGGAAAGCCTTCGGGTTTCTCCTACAACTTGGATCCTATTCCAATTTTGATGAGGTGTTTTTGAGCAACTTCCCTTTTCAGCATTGTCAGTTCACTTTCCAACTTCTGTAACATTGGGTCAGTTCTCTCACCTTTATAAATTTGAAGGATTCTAATAGGCTTTAAAGGATTATTGATCTTACCTAACAAAATGAGGTCATCTTCCACCTCAACCGTAGTTTCTTGAGTGTTATCCAAATATCTTCATTGAACTCTATAGAAATAAAATTACTTTAGGCAATTGAGAATTCAGAAATAACTTCTTCATGTTATCTGCAAGTGTAAGAGCAATGGTGGGAATTTTGTTGATTAGCTTGTTAAAATTTACCATGAAGTCTCTCATGGACTCTTGTGGATCTTTATTCATCTGAGTAGGTTGAGTGAGAAGGGCATGAGAATATTTTTGGTCTTGAATCTTTATTAAAACATATTTTTTAAACCATTCTAATCGATAATTGAGCACAAGCCAAATAGTAGAGCTAGTCCACCATGGCATCTTGCAATGATTCCAAAAATAACCACACTACAATATCTTAATCTTGCACTCCAAGGATGCCATAGGTTTTGATGAAGGTTATGATATGATCATATGGATATTGCTTACCATCTCCATATGACTTCGGAAAGTTATTTCTTAATCCTTTTGGAAGCTCATGAAGTGGTGGAGTCAAATCCAATGGAATAATGTTATTTCCCCATTATATAGGTGTTTTTTATTCCATTTCTTCCTCCTCTCTTTCTTATTCTAGTTCTTCCTCTCTTTCTTCTTCTTCTCTTGGGAATTCAAAATTCAAAGGTGGGTGAAAGATAGGAGAATTTGTAGGAGTGTCAATAGGAGTTTGAATAGGGTTACCATGGGTACTGCTTGATGAATCGATGGGGATGAATCTTGAGAAATGTAGTATGGATTATCTTTGACATGCTCATATTTATTTTGCAAAGCATCAAAAGAAATTTCAACGATTCCTCTCAACCTATTCAATCTAGTATATCTTATGTCAACCACATTTTCTCAAGAGGTTTGTAAAAGTGTTTTTGATCTATAAAGTACTTTTTTATTTTATTTTGCAAAGTCCTTTATAGGTGCACGAGGGTAGATTTATCTCTATCATAGTCACTAAAAATGGCAAAATAATTTTTTGTATGAAAAATTATGGGTTTACACTAATGCTCATGGGGTTACACCCCTCCTTCTGTATGGGGAGGATCCCATTATTAAATGTAACCATCCCAATTCTATCTAGTAGCTTTGAGGTGGAAAAATAGTTCGAGAGATCACATAGAAACACTTCATTGAACCTATGGAAAAGTGATTTTGTGGGGTACAATGGAGGAATTTACAGTGTTGAGGAATAAAGAAGACAAATTAGGAGAGTTGAGGTCATCATTGTGAGTAGACAAGTGCATATTTCATAACTAATAATTGGAGTAGTATAAAAACCAATTGGAGGAAAAATAAATTCAATTAGTGAGACTAACAGACTAGAGACACACAGTTCTTCAAATTCATCTATCAAAGAAACCAAATTCCTTCTTGGTCACCATACTTGTAAAGTGTAGAAGAGAGAATAGAGGAAACATGAGCAAAGGAAAAGGAAGAATGTAGCTTTAATTTCTTGTGTAGTGATGAATACAAAGCATCAATCAATCTACAAAAATTCAAAATTGCTACCAAGAACTAAAATTTAGGATCCCTTGGAATGGAGAAGCCATCCCAATTTATAGCCTTGTGAATTGACCTTCATGTCCCTATTTCATCTCCCCATATCTCTTCATGTCCCTATTCTACTTTTTACCTTTCGATTGCCCCTACAAGAGACAAATTTTGCATCTATCTCATAATTTTGAGAGATAAATTTTACAAATTACAAATATTATCACTTAAGTGAATAAGAAAAAATAAAATGATTTTGTAGAGAAAATAATTAGAAGAAAGGGAGAGAAGAGGAGTGAAATGGATTCATTGATCTTGTTGAAGAAGATCTTTTTGATGAAGAACTTGCCAATGATGATCACAATATCCTCCTTTTTCATGATGCATAAACACCTCAAGCCTCTAAATGAATATTTAGAAGAATTGTTGAGAGATCCCCTAATATGATCTCAAGATGACCGCAGTCATCGCTCATGATGAACCCTCTTGATGCTTGATTGATCAAATATTGTATCTCATTGAGCTCACTCCAACTAGCTCATCAATCTTTCCCAAACTCATTTGGTTCACTCGTAATTCAACCAACTCACACATCTTTCTTGACTGGATTAGTTGCATAGGCTCTTCATGAAAAAGGATGAGTTCTTGACTAGCTCACAGCCACAACTATCCCAACTTAAACTTATTATAGCCAGCTCACTTCAACCCACCCGACTCACTATTTTAGCCATCTCATCGAGCTCAACTCACTCGGCTCATTGAGATTACTTCAACCATCTCACCAAGAGAGGATGATTGTTCCAACTTGAAAAATGAACTATACTAACATATTTAGGTGAATCAATGGATTCCTTTGCACTCTTTTAATCTTTTCTAGCTACTCAAGTGATCCATACTTTCCTCTATTATGCTTCACCATGCTCCCAGGCACAATTGTGATCCAAAAGATGCTTCCAAGACCCTTATGGAGGTTTCATTTCTCCATTTGAGCTATGAGATCATCCTACAATCCTATAAAGAGTTGAAAAAGATTTTAAAATGAGTTAAAATGGATCCATCTACAACTTTCTACATAAAAAAGGAGACTTTCTATTTTTAGCAAGTAGGGTCGAGACCTACTATTTTGAGACATATCACTTGTTTTGATCAAATCTAACCTTTTGAACCTTCTAGAACATTCCATATTTTCTCTTTTGATTAAGCATTGTTATTTTAGCCACTTTCTATTTTTAGTAGGCATTTTTTCCATACCTATTATTTTGGGAAAACTAGCAATTTTACCTTGCTTACCTTTTTACACTATTTCTGAGTGTTCTAGGTGATCAGATCTTGCAAATTGAGAGACTTAATATTTTTAGCATGGCATATGAAAAAAATTTAAGTGACAAAAATGATATAGTCTACGACGGGTACATTATTTTTATATTTGTATCTTTGTCACGATCTCAGGATCCAAATTTCATTGTGTTTCACCCATCGTAATGATTGGAAATAACAAAAATAGATTTCCAATGTTATGGTTTCAAGCACAAATCTTCAATGGAACCAATTAATGGAGTCATTGGAGCTTCCTTTGTCACCGAGATGCTCTAGAGAAGAAAACTTAACTCAAAACCTTGGTACAATAAATTATTTTGTTTACTCGCAAAGAGTGAAAAATATCTACCTCGTGCAATCATGGATGATCTAAGAGAAATGTGACATGGTGTTTGATTTTTTTAGGTTTAATAGATGGTATTACTAATAAATCATATAGTTCATGAGAAAATATGAAGTTGGCAGAAGTTACTTTTGTGTTAAAAATTTCCTAAGGCAACACTTTTGGTTCACGAGAGAGGAAGAAGCATGAAGTTGCAAGGTAAAATAAATTAACCAATTTTTTGTTTGAAACCTTCAAGGAATGGGGTGCATTATTCTATCCATATTATCCCCACTATCCTTGGTACATTCTAGATAGTTGAGATGGTAAAATCCACCCATACTTTTTCTAACGAAACTTAGCAAAATTCCAATGCATTACCATTTAACACTTATCGGGTAGAGAGAGGGTCATATGAGGTTCCAAGAGCTATAATTGGGGGTGGGGTGAACTTTATTATCCCTAATGTCCTCACTATATTAAATATTCTAGATATTTGGGATAGTTGGGACATTCAGGATAACAAAATGCGCCACCCATCCAACTATGAAATTGACTAACTCCCAAACACATTAAACAAATTTTCCTAGAGTTTCAGGAGGTCTTTTTAGGAAAATGTTTACAAAAATTTGACTCTAAAGACAATTTTAAGATCAATGGGATGGTTTTAAAGACATGATTCTCCTCGTCCAAAAAACATTATTTTTCATTCGAGACAGTAAGGTGAGTCTCGCTAAGATTTATCTTCCTAAGAAGCTCTTGGGCCTTGGACCATCCTCTAGAGGATTCTTTAATATTTCCTATGATATCTTGTTTTCCTCTTGACTCATCTTGGAGATCCTAGAGTATTCCATTGAAGTTTAGGTACCTTTTTCCACTACATGCTCCTTAAGTCTCTAAAACGCATTTTCACTATTTTTTCTCCAAAACCTCTCGAAAAATTTCCCAAATATTCCTAAACATATTCCATTGCATTATAAACTACTCAATAACATCTCTGGATGATTTTAGGCCTCTTTATCAGTCTCATAGGATTCACACTTGTCCCATAAATGCTAAGAATATCCTTGCTAGGCTTCTTGAAGAACTCAACATCAAAAGCACGCATTGAAATGACATGAGTCACCCTGTCTCAATATTTTGAACACTTTAGAAGGTATGTATAAAACATATTTAGATTTGTAAAGTTAGGATACACACCACATAGAGGGAAATCTAATCGAGAAGAGGGTTTAAGAAGGCCTACAAGAAAAAATTTGACACTTGGGTCCATTTTCATGCTTAAAAATTTGAAATTTTCATGTTGCATATTTACATGACAATAGTACAAAAGCATAAAGAAAGGTTGGTACAGTAAGAGGTTTTGCACATAAATTTGGAGTCAATTATAATGAAATTTTTGCATTAGTAGCACGTTTGGACATGATAAGAATAGTTTTTTCTATTTGATCTCAAACCAAATGGCATGTATATTAGATGAATGTGAAATCAACATTCTTGAATGGATTGCTTTAAGAGGAAGTTTAAGTAAATCAGCCGTAAGGTTATGCGATTGAAGGTCATGAAGTAAATGTATCTTGGCTAATAAAATTTCTCTATGGTATTGTACACACCCAAATTTGTACGTGCTACATTGTCAAAAAATGGTTATAAAAGGTCCCCAATGATGATTCATGTCTTTTCCAAAGGTGTTCAAGCTAATAAATCTCCTTGCAGATTATACTTGTAGCCTAGTTTTCCTTAGCCATTTCTTTCTTTTCTATATCTTCCCACTATGTTCTTCCTTAGTTTTTTCTTATATTTACAAATCCACCGCTCTGCTCAGGCGTAATCTTGTAACCAATGCCAAGAAAGGGTAGCAGTTTCATAACTACCACCATGCGCGGGTGATAGTCTCAGTAACCGCCACCTTGCATAAGGTGGCGGTCCTATTCAAAATTTACATAACCTTCTAATGTTATTTAAGATGCATGTTGCTCCACTCCAGTTCACTTTGAGTGCATGTTTGTGAACCATTTTAGTTTATTTCAAGCTTGATTTCCTTGTGGCAATCTCCTCTTTCACTTCTATTTGTAATTGACTGTTCAAATTGCCCCTTCATTGTTGATGTGGCACCCCATGGCTGCCAAGTGTTATAGTGCACAACCCAACCAACCTTCTATAAATTCATCGCTTGTTCTCAAGCAAATGGCCAAAGATCATTTTGTGTATTCTTGTATTGCTAAGCTACCTCATTCTTGTTGGAAATTGCATAGCCAAGATCTATTCACTTGTGTTATCTCTCTTCCACTTGCATTGTTACTGCAGATTTCCATTCAAGCTATCATTTCTCCAACACCTTCTCATTATTGCTTCTAATGTATTCTTAATCCCTTTGACTCGCGTGAACATAGGAGATTGAAAAGAAAAGTAGAGGAGACAAAGCACAACATAACTAGATTTTCCAAGACTTATATTTCCAGTTGGGGTTGATGTTAGATTTCTTAATTTTTTCATATTATTGTTTCGAATCGTATGGATACATATATATTAAATAGAGTAGAAAAGAAACATTTACATTATTGCAATCATTCAAGTAATTATAGTAGATTAATTCATACAGAAATCCTCCACAAAAATATTCTTTACTTTTGTTGGGGAAGTTGCAAAGGAAGAAAAGCTTCCGAGAAGCTCTAATTTCTTCATGTGCTTATGAAGAAAAATAGAGGGTTATATTTGCATCCATAGTTTAGTTAATATATCATCATTTAAAATAGCATATATTTTCTTTTGCATAGGTAAACAACTACATCCCATTTTCTAAGGATTCATTAATTAGAGTAGAAGTTTTTATTTCCTCATTTCTTCTATAAAATCCAGAAAAGCACAAAAACAATAATTTTATTCAAGCATTTTCTTAGTATTGTATTGCTTCATTTATATCTTAAAAATACCAAAAACATATAATAGTTTCAATTCAAGTATATTAGTTGTTATTTGCTTAATTAAATTAGATATTTGTAATACATGACCATCAATGGTCCCCAACAAGAATATACATATGGAAGTGATCCATGGGTACCACAACCAAATGGTCTCATGTTAATTATGGATATAGATATGGGATTTTTCTTCTTTTCCTCATAACACAAGCTCGATACATCAAGAAGATTCAACAATTCAACGTCTTAAATATTATGGCTGATAAGGCCTACAAATCCTAGACTACCCCCGAAATCGGGATTAAATATACACATGACCATACCAGGACTATAACCAGAGAGAATTTATGATTGTGTTACAATGGTACCCCAACCGAACGAGACCAAAGGCTAGTTAGAAATAGACACCAGATTATGAGCATTGGTCTTCAAATCATCTATACTTCCATGTGACATCATTAGACAACTGAACAAGCTCATTGAGCTCTCATATTTTGGACCGAACCCATAAATAATCCATAGAGCTAGTAGAACCATACCCCCCTCTCATTAATTTCATGACCTTGTGTGGAAATCATTACGAGGTACCCATTAGTTTCCTATGCATCCCACAAATGGTAGAGAATATCTCTGTGGAGCTTGATACTGACTAGAGTCTCTATGTGGCCATTCTTTCGATCCATCTATCATACCAGCTCATGTTAAAAGGTTTTTACTTGCACTTGATGAGAAGATCCCATTATTGCATGCCGAGGACATTGTTTTACCTTGACAACTTTCCCATCCAATTTTCACACACTTTCATCCACACACCACATTTGTTTATAGTTTATTCATCCACATTTCCACATCAGATGCCTCAACATGACCTTAGGGATTAAAGTGTGGTTGAAGGTCACGTGTGGATTTTCATCCGTACATGTATAAATAAAATTCCTAGAGCATGGTATAGTAAATTTGATTCTTATTTGATTCATAATGGTTTCAGTAGGAGTGGAAGTGATCCCGCCTTGTAGATTGATATAGATGAAAAGGTAAGATTCTCGATTGTTTTTTTGTATGTGGATGATTTAATATTTACTAGAAACCTATCTACACATTCATTCAAATCAAAAATGAAGAAATAATTTGAGATGATAGATCTATGTCTCATGCACTTTTTTTGGGGATTTGAAGTTAAACAATCAGAAAATTGGAGTTTTTATTTCACACTAAAAGTATGATAATGATGCTTTGAATAGATTTAACATGTTAAATTGTGAGCCATAACTAACACCAATTGCGGTAGGTTTGAATTTAATAAAATATGAAAGTGGATCATTTTTGGATCTAACATTTTTTAAAAGGTTAGTTGGAAGTCTCATCTATTTGATGGACACAAGGCCCGATATTATGCATGGTGTGAGCCTTATATCAAGGTTCATAGAATCTCCAAAAGATTCATGTTGGAAAGTTGGAAAAAGGATTTTGAGGTATGTATGTGGAACTAATAATCATGGAATTTTTATTCAACATCAAATGAATTCAAACTCACATGTGATACAGATAATGACAGTGTTGGAAGTATAGATGACAGAAAAGCACATCTAGTTATATTTTCACTTTGCAATGTAAGCGGTTTTGTGGAAAGAAAATAAGCATCCCATAGTCACCCTTTCTTCAACATAATCAGAGTATGTAGTATCCATAAGAGCATCATGTCAAGTTGATTGGATGAGGATAATTTTGATAGATTTGAGAAAAAATCAAGAAGACTCTACATAGATTTGTTAGGACAACAATTTAACAACGTAAATTTTCCAAAAACTTTTTTTTCACAAGAGGAGAAAGCATATAAACATGAGGTATCATTTCATCGGGAGTTGGTTAAAAACAATTTTTTTTTGAATTTTAAAGGTACGAAGATCAGTTTGTTTATATCTTTACGAAGGCTTTGGTAAAGGAATTTTTGAGTATTTGAGAAGTTATTTGGGAGTTTGTGATCAGGAATATGTCGATCAAAAATACACAATCACATGGTTGTGTGATTTCCTACCCATGTTCAAATCCCCCTGAGGAACAATCCTCCTCAAAGGTGGTTTGCCACTAGATGTGGCATCTCTGCTCGTGTTGACACTAGTGGTTACTCCTCTCGCTACTGATGTTGGTGGCTACTTCACTCACCGCCGACACTTATGGTTGTTCCTCTCACTACTAACACTGGTGGATTCTCTACTCTTTGCTGACATTGGTGGATGCCTTGTTCACTGCTAACACCGGTGGTTTTTCCTCTTGTTGCTTTGACACTAGTTGTTGCTCCTCTCGTAGCCATCATCGGTATTTTTTCCACTTGTTGTGGTCATTGTCTTTGGTCATTGCATCTTCACTATGGCTTCATGACTTCTTCAATTGGGTTCCTAATGGTGGTCTCCTTAATTATAACCTAGGTTTTGGATCCTCTCAAAAAATCCTCAATTATACAAGATTATGGGTCCTTTCAACACCCTTAAAAAGATTACCCTAATTCCAAAAAAATAAAAAAATTAAAGTCAAAATTAAGGGAGAGTGTTAGAAAAATAATGAAAGTATCATTTTGTCTTCCTCCTATTATTAGGAAAAATATGGAGTTTTCTTTAAAGCATGCATTGGTTATTTAAATTTAGGACAATCCACTTTGTTCCTATTTTTAGGAAAAATCATTCTAAAAATTAAAAAACTCTATTTTTAGATTGCTCTGTTTTAGAGTTGTGGTTTATTTTTAGAAGAAATCCCTCAATACATTGGTGGAAGCTATAAGTGTTAAATACACATATTGTAATGAGCTAAATCTTAGTGAAGAAGGAAAAATAATTATTTAAGTATAATAGTATTGTTTGGAGTTAGAAACAATATGTTTGTAATTGCAATTATGTATTTTTTTTGTTGCTCACTATTTTATCTATCTAATTTGTATAGATATTTTACATATCATTTTGATATCAAATAAATAATTTCCTTATAGCTTGTAGAGGATATTTGTTAATGCATAGAAATATTTCATAAATATAAAAATAGTTTATGCGAGGTTTTGTTAACACATAGAAGTTTAAGTGTTTAACAACATTGTATGCATAGATTTTTGAGAAAGTGTCAAAATATATTTTGTTTTAAACAAACCACAATCAAATCCTTGACAACATGAATTGTTGAACTTCAATATTTCCATGTCCAAGTAAAAAGAAGAATGGTGTACTAATAATTTAAGTGTAGTAATTAGAAGATAAGATATAATAACTATAGCAAAGATTGTAGACAAAGGAAGGAATCTTTACAAATCTCCATCAAGTTTCTAAATGAGAGGATAAAAATAAGGTTCTACCAAGGAAAATTAACCATCCTCTACTTAATATTTTCAAACAATGATAGAGAAATTTATGCGGTAATAATTCCATAAAATTTTGTTTTTCAAATGTTACAAAGAATGAAACCATTGTTAGTTTTTAAAAGTATACTAAGGGTATATTGGCTTCAAATTATTGACTAAAAAGGGATATAATGGAAAATTTCTTGGAAAATGTGTCTAAGGAATCATCAAAACCATTATGATTAAGGAATAAATTAATATTAAGAACTTTGGTATGGTAAAGAATAAATTTGGGAATTCTCTAACATGTCTTAAAAATAGTATATTCCAATAATGAGGACTCCATACCATCACCACACCAACGACCACTTCAATAAGATAAAAATGTATCTAACACCATATTTGTAAAGCCTAAATTTGATTAGAGGATGTCACCAAATTAGGTAGAAATCAAAATAAGAAGAGGGAAGCATGAATTTACCTTAAGAGGGTAAAGAAGAAACTTTTAAGGCATGGACTCCTTCAAATCATGAAGGAGAATATATTTAATCATTGCTTCATCTACATGATGCAAATGAAAAGATAAAATGGGTAGAATATGCTTCAAAATATTCATTACAATATGCCATATGGTAGTTAAGAACCTTAATTTAATGATACTTCACATTCTTGAACTTTATGTATATACTTCCAAGACATTGATAAGTAATTTCATTGAATGAATGATCACTATTACGATACTAGTGCCTCTTGCCAAAGGTATGTATATGGATGAGAATGTGAATTTTCTCTAGAAAGTGTGTTTAGTTGATACCATTTCCTATACCTTTGTGAAGTGATTTTTAACATGTATAATGACATACTTCTCTTAGTGGAATATAAAATATTTTTATGAAGTAATGTCTAAGGCTAATTATCATATTTGAGGACTACCTCGTAAATATTAGACTAAAATATTTGATAAAAAAATATTAATATAATTGTAGTTATATTATAAATTCATTTTATATGCTTGAATAGTTATATCATGCAAATTCTAGTCCCTCCAAATCATTAATTCATTGTTTTGAATTATAATGAATCTTTTAGGGATTTTTTTATCTTTTCATAATTTCTTGGGATATATTTATGTATTATACATATATTCATTGAGAACTTGTTGAGTCATCTAATGTAAGCATGAGATATTACATCTTACTATATGAACAACCATGTTTGTCTCAAATAATATTAATACCAAATGGGTAGGAAACAACAGTCACCCTCACTATTAGCATGGGCTAACAACTACTCAACTCATCTCCTTGTCTCTCAAACTCATCCTCCTCAAGGGAATGACAATGGATCCTTAGTGAGTATCAAGGAAATTAATGAACTTACACAAAAAAAACAACCTAAACTTTCAATTTCTAATAATATTAATTTTACTGGAGATTAAAACTCATCTCATTGGGTTTTTTGCAGACCACAAATCAGTATGTAGTCTGATCAACTCCCATTACTAAACAAGGATTATTTAGCATGTTATTCCCAAAGCAATAAATTCTTCTAAAACATGGATAGGATGCAAGGAAATAGTGATTTCTTACTTCAGAATAACACCTCTACCCCTCCCACAACAAAAATGTTCCTAATGAGGGGTGATAAAGCAAATGAACAATTCATAGCAGGATATCACACTCCTTTGCCACCTAACAAAATTCAACAACGAGCTCTAAAAAAATTCTATGCCATCACGAGGTGAGGTAATCTCAACATTAGTGGACAAGGTTGGAGAATTGGAACTTCCCAAGATACTCATGCTTCATATTTTGTTGGGCAAGAAAATATTATTCATCAACCATAGAACTATGGCCAAGTGCCTATTGCATCAAATCCTCTGGTTTAGACGGGAGTTCCTAACCCTAGGGATCTCTTTACTAGGTCAAACACCTTAGGTATTCCCCCTCATGCTATGTACAGATACCCATAATAGGCACCAACTAGAAGTGCATTCTAAAACACCATCTCAACTGGAAATGCAACATTCCTTGGCTTTGTGCCTCCAAATCCATACTAGAGTAATGTCCCCCCTTATGTAAAAATGTATTATAAATCACCACAGGGAGAAATGTACTCTTTCCCTAATCCATATGGTCAGCCATATGGAATTCCATACTCTTCCACACATATTTATGCTGCATCATATCAATAACCCATTCCACCTCAACCTCCCCAATAAGAGCCATCCATGGTCGAGTCTTATGTGGTGGGGACCTACTCTAAATATCTTAAATATACATTATACTTCACCATATGGAGTGTTATGCTCTTAATACCTCTTCCAGACCTTCCAAAATTCAAAGGGGAGGGAGATCCAAATGCACATATCAAGGCATAAGCCACTACCATTCGAGATCTACTCCCATGGAATGCAGTCATAACAAATATATTTCCTAATACTTTAGAATTTATTTCACTCAATTTTTTATAGGATAACTAAGGCTTCGATACATTCGTTTAAATAACTCATATCTGAATTCATCAATTTTTTTGACATGAACAAGTTGCTAAGAATATGAATCGGAAGTTCCTACACACAAAACAAGAGCACACTGAGTCTGTTGTGCATTTCATCTAGAGATGGTGACAAGTCCTCTAATTTTCCACAAGTGCTCTCAATATGGATTAGACAAAGCTTACGATGTGTTCCTTCACTCTCGTAACTGGAAATGAAGGAGGAAGTCCAAAATTTCCCACTTAGGAGTCATGAAAGAGGGTGATAGAGGGTGCTCTCCATATAGATAAAGTAGCAATAGATAGTGGTCGCAAGAACTATGGTTAAAATGGGAGATTGATTAGTCCTAGTCGGGAAATTCAAGCTACCCCAACAACATAAACAACAACCAAGGACCAAAGGTCCTCAACAAAAATCATGGTGTTACAGACCAATCAAAGAAATCAAATGTTTTTAATACTTCAAGTACACATAACGTTAACATGAAAATGAATGGTAACAATCGAGGAATAAAAAAATTTCCCATTCGATCAACATGGTGGACTTCAATCATGCTCCACCCCAACAAAAAAAAAAAAAAAAGAAATTCAATCCTAAGGCCCTACCTAGTACCCAAATGGGTATCAAAACCAATATCAAAATGAAGGACAACAACCTCTAAAATTCAATTACAATAACCCACGGTTGAATAATAATAACAATGTAACTACAAGCCTAAAAATAAAAAACCGAACACCTCGGGATTATGATCTTGGCCTATATTGTGGTTTTCATAGGGTTTGAGGGCATGATGTTAGAACATGATGAGACTATAACAAGTTATTATAATGCTTACCAGAGGATGAAAGGAAACTCTTTTTCAATATGTTTTGGTAAATCCTATAGTGCTAACTTAGAATACGGCATGGGGCCTATATCCCCTTCGAACACGTCACTCAGGATCTTTAACAATCCCCTTCCAATGTGTCCCAACAATGATAAGTTGGACCCCAACGACTCAAATAAGGGTATCCCGGTGGGAAACAATGATCATGAAGATTTTACTTTGATAAACCCACCGATAGAACCTTCGTTTGATGGTTGTTGATAAACTAAGATAGTGGGTCTATTAGAATTAGAAACCGAACCACTGAATAAACTTTCTTAATCGAACTTGATACTACTCTTCGCAACCCATTCTTATTCACCCATCTTTATCAGATGATATTCATCAAATGCTTTTAAATCTGGTGGGGGTTATGAATTGATCAATGATCTGACAAAGACCTTTTCTCACATCTCCTTCTTGGATTTGTTAAATAATTCCCCTACTCATTAGGTCTTGGACATTTGATCAATGTCACTACTCCTCTGGAAGCACAAATAAATCATATAGACTTTGATGTTTATCCTCCTAGGTAGAAAGAAAGAGATGTTGGATTTTTATTTGACATCATTAATATGCCCACAAATGTTGAGTTGGCATGTAGAGGTGATCCACTTTCTATATCTACAAGTTCGTATTTATAATAACTATGTAAAACATGTGATGATCGATGATAGAGTAGCAGTCAACATTGTCCCCTTTTATTTTCTCCATAATTTAGGATATGGAGAAACCAATTGTTCTTCAACAATAAATATGTTGAGAGGGTATGATAGCCTCAAGGAAACATCGATAGGAACCATAGTGCTACTATTTACCCTGAGGCCCAAGATGATTCCTACAAATTTTTATATTATAGATCAGGAAACCAACTATAACATGATTATTGGTCGTTCTTGGATACATCGCATGAAGGTGATCCCTTCTACATTATTTCAGAAGTAAGAATGTAAACCTAGGGTGCATGCTTTGAGTTTGAAATCCCCGTAAACTAATTAAACAAACCAACAAGTTCAACACTAGAGACAAAACTAATTCTCGACAATGGAATTAGAAACTATCGGCTTGATCAAAGGAATTTTGGTGATCAATGATGAAATTATTATCATAGAGATGGTATCAACAAAAACCATGGTGAAGATTATCAAGATGTTGGAGAATGATTTACTCATTCTCCTTTCATTTGAATCCATGGGCATAGGACATGATTTGGGACTTGACTCTCTTTACTCACAAAGAATTTCACATGGTTAAAGTCTCAAAAGCAAGGGAAGGAGATGCAAAGATCAATTTAACTTCAGTATTCCCAAGAAAATTTTGGACTCTTAATTTTGATAGAGATAAATATTACTTTAGCACTGGGGGTAGGTGTGATTATCACTTCTCCCGATGGGAAGGTCATACATTTTTCCTTCAAGATAGATTTCAAATGTACAAACAATGGTGCATAATATAAGGCTATCGTTCTTGGTCTCATAGTATCCGTATGGATTGGTGCTTGTAACATTAGATTGTTAGGTGATTCGTAGCTAGTTTCTAATCATGTTTCAAAGAAATAGGAGACTATGGAAAAACACCTACCTCTCTATAAAGTTGTTGTACTCAATTTAAGAAAAATGTTTTGACTTCATTTCAATCAAAGCCATTCCACGTGAAAAAAACCTTCTTGTTGATTCGATAGCTACTTCTAATTCCCACTTATGTCTGAGCAAAGAGTTAGAAGATACCAACTTCATAGTGTCAGTTCACACCGAGCCCTTAGTTCACAAAATTCCAATGAATCTAGTCTTGGCATATGTTGAGGATGAGAATGAGCCTACTACCCTAGATTATGTAGAGAACGATGAATCTATCTTAGGGTACCTTAACACTTATATGGATTTACATCCCCAACATCATAAGAGAGGATTTTATCTCATTCCTCACTCTTCCTCCTATTTTGGAGATCACATGATGGATCCTTCTTCCTCAAAGGACCTTGAGATTTGTGAGATAGAAGAGGAAGGGGAATTAGAAATACCTCTAGCCCCACCTAATTTTGAAGAGGGTAATGCCTCTTTGATCAAAGGGATGATCAATATCAATATTGGGATGGAGGAGGACCTAAAAATTTTAAAGTTAGGTTCTTTGCTTACTCCTGAAAAGGTGGAAATACACATGAAGATTCTTAAAGAACATTCAAAATCCTTTGTGTTTAATTACAAAGAGATGATAGAGATTTATCCCCATGTTGCATTCCACAACCTAGTGACCAAGCCTGACGCTAAGCCCATCAAGAAAAAATCTAGACCTATGAAACCCAAGGTGGCACTAATGGTCAAAGAGGAAGTTATAAAACTCCTACAGATGGGGTTTATCAAACTTGTTCATTACTAATTATGGGTATCCAACATCATCCCCATTCTCAAAAATAATGGAAAATTTTTAATCTGCATTTACTTTGGGGATATCAACAAAGCATGTCCCAAGGGTGATTTCCCAGTACCATCCATCGATGTTATCATTAACACAACAACTAGCTATGAGTTGTTGTCCTAATGGATTGATTTTCTAGGTACATCAAATTAGGATGTCTGAGGAATATCGACAAAGACAATGTTTATCACTCTTTACGGAACCTATTGCTATGCTGTCATGTTGTTTGGTCTCAAGAACGATGGTGTCACTTACCAACGGAAATGACTTACATATTCCATGATTTCATTCATAGGATTGTGGAATCTTATGTTGAAATTTTTTTGGCTAAGGCCGGAAGCATTGGGATCACCACCCGAGGTTATTTACATTATCCTCTCTCATCTAATTGAATACGGTGTTACACTAAATGTAGAAAATTGTGTGTTTGGTGTGATGGGAGGGAAATTACTAGGGTACATCATCTCTTCATGAGGGATCTATGTAGATCCAACCAAAATCTGAGTAGTTTTAGAAATGATCCCACCATCAGACGAGTCTCGCATTAGGTATTTTGTCAAAAATATCAATGTAATCAAGGTTTATTTCTGATTTGACCTTTTCTATTTATCCAATAAATAATTTATTAAAAAGGATTGCTACAACATTTGGATGGGTGAGTGTCATGAGGATTTTGAATCGGTCAAATGATTCCTATTTTCACCTCCCATGCTCATGCCTCCCAAATTAGACCGCCTTCTCATTTTGTATTCATGGGCTACATACGTCTCATTATCCTACATGCTAGCTTAAGAATATAATGACAAATGAGATCATGCAATCCACTTCATCATCGTATGTTTCTTGATTATGAGACATGTTATATGTAGGCATAGAAATAATATCTTGCTATAGTTTTTGTAATAAATTGGTTAAGGAATTACATGCTTAACCAAGAAACGAGGGTCATTGTCAAGATAAATCATTTCTAGACGTTTCTAACACATAGTTCTTAATCAAATAAATTTGGGTGTTTCATGACTCTGATGGGTGAGTTTGAATTAATGTTTGTTAACCAAATTTCATCAAAGGAAAAATCATTGTAGAATGGTTAGCTAACAACCCATTAGATGGAGGGGATCTAGTTAAATTGGATTTCCTCAATGAATGCATATACTATGTCAAAAACAAGCCTCCCATTTATGCATGCACATGGTATTTTGATATTATTAATTTTATTATGGACCATGTGTACCTTGAAGGGGAAAACTCATAACAAAGAAGATGGCTACATGTCATAGCCACCAAATATGTAATCATATAACAAGTTCTCTACCATAGAGCCTTCGATGGAATGTTGCTAAGATGTGTCGATGAGGAAGAATCTGAAAAGATCCTCTATGAATCCCACATTATATAGAGGCCACTTCGGAGGTCATGTCACTTCTAGAAAGATACATCGAATGGGTTATTTTTGGCCTACATTAGAACATGATGTAGTAGAGTATGTGTGTAAGTGTCACAAGTGTCAAGATTTCTCTCACAAGATCCATATACCTACCCAGGATCTGCAACCAATTGCGACACCATGGACCTTTTCCACATGGGGCTTGGATTTGATAGGGAATTTCTCTCCCTCGTCAATAGACAACCATAATTTCATAATCATGACCACTGAATACTTCACCAAGTGGGTAGAGGTCATGCCTCTTACCACCGTACTAGGATGTGTAATTGCAAAGTTCATTTTGAACCAAATTATTTGTAGGTATGGGGTCCCACAAGTCATTATCTTTGATAATGGTACATCTTTCAAGAATGAGGAAATGCGTTGGTTATGTGAAAATTTCAAGATACATCACCACAGGGGCTTCTCTCTTTTACCCTCGTGCCAATATATAGGTGAGGGAACGAATAAGACATTAAAGTCCATTCTCCTTAAAACTGTAAAGGAGAATACAAAAACTAACACTTAATGTTATTTCCATCTTTGTGGGCCTACAAGACATCAAGAAGAACACCAACGGAGGAAACCCCTATTCTTTGGTATTCAATTCGGAAGCATTTTTACCACTTTCATTTGAAATACCTAGTATCTAGATTTCACTACAAGGAATTCTAGGAGAAGAAGGTTATTATGAGGTATGACTCTCTCAATTGGAAATCCTCGATGAAGCTAGGCTTAATACCGAGAGTAGAGACATAGAGCTAATGCTGACCGGATGTGCCCGCAGTATAATAAGAAGGTCTAAAAATGTGAAATATGTGAGGGAGACTTAGTATTAAGACTTGACATTTGGATAGAAAAGAAAACCGGCAAAGGAGGTTCATGCCCAAGTGGTTGGGCCCATATCGAGTCATAGAGGACTATAAGAAAAGGGCATTTCACCTATGTACACTAGAAGGTGAGGAATTTGGTGAATCTGTCAACTCTCTTCACCTAAAGAGATACTTTGCATGATCCATCTCCATTTCCATATGTATATTATTGCATCTGCATTGCATTATCATCTGCTAGCTCATTCTATGAAACATGTAATCAAGGAAATTATTTTCAAGAAACTTTCAAAAGCTTCTAAAAATATTGGCAATCATTCAAATCAAATCTCTTCAAACATTCGTAATATTGTCATCAATATTTCTTATCACTTCATCAGTTCAACAAGACAAGATGAAATTTTGACACTAATCCTACCAAGGCCTACATACTTGGTTTTTCCTATAGTTTCCTTCCAGGATAGTTTTCTTTACCCATAGTCTATTCTAGAAGCTTCATGATGTGTCACATCTTTCACAAAATACCTCTTTGATAGAAAAATAATTCTAAAACATTTTCACACAGGATGCTTGCTCGCCTATCTCAACCTTAGGTGTTGAGCCCTTATACCCTACTCATTGCGTGGGTCCGAGACTAGTGGCAAGATCTCCTTCCCAAAACTACAATTTAGGAACTTAATTTTTTTTTTAAAAAGTATATATCTAAAGAAAAATCAATAAAAAAATTCTTTTACACACTTATTTTCCCCACCAACTTTCAGTTGAGCCCATGACTCTTACAAGTGGCATGAGGTTGGGAAAGTAGGAAGTGACCTTACTCGCCTATGCCTTGTCCTTAGTGATGATCCCATACTTCTTACTGGTAGGATGGGGCAAGGTGTAGGGGGTCTCTACAAATAAATTAGTAAGCTAAAATAAATTTCATTCAATAAAAGGTGCTTTGAAAATATTTAAATTCCAAGGAAAGTGAATTATATGTGTATGTTTTAAGAAGGTTAAAACATTAAAACCAGATTTTGTCAATCAAGAGGCCATCTATAGATCTAATTCTAGATAAACTTGCAAGAAAATCACATTCTAGGCTATGTAGTAAACTATGTGTAGAGTTAGGTTGTAGGTCCCTAATTGGATTTATGTCAAAATATTGTCTTTCTCTCACCATTTCCATCTATATCAAAACCATACAATTCATGTCCCTTCTAACTCTTGGTGTTGAGCCCTCACATCTTACTAGTTGTGTGGGGTTAGGAGTAAAGTGATTTCATCTTATTATCTTATCATTATTCATCACACATTTCTAAAACAAAAGGAAGTACCAAACATTACTTGAAAAACTAAAGTTCAACATAACATCATGTTTGCATAATCATCACATATTAGCATTACAAAAAAAAAAAAAAAAAAATCATTATGTCAGCATTCATTATTAACTGCATGCATTCTAAAATCATCTCAAAATAAGAAATTCCAAACATCTAAGAGTACACATGTGAAGAGAACCATAAATTAAGTCAACTCTATGCAAAGGATAATCGATCCAAAAAGAGATATTTGTATATATCATTGTGAATCATATTTTGTGTACAATTCTATCACACACTAGGTGTGGTCAAAACACTCGCAATGAACACAAAAATACAAAAATATCATATATGCCTCACAAAATGGCATCAAATTTATAAAGGCTCAACGACCCATCCCTCTCTTTGAGAACCTAAAGATGGTGTGGGGTTACGGTGGGACTCATGTTATGGCTACAAAGGGGCATGAATGCACTAAGTGGTGAGAGTGACCGTGAGAATGACCACTATTCGTGGCCTCACTACATGAGTGACTCTGCCTCACCAACCTCTCTACCATATCATAAGAAACAATCTTCTTGTCTTGGGAAACTAAGGTCTCCACACCTTCCAAATAGGTGTAAAAATGATAGTGTGCTAACTTGAGATTGCAATGGTTTCCCCACAACTACTAAGAGCTCCTCTCGAGTATTCCCCATAGGGATGAGAAAAATATCAAAACAAATCTAGCAAATAAGGTCTCTCCAGGTAGTCGGTAGTAACTACAAAACAAAAGAAAGCAACGGAAAGTCAAAACCCATAAAAACCAAAAAAGAAGAAACATAATTTGTTGTGATTAACATTTCTAGCTAATAAGGTCAATAAAAGAGTGTCCACATACTCAAATCTCTAGGAATCCATGTAGGATTGACTAGTGTAGCTGGTGATGTTGTTACTATTGTAGGTACCTATTATTCCTCACCCACTCCTGAAGTAACATGTTTCCCCATGATGGAATCCTTGTCCCCGCCTCTCTCCAGAGAAAGTGGCTCCTCAGAAACAAGATTCACCTTTTCCACGTCCATATCCTCTCTCTCACCATAGAGATATCTTGGGTAACTCTCCACTCTAGATCACTCTCCTCCTCTACATGAGTCTCCTTACCTTCCTCCTCATCTGGCTCCTAACTTTGTCTCCTCATCTTCCTCCTTATCTATCTCCTCCCTCGTCTCCGCCATGACCTTAGTATCCACATCAATGGGTATCTCCTACTCAGTAGACACCAAATTTGTGTCTTACGACCCTTGTGACCCGCATCCCATTTCGCAACCTAACCTCATTACCTAAACCTTACACAATTATTTATTAATTACCTTATAATTGATAAATCCACATCACCTTACCTGCCACCTCACTTTGCCACCTCATCATGACCTAGCCCTAACCCTAAACTAACCTAATTAAGACCCGTGACTTGGTCTAGACTCACATCCATAACTAATGCCTCCTTACTCGCACCCAAAGCCAACCTTCTAGCCACTTGACCAAGCCCGCAATCTGATCTCTCGGGAAAAGCGGGGAAGGCGGGCTATTTTACTAAAAATAGCCTACTTTTTCCTTACCGATACAGGTCTGCTACTCGACCGCCGTCGGTTACGCAACCGCCATCGGTTCCCTGTAAATGGGCTCCCCAAACCAAAACAACGGATCAGAATTTCATTTTGGAGATCAGTCGAATGATTTTGAATCAATAGAGAGCATTGGGAGTGAGAAACAGAGTCCAGATCTTCACTTGACAGAGCAGAAACGAGTGGAAATACCAGAAGTGTTTACAACCAAGGAGATCAACTTGCATCTTTGTCAAAACCAGTAAGTCACATCTTGCATGTCCTCTGTTATAACATTTCTTATGCTCTGTGAATTTCAGTCCTCCTAAATCCATCTCTGAATCTACTACCCAACGTGTCATTGCATCTAACTGTTATTATTTTGCTTCTAATCATCCCGCTTCCTAATATCATCCATAAACCAGCCATTATAAACACCATAGCTACCAAGAAGATCCTAGAACCAACCGGTATCGGTTATCAGTAACCGCCATCGGTTATCAGTAACCGATCGGTTCCTCTAATCAAAACCAGACAACCAGCCTTTCCCCTACCTAGTCCAACGAAACAATTTAATTGATATTTTGCAGTCTTTTGTGTTAATTCATATTAGCAGGGGAACTGACCACCTTCAAAAGGAAGTTTTATATTTCCTGGGCCCAAGGCAGTTTCCTCATTTATTGTTTAATCAAAATCTTGTGGTCTTGTGTTCTTATTTGCAGGTAGTCCTTCCAAGACAAAAAGGAGTTCTTCGCAGTCAGCCTGATCTTTCTCTACGGTACGCGCACACCATCTCGACATTCAACAGGTATTCCTCCTAACCCTAACCTCATCTGTTTCTAAAAGGAATGAAAGGATAGAAGCAACTCTATTCCCAGAAGCCGAAACATTCCGAGTGAAACATTTTGGCACGCCCGGTGGGACTGGAATTACAACCCACCTTTCTTCCGTACAAAAATTACAAATCACACCTGGAGACTGTCATTCCACAGAAGATAGACAGGCCCTATGGGAACGTTTGAGTACCCCTTTTTCTACTCAAATGCAAATGACTGATCCTGATGTCTCCACCATATACCCGAAGTGCTTACAGAAGCTTAAAATGCCCCTGTTCTCACCTTCACCCCCCTCACCTCTACCAAATGCCCCGTCCACTTCTATCAACTTAACCAGATCTTCCCCTACGCTTGGGACCTCACCAATGCCCAGTCTAATGCACCCGCCTAAGCGACTCGATCTATCCAAAAATAAATCCGCTCTGCCACCTAGGAGACAAACTCAATCCGTGCCCCTATCACAATCAAAACCATCATCGTCATACCTACCTTCCATATTGGGACCCCATCCCTCTACCTTACATCAATATATCATACCTCCTGCGTTTTCTTCAAAACAACCTACGCCTTCCGCACCTATACAGAAATTCCAGGGTATAGCAACACCGTCACTCCGCGTATCCTGTCCACCTATCAACCCTAAACAAATTCCATCATCAAAAGATTTGTTTTCGGTCACTCCTATTTCCCCGTGGTTGTTTTCTGATACCACATCATCTGCGGCCTCATCATCCAACATAGCTTCTACGCCAAAGAAATCACGTTTAGTGAAAACCACGTATCAACACCCCTCGGCTAAACCACCACCCGTGCGAACCAACCACGCCCAAACATTACCAAAACCCACACAACCAATACCCTCATCCTCTTCCGATTTTGACCCACTCAAAGGATCTTACGCCAAAATCCTTGCTATGTTGGTGGAGAATGTGACCATTTCCCTACCTCCACTTAGACCTTATGACCCGTCTAAACCCCGACCTATGGGTTACGATGAGTCTAAAATCTGCGCTTATCACCGCACACCGTGGCATGATGTGGAGGGATGCAAATCTCTAAACACCGTCCTTCGTCAGTCACCTCTCCCGGATAGAAAGATTAAGAAAGAAAACTTACGAAGGGAGAGACCTTTAGTTTCCATTCCCTCTCCTATACCATCTGTCCCCGCCTCACCAAGATCTATCATTATTACAACCCCACCTCTTGAAGACCATGAGTTATCCCAACCATCTTCCTCATCTCAGGTCTACGAGATTAATATGATTAGTGTCGCTACTCGAGGGCAGAAAAACAATGGGAAAGCAAAAGAAAACACACCTGCGGCATCTCTTTCTCCGTCAAACATCCCGATTGCACCACCACCTAAAGTGGTCATTCGCGGACCCGCCTATCCCGTCTCTAATGGCATTGCCCACCGAAATATGATTAAACAGCTTCACCAATCACCCGTAAAAATGACACTGTATGATCTCATTCAGACTTCTGAATCTCATAAACAAGCTCTTGTTGAGATCCTTCAGGGATAGAGGTTTTACCTCATGAAACCCCCCCCGTTGCCTCCATTCTAACACCCAATCACGTTGCCTCTCTCACTAAACAGCCACCTACTCCAATCACTTTTGTCCCTATACCACAAGTTGCTGCAGTCAGTTTCTCTGAAGACGAAATTGTTGACTTTGGTACAGAAGATCCTGACCCTGCTCTTTTCATCTCAGCTTACATCCGGGACATTCGGGTACGTCGTGTTATGATTGACGGGGGTGCTAGCCTAAACATCATCTCTTCAAAAGCCTTCCAACAAATGAATATCCCTTCTAGTTGCATGTGTGCCAACCCCATCATGTTGCGGTCATTCAATGACGCTATTACTTCTACCTTAGGCACCGTGATCCTCAACATTCGGTAGGACCACATACTTTACCCGAACTCTTCTATGTCTTGGAGGGAGAGTTCCAATATAATATATTGCTGGGTCGTCCTTGGATCCGAGCCATGGGATGCGTTCCCTCAACATTACATAGATGCATAAAATTTGAGTACGAGGGGAAGTCCTACACCGTAAAAGCTGACCCTCCCCCCTTTAAAACCTGCAATATGTTATACCGCCCTAACGATGTGCTTATACCAATCAAGACACCCATACATTCAACCCAACCATCCTCTTCAAATGTACCTCAACCATCCACCTCAACCACGCTTACGCCTTCAACTGATGAAACCACCATCGCAAAAACCACTTCCCTTCCCGCAGCTAACATTCCAACCTCCGACCCCTTAGTAGATGTTTTTCAGCGCCTTACGCTGGGGGAGTACCGCCTATATAACGTTAGTTCTTTCCCTACCCCGCAGGAGTACGGACAATTACATGCACATCCCACCTACGACCGTCGCATGGGGGAGGTAATCTCTTACGGAGCACCCCATTGCCGCACTAACCTAACGTATGGGGGTATTGATGCATCCTCCATTATCCACCGAACCTCCTCTTGGTGTGGTTCCCTTCCAATCCGATTTTCAATACTTGACAAATCGTTGTTTCGCCCTCACCTTCTTGACTCGCTGTGCGTGGAAAGGCTTTGGTTTTGGCCTTTACGAACAAGGCCGACATACACTCATTCTCGTGACTACCCATAAACATAATGATCACAGTGGTCTTGGTTTTCCCGAAACACCTACATAGGAGACACCTCCTGTCAGCTGTATCCTGGAAGAAGAAGACGTCGCCCCTACCAAACCATCATCACCCACTTTGCCATCATCACCCACAGAATCTATAGACCCTGAATCCATCCCTCCTAACTTTTTTTTTTCATAAATGCTATCTTCATAGGTCCTCTCACTTATCAACGCGATAATGAGGACCCATCTTCTCTTCCCCTTCTATATCCAGACATGATCGAAGAGGATTCGCCTTTGATTAATGTTGTTGAATGCCAGGATGATGACTCCATCCTCACTTACCTTGGCGCGGATGATTCTTATATTCAACGAGCCTTACCATCTGAAACCCAAACCATGCTGAACGAATCTACTATAGAAATCAATATCCACATGGAGGAGGATCCTCACATTGTGAAGATTGGACAATCCCTTAACACATCAGAACAAGCCGCCTTTACTACCTTTCTCCGTGCTCGCAACCAAGATTTCGCATGGTCTTACGCTGACATGCCAGGAATTGATCCTACCATTGCCGTCCATAACATCACCCTAAACCCCGATTCCAAACCAATCAAACAGAAATTGAGAAAAATGCATCCACGCATTGCTCTCTTGGTCAAAGAGGAACTCCAACGACTCCTTTCTGTTTCCTTCATCCTGCCTATCGACTACCCTCAATGGATTTCTAACATCGTACCTGTCACTAAAGCGACAGGGGGACTTCGGATATGCATGGATTTCCGAGATCTTAATCTCACTTGCCCCAAGGATGACTTCCCCTTACCTAGCATTGACCAACTTGTTGATCTAACTGCAGGTCATGAGATGCTCTCTCTCATGGATGGCTTTTCAGGATACAACCAAATTTTGGTTGCCCCTGCCGATCAACATAAAACTGCCTTCATAACTCCTTGGGGAACCTTCTGTTATCGTGTCATGCCATTTGGCCTTAAGAATGCTGGTGCTACCTATCAGCGGGCTATGACCTACATTTTTCATGACATTATGCACACTATCCTTGAAGATTATGTCGACGATCTTCTCGGCAAGTCTAAACATTGTAGTGAACATCTCGATGTTTTAACCATTATTTTTGACCGCTTGATTACAATATTATGTCCGCCTTCAACCGAAGAAATGTGTCTTTGGGGTTCTTTCGGGAAAACTTCTTGGCTTTATTGTCTCTTTGCGTGGCATTGAGGTCGATCCATCTAAAGTCAAAGCTATCCTAGAAATGCCCCCACCCAAAAATCTCAAACAATTGCGTAGTTTACAAGGTAAGCTCCAATCTATCCGACGTTTCATCTCCCAACTCTCGGATCGGTGTCAACCTTTCCATCACCTCCTTAAAAAGGATATTGCATTCCAATGGAGCGAAGAATGTCACCAAGCCTTCGAAGCTCTCAAATCCTATCTCTTGCAGCCACCCGTGCTTATCCCACCCCAAGACGACCGCCCTTTCTACCTTTACCTTTCCGCCACCGACCACGCTGTAGGAGCCATGCTTGCACATCGTGACTCTGAGAATCGCGAACAAGCCGTTTATTATATAAGTCGTACTTTGGTGGACTATGAGACTAGGTACACACATATAGAGAAGTTATGCCTAGCCCTATCATTCGTGGCCACCAAACTCCGACACTACCTTCTAAATCACAAGACTTTCATCATCACCAATACAGACCCCATCCATTACATGTATGCCAAACCTCATCTGAACCAACGCATTGCTAGATGGCTCATGCTTCTCGCCGACCTTGACCTTGAGTTTGTCCACCAGAAATCAATCAAAGGACAAACCATCGCAGACCAACTTGCGGAAGCTCCTTTACCTGGGGAACAATTTACCAATTTCACATTTCCCGACGAACTCATCGCTACTCTTTCCCTCATGGAGGAGTCGTACCCAATGACCCTCTTCTTCGATGGATCTAAATGCCAGCGCAGCGGAGGAGCCGGCGTTGTTCTCATTCCTCTCGACGCTGAACCTATGCCTCTTTCATTCCGACTCGATTTCCCTTGCACTAATAATACAGCGGAATACGAGGCCCTTGTTCTGGGTCTCCAAGTTACGTTACACTTAGGCATCAAATCTATCAACATTTTTGGCGACTCTCAATTGGTAGTCAATCAAGTTATGGGCATCTACCAATGCAAAAACGAGGAACTTCAAAAATACAAACACTACGTGGATTCACTTCTAGCCTTATTTACCCACTATTCTATACAAACCATTCCACGCTCCACTAACAAATTTGCGGACACTATGGCTTGCCTAGCCTCGCAAATTCCCGCCGCACCAACTGACTCTGAATTATTCGTTGTGGTCCAGCAACTTTTTGCCCCATCTTATTCAACCCCGGTAGTTTGTATGATAAATACTGTGTCTATTAATTCACGGGATACACCGGTACCACCAATTTCACGACTACCTTACAATCTCTGTCCTCCCACCTGACCTTACTAGTAACGGCAAACGTGCTTTTCTTAAAAGTGTTTCGCGTTATGTTGTCATGGGGGGACTCCTCTATAAACGTGGCTTTGATGGAATCCTCCTTCACTGTCTAACTGGCGCGGAGGCCACTCATACCATCCAACAGGTCCATGACGGTATTTGTGGTGGACATTTTAGCGGCCTTGCCGTGGCCAAACGAATCCTTCGCCTTGGTTATTATTGGCCTACTCTCAATAACGACTACTACGAATATGTTAAGCGTTGTGTTATGTGTCAGCAACATGCCAACCTTCAACATACTCCTAGCCACCCGCTCCAGGTCGCTCGAGATCTTTGGCCCTTCTCACAATGGGGTTTAGACCTTATTGGTGAGATTCACCCGACCTCTTCACAACGTCCTTTGTTGGATAATCACAGCGACCGAATATTACACAAAATGGGTGGAGGCTATTCCACTCATTTCAATCAAAAAAGAAAAAATTGTCGAGTTCATTAACCACCACATTATCTGTCGTTTTGGTGTTCCTCATCGCCTGATAACAGATAATGGAAAATCTTTCAAAAACAAGTTGTTGCAAGACCTTTGCGACAACTTTGGTATCAAACTTAGTTTCTCATCACCCTACTATCCACAAGCCAATGGGCAAGCCGAGTCCTCTAATAAAACACTAACCAAAATCCTCATGAAAGTTGTCAATGAATCCGGAAGAAATTGGCACGATCACATTCCCTTTGCCCTTTGGGCTTATCGTACTAGCATTCGTACCTCTACTAATGCTACACCTTTTTCTTTGGTATATGGTACCAAGGCTGTTTTACCTCTCGAAATACAAATACCCTCAATTAGAATATCTCTTCAGGATGTTCTCACCAATGATGATTTCGCCAAGAGCGATTAGCCCAATTGGAGCTTCTTGACGAACGCCGTCTTACAGCTCTTGATCACCTTCAAATCTATCAAAAACGCATTAAACGTGCTTATGATAAGCGACTTCATGAGCGTACCTTTAAGGTTGGTGATCTTGTCCTCAAAGAGAATCAACATGTAACCAAACTAGAAAAGAGCAAACATGGAAAATTTGCTCCCAATTGGATTGGGCCTTATATAATCACTCACACCTATGGATCTGGCGCTTATCGTTTAGCTTCGCTTAATGGTAAACTGAGCTGAACCCCTAATGCCTTGCATCTTCGACCATTCTCTTTGTTGAAATTAGTGTTATATCACTTCTTATCTACCTGCCGCTTGTCCCTTGAGCTCACTTACCACTACATACACTCTGTTTCCTATACCTCATAATAACAATCAAGCTCACATAGTTTGATTCTCACCTCCCCTTGATGATGCCTTCCCCTTTTTAGTCTAGTCCATGACTTCAAAGTATTAAAATAAGCCGTATTCTTATGGGATTTTCTTGAGTCAAACTTCCTACTACACTAGATGCTTCATGCCAAAAGAACATCTAGTCATCTAAATTAAATATAGACTGCTCCCTCGAAGGACATCTATATGCCGAACTATTGCTGCTATTATATATAGACTGCTCCCCCGAAGGACAGCTATGCATTAAAATCATATACTGCTACTATAAATAGATTTGCTCCTCGAAGGACACTATACACAGTCGACCTTTATCGAAGCTTCTCGCATTGATCGGCCCGTGAAGACCTCAAGAATAATACAATCAATATCTCTTGTAGACTTCCCGCATCGATCGAGTCTACATTCATAAAATAAAAGCCTCATTCAAAAGGACTTTTGAGTCATGGACTTGTCTATTTAGGGTAGGTTCTCTTTCGTCGAACACTCACTTTGTAATGAGTTCTCCGTACCTCAGCTATATCATCCACCTCACCTCACCATCTGTTTCAAACTCAAGGGACGTGACGTACACCTGATATATTGTGATCATACAACTCTTTTCACCTATTGACTTCTCGTCTATGCACGGTACCTAGGGCTTCGGCTCATTCTACGTTGTGTGGTTTGTTTAGCTCTCTTCATCTACGGAGCACTCTTTACCTGCTTTGCTTCGCATCTAGGATTGTGTGTTGACCTTAATCAGGACATGATTCCCTTCTACTTGGGTAGGCTAACTTTCGCTTCCCTTATACCTTTTACAACATCACCAATTCATTACCAACACCATCAACCTTACCTTTACTAATCTTAATATTTTTTACCAACCAACCAATTGCCTAAACCATACCAAATTGCCTGAATTCACCTCTCCCCGATCCTAAGGAGAACTACATCGATCGAGGCCCCTCCTTGCTTTGTGCAATGGGCTATGTAGGCAGCACTTCGGAGACATGGGGTCTCCCAAGGTTAGCTCGACCATCCCCTACCATAACCTATCATGTGTGGTAAATATAAATATTTTTGTGTATTTCTATTTAATCACATTCCTCTTTATCCTTTTTCAAAACACCGAAAGTCAAAACAAAAACATTCTTATTATTATAACTCAAATCAACATACATATCTCGTTTTATTTAGATGTTAAACAAATACATCTTCTCTATCATCGACACGCAGGTCGGTACTCTTATTTATTCTTATACCTTGCTAACATTTACTCAGACCCTCACGCCTCATCCCGAACTAGGTGATGATCGTGATCGTCGACCCCTCTCGCCGGGCCTCTCTGTCCTCAAAGGTACCATGGCTATTGGTACCGCCCACTGATCTGCCAATCTCTCCTGTAACATATGAATATGCCCTCTCGCATGGAGGACTCCAGCCTCTAGTCTCTCCGCCCGTGACTCCGCAACCACTAACAATCCTCTTGTCTCATTCACCTGCGTTTGGAGCTGCTGAACCAAATGTTGCAGACGATCCCTCTCTGCTGTAATCACCGCTATGTCAGGGCGCTCACGTACACCTCACAGTTCTGCTACCCACCATAATCTATAGGCCTCTATCATTCCCGCATCCATTACCCTGCGATCGGCTGCTACCTCTTCAGGCCCTTCTGGAGGTGTTGGCTGGGGAGGTGAGAATGTTGCCTTGGCATCGATCCTCATATATGGTCTATAAGCCAGGGGTATATCCTACACAAATCCAAATTGTCGCCGCACGCGATCTATAGGAATCCTCTCATATTCACCTGGCCTGTGCCCCGCGATCCACCTCAGTCGCTCTACACCCCTCAACTCCTCAGCTATGTTCTCTGTTACCATATAGTTCCCGTAAGGCCTCCAACAGATATCCGCAACCGTCACTCTCTCCCATACCTACCTGTAATACTCAATGTCACCCGTCACGGCCTGAGATCTTGCCTCTTGTTCTGTCTGGACCCATCGTCTGAATCCCAACCTCTGTACTCCGGTCTCTCCTGCCTGGAGGGATTGGCCTATTGGTCGCACACAAACAATGTGCTCATAGGCCCAACAGTGTAATAAGTATGAACAATCCAGCGTCATCCTGTGATTTCACCTACAAGCCCATAAACCCCTGTATAGCTCCGCCAAATATGCAGGTGCCCATGCAAACGTAACATTCCTTTCTACCATCTCCCAGATAACACACATCAATGCCTTTGGAAATCTTCCTCCTTCTGCCCTCGGTAATGCATAATACCCTACCGCTATCATTAATATCACTGCTAACCTTGTCTCCTCAGGGTGTGCTGCATACATTACCCCATACGTAAAGGATAAACCTCGCTGTGTCAAATCTCGTGCGTATGGACCAAATACTGCTGTTATCGCTCCCCGTGCCGCGCTAGGTAGTGCCTGATATACTGGTTCTCCTGTAATAGGGAGTCTCAAAATCTGAAACACATCTTCCAATGTTACTGTCATCTCCCCTGTTGGCAGATAAAAGGTATTTGTCTCGGGATTCCATCTCTCAATCAATGCCTGCAACATAGCATGGTTCCGCAATTCGTGAATAATAGCGGATTCCACTTAACCCCAAACGATTTATCAATGTCCATTCAGCTGGTGTTACATCCGCCGGATTAAGTGACAACAATACGGCACACTATCATTCATCCTCAATCCTGCCTCTGCCTGCATACACCAAAACAACAAACAACCATTCAATCCGTCAGGGTTTTTCAAACATTCTGGAAATTCCTCCAGTAACCGGTATCGGTTATACATAACCGATATCGGTTGAGTAACCGATACCGGTTCTCCTAATCAAGCTACTGCCACCCTTTATCGATTACATACATCTTGCCTAAAACAACCACCTACGACAATAAATTGCTCGTTTATTCCTCTCTGTATACACAGACATACCCGAAACCCTTGATTACCTACCACGTAACACTTACCTCACCTATAACCCTTGCTATCATGTTTTCTTCTTCATATCTACCCACTTAATCTCTTATTCATAACACATGCAAAAATCAAATCACAACCAAAACATTTACCTCTGGGGTTGCAGTAGCTTGAGGTGGCCCTTGTCTTCCCTCTTGTCCCTGCCTGCTGGATGTTTCTCCTCGTCCTGCCATTATCACCACTCTTTTCAAATTCGCCTTTCTACTTTCTGAATCTCCGATCGCATTCACCTTCCCAGTCTCTTTTCTTATCACCCAAATCTCTCATACAAATTCCTGTCTCTCTTCTCCTTATCACTCAAATCTCTCATGCAAATACCTGTCTCAGTCGTCAAAAAGTGTCGCGTTCGCGTATTTAACCTCTTGCATGGCTCTAAAATTAAAACTTAAGTTGCCACCCTAGCTTTTCTATTTTTAGAAAAGCTCATACCTAAATAACCGGTATCGGTTACTTAACCGATATCGGTCTATCAGCTACCGATATCGGTTCCTTAACCGATATCGGTTACACACCTATCTTTTCTCAACAACGTTCTTTTCTTCATTTCTCACCTAAATTTTTGTCGCGCCCACCTCTTTTCCTGCATAAACAACACAATTTACCACATTTGTTCATCCACCACATATAGCATTACACTTTCATTAACATCATTTATTTTATACAAATACACAAACCATCAACTACGGATATCAAGAAACTATCAATCTATACATCATTTGGATCCAACTCATCAGTTACATATATCACAATGTCACAAAACCACCAATTCATCACATAACCTGACATTCATATATACGTGCAAAAACAAAAACATCAACATCATCCATCTATCAACATGTCAACTAAAACTTATCATACATTATATATTACCAACCATTAACAAAATATTTAAACACATTTTGAACACTGCACGTGGATCAAAACATCGTCTCTATATATATACAAATTTTCAAAAATACAATGTGCCCTACATCGGGGCCTCTGTGATCTCATAATCCACCAAAGCCGGCACGCAGGCCGCAATAACTGTCAAAAAATCTCGACTCGGCTCGCAGGCCGGTCCCTCGTATCAAAAATAGATATATACTCGGCTCGCAGGCCGGTATCCACTATACAACCCCTACTCGGCTCGCGAGGCGGTATCTGATAAATGAATAAATGAATACATGAATAATACATAGGCACGTAGGCCTCTATCAATACACCCGGTTCGCAGACCGGTGCCCATCTATCAATACACCATGTCTGGGATCTCTCAGCTCTCCCCACCGCCCTCGGCACCTCTCCCCACTGGTCCCTGTGGTGCCTCTCGCCTCCTGCCTGTGACGGACCCACCAGCTGTGGCTGCACCTCCCTAAGACCTCTGGCTCTCGAGAGGTCTCTCGCTCTATGTGTCGCGTAGGGCGATAATCAGCCCGGTACCATCAAGAATATCTGATAGTATCGGGCCTCCGCTCTAGCCTCCATGTAATGCTCTCGAGCCACCGTAGAGTCTTGGGCCGGTCCCCGACACCTACTACCAAGTGCCCCACATTGCTGTCTTTGGCTGGTGCCGCTAGTGGTACTGTGGGCATGTGGTACTGTATACATACTGCTGAAATGCACGGGTTTGTGGCTGTACCTGTTGTTGGTGGTGGTGTTGGTACTGTCTTCTTTGCTGTGTACTCGAACTCCTGCACTTTGTGGGCGTGGTCTTTGGTGGTGGTCTTTGCTTGCTCGTGCTCGAGCTGGGCTAGCTGCCCCAGTAAGACACCTATCTGTGCCTGTGCTGCAGCTAGCTGCCCCTGTAAGAGCTGCACCTGACCCCTGAGCTGATCTCTCTCTCCTATCACTGCAGCCAAGTCTGGCTGTGCAGGCGGTACTATCCTGGCTGCTCTCTGCCCAGCCCACCACACCCTGTATGCTCCCGTGCACCCAGCATCATCTACACCCTCACCTGCTGGCCTCTCTCGCTACCCAATCTGGATCCAAAGGCTGTGGTGCAGGCAGTGGGGCCTCTACATCATCTCTCCTGTACTGAGGAACGGAGGTGGCTCGTCCTGTCGCAGCCCCATCTGCCTGCGTACCCTCTCCAGGGGTATCCGCTCGTACTCTCCTGGCCTCCGTCCTGCTATCCAGAATGTGTACTGGATTAGGCGCAACTGTAAGCGGGCTCCTCTGCCAGGATGGTGACCTCTGTAGGGTCTCCATACAATGTCTACTGCTGTAAGGCCCTCTAGCAGATGTCTATAGTATGCCACATCCCGACCTGCCATAACTGCTCGTGGCTGGCCCACGACCCCCAACCACCTCTGAAAGCCATATCGGTATATGACCTGTGGCCATGGCTGCTTGGGGGTAACCCTACTGGCCTGATGCATATGATGTGCTCGTATGCCCAACAATGCAACAAAAATGTAGAACAAATACCAAATCGCCTCCTCCGGTGATAGCCCCATAGCTCCCTGTATAATTGCACCAGATATCTTTGGTGCTGGGCGTAACAGTGTGCTCCTCCACCATCTCCAGAGCACCCCCATCAATGCTCGTGGGAAGCAGCCTCCCTCTCGAGTCCGGGAGGCGCGGCGGTGATCCAGCCCATCATCAACACAAACGGCCGGTCGTGTCTCGTGTCGATGCGCACGGTACATGTCACCGTACCCGATACTCGCGCTATGGTAGGTCAAGTGCGGCAGTGCATCCCCAAAACCTACGTATCTTGTCCATGGCGCTCTCGAATCTACGGAAGATCGCCTCTCCTCGATAGGTAACCGCAGGATGCGATACACATCCTCCAATGTGACGGTCATCTCCCCAGTCGGGAGATGGAACACATTGGTTGCCGGATCCCATCTCTCGATGAGGGCGACCATCAGGCTGTGATCTCTCTCTATCGCTCTGTACCTCTGGACTCCACCGAGTCCCACCTCGCGCATGATGGCCCAATGAGCCACAGATACGTGTGGCCTCATCCGCACCAACAGCGGGGGCATCCTATCCCGCATCGTCAACTGCTGACGTGCCTGCAAAACCAACCCACATCCTTAGACCTACTCTTTATTACAACATCTACTTTATCATCTAAATACCTTTTTTTTTCTCCCCCCGACCATACCCCGACTCTCTCCCACCCCCCTCTAGTAACCTACCACCCTAAAAACCCAAAACCATCCCACCCAAAACCAACAAAAACAAAACCCCAACAAAACACACAAACCCATTTCCCCACACAAACCCTTCTCTCAAACCCAACCCAACCCTACACCAAACCCTTCTCAAACCCAACCAAACCCAAAAACCCAAAACCTAACCCCACACCAAACCCTTCTCCACCCACAACCCAACCCAAAAACCCAAAACCCAACCCACACCCACCCACAACCCAACCCAACACCCACAACCCAACCCAAAAAACCCAAAACCTAACCCCACACCAAACCCTTCTCCACCCCCAACCCACACCCACCCCCCCACCCAAAAACCCAAAACCTAACCCCACACCAAACCCTTCTCCCGGAGCCGAACCCCAGCGTGGCCCCCAAAACCCATTTTTACCTATTTCTACCCATCTACCCACCCAAATCCCTTAAAAATTACCCACCTACCCACCTTAGCCTATCTAGCCTATCTACCCTCTCCCTTTTTCAAATCATTTCCATTTTCTCATTATTTCCTAAAAAAGGTTAATTCCTACCCAAACCCCCAATTTAGCATAATACAACCAAATCATCAAATTAAAGAGTTTCGAATCTACCCGAACGACGACACGTCATCGTGGTGGGATGGCTGGTGGCGGTCTAGCTGGTCCAGCCCCTCCAGCTCCTCCTGCCTGTGCCATGGCTCCAATCCTGATCTGCTGGGTCCCCGGCCAATCAACTGCTACCTCCTCCTTAATCGGGCCCACTATCAACTCTCTCCACCAATACAATAGCTCCACCTCACTCGATCAAGCCTCTAATCCCAACTCTCCACGTCAGACAAGTCGATTTGGTTTGCAAATAACAAAAGTGACAATAACAAGCCGTATTTTTTCTTTTTATAGGTTATTCACCTTTCACCGATATCGGTTTCATTTTTCCCTAAGGAACCGGTATCGGTCCCTTAACCGATATCGGTCAGGCAGAATCGACATCGGTTCTCTACCCAACTTTCCCCCAATTTTATTTTTTGCCCCTATTTACCATTTGCCCCTTTTTAACCACATATCGCCTATATCCACCCTTGCTGAACACCATTTGTTTCTCTATTTGGCCCGACCCAAGGCCTCAACCTACCTATTTGGCCCGACCCAAGGCCTCGCCTAACCTATTTGGCCCGACCCAAGGCCTCAACCTACCTATTTGGCCTGACCTAAGGCCTCGCCCTAACCTATTTGGCCCGACCCAAGGCCTCAACCTACCTATTTGGCCCGACCCAAGGCCTCAACCTACCTATTTGGCCCGACCCAAGGCCTCAACCTACCTATTTGGCCCGACCCAAGGCCTCAACCTACCCATCCGGCCCGACCCAAGGCCTCGCCCTAACCTATTTGGCCCGACCCAAGGCCTCGCCCCAACAACTTGGCCCGACCCATGACCGCATCACTTCAATACCATACCCACAATCAACGTTTTATTTTATCCATCCATCATGTACCTTTTGTTCAATCGAGCTCACCTGTTCGTGTTTTAGCATGATTAGGGTCCTTGACTTGATCTGTCGACCAACTTTGCCTAGACCTAGACCGTGACGTTTATCTCAACCAAACCAACCATTTGGTACTGCCGAACATGCCTAAACATTCCTGTACCTCACCTGTTATATACCGTGGAGCTACTTCCTATGCCTTGGATACCAGGATTATATCACCCTTGTTTGGATAAACTATCGACCTTTGCCTACACATTCTTTGGTTTACTTGTCAAATCATGTACCTCGTCAAATCTACTATTGCATTTCAACATGCGTCTGCTTCCTTGGACCTACCCCACCACCTTACCATCCTCTCTACAACATATACCCTTTATCAACCCTATCCCTGATTTCCCGTTCACTCAATCTGCGATAGATTTGAGGGGGATTACCTACATCTTTAACATGAGAAACCACTTCATATTATTGTCCGCGCAGCTTTACAGAACAAGCTACATGACAATAAGGGGCTAATGTAGACACCAAATTTGTGTCTTACGACCCCTTGTGACCCGCATCCCATTTCGCAACCTAACCTCATTACCTAAACCTTACACAATTATTTATTAATTACCTTATAATTGATAAATCCACATCACCTTACCCGCCACCTCACTTTGCCACCTCATCATGACCTAGCCCTAACCCTAAACTAACCTAATTAAGACCCGTGACTTGGTCTAGACTCACATCCATAACTAATGCCTCCTTACTCGCACCCAAAGCCGACCTTCTAGCCACTTGACCAAGCCCGCAACTGATCTCTCGGGAGAAAAGCAGGGAAGGTGGGCTATTTTACTAAAAATAGCCTACTTTTTCCTTACCGATGCCGGTTCCTACTCGACCATCGTCGGTTATGCAACCGCCATCGGTTCCCTATAAATGGGCTCCCCAAACCAAAACAACGGATCGGAATTTCATTTTGGAGATCAGTCGAATGATTTTGAATCAATAGAGAGCATTGGGAGCGAGAAACAGAGCCCAGATCTTCACTTGACAGAGCAGAGACGAGTGGAAATACCAGAAGTGTTTACAACCAAGGAGATCAACTTGCATCTTTGTCAAAACCAGTAAGTCACATCTTGCATGTCCTCTATTATAACATTTCTTATGCTCTGTGAATTTCAGTCCTCCTAAATCCATCTCTCGAATCTACTACCCAACGTGTCATTGCATCTAACTATTATTCTTTTGCTTCTAATCATCCTGTTTCCTAATATCATCCATAAACCAGCCATTATAAACACCATAGCTACCAAGAAGACCCTAGAACCAACCGGTATCGGTTATCAATAACCGCCATCGGTTATCGATAAATCGCATCGGTTCCTCTCGATCAAAACCGAGAAAACCACCTTTCCCTACCCGGTCCCAACGAGACAATTTAATTGATATTTTGCAGTCTTTTGTGTTAATTCATATTAGCAGGGGAACTGACCACCTTCGAAAGGAAGTTTTATATTTCCTGGGCCCAAGGCAGTTTCCTCATTTATTGTTTAATCAAAATCTTGTGGTCTTGTGTTCTTATTTGCAGGTAGTCCTTCCAAGACAAAAGGATTTCTTCGCAGTCAGCTGATCTTTCTCTACGGTACGCGCACACCATCTCGACATTCAACAGGTATTCCTCCTAACCCTAACCTCATCTGTTTCTAAAAGGAATGAAAGGATAGAAGCAACTCTATTCCCAGAAGCCGAAACATTCCGAGCAAAACACCTACTCCTCCTTGTTGTGAGTGGGTGTGGCCTCAATCTAAAGGAAGGGTGTAGATGATGTTTCTTTTCGAGCACAAATAACCCATCTCACTGTTATAGGGACCCCTAGAGTCACAACAATCCAACCATGGTCACCCCTAGCTTATCCTTATGACTCCCTAATGATCTTGTATACAACTACCATGGGAGGAAGAATATCAATATAGGGTAACCTAAACTATTGGGGAACTCTATCAAATGGGTGAATCTCCACCCTCGCTAATCTATCCACTAATTGTCTAGTAGTAGCACAAGCAATCACAAAGTAGTCCCATCTTGGCCCCATACTCTAGCCATATCCTAGTAGGGTGTAGCATAAAATAAACTATAGTCAAGGTGGCCACTAGCTGATGTGGTCCTCTAAGAACTAACATGTCAGTCCATCTCACGGCTATGATGGCCCCTAAGTCCTATATCTCGACTCCCCTCTAATAGGGGATGATCCTCTCATACACCCAACTCATCACTAATGTGGGATGGCTCAATGACTATCCCTATAGCCTCACCACTAGGTACAAGTTGTGGTATATAGCCCTTGAATTATCTACTCCCGGGGTGTAAGTCTGCCCATATTGCTCAATTTGTATAACAATCGGGGCCCAAAAATACAATAACTTATCCCCACCCTTATCTCCTATCAATTGTGAAGCCAAAATACCAATGATGGCCTTACAGAGAGTAAGGATAGGAGCTAAGCTAATATAAAGGATCCTCATACCTTGATTAGTACTGGTGACACCCCATCATCCTCCATATAGATGGTCCAATGCCTAGCTCTTGATGTAGGCTCATGCGGTCTCAAGAGTCAAGCATCTCCCAAGTATAGGAACTCCAAGTATCTTGTACACATCCTCGAGAGTGATTTTCCACTCTCCTCAAACACCTGGAAATCAAAAAGTGTTCCGTTCCACATCCTAATAAGAAAATAGGCCATACGGATATGGCTAGCGGTCTTATGTATGGGACCCATACAATCCTCCATATCCCACTCAATGCAATAATTTTATCTCATCCCGAGTTAGCTGGTCAAGGATAGATGGAAGCCATTCACAGTCTCTCTCTTGGCTCCGGTTAACATATTCCTCCTTCTACATCCACTAAAACAACCAAAAAGAGTGAGTCGGTAACATGTTTTAATGGGCAAGCTCATCAAAAATAGTACAAAACAACATAAATTCAAAAAAATGGCTTAAATGGGTAAAATTAACTCTTTGCCCCAAAAAAACAAAACCACCACCCTATACAAAGTGGAGGTTTTGTAACCACTACCTTCTTTAGGGTAGTGGTTTTATAACCATCACCCCTGGCTGTGTAGAGGTTGTGTTCGAATGGACGTGACACCCCTTTGACCCTAAAAACTTGAAAAATACAATAATAGACCATTTTTAACAAAATAACAAGATAACCCACTTGGGTTACCCACTAGGATCATTTCAAAACAAGAAATTTAAAAATCTCCCCCTTAGGCTTAGATTTTCAACATTTTGCATTTTAGGTTTTAAAACAAATAATTGAGAAATACTAACCTTTTTCTTCGTTTTTGGGTTTCTAACTCACAAAGCTAGGATTGCCTCGTTGCCCTCATCATTTTGACTATACTCTCGCTCAAAACAATCACCGTGGGCCTAGAGCTCAAAAATTACCAATAGGATATGTGTAAATGAATTGGAAAATTAGTTGTTTTCATATATATATATATATATATATATATATATGATTTTTCTAACTTTGTTTTAAGTGTGTGTACTTTACAGGGCTAGAGTGTTGGCACAGGTATACTTCTATCCCCATGCAGATGGTAAGTCCTCTTGTCATTTTGTTTCAATGTTTATTTGTCGATATCATATCTATCTGCACTTGAGTCTTGTTTTCATTTTGTAGGTAACGGGATTTTGGATGGTGATATTTTAGCACACGGGCATGTCGGGCATAGCTTCTAACTCCCCATTTTGGGAACGTCATACTCGGAGTCTAGGTTTTATGCCTCTTTATGGCTAAAACGCTTATTTGAGGAGGTAATATATATGTACCCAAATTTCAATGTGCTACATTTTCAAAAAATGGTTACAAAATGTCCCCAATGATGACTCATGTCTTTTCCAAAGGTGTTTGAGCTCCTAAAGCTCCTTACAACTTATATTTGTATCCTAGTTTTCCTTACATAGTCATTTCTTGCTTTTCAATAGATTCCCACTATGTTTTTCCTTATTTTTGGCCTTTAGTTACAAAATCGTCACCCTGCTTGGGTGGTGGTCTTGTATGAACCACGCAAAATGGCATTTGTTTTGTAACCAATGCCCTACATAAGGTTGTAGTCCCTTAACCTCCACCTTGCGCAAAACGGCGGTCCTGTAACCACCACCCTGCGTAGGGCAAAAATCCTATGTGAAATTTCCATAACCTTCCAACGTGATTTAAGATGCATGTTTTTCCACTCCAGTTCACTTTGAGTGCACATTTTTTAACTGTTTTAGCTGATTTCAAGATTGATTTCCTTGTGTCAATCTCCTCTTTCACTTCTATTTGTAATTGACTGTTAAAACTACCCCTTCATTGTTGATGCAACACCCCATGGCTATAAAGAGTTATAGTGCATAGCCCAGCCAACCTTCTATAAATTCATTGCTTATTCTCAAGAAAATGGCCAAAGATCATTTTGTGTATTATTATATTGGTAATTTGCCTCATTCTTGTTGGAAATTACATCACCAAGATCTGTTCACTTGTGTTATATGTCTTCCACCTGCATTGTTACCGGACTTCCATTCAATCTTCCATTTATCTAGCACCTTCTGACTACTTCTTCTACTACATTTTTGGTCCCTTGGACTCGTGTGATCACAAGAGATTAAAAAGACAAGTTGAGGGGATGAAGCACAACATAACTAGATTTTCCAGTACTATATATTTCTAGATTGGGGTTGATGTTAGAGTTATTCATTTCTTCATATTATTGTTTTTGAATAGTACACATACATATATATTAAATAGAGTAGAAAATAAACATTTCCATTATTGAAATCATTCAATAATTATAGTAGATCAATTCATATAGGAAATCCTCCACGAAATCTTCATTAATTTTTTCGGGTAAGTTGTAGGGAAGGAAAGCTTCTAAGAAGCTATGATTTGTTCTTCTTTAAAGGAAAAATAGAGGGTTAGATTTACATCCATAGTTTAGTGAAGCTTTCATCATTTAAAATAGAATAGATTTTCTTCTAAACATGTAAACAACTATATCCAGATTTTTATTTTTTTATGATTTATTAATTAGAGTAGAAGATTTTATTTCCTCATTTCTTTTATAAAATCCTATAAAAAGAACAAAAACATTTATTTTATTAGATCAGTTGCTTAGTATTGTATTGTTTCATTTAGAACTTGAAAATAAAAAAACATAGAATACTTTCAATTCAAGTAGATTAGTTGTTATTTTCTTAGTTAAATTAGATCTTTGCAATACATGACCATCAACGGTCCTCAACAAGAATGTACATATGGAAGTGATCCATGGGTACCAAAACTAAACGGTCTGAGTTAATTACGGATATAGATATGGTAATTTTTCTTCTTGTCCTCAGAACACTGGCTTGATACACCAAGAATATTCAACAATTAAACATCTTAAACATTATAGTTGATAATGCCTACGAATTATGGACTTCCCCTGGAAATAGGGATTACATATACACATGACCATATGAGGACCATGACCGGAGAGAATATACAATTCGATCTAGTGGTCCCCCAACCAAATGGAACCGAAGGCCAGTTAGACATAGACACTAGATTACAAGCATTAGTATTCAGATCATCTACAATTCCACCTAACATCATTAGAAAACTAAACATCTTAAACAAATAAGCTCATCAATATTTCACATTTTAGATCGAACCCGCAAATCGTCTGTAAAGCCAGTGGAACCAAACCTCCTTCTCATTCATTTCATGACCTTGTCTTCAAATCATTACGGGAACCCATTGGTTTCCCATGCATCCCACAACCGGTAGAGAGGATCTCTGCGGAGCTTGATATTGATTGGATTCTCTATGTGGCTATTCTTTCAGATCCATCTATCAGACTAGTTTAGGTTAGAAGGGATTTCTTTGCACTTGATGAGAAGATCCCATTATTACACATCGAGGACATTGTTTTTCCTTGACAACTTGCCCATCCAATTTTCACACACTTTCATCCACATACCACATTTCATTATATTTTAATCATCCACATTTTCACATCAATTGCCTCCACATTACCTCATAGAATCAAGTGCGATGAAGTTTGCATGTTGATCTACAAGTATCAAGAAAATGCCTAGAGCATGGTATAGTAAATTTGATTCTTATTCAAATAAAAAGATTTCAGTAGGATAAAAATTATCCTACCTTATACATCAATATAAATTGAAAAGGTAACATTTTTATTGTTTCTTTGTATATGGATGATGTAATCTTTACTTGAAAACCTATCTACATATTCATTCAAATCATATATGAAGAAATAATTTAAGATGAAATATATAGGTCTCATGCACTATTTTTTGGGTATTGAAGTTCAACAATCGAAGTTTGTAGTTTTTATTTCACATTAAAAGTATGATAATGATGTTTTGAATAGATTTAACATGTTGAATTGTGAGCCAATGCTAACACCGGTTTCAATAGGTTTAAAGTTAAGAAAAGATGAAAGTGGATCTTTTTGGATCCAACATTGTTTAAAATGTTAGTTGGAAGTCTCATCTATTTGGTGACACAAGGCCGATTATTATGTATGGTGTGAGCATTATCTCAATGTTCATCTAATCTTCAAGAGATTTGTGTTGGTAAGTTGGAAAAAGATTTTGAGGTATGTGTGTGGAACTAAAAATCATGGAATTTTTTATTTAACATCAAATGAGTTCAAATTCATAAGTGATATGAATAGTGATAGTGTTGGAAGTATATATGGCGAAAAAGGACATCCAGTTATATTTTTCACTTTGGAACAAGAGTAGTTTTGTGGAAAGAAAATAAGAAGCCCATAGTCACTCTTTCCTCATTATAATCGAGTATGTAGTAGCCACAAGAGCATCATGCCAAGTTGTTTGGATGTAGATAATTTTGATAGATTTGAGACAATCAAGAAGACTCTACATAGATTTGTTAGGACAACAATTTAACAACAAAATTTTCCAAAAAACATTTTTTTCACAAGAGGAGAAAGCATATAGACACGAGGTATTATTTCATTAGGGAGTTAGTTAAAAACTTTTTTTTTTTTGAATTTTAAAGATACAAAGATCAGTTTGTTTATATCTTTATGAAGGCTTTGGGAAAGGAAGTTTTTGAGTATTTGAGAAGTTATTTGGGATTTTGTGATCAGGAATATGTTAGATCCAGAAATGCACACTCAACTCTAGAATAATAAAAGTTTGGAAGTCAAAATTAAGGGGCAATGTCGAAAAAATCATGGAAGTCCAATTTTTTTCCTCCTATTAATAGGAAAAGATAGATTTTTCTTCAAAGCATGCATTAGTTATTTAAATTTAGGAAAGTCTTCTTTATTCCTATTTTTCAGGAAAAAACATTTTAAAAATAAAAAACTCTACTTTTAGAGTGCTCTATTTTAGATTTACAGTGTATTTTTAGAAGAAATCCCTCTGTATATTGGAGGTAATTGTAAGTGTTATATACATATATTGTAATGAGATGAAGCTCGGGAAGAAGGATAAATAATTATTTAAGTATAGTAGTGTTGTTTGGAGTTATAAATACTCTGTTTTAATTTGTAATTATTTATGCTATCTATGTTGCTCACTATTTTATCTGTCTAATTTGTACGAGAGATTTTACTGAGATCATTTTGATATCAAAGAAATAATTTCCTTATAGCTTGTAGAGGACAGTTGTTAATGCATAGAAATATTTCATAAATATAAAAAATAGTTTATGTGAGGTTTTGTTAAAACATATAATTTTATGTGTTTAACAACATTGTATGCATAGATTTACGAGAAAGTATTGCAGCAGATTTTGTTTACAAAAAATAACCATGATCAAATCCATGACAACATGACTTGATGAGCTTCAATACTTATGTGTCCAAGTAAAAGAGAAGAATTGTGTGCTAGTAATTTAAGTGAAGTAATAAGAAGATAAGATATAATAGCCACAACAAAGATTGCGAGACAAAGGAATAAATTTGGTGAATCTCCATCAAGTTTCTAAATGAGAGGAGAAATATAAGGTTCTACCAGGAAAATTAACTATCCTCTACTTAATAATTTTAAAAAATATATGGAAATTTATGGTAAGAATTCCATAAAATTTTGTTTATCAAATGTTACAAAGAATGAAACCATTAGTAATTTTTAAAATTATACTAAGGGTATTGCCTTCAAATTATTGACTAAAATGGGCTATAAAGGAAAATGTCTTGGAAAATTTGTCCAAATAATCATCAAAACAATTATGATTGAGGAATAAATCAATATTACGAACTTTGGTATAGTAAAAACTAAATTTGGGAATTCTCTAGAATGTCTTAAAAATAGTATATTCTAAGAATGAGTACTCCATGTCATCACCACACCAAAGATAAAAATGTATGTAACACCATATTTTTAAATCCTCAATTTGATTATAGGATGTCACCAAATTGGGTAGAATTCAAAATAAGAAGGAAGCATGAATTTACCTTAAGATGGTAAAGAAGAAAATTTTAAGGTATGGACTCCTTCAAATCATGAAGGAGAATATATTTAATCACTGCTTCATCTACATGATGAAAATGCAAAGATAAAATGGGTAGACTATGCTTCACAATATTCACTACTTGGAAGTGTAAGAAGGTAAGGAATAAATCATAGATTCATCATAAGAATCAAATGCCACATATATTTATTCCATATTTTATTTTATTTATGATAAGGAAATCCATATGGTACAATATTTTTTTGCATAACCTCCATTTACGTATTATAAAAGGAGTAACCATTTTATGACCATGTTTAAATAATCTCTCATTAAATATACCAAGCTCTTTAGCGGTATGGTTAAGATAGAAGAAAATGTTAAAGCAAGAAAAAGAGAATGGTCAAGACACAATGAAAATAATAAACCACTTGATATAAACATGATAATTTCTATACATATTTCAATGTTAGTGGGCACTAAAATAGAAGATTTTAGAAACTCCATCCGCATATTAACCCAAATAATGATGAGAGCAAGAATGCGTAGACACAAACAATACGGGAAGAAGATCCTACCAAAAATAGGAATCAAGGAGAGAACATATCGCACATGTTTTTTCACCACCATTACAAGAAGGTCATGTTAAGGGGGTTTCATTTGATTCTTGGATGGATTAACTACATGAAATATAAAGAATAATATTTTATGTTATCCACAATATATGGGTGTTGGGTAGTAATTTAGATGTATATTCCTAGAAATATCATGGTTTTCCTTTCATTGGTAGAGAAAATAAGGAAACAAATTACTCTTGTATGGAGGAACATGTGAAACATTATACTCATCATAGGTAATTATAAAATAGAAAATCCACATGAGAGTATCGGTAGGAGTATCCTTCCAAAATTTTAATTCAAAAAAATGTTATATGGTTATGTTTATTGGTAAATCATAAAAACAAACTATTTTATCTTGTATGAAAAATCATGGGATTAATTTTACTCATAATAGGTTATTATACAACAATAATATTCACTCAGTGATTGTCACATTCCACTCTGGTTACCATGACTTTTATACTTGGATAGCCATCAATTAGTTGGATTTTCCATCACATGAAACACAATCAAAGGTCACAATAATTTATTTAAAATCACTATTTGAGTCAATCTTTAATCCTTGAGGATTGTTTAGGCCCTAAACTCAACAAAACAATATAAAATGCATATGCTTAGGATAATGAAACTTCAAGATATGACCCTTGAATAATGTGTATCATGGTAAAAAAAAAGGTGAAATATTAAAATACTTGAGTGTGAGATCCCAATTCAAGTATTTGAAATGTATGTCATTAATAAAAACTTTGTTCTCTAGTTAAGTACTTGGGTTTTGGTATTTGTAAATTCATAATAATTGATGGTTGATAGGAATGTCAATAACATATTAATATATATATATAGAACGTACTTCAATATTTCTAAGTGTACTTTGTTAGTTTCATGTAATGTATTTCTGAATTCTAATAATGAATTTTTATATCATTCTTCATGATTTGAATGGTGGAACCGCACGCATCTTGAGTTTATGGTAGTTAGGAACCTTAATCTTGATGGAATATTGAAATATGTTATATGGTAGTTAGGAACCTTAATTTAATGATAATTCACATTCTTGAGCTATATGTATATACATCCAAGACATTGATAAGTAATTTCATTGAATGAATGATCGATATTACGATCTTTTGTTATCCCGTAAAATTGGCAAGGGCAATTTTACGAGTAACCATACCAAAGTTTTGTTCTAGTCCTGTCGACACTAAAATTTTCCTCCATAATTTCTATTTCATTAATGTATGTATTAGGAATAGGATGTTGTTAAGTATAATTAGTAGTAGCGTCTTAATAGAAGATAACGGCGCCACAAGATGCAGTGCCGCCAATAATATGGAGTAGGGTAACAGTCAAAGTATAATAGGAATGTTGTAAAAAGTAAATATTTGCCATAAGTGGTCCGGTAATGTTAAAATGTCAAAGTTTGGGTAATTAGAGAAGTAGGGTCTACATGATTAGGAATTAGAAATATTATATTAGTAATAAGGACAAGGAGTGAGGTCATTAATATTTTGTGTATTTTATTTGTAAAAAGTCTAAAAATGTGGAACCTGTGTAAAATGATAAGGTTTATCTTATCTTAAAAGATAAGCTTACATGTACAGATAAGAGTTAAGGTATGGAATATGATTCGTCAGAGTGGATTTCTTATCCTATCTTAGAGATAAGATGGATAAGCCTGGAATTTCTATAAATAGAGAGGCCACCCCCCTCATTTAGCATAGAAGGAAGTAGTGAGAAATATTGTAGGAAGTGTGCAAAGGAAGCCATCATTTTAAAGGTGTGTTGAAGAAGCCATTAAGAGGTGTAATTGTAAAGTTTCTCCCATAGTCTTGGTGAAAGGCAAGTGAAGTCAATAACACTTGAAGTACCTCATGGGTGAGATTGTAACAGTTTCATATTAATATTATAATTTACTTTGATATTTCAGATTTGTCATCATTCTGTCTCATCATAGTCGATGGTGTTCTTGTGTTATGTTGTTGTTTTGTTTCAGATTACATCCACCAAACTAAACACTTTGTGCATTAGTAAATAATCATAGCACGAGGAGTTCCCGGTGAAGAATTATCATAGTGCCGATTGGTGATGACATTTTGGTTCCGTTTAGGGACCATTCCTCGTTAGTGGATTTTACGGAGAGATATTCCCACTTAGTCAAAAATCAATTGGAGGGTAACCTTGTTTTTCTTTGTGCATAGTAGTTGCCATGGTAAACTCATTTTTTCGTGAATAGTAGTTACCATGGTAAAGTCATTTTTGCTGTGAATAGTATTTGCCACATGAAAGTCACGTTTTACCATGAATATTATTTACCGCAGTAACTTCACTTTTTACCGTGAATAGTGTTTACCACAGTAAAGTCAGTTTTTACCGCAGTAAGTCAAGTTTTACCATAGTTACCGTGGTCATTTCTATTTTACTGTAGAAAGGTGTAAAGTCACTTTCTATTACAGTGATTCCAATTATTTGTGCACATAAGTCTTGTTGATTGTACTTGTGGGTTGGTATTTCACGGTGGTTACTTTTGAAAATGGGAAAGATTCCTATTTTTTCAGCTCAATCTAATGAAGATGCTTCTTCTTTCATTCAAGAGTTTAAACGATCTTGTATTTGTAATGGCCTCATAAGAAGGGAACAATGGACTGAATTTTTTCCTACCTTTTTGGATGGTTCAGCACTTAGGTGGTTTGAAACACTAGGTGATAATGTGAAAAATTCATGGGATTTATTAACTGAAAGTTTTCTTGAAGAATTTGGTGAACAACAAAAATATGCAGATCTCATGATCGAGATCACAAAGCTATCCCAAGGAGAGAAGGAGAAGATAAGGGATTATCATGCTCGTGTTCTAGAGCTAAGGAGGAAGCTCGATGCCCAGATCCGGAAGGAAGGATTAGCGGATGGGTTGATGAATGGTGTGGATAATCTCCTCTATAAGCAATTCATTCTTGGGATGAAGCCAGAGATCAGAAAACAAGTGAAGTATGACCGCCCAGCTACCATTGAACAAGCAAAGGAGATTGCAAGAAGGCAAGAAGAAAGCATGGAAGAGGAGCCCAAAGAAATTGTTGCTAAAGTAGAGCCTACACTAGCACCTTTGGTCCAGAATCCACAACCACTCCCGGTGAACACAAATATTTCTCCTAGTACATCTACTGAGTATGAAGATCTGCTCAAAAAGATGGGTCAGTTAACTATTAATCTTCTTCAAGGAAAAGAATTTAGTTCTCAAGGAGGAGATAGAGGTCCAAAAAGAAATATTTCTGAAGTTGTATGTTATGGTTGTTATAAAAGGGTAATTATAAGTATAATTGTCCGTATAGAGCTTCTACATCCGGTAAAGGAGATAATGATAAAGGAAAAGCACCTGTGAATTCTTTTGATGTAGTAGATAAGAGCAGAAATAATGAAGTAGATGTGTTTGTAACAAAAATAAAGAAAGAAAAAGATAATCAAGATGGAAATGATCCTAAGAAGATGAAAGGAGAAACTAGTAAGAAACATAGGAGAAGAAAGTTGGGTGTGGAGGATTTTCTGATTTCACAGGGGCAAGGACCATACTCCATCTTGGAAGATCTGTCCAAAAGGCCTACAAATATTACATATGGTCAACTCTTGGCCATGTCTTCTGAGAAGAGGCGGGAGTTGCGAAGTGGACTCAATGCTCGACGAAGGAAGGAGGTTGAGGTCCCTGTTTTCTAGGCGAGGCGGATCCCTATGCTCCACAAGCCGAGCTATTATGTAATGGTATTTCAATTCATGATGTCTTAGTTGATGAAGGTGCTACGCTTAATGTAATGGCCGAGTCTCTTGAATATGTTGGGTTTAAAAATTGATCGCCCTTCAACACTTATGTTAAGGTTATTAAATAAAGGAAAAACTAAACCGAAGGCGTAGTTTCAAATGTGGCAATACCTATTATGGGTGTTGTATGTGTGGTAGACTTTCGGATGAAAAATGGTACTGTTGCATACCCAATGTTAATGGGAAGACCATGGCTAAGGAGAGTTCATGTAAGAAACTACTGGAATGAAGGTTTCATGACACTTGGATGTGGTAGAGAGAGGGTGAAGATAAACGTGATCCCTCGACATCATAAGGCAGAACCTATGGATTCAAGTGATGAAACTGATGATTGGACATCCTCTAATTACTCTAGTACCAGTGAAGTGGACACTGAAGATGAAGAAAGTGAGGTTGATGTTTCAATCATGGATATCCTTCCAGTCACACCAACTCATGACCCCATAAAATTATCTAGAAGAAGAAGTTGATGATCGTCTCCAACAAATAAAGATTGGTGATGCTGTGATGAAGAGTGAGAAGGAATCCTACCTCCATCTCTTTCGAAGGTACATACACATATTCACTTTTGATTACAAGGAACTCCGTCAAGTAAGTTGGGTAGAACATTCTATTGAGCTGGTAGATGGTGCTAAGCCCATAAAGAAAATGCCATATAGAATGAATCCTAATTTTTCCAAGACTGTAAAAGAAGAAATAGATAAGTTGTTTGATGTAGGATTCATATTTGTTGTGGAGAATTCAGAATGGATTTCTCCCATTGTGATCTCAATAAAAAGAATGGGAAACTACGCATTTGTGTTGATTACGGGAAGGTCACTAAGGCAACAAAGAAGGATCATTACCCTCTTCCATTTTTAGATCGATATTGGATGAAGTAGGCTGGCCAGAGTGCTATAGTTTTGTTGATGGATATAGCGGCTATAACCAAGTTCGCATAGCAGAAAGATCAGTGAAGACCACGTTCACCACTCCTTGGGAAAATTTTCTTATAGAATTATGCCTTTTGGGTTGTGTAATGCTCCAAAGCAACATTCCAGCGTTTGATGAATAGGGTGTTCGAACCCTACATTGGGACCTTCATCGAGTATTTACGGATGATTTTGCATCTATGGGAGCAAGTTGGACCACTGCACTAGATGGAGACAGCATTGCAAAGGTTAGATGAAGCACAAGCCTCACTAAACCCTACAAAGTGTGTCTTTGGATGTTCTAAAGGTGTTTTATTAGGGCATGTTGTATCCAGAGATGGTATTGGTGCGATCCTGATAAAGTTTCAAAAATCAAAGATTTACCATTTCCTATGAATAGAAGTAAGTTGAGATCATTTTGAGGTCATGTGGGTTACTATAGAAGGTTCATCAAGAATTTCTCAAAGATTACACACCACTAACCCAGTTCTTGAAGAAGGATGTTACTTATGAACCAAGAAATAAGGTGCATGAAGCTTTTGGACAATCGAAGGAAGCCCCGGTGTCTTCACTGTTTTAAAGAATCTAGATTGGAGCAAGCCATTGATTTTGTACACGATGCCTCGGATGCAGCACTAGGAAGTACTTTGAGCCAAAATGATGAAAATGGGAATGAACATCCAATTTACTTTGGGAGCGAAAAATGAGCGATCTTGAGGTAAATTATCTTTAATCGAAAAAGAGGCTCGGCTATCATTTTTGCCAGTAAAGAAGTTTAGAAATTACTTGCTAGGGTAAAAATTTCTAGTTGTAACACATCATCGTGGTCTAAAATATATTGTAAATAAGCCTAACCCATCGGGGAAGATAGCAAGATGGATAATTTTGCTACAAGAATTTGAGTTTGATATTATAGATAGGCTAGGAAAGAAGCATGTCAATGTAGATGCACTCTCTCGAGCCTATGATGGTTTAGAATCATCTTGTGATGATGATGATTTCCCGATGCAAAGATTGTTATCCCTTGACACAATCCCTAGTGAATACATAGATATTTGGAATTATCTAAATGAATTCAAGTTTCCTGATGGTGCCAATGCAAAGACTAAGAGAAAGATTACTCAAGCCAGTCGTCCATATTCTATTCTGCATGGAGTATTATTTCGAATAGGACCTGATGGATAGTACAAGAGGGCAGTTGGACGTGATCAAGGGAAGGAACTGCTAGAATAATTCCACAATGGTACATGTGGAGGGCACTTCTCTGGACAACTTACAACAAGAAGGATCTTGGATGCAGGTTATCACTGGCCCACTCTTTTTAAAGATTGTTATAATTATTGTAAGACATGTGATATTTGTCAAACACTTGGTAACTGTAAGACTTCATCAGCTCCATTATGCCCTATTCTTCCACTTGGTCCCTTTGAAAAGTGGGGAATAGACATTGTAGGTCCACTTCCAACTACCTCATGCCAAAATAAGTATATTGTAGTTGCCACAGATTATTTAACCAAGTGGGTTGAAGCTAGGCCATTGAAAACAACTTCCATGGATGAAGTGGCAAGGTTCATATATGAACGCATTGTCACCAGATTTGGTTGTCCATTAGAAATTGTAATAGATCAAGGAAGCCACTTCATTAATAAGGTGGTAGAAGCCCTAGTCAATAATTTTTCTATTAAGCACAAGAAGGTAACAACATACAATCCAAGCATAAATGAATAGGTGGAACGAACAAATTTTGTGTTGTGTCAAATTCTAGCAAAAGATGCAGCCTTGCAAGTACATAAATGGGATAAAAGGATTCATGTAGCATTGTGGGCATATAGGGCAACATCAAAGTCAAGCAAGGATACTCTCCATTTCAGGTTGGCCTATGGTATTGATCTAGTTCTTCCTATTGAGTTTGATATTCCCACTGTGAGAGTTATGAAAAATGAAAGGATGGATGAAAGTGATTTAGTAAAAGAAAGGTTGGTACATCTTCATTTGCTAGAGGAAATGAGGGAAATAGAAAAGGATACAAGCCATAAGAATAAAATGAAGCAGAAGGAATACTTTGATCAAAAGATCCGTTGGTCTCCATTTCATGTGAATGACTTGGTTCTAGTATATGATTCCAGATACAAAAAAGAAGACAGAGAAAATTTCTTCCAAAATGGATGGGGCCCTACAAAATAGCAGCAGTGTGCATGAAAATGGTACGTCTTGATTGGAGGAATTAGATGGAACTCCCATTATGAAATGGGTCAACCACGACAATTTGAAGATTTTGTAAGCACCAAAATAGTCTACTTCGAGACGAGTAGAAGCTAGGAAGGGGAAGATGTCGACACTAAAATTTTCCTCCATAATTTCTATTTCATTAATGTATGTATTAGGAATAGGATCTTTGTTAAGTATAATTAGTAGTAGCATCTAATAGAAGATAACGGCACCGTCGGTATGGTGCCGCCATAATGTGGAGTACGGTAATGAGTCAAAGTACAATAGGAATGTTGTAAAAGTAAATATTTGTCGTAAGTGGTCCGGTAATGTTAAAATGTCAAAGTTTGGGTAATTAGAGAAGTAGGGTCTACATGATTAGGAATTAGAAATATTATATTGGTAATAAGGACAAGGAGTGAGGTCATAAATATTTTGTGTATTTTATGTGTAAAAAGTCTAAAAATGTGGAACCCATGTAAAATGATAAGGTTTATCTTATCTTAAAAGATAAGCTTACATGTACGGATAAGAGTTAAGGTATGGAATATGATTCATCGAGTGGATTTCTTATCCTATCTTAGAGATAAGATGGATAAGCCTGGAATTTCTATAAATAGAGAGCCACCCCCTCATTTAGCATAGAAGGAAGTAGTGAGAAATATTGTAGGAAGTGTGCAAAGGAAGCCATCGGTTTAAAGGTGTGTTGAAGAAGCCATTAAGAGGTGTAATTGTAAAGTTTCTCCCATAGTCTTGGTGAAAGGCAAGTGAAGTCAATAACACTTGAAGTACCTCATGGGTGAGATTATAACAGATTTCATATTAATATTATAATTTAATTTGATATTTCAGATTTGTCATCATTCTGTCTCATCATAGTCGATGGTGTTCTTGTGTTATGTTGTTGTTTTGTTTCCATATTACATCCACCAAACTAAACGCTGTTCATTAGTAAATAATCATAGCACGAGGAGTTCCCGGTGAAGAATTATCATAGTGTTGGATTGGTGATGACAATCCCTCGTCGAGGACTCCTTTCGTTCGGACGTTGCAAAACCCTTTCTGGGAAATCTGGTTTTTGAAGTTAGCCATTTTTGGTCTTTTTGGGTTAGGCGCACCTATTGTTTGTGTAACACGGGGTATATCTACGTCCCCCTTTAATTCTTTTGGCGCCTGACTTTCCAGGTGTCGACACACATTTTGGTGCGCCTCACCATGTTGCACCTTTCTTGCATGCGCCAATGCGCATGCGGCTTTGTGTCAACAATATTTTTGTTACACCGCATTTTGGTGCACCAAAGGGCACACATATTTCTTTGTTGACAGCACTTTTAGTGTGCCAATGGCACACATAACTTCGTGTTAACATGTGTTTTGATGTGCCAAAGGGTGCAAGATTTCCAGTGTCGACAGGCATTTTGATGTGCCACTTCAAAAAGTGGTTGGCACATTTATTACAACTTTGCCTATATATAGGCGCATCCGCCCTGTCACTTTCACCAGTCAGAAAACACGTGATTGTTCTTTTCCTCTGCACCTGTCAGCATGCCTGTCGTTCTCGTATCGTGTCGTGGACCCAGTTTCACCTCTCACATTATATATATTCCTGGTAAGTGGTCCTTATTGCTCTCATGTTTTATGTTTTGGTTATTGGCTGTTTGTTTGTGGGGTTGGATAGAATGATCTGTGAAACCATGAAACCTCCCTTTGCTATTTTTGTTGTCCTCCCCATGCACTTCTCCCTCTTTCCAGATCTACTAGTAAAGAGGACTCTGCCTCTGAAAAAATCACTTGGATCTCTTTGTTTTAGCCTGTTCATCATCCAAGGAACCCTACAGAAGAGGCTTAAACACATGTAACCCCTCCAGAGGAAGAACAAAGACTTAAAAATTGATAGACTACTTTTTTTCCTCTTTGGCGCAGTCGCCACCCTTACAACATGAAGTACAGTCGCGCCAATGACAAGCGCATCCACTACTGCTTTGCATAAAAATAGTTGCGCCCTCAAAGCGCACTTTCCTTGCTTGCAACACCCGCTAACCCTGCGCCCTCTTGGCGCACCAAACTCATGTGTAACATTGCAAAAACTTGCGCCATTGGCGCACCTTGCATCCATGCAACACCAACCTTACTTGCGCCAAGTACAAAACTGTTAACGGTGCAGGCACATCCCTTATTACAACAACATCATGTCATGCAGACCTTCCATGTGCCGTGCCAAGTTCCCCTGTGGCACATGAAAAAATGATGTTACACACATTAAACTGCGCCCTTTGGTACATCTGTGCCGAGTGTAATGTGAAAAATATCAGTGCCCATTATAAAATACATATATATGGCGCAGGCGCACTTCCGCTTGCAACAACAAAAAAATGCAACTGCAGTGTTCATGCACCCTACGCCCGAGGCCCTAAAATTGCTAACTCTTCCTTCACATCGATGCTTTAATGGAAGATCAAACCTCACGACATAAGGTGTGTCCAGAATGAGAAAGGCGAGGTCGTGATCAACCTCACTGCCCGGCACTTCGAAATAATGCTTGGCATTCCTCACCACTGGCACTTTGTGGCCGTAAGCCAGGAAGATTGCACCAAGGCTTGGGATGATAATGAAGACCAGTGTATGTAATTAATGAATGAGGTATACCTGAAAAACAAGAAGGTGGTGACCAGATGGCCACAAGTCATTCATCGCAGTGATTTCTCAGAGGAACTAAGTGATACAATCATGTTCCTAAGCAGAGTATTTGGGCTTCCTGATGCCCACTACTTTCATAAATGGATGCTGAGATACTTGGAGACAATGAACAAGAATGTTCCAGATCAATGCTACGAGTGGGCGGAGATCATAAGCAGCACTATATCCGAGTAGCTCCAACAACTTACCATAACGGGAGGTTCTACATGAAATCCTACATAGTTTACGCTCTGACCTCGGAGAGAGATTACCCAGCGTTAATGTGGTGCGGGATTCGGCCCCAAGTAAAAATATATGAATACTATCTAGAGCTAAAGCTAGAAAAAGTATCTCTCGGTTTACAAAGATTAATGATGCCTTCTTCTACGGCATCATCTGCACTGAGGCCAAACATGACTCACGGTCATACGACTAAGAGCATTGTTGCAGCAACAGAGAAATGGGGGGCCTTGTTCACTCAATTCCCCACCTTCACCTATCTAAGGGCATCCAACTTCTTTGGAGAACCAACAAAATTTCCAAGATACGCCAGCAACAAGCTAATCCTGTTGGAGCTATCAAGATAGCTCGTAACCTACAATGAGAAGTGCTTAAAGAGAAATAAGGGTGGAACTCCTTTCCCCCTCACAGTGGGTAGGTACACTTGTCTTTCTCACCACAAAACCCAAGAGATGTTTGCTTTGAAGCTACTCAATCTAAAGCACAACTTCCTAGCGAGGCCCACTTTTGACCCAAGGAATTGCACCCCAGAGCCAAAATCGATCCAATCCACATTCCACAGATCAAGGATATTTATATCGACTTGTATCATGAGGTCGAGCTCAGAAGGAAAGACCATTCCTGCTTGGCCTTGGCTGAAATCATTCAGTACGGCATAGCCATCGTCCCAAAAGGTTATCAAACTGCTGATCAAGAGGTTGATCAAGTATATCTTGACACAGGTGGGGACGAGCGGGCCTTTTCTTTGTAATTGTGAGAACAAGCACCTCGAACAATAGAAGAAAGGGTCAAAGAAACTCTACGAGAAATAGAGCACTTTGGTGCAAAATGAATGGCCTCACCTACCTCGGAGTTGATTTCACCACATCTCCATTGGGCAACACACCTTTAAGGCCAAAACATCTACCAAAGAGCAAAGGGAAAGACAACGAGGGTGAGTCGAGCTCCACCCAAGAGGAAGCTCCTGAAATTCCTCCTTCCGCTTCACAAGAATGGGTTATAATCCCAGAAAACCTGGAAAAAGAAGTAGCGGAAGATGTTCCGATAGGCACATCCACTCAAGATGTTGCCACTACTATAACTATTGAAGTCCCTTCTATCCCTTCTCCCTCTCCTCCTTCCCCTCCTCAAGTGACCCAAGCGACCATTCCTTTGGTCGTGTCCTCTCCCCGTCTTCTGCTGTTCCCCCTTCCTCATCATCCATCTTCTCTTCTCTCATGGAGCTGTCCCCCACCATTTCTTCCCTCATCTCTCAGCTCCCTTCCATTCCTATGTCTACCTCCCCTATAGTATCTCTTCCCTCCGTGAGCACTTCCTTGGCCTCCCTCTTGATGCCACCTCCACGTGTCTCCACGCATTTTCCTTCTACTATTGCAGCTACTCCCTTTTCTATTTCCGGCCCCTCTCCCATAAGTCCAACATGGATCTTTCAAGCTGAGCCAACAAAAGAGGAAATTTCCCATCGCACTGATGGACTTTTCCGTTATCCCATCAAAGGGGACCAAGAAGCAAAATCCTATAACCTACTTCTCTCAGAGTGCGTCAGGAGAGAGAGAGTAATGGAGATAGCATACCCCAATCCTTTAAAGGATAAAAGGGATCTATCTTCACAGTTATATAGTGACCCAAGTCACAGTGGGGACATCTTCGAAAGCCTTCAGGAGAGGCCCTATCTGCATTGACGCCCTTTGCGAAGAAGCTCCAGGGAAGCAAAAGAGGAAAAGAGGCATTAAAGGAACAAAATAAACATCTCCTCCTTGCCTTGCAAAAGATGGATAGTGCACCTCCTACAATGCCGCCGAAACTCCCGAGCCTCGAGCCGAGGACAAGATTAATGAATATGCCAAAATCGGTGAGCGGGGTATGGTAGTTTTACGCCAGAGGAACCAAATCCTCAAAGAAAGTGAGGGAGTGATCACCAAGTTCACCAGATTATATCGAATATCAATCAGACAAACAAAGAGCTCCGGGCGTGATAGCGGGACTCATCTCAAAAGAGTTGGACCATGCCAGGATACAACATGATACCTTTCGAGAAAATGCTCATTGTTGAGTCAAAGATCTGGTCAAGTTTGGCATCTTTGGACATCCTAGAGCCCTCAACAAAATCCTTTCTACTATGGATTACCGGGTTGATCAGCTAGAGTTCGTCCTGGAGAAGATTTAAAAAATCAAGGAGGAAGCCCTAGATGCAATGCATTAGATGGAGAAAATTGTTTTGAGAATGTCTCCGGGTTTTCTCACTTCTTCTTTCACCTTAAGAGAGGTGGATGAAACTATTCGGATCTTGAGGAGATCATTTCGTAGGGACCGAGAGGTCACTTTTGACGCCGAATCCATCAACAACTTGCTGGCTGTCGTGACTTCATTGGGTACTGATAGAGGTAGGAAATTATTATTCCAAACTCCCGAAAAGCTCATAGACGAGCGGGATACTTGCGAGGCTATCAGTGATCGACACAAGGATCCTTCCCAGGATCAACTTCAACCCATGATCAGCAAGTTCATGGAATACCATGCCTAGTTCCACATCTCGTCGCCTGAGCAACAACAAAAGTAGGATACCCCCTTTCAGCCGCGAGACGACGATGAATAGTTTCCTTCTTCCTGACTTTCTCCTTGTAATTATCTAAAGTGTGTTGACACAAATGATGACATCATCCATGTTGCACCATGGGATGATGTCATCCACAAAGTTGTCAAAAGTCAACAAATGACTTTGAGATATTTTTGTAATTAAGTGGTTGGTTCATTTTTTCCTTCTCTTCTTCTCTTCTTCTATAAATACTTGAATACTTGTTGTATTCAGGGTGGATACTTTTCAGATGAGAAATAGAAGTAAGAAGAAAAGACTTTGAGCTTTTTGTAATAGAAACAAACATTAATACAATATTTAGACTTTGTGCTGAATACATGTGTTTTACATTAGACCTTTCTTATGTTAGATCTGTATGTTTGTTCTGTTGAATCTACCTCTGCTTTATTGTCATTTATTCATCAGTATTTATTTGTTCGTCTATGCGAGTAGGTTCAGCTCTGTTTACTACCACCCCAAAACATAGACCCTCTGACCTTTCTACTTTGGAATTCATTTCTTTTCTTCCTTCAAATCCATCTTCCTTCCTTTCCTTCCTTCATTCATTTCTATTATTTGTCAAAACACCTCTACTGGGATGAGATCCCAACCCCCAAGAAGCGAATATTGTGAGACTTGCACAAGATTCCCTCTTGGTAGAATAACAATAAACCGGTTTCACTTTCTTTGACTCAAAGAGGGGCTATGCCACACACACTTTGTTGGCTTGTCTATCCATAGATCTGCCCAAGTGGCATGATTTTCAGACCAATAGTTTTTGATGACTCCTTTGGGGATCGAACAGATCTATCAAATCTATGATGATGGTGTGTTTAAAAAATCAGTGAAAATCAAAAAAATCATTACCTGTTTGCAAATCTGAACTTTTTAAAATCCAATTTTTTTGCAAAATACTCCAAATTGAAAATTTTCTTCTGAGATCCATAGATCTGGCCTAGATAGAGATCTTTAGTTCACTGAGTTTTTATAAAAATCCGTATTTTTTCATAGATCTGATTTTTCGACAGTTTACCAAAATTTTCAAACTCGTGAAAAGTCAACTCTCGATCTGAAAAATCAGCTTACTAAGTTTTACCGTCATTTTATCCTTGTTAATCAAACAAATAAACTACAATCGGTTTTTAAGAGGAGGATAAAATTTAAATATTCAGAAAAGTACATCTTTGCTGATTTTTGTCGAATAATCGAAAAATCAGCGAGTGTGTACAAACCAAAAAGAGTTCTTAAATCCATTCCAAAAATTACAGATCTGGAAGGTACACTGGTAGGTGAACCATTTACTCGTAGCAGGAGAGCTCGCAGAGAAGTTGATCTTACCTTCGACCTGCTTCAAAGGCACAACTTCAGTATAACACCAGCTCGCTTCTCGTCACTGAGTTCAGCTGACCGGTCATCCAGGAGTGTCTCACCTCCACGAAGGAAGCATCTCTCATCGGGAACATCTACATCACTTTGTAGTGCCTTGCTGCTCAGTGGAACTGTGCTTCCAGCCCGCGTTCTTTTTCCGGCCGTCCAAATGGTAGTACCATGGGGAAATGCTATGGGCCCCCTAGCTTTGCCACATCCTATTCACGCGCTCCCACATGGCAACCGAAAGAATTTTCCCAAATTTGATGGGAGTGGAAACCAAAGCATGGATTCACACATATCGCATTCATCATGTCATGCGATATCCTAGATGTAACCCATGAAGATGTGTTGGTTTTCCTTTTACTCGGAAACTTTGCAGGGCCCGCGCGAGAATGGTTTCAGCATTTGCCCCGGGATCTATTACTAGTTGAGCCACCTTGCAGGCTGATTTTGAACACGGTATAAGCCTTCCGAAGACGCATTCACGTTCTTGTCAAAGATCACTCACCTAAAGAAGGAGGCCAATGAAACTATGCGTGACTTCATCACCCGTTTCATTCAGCGATCGATCAACCGTGTTCCACCTACCATGATTCCAACACTTGAGAATCAAAAGTGTTTCTTTGTAAACGCTATGAGCTCAAAAGTAATTTTATTACTCCTGCAAGAAAAAGTAGCTACATTGATTCTCACCCAGGCTGCTGCCATCCGAATCGAAGATAACTTGCTAATATCTGGTGAATTAAAAGGGAATCATCCAAGCTTAGAGCTTCGAGCCCTTCTCCCACTACTTCATCTAATCCAAATTTCAAAAATGGCAAATGACTTGCTCGCATTAAAGAAGCGATTGGCCCAAGATTCCCCCAGTTCCTCATACCGGGATATTCCATGAATAACTTTCACTCCTAACAGCGTCCCGCATAGGCTGCGTTTCTGTAATGGCTCCGCGGTTGGCGCTTGAGGCTCCTCAGTCAACGCTTTGCTTGAAATCAAAGAAGAAGAGCAAAATTATGAAGAACCTTCTTCTCAAGGTGAAGATGATCAAGATTTTGGTGAACTGACTAGCGACTCTACTATCGGGTATATGGAATTTGATGAGGAAGAATCTAATGAAGAAGAGGGTACCCAAGGATATGCGGGTGGAAAATCATATGTCATTTTTACCCGCTTGCAAGGAAAAGAAGCGAGAGGTCTCTACCGATGTGTAGAGAGAGAGACTACGTCATCCATGCCCCCAACCATTGCTAAAAGAGGTAATCCTCTTCCTGCTCAACCCCCTGTTAAGTCTTTTACAAAGAAATCTTTTCCTCCCACCTCTCCTCCAAATCAGCCTTCTTCTATTCCCATGAAGACCAGTAACTTTACCCTACCATCGCGAAATGAAGGACTCATTCCTCCATCAACACAACCCTTGGCCACGTTTGACATAATTGACCATGCTAAAAAGACTAAGATCCAAATGTCTGAAGCTGAGTACCTTCAGTCAAACCTCGAACAGCTTGTGAGGTTGACTGAATACATCCAAAGTTAGGCTGTCATAACTAATCAGGTTTCCCCAAAAGGAATCCTTTCCACCCCTCATCCTGTATAAATGTTGCCTCAACTTCCACATCAGGTAAGATAGAACCTTTCTACCTCTCCCTCCTAATCAATGGCCACAAACTAAGCAACTGCATAATTGATTCTAGAGCTTCCGATAATGTCATGCTGGCAAAAGTCACCCATGCTCTGGGCCTCACCCTTACCAAGCCTTTTGGCCGATGTTATTCCTTGGAAACCAAGCAAGTTCCGCTGATCGGTCAAATCAAGGACGCACAATTTGCGTTTGCAGCATTCCCGGAGAAAAGGGTAAAAATGACTATGTCCTTGTTGCCGATATTCTAGTAGCCTATGGAATTCTGCTGGGAAGGAGTTTTTGCAGTGAAGTTGGGGGAGATTCATATGGACTGGTCTAAGGCTAGGATCCCCATCAAAGGTGTAATGCAAACTTTGGAGCCTGAATCACAAAAGAAGTACCTAGTTACTAACTCTGATGACCCTAAAGCCCAAATTCTCTTCGAATCATCAGGGATGGGAAACTATTTCTTGTCTACCGAGTGAAAAAAATGGATGTCCTCATCCAAGAAGGGGATCTTAACAAGATCTGGACTTTGCAGTTTGATGGCAGCTGCGTGACTAGTGGGTGTGGCGCTGGTGCCGTGCTTATATCTCCTGAAGAAGAGATTATTCCTCTCTCTTTCAAGTTACAATTTTTCAACACAAATAATACTGCTGAGTATGAATCCCTGCTACTTGGCATGCAAGCCGCGAAGGAAAGAGGGATCAAGAATCTTAAGGTACAAGGTGATGCAGAGCTGGTCGTAAATCAAGTTAAGAGGATATACCAAGTGAAGAATGAAAGGCTCAGACATTACCGCAATGCGGTGTGGGAAAACATCAAGGAGTTTGACACTTTTTCAATAAAAGCCATCCCAAGAGCTCAGAATGACATGGCCGATTCATTGGCCATTTCAGCATCCCTCATGCTCCCTCACCCAGGTTTGAAAATAGACAAATATACCATTGAGGTGGTTTTCCACCCAAGCGTGCTAGACAATTCTCAGCATTGGCAAGTATTCAACAATGACAATCAACTCATTGCCTTTCTAGAAAAGGCAGAAAATTTTAGTGAACTTCATTTTGAAGGATCCACTTCTACATGCCGCGAATCAGTTACTGATCAAAATGAAGAATCAAAAGGAAGAGATGGCATATGTCAGCTCAAAGGAAATAAAATCCCAAAAGGCCTGGTCTCCCTAGAGTGGTTGTTCGACAGGCATGATCGCTTTGTTAAAAAGAAAAGGTGAGATGATCCTAACTCCTCCCCAGAAACCAAACTGGGCAATTTAGGTTCGGTAGAACATCTGCAGTTTGTGAACATTGGAAAATGTTGCACACCTGAAGAGAAGCGGAAGTTTGTCAAACTGCTAAAGAAATACATGGATGTATTGGCATGGTCCTATGCCGATCTAAAGTCTTTCAAGCCAAAGGACATCCAGCATGATATCCTATTGAAAGAAGACATCAAACCTTTTTGCCAGAAGTAGAGACATTATAATCCTAAGATCTCAGGTACTATCCAGGCTGAAATTCAGAAAATTTTGGATGCACGGATCATTTTTCCTATCCATCACAGTACTTGGGTAGCAAACATTGTGCTAGTGTGCAAGAAGAATGGCGAGATACGCATATGTGTAGATTTTTGTAACCTGAATCAGGTGTCCCTGAAGGACAACTACCCGCTTCCCATAATGGATCAGGTTCTACGGTGATAACTGGATCAGAAATGTTGTCCATGCTTGATGGTTTTTCAGGCTACAATCAGATTGAAGTCTCACCTGAAGACCAATTTAAAACAGCATTCACTACTCCTTGGGGTACGTTTGCTTACAGCAGGATGCCTTTTGGCCTGACCAATGCTGGTGCCACTTTCCAGTGAGCAATGGACTTTGCATTCAAAGGTATGATGGGGAAGGTCATCGTAGTCTACTTAGATGACTTAACTATGTTCTCCAAACAGCGAAATGATCATTGTGATCATTTGGAGCAAGTATTGATTAAATTCCAAGAGCACGGGATCTCCCTAAATCTGAAGAAGTCTGTTTTTGGAGTCACAGAAGGAAAATTATTGGGACATGTTGTTAGCAAAGAAGGGACAAAGATAGATACCGAAAGAGTTAAGGCTATTCAGAGCCTTACTTTACCTACAAGCAAGACCGGCGTTCACTCTTTCTTCGGAAAAGTGAATTTTCTCAGGCGCTTTGTTCCCAACTTTGCCGAAAAGACTCATCATATATTAGACATGATGAAAGGGTCACCAAATTTCCGATGGAGCGAAGAAGGGAAGAAGTTGTTTGAGGAAATAAAAGCCTCCGTCGCTCACGTGCTAGTCCTAGTATGTCCCGATTTCTCCAAAGATTTTATTATGTATAGCTATGCATCTGAGCACACTGTGTCGGCCATCCTAATGCAAAAGAATTCTCAAAATGTTGAATCCTGATTGCATTTATGAGCTCTCCTCTCAAGCCTCATGAATTAAAGATGTCTCAGTTGGAAAAACATGCCTTTGCTGTGGTCAAAGCAGTCAAGAACTTCAGGTATTACATTCTAAACTCTCATACAGTAGTGTTGGTCCCTGACACGGCAGTCAAGTCAATATTAACTCAACAGGAGTTAGGAAGCTTGCGAGGGAATTGGATTGCAAAAGTCTAGGAGTACGATCTGGATATAAAACCAACCAAGTTAGTAAGAGGCAAAGGCCTATGTCAACTTATGGCTAAAAACCAAGATTCAGAAGTTTCCGGAAGAAAAGATGATTGCACCCATGGAGCACAAAGCCAACTGGAGAAACCCGATTCACCACCGATGGTCCTATTTGTCGTAACCAGCAACGAGTGGTATTCCGATATTGCTTTCTTTCTCACCTATGGTGAATTCCCAGCTCTCTTGACTACAAAGGAGAAGCACACTATAAAGTTCAGAGTAGCTAGATATGTCATCTGGGATGACGATTTATACAAACGCGGAATAGATGGCATCTTCTTGAGATGTGTTGACAAGCCACAACAAGTGAAGTTACTTGAGAGTTTTCATAATTCAGCCTATGGGGGCCATTTCTCCTCTTCCGTGATAGCACACAAGATCATCCGGGCCAGGTACTATTGGCCGACGCTTTTCCAGACACAACCACCTGGGTAGCAAAGTGTGAGCCTTGCCAGTAGTTTTTCGGCAAGCCCAAGTTGGTTGCTTTTCCCCTCGGCCGAGTCATTGTCGACGAACCATTCAAGCAGTGGGGAATTGATTTTATTAGTGCACTCTGTCCCCAATTGAGTGCCGGAAATAGTTATGTCCTGATAGCAATAGATTATTTCACAAAATGGGTAGAAGCCATACCTGTCAAACATGCCACTTCCGAGGTTGTTTGCAATTTCATCAAAGAAAATATCATTGTCAGGTTTGGCATTCCAAACAAGATTGTTGCTGATAACACTTCCAACTTCTCCTCACGAGAATTTGTTGGCTTTTTCTATGAATACAGAATAACTCTGGCTCACACCTCAGATTATTACCCTCAGGGAAATGGTCAGGCAGAATCTAGTAATAAAAACTTAGTAACCATCATACGAAAGTTAGTGGATGAAAATCAACAAATGTGGCACAAGTCATTATATGACACTTTGTGGGTGGACCGCATCACTCCCAAGAGGTCTCTCGGCATGTCACATTTTCAAATGTTATATGGCACCGATGCTGAGCTTCCCATTTCTGCGGAACTCCCTTCTCTACAGTTGGCCCGAGCAATCGAAGATGAGACTTTCCAAAATCCCCTTGAAAAGAGGATCATGTATCTAGCATAGCTCGAAGAAAAGAGAGTAAGAGTGGTTGATAGGATCACCAAACATTAGAATCAGGTCAAGAGATTGTTCGATAAAAAGCTAAGCAAAGAGAGTACCGGTAGGAGACCTCATCCTTTTGTGGGACAAACGAAGAGAGCCAAAGGGCATGCACGGAAAATTTGATTCCCTATGGAGGGGACCTTTCAAGATCAAACAGCTCAACGGAGAGAACAACTTCTATCTCTCGTATCCGGACGGAACTAGACTCCCGCTTCCCTATAGTGGGCAGCATCTGAAAATCTTCAGGAAGTAGAGCTTGCTCTCTTCTTTGTATAGTTTGCTTTAGTTGTGTGTTTGTTTTTGTCGTGTGTTTGCTTTTGTTGGTTGTGTGTTTCCTTTTGCAGCCACCCTTGTTTTTGACTCTGTTACCCAATGGATAGGCACATGAAGATCTGGGATTCTCTACCCCTGAGGTTCGCTCAGATGATAGTATTTCGCACAGAATGTTTTAACTTTTGGGAATAGAGTTGCTTCTATCCTTTCATTCCTTTGAAAGCAGAGATAAGGGTTAGGGCTAGGAGGAATACATTTAAATGTCGAGAGGGTGTGCGCGTACCATAGATAAAGATCAAATCGATTGTGAAGAACTCCTTTTTATGCAGGAAGGACTACTTGCAAGTAAGAATACAAGACCACTAGATTTTAATTAGACAATAAATGAGGGAACTACCTTGGGCCCAGGAAATATAAAACTTCCTTTCGAAGGTGGTCAGTTCCCCTGCTAATATGATTTAACACAAATTCTAACAAATAAGCTATTGTCCAATTACAATTTTTTTACCTTGTTAGAACAATAGAGAAAGGGCTGGTCTTGGTTTAGAATCAAGGTGACCGATGCCAGTCACTGTAACCAGTACCGGTTGGTGGTAACCGATATCGGTAGGGGAAATGTTTTAGGGGCTTTTGGTGAAGGTTGGTTGTAAGGTGGTTGTGTTGTTTTATAAGGCTGATAAATGGGTGGGGTTGGGTAATGGGGTGATGAGAAGGACTCAGAGAATATAGGGGGTGTTCTTGGGGTAATGTAAGGGTGGAGGAATGATAGTTAGATGTAGTGCGTTGCTGGGTAGTAGATCTAGGAATAGACTTATAATGGATATGATTCAGAAGTTCAAGAAATGTTATTAAAAGAACGTATAAGACTTACTAGTTCTTGATGGAAAATGTAGGTTCTGGGACTGTGATGATGAAGACAGGGCTCAAATAGGATGATCTGACAATCCAAGATGAGTTATCTCCTCTCCTGATACTTAGATGAGTGTCACAAGGCTCTGGTTACTCAGTTGCAGTTTTTGGGCTTGATGTCCTTCTCTGCAAACTCTTCTTGTTTCTTCACTTGTCTCTGCTTGGCCAAGCAAAACTGGATCCTCTCAATGATTTCTCCCCTTTTTGATCAAATGAAAATCTGATCCTTTTTTTGGTTGGGAGTGGTCATTTACAGGGAACTGATGGCGGTTACGCAACCGACGGTGGTCGAGTAGAAACCGGTATCGGTCAGGTCAAAGCGGGCTATTTTTGGTAAAATAGCCAGGTTTCCCTCCTTTTCTCCCGAGGGATCGTTGTGGGCTTGGTCAAGTCATTATGAGGTTGGTTTTAGGTGCGGGTGAGGAGTAATTAGTCATGGGTGTGGATGTGGACCAAGTTATAGGTCTTAATTAGGTTAGTTTAGGGTTAAGACTAGGTCATGATGAGGTGGCGAAATGAGGTGGCAGGTATGGCGATGTGGATTTATTAATTATAAGCTAATTAATAAATAATTGTGTAAGGTTTAAGTGATGAGGTTAGGTTGCGAAATGAGATGCGGGGCACAGGGGGTCGTAAGACACAAATTTTGTGTCTACATTAGCCCCTTCTTGTCATGTAGCTCTTCTTTGTTAAAGCTACACGGACAATAATAAGAAGTGGTTACCCCTATTAAGGGTATAGGTAATCCCCCTCAAATCTATCACAGAGATTGAGGTAGCGTGAAATCAGGGATAGGGTTGATAAAGGGAAATGGTGTTGAGATGATGGTAAGATGGTGGGGTAGGTCGAGAAGCGGACACACGTTGAAATGTAGTAGTGCGACCGGGGTACATGATTTTGAAGAGCAAACAAGCAATTCATAGGCAAAGGTCAATAGTTTATCTAAACAAGGGTGATATAATCCTGGTATCCAAGGCATAGGAAGTAGCTCCGGGGATATAACGGGTAAGGTGCGAGGAACGTTTAGGAATGTTCGGCGATACGAATGGTTGGTTTGGTTGAGATAAACGTCACGGTCTTGGTCTAGGCAATGTTGGTCGGTCGATCAAGTTAAGGACCTAATCATGCTAAAACACAAACATGTGAGCTCGATTGAACAAAAAGCTACATGATGGGTGGATAAAATTGTATTTTGTTGATGTTGGGTGAGGTATTTAATTGGTGCGGCCTTGGGTTGGGCCAAATGGTTGGGTGCAGCCTTGGGTCGGGCCAAATGGGTTGGTTGCGGCCTTGGGTCGGGCCAAATGGGTTGGTTTCGGCCTTGGGTCGGGCCAAATGGATGGTTTCGGCCTTGGGTCGGGCTAAATGGTTGGGTGCGGCCTTGGGTCGGGCCAAATGGGTTGGTTGCGGCCTTGGGTTGGACCAAATGTGTTGGGTGTGGCCTTGGGTTGGGCCAAATTGGTTGGTTGTGGCCTTGGGTCGGGCCAATGAAGTTAACAAAGGGTTTTTAGCAAAGGTTGATATAGGCGATGTTGTGAGAAATGGCAATTAGTAAATAAGGGCAGAAATTGGAGAAGAGGTGGGATAAAACCGATATCGATTGTCCATGACCGATATCGGTTAGATGACCGATACCAGTTCTTTAGGGCATAATATAACCGGTATCGGTTATATGTCAAAAAACCTATAAAAAGAAAAATACGGCTTGTCATTGTCATATTGTCAATTTGAAAACCAATTTTAGTTATCTGAGGTCTTTTGGTGAGATTGTTGAGTTTGTCGGCTGAGGTGGCACTATTTGAGTGGAGAAGTGAGTGATTGGTAGGCCCTAGCGAGGAGGAGGCAACATTTGATTGGTGGAGGACCCAGCAGAGGAGTTTGAGAGCCATGGCACAACCGGAGAGGAGGCGAAGGTCTTTGGACCAGTGGACCACCACCACCTATCCCACCATGATGACGTGTCATTGTACCGGTAGGTTCGAAACCCTTCATTGTGTGAATTTGATGTTGTTAAGCTATATTTGGGGGTTTGGGTAGGAATCCATGTTTTGATAAAATAATGAATAAATTGAAGTTATTTGAAAAATGAAGAGGATAGATGGGTTAAATAGGTCAAGGCGGCAGGGTGGGTAGGTTTTTAGGGTGTTTGGGTGAGTAAATAGGGATAAATAGGCCAAAAATGGATTTGGGGGGCCGCGTCGGGTTCGGCTCTGCCATTTTTATGACCGATGCGGTCACTACTAGCGGCCGGCATCGATCAAGAAGTTTTGGGGCAGGGGTGGGTTTGTGGTTGGCCGGTGTTGGTCATACGTCGATCGGTGTCGGTGGAGAGGCGACCGGTGGCAGTCATGGGTGGCCCGTACAGTACCTAGTCGAGGGATTTGTTATTTTGTTGCTTGGTTTTGTTGTGGTTTTGGGTGCTTGGTTGTTGTTTGGGTTTTTTATTGTTTTGGGGGTGAAGAGGGGAAGGAGTGAAGAGGGAAGGGGTTGGTGGGTGGGAGAGGGTTGAGAGGAAGGGTGAGTAAAAGGGGTATAGAAGGTTAAAGGAGTTGTTGTGATAAAGAGTAGGGCTAATGCGGTGAGTTGGTTTTGCGAGCACATCGGCCCAGTGAGGATGTGGGATAGGATGCCCCGTTGTTGAGACGGATGCGGCCACACGTGTCCGCAGCGCAGATGGACCATCATGCGCGAGTGGGAACTCGGCGAGTCCAGGCATTATAAGGGCGATAGATAGGGATCACGGTCGATGGTTGCTCTCATTGAGAGATATGGGATCCGGCGACCAATGTGTTCCATCTCCCAATAGGAGAGATGGCGATTACACTTTGGAGGATGTGTATCGCATCCTTAGACTACCGATTGATGGAGAGGCAGTCTTCCAGGTGGATGCAGAGATAGCCATGGATAGCATTTTATAGGTATTCGGGGATGCAGCCGTGCTATTGACTTATCACAGCGTGAGCATTGCCTATGGGGACATGTATCGTGCCCATAGACATGAGACATGGCTTGCCGTGTTGATGATGATCGGCATCACATGCTTTGCCCTCCCGGACTCAGAGGAGGCCGCTTTCCACGGCGCGTGATGGGGTACTACATGAGATGGTGGAGGAGCATACATGTTATGCGTGGGCACCAGTATACCTGGTGCAGTTATACAGAGAGCTATGGGGCTATTGCTGGATGAGGCGATTCGGGATTTGTTCTACATTCTTATTACATTGCTGGGCATATGAGCATATCATATGCATTCGACCAGTAGGGCTACCCCAGCAGCCAGGGCCATAGGTGATTTATAGATATGGCTTTCAGAGGTGGTTGGGGGTCGTGGGCCAACCACGAGTAGTTCTCGCCGGATGGGATGTAGCGTATTACCGGCATGTATTAGAGGGCGTGACTGCCCTGAATATTGTATGGAGGCCTTACAGAGGTCATCAGCCCTACGGAAGAGCCCGATCACAGTTGCGTTGGATCTAGTATACATTCTGGATAGCGGGACGGAGGCCGGGAGAGCATGAGAAGATACCCCTGGAGAGGGTACGGCGACAGTTGGGGTTACGATAGGATGAGCCACCTCCCTTCCCTCGATACGGAGGGATGATGTAGAGGCCCCACTACCTATACCACACCGTGGACCCAGTTTAGGTAGCCGAGAGGCCAGCGGATGATCTTGTAGATGATGCCAGATGATGCACACTGAGAGCATTTTGGTATGGTGGGTAGGGAGAGAGCCGTGAGAGAAACACAGCCCACACAGCCAGGACTTAGTGGCTGTTAGAGTAGAGAGGACCAGCTCGGGGGCGAGTATAGTTGTTACGAGGGGAAGCTTACTGCTGCACAGCACGAATAGGTGTCCTACGAGGGCGGTGCTTGAGCACGCACGAGTACGAGCTGCAAGGCACGCACGAGCACAGCACCACCGGTGCACACCGCAGCAGCACCACACGGCACCGGCATAGCCACAGTACAGTACCGCCACAACCACAAACACCACCAAAGTGCACAAGCACGAGGCATAGGGTGTACTGGTAGGACAGGGGCCATTGTTATTAGGAGTCGAGGGACCAACCCCAACAGCTATGGTGGCACAGGCCCGTTATATGGAGGCGAGCGGAGGCCCGGTACTATCAGGATGTTCTTGATGGTACCGGGGCTGACTATCAGCCATATGCGGCGCACAGAGCCGAGACCTTACGGAGTCAGAAATCCCAAGGTGGTGTAGCTACAGCTGGTGGGTCGGTGACAGGGAGGAGGCGGAAGCCAGGGCCAGGACCCGCAGGAGAGGTGCTTGAGGCGGTGGGGAGAGAGTTGAGACATCCACAGGTCGGAGAGAGATGTTTTGTTTGTAGATTGGATACAAGATAAAGGCACCAGTCTATGAACCGGTTATGTATAGAGAGGCCTGCGTGCCCACATATGATTCTTTCATTTATTTATTCATCCTGTTGTATATACCGGCTTGCGAGCTGAGTACAGGTTGTATAGTTGATACCGGTCTGCGAGCCGAGTCGATATTTTGATAGTTATTGTGGCAGTCGATATTTTGTGCTGCGTGCTTTGTATTATCTTGAGATCACAGAGGCCCCTATGCAGGGAAAGTTGTATATTTGAAACCTTGGATATATATATATATATGAGGATTTTGACCCACATGGTGCATATGAAATGTTTTATGTGTTTTGTTGATGGGTTGTGAAATTGTAATGTATGATGAGTTTGATCCACATGGTGCATATGAAATGTTTTATGTGTTTTGTTGATGGGTTGTGAAATTGTAATGTATGATGAGTTTGATCCACATGGTTTATATATTGATGGTGTTGATGTCTTTTGTTGATGGCTTTTTGAAATGGAATGTATGTATATATAGATGATGAGTTTAATTCACATGTTGTGTATGCTGATGGGTTTGATGTATATATATATATGGATTTGGATGACAAATATTGATAATGGTGTTGTTATGCAGGAAAAAGAGGCGGGCGCCACAAAAATTTGCAAAAACGAAGAAACGGCTTAGGTTTAAGCAAAAAGGGGACACATGACCGATATCGGTTATGTAACCGATGTCGGTAGCTATACGACCGATAACGGTTATGTAACCGATATCGGTTATTTCAAAATTATATTTCCTAAAAATAGAACTGCTTGGTTGGCAACTTAAGTTCTTATTTTTAGCATTCTTATTTTTAGAGTCATGCAACAAGTTAAATACGTGAATGTGACGTTGTTTGACGACTGATATAGGTAATTGCATGAAATAATTTGAGTGATAAGGAGGAAAGAGACAGGTGAAGTGAGTGTGGGCTGAGATTCAGAAGGCAGAAAGACAAGTTATATTTGAAGAGGGTGGTGAACATGGCTGAACAAGGAGAAGCATCCCGCGAGGCGGGGGGAGAGGAAGACAAGTTCCACCTCAAGCTGCTGCAGCCCAAGAGGTAAACGTTTTGGTTGTAATTTGATTCTTGCATGTTTTATGAATAGGATGAGAGAAGTGTAAGTGGGTAAAGATGAGAAAGAAAAGGTGATAGGCAAGGGTTTGGGATGGGGTGAGTGCTATGGGGTAGGTAAGCAGGGTGGTCACGTATGTTTTTAGGTATAGATAGGAGTAAATGGGCAAAATAATTATCATAGGTGTATGTTTTTAAGCAGGGTAGGTATATTTTTTACGGTGACCGCCAGTATCATTTAGAGATAACTTGGTATCGGTTAGAAAACCGTATCGGTTATCCATAACCGCTATCGATTTTTGTAGGAGTTTCCAGAATTTGAAAAAAAAACCATGGAGATTTGTTCTATTGAATAATTATGTGTCATTTTGATGTATGTAGGCGGAAGCAGGGTTAAGGATGAATGATACTGTGCCAGCGTTGTTGTCACGAATCCGAGCGGATGTAACACCAGCTGAATGGGCATTGATAAATCGTTTGGGGTTAAGTGGAATCCACTATTATTCACGAATCACGCGTAACCATGCTATGTTGCAGTGTTGATTGAGAGATGGAATCCAGAAAATAATACCTTCTATCTGCCAACAGGGGAGATGACAGTGACATTGGAAGATGTGTTCCGTATTTTGAGACTCCCAATGATAGGAAAAATAGTGTATCAGGCATTGCCTAGTGCGGGCGGGCAGCGATAACAGCAGTATTTGGTTCAGCTGCACGAGATTTGACACAGCAAGGTTTAACATTTACGTATGGTACAATGTATGCAACACACCCTGAGGAAACAAGGTTGGCCATGTTATTAATGATAGCGGTGGGGTATTATGCATTACCGAGGGTGGAGGGTGGAAGATTTCCAAAAGCATTGATGAGTGTTATTTGGGAAATGATAGAAATGAGCGTGACTTTCACATGGGCACCCGCATATCTGGCAGAGTTATATAGGGGTTTATGGGCCTGTAAGAGAAAACACAGGACGACACTGGATTGTTCGTACTTATTACATTGTTGGGCCTATGAGCACATTGTTTGTGTGCATCAATAGGCCGACCCAGTAGTCGGGAGAGATAGGAGTGCGAGGGTTGGGATTCGACGATGGGTCCAGATGCAACAAGAAGCAAGATCCCGGGGCGTGATAGATGACATCGAGTATTATAGATAGGTATGGGAGATGGTGATGATTGCGGATATTTTTGGAGGCCTTACGGGAACTATATGGTGACAGAGAACATAGGCCGAGGAGTTAAGGGTGTGGAGCGATTGAGGTGGATCGCGGGGCACGGTAGCCGGTGAGTACGAGAGGATTCCTCTAGATCACGTGTGGCGAAAATTTGGGTTCATTTAGGATATACCTATGACATATAAACCATACATGAGGATCGGCCGAGGAAGCATTCTCACCTCCTCGGCCTACACCTCCCGGAAGGGCCAAAAGAGATAGCTGCATCAATCGTAGGGTAATGGATGCGGGAGCGCAGAGGCCTATAGAGTATGGTGGGTAGCGAGTGCGAGGTGCATGTGAGCGCCACGAGATAGCTATGATTACAGTGGAGAGAGATCATCTGCAGGATTTAGTTCACCAGCTTCAAACACAGGTGAATGAGACAACGGGATTGTTAGAGGTTTCACAGTTACGAGTGGAGAGACTGGAGGCAAGATTCCTCCACGCGAGAGGACGTATTCGTATGTTACAGGAGATGTTGGTGGATCAGTGGGAGGAACCAATGGCAGTGGCACCTTTGAGGATGGAGAGGCCAACTACGGGGCATCGACGATCACGATCACCACCTGATTCGGGAGGAGGTGCAAGGGTCTAAGTGAATTTCATAGGAATATAAGAATAAATAAGGATGCCGACCTGTGAGTCAATGATAGAGAAGATGTATTTGTTTAACATCTAAAAATAAAACTAAATATGTATGTGGTTTTGAGTGATGATAATAATAAGAATGGTTTTTTTTAAGTGTTGTTTTTGTTTGTTTTGAAAAAAGGATAAAGATGAATGTTGGCAAATAGAAATACACAAAAAATATTTATATTTACAACACATGATAGGGTATAGTAGGGGATGGTCGAGCTAACCTTGGGAGACCCCATGTCTCCTAAGTGTTACCTACATATCCCATTGCACAAAAGCAGGAGGGGCCTCGGGCCCGATGTAGTTCTCCCTAGGACCGGGGAGAGGTGAATTCGAGCAATTTGGTTGTGGTTAGGCAATTTGCCGGTTGGTAAAAAGTTTGATATTGGTAGGGTAATGTTGTTGGTGTTGGTAGGGTAATGTTGTTCGTGTAGGTATAGGTGAAGCGAAAGTTAGCATACCCAAGTAGTAGGGAATCATGTCCTTATTAAGGTCAACACACAATCCTAGAGTCGAGAAAAAGAGGAAAAAGTGTCCCGTAGTTAAGAAGAGCTAAACAAACCACATATTAACATAAGATGAGCTTGAATTCCTAGGTACCTTGCATAGGCGAGAAGTCGATAGGTGAAAAGAGTTGTATAATCACAATATATCGGATATAAGTCACGTCCCTTGAGTTTTGTTGTTTTGACGAATGGTGAGGTGAGGTGGCCGGTATAGCTGGGGTGCAGAGAACTTATTATAAGATGATTATTCTGATGAAAGAGAACCAAACCTAAATAGATAAGTCCATGACTCAAAAGTGCTTTTGAATGCTACTTTTATTTTTCTGAATATAGACTGATCGATGTGGGAAGTCTACAAGGGGTATGTATTTTATTACTCTTGAGGTCTTCACGAAGCTGATCAATGCGAGAAGCTTATGATAAAGGCTGACTGTGTATAGCTGTCCTTCAAGGGAGCAGTCTATTTATAGTAGCAGATGCGGTTTTTATGTATAGCTGTCCTTCGGGGAGCGATCTATGTATAACTCTTAGAGGTCTAGATATAATTTTAGGCATAAGCATCTAGTTTTGTAGGAAGTTTGACTCAAGAAAATCCCATAAGTGTTTAATTAAGAATGTGTCATTTTAATACTTTGAATTCATGGACTAGACTAAAAAGAGAAGGCATCTTTATGGGGAGGTGATAATCAAACCATGTGAGCTTGATTTGATTTTGAGATGTAAGAAACAAAGTGTATGCGGTGGTAAATGAGCTCAAGGGACAAGCGCAAGGTAGATAAGAAGTGATATAACACTGAATTCAATAGTAGAATGGTCAAAGATGCAAGGCATTAAGGGGTTCAGGCTCCGGTTTACCATTAAGTGAAGCAAAACGATAAGTGCCTGATCCATAAGTGTGAGTGATAATGTAAGGCCCAATCCAATTAGGAGCAAATTTTCCACGCTTGCTCTTTTCTAGTTTGGTTACATGTTGATTCTCTTTGAGGAAAAGATCACCAACCTTAAAGGTACGCTCATGAAGTCGCTTATCATAAGCACGCTTGATGCGTTTTTGGTAGATTTGAAGGTGGTCAAGAGCCGTAAGATGTCGCTCGTCAAGAAGCTCTAATTGGGCTAACCGCTCTTGGCGGAAATCATCGTTGGTGAGAATATCCTGAAGAGATATTCTGAGGGAGGGTATTTGTATTTCGAGAGGCAAGACAGCCTCGGTACCATATACCAAAGAAAATGGTGTGGCATTAGTGGAGGTACGAATGCTAGTACGATAAGCCCAAAGGGCAAAGGGAATGTGATCATGCCAATTTCTTCCAGAATCATTAACAACTTTCATGAGGATTTTGGTTAGGGTTTTATTAGAAGATTCAAATTTGACCATTGGCTTTGGGATAGTAAGGTGATGAGAAACTAATTTTGATACCAAAGTTGTCACAAAGGTCTTGTAACAACTTATTTTTGAAAGATTTACCATTATCTGTTATTAGGCGATGAGGAATACCAAAACGACAGATAATGTGATGGTTAACGAATTTGACGATTTTTTCTTTTTTGGTTGAAATGAGTGGAATGGCCTCCACCCATTTTGTGTAATATTCAATTGCTGTGATTATCCAACGGTGACGTTGTGAAGAGGGCGGGTGAATCTCACCAATAAGGTCTAAACCCCATTGTGAGAAAGGCCAAAGATCTCGTGCGACCTGTAGCGGATGGCTAGGAGTATGTTGAAGGTTGGCATGTTGTTGACACATAACACAACGCTTAACATATTTGTACCAGTCGTTATTAAGAGTAGGCCAATAAGAACCTAGGTGAAGGATTCATTTAGCCACGACAAGGCCACTAAAATGTCCACCACAAATACCGTCATGGACTTCTTGGATGGTATAAGTAACCTCCGCACCTGGTTAGACATCGAAGGAGGATGCCATCAAAGCCACGTTTATAAAGGAGTCCCCCATGATGACATAATGAGAAACACATTTAAGAAAAGCATGTTTGCAAATCTTGTAAGGTCGGTGGGAGAACGGAGCTTGTAAGGTAGTCGTGAAATTGGTGATACCGGGTATCCTGTGAATTAGCGAGACACATTATTTATCATACTGAACAAACAACCGGGGCTAAGTAAGATGGGGCAAAGAGTTGTTGGACCAAGACGAATATGTCGAGTCGATTGGTGAGGCAAGAATTTTCGAGGCTAAGAAATCCATAGTATCCGCAAATTTGTTAGTGGAGCAGGGGAATGGTCTGCGGATAGAATAACGAGTAAATGAGGTCAAAAGTGAATCCACGTAATGTTTGTACTTTTGAAGTTCCTCATTTTTACATTGGTAGATGCCCATAACTTGATTGACTACCAATTGAGAGTCGCTGAAAATATTAATAGATTTGACACCTAAGTGTAACGCAACCTGGAGACCCAAAACAAGGGCCTCATATTCCACTTTGTATTATTAGTGCGGGAAATCGAGCCGAATGAAAGAGGCATAGGCTCAACGTTAAGAGGAATGAGAACAACACCGGCCCCTCTGTTGCGGCGGCATTTGGATCCATCGAAGAAGAGGGTCATTGGATATGACTCTTCCCTGAGTGAAAGAGTGGCGATGAGTTCGTCAGGGAAATTAAAATTGGTAAATTGTTCCCCAGGTAAAGGGGCGTCCGCGAGTTGGTCTGCAATAGTTTGTCCTTTGATTGACTTCTGGTGTATAAATTCAAGGTCGAGGTCAGCAAGGAGCATAAGCCATCGAGCGATGCGTTGGTTTAGATGTGGTTTGGTATACATATAATGAATGGGGTCCGTGTTGGTGATAATAAAAGTTTTGTGATTCAGGAGGTAGTGTCGGAGTTTGGTGGCTACGAATGATAGGGCTAGGCACAATTTTTCTACATGTGTATACCTAGTCTCGTAATCCATGAGAGTACGACTTATATAATAAATGGCTTGTTCTCGATGCTCAGAGTCATGATGTGCGAGCATGGCTCCTACGGCGTGGTCGGTGGCAGAAAGTAAAGGTAGAAAGGGTGATCGTCTTGTGGTGGGATAAGCACGGGTGGCTGCAAGAGATAGGATTTGAGAGCTTCAAAGGCTTGGTGACACTCTTCACTCCATTGAAAGGCAATGTCCTTTTTAAGAAGGTGATGGAAAGGCTGACATCGATCCGAGAGTTGGGAAATGAAACACCGGATAGATTGAAGTTTACCTTGCAAACTACGCAATTGTTTGAGGTTTTGGGTGGGGAATTTCTAGGATAGCTTTGACTTTAGATGGATCGACCTCAATGCCACGCAAAGAGATAATAAAGCCAAGAATTTTTCTGAAAGAACACCAAAGACACATTTCTTTGGTTGAAGCCGGACCGAATATTGTAACAGGTGATCGAAAATAATGGTTAAAACATCGAGATGTTCACTGTGATGTTTAGATTTTCCAAGAAGATCATCGACATAATCCTCAAGGATAGTATGCATAATGTCATGAAAAATGTAAGTCATAGCCCGCTGATAGGTCGCACCAGCATTCTTAAGGCCAAATGGCATGACACGATAACAAAAGGTTCCCCAAGGAGTTATGAAGGCAGTTTTATGTTGATCGGCCGGGGCTACCAAAATTTGATTGTATCCCGAAAAGCCATCCATGAGAGAAAGCATTTCATGGCCCGCAGTGAGATCAACAAGTTGATCAATACTTGGGAGGGGGAATTCATCCTTGGGGCAAGCGAGGTTAAGGTCTCGAAAATCCGTGCATATCCGAAGTCCCCCCATCACTTTAGTGACAGGTACGATGTTAGAAATCCATTGAGGATAGTCAATAGGCAAGATGAAGGAAACAGAAAAGAAGTCATTGAAGCTCTTCTTTGACCAAGAGGGCAATGCGTGGATGTATTTTTCTTAGTTTTTGTTTGACTAGTTTGGAATCGGGGTTTAGGGTGATGTTATGGACAGCAATGTCAGGATCAATTCCTGGCATGTCAGCGTAGGACCAAGCGAAAGCTTGGTTGCGGGTACGGAGAAAGGTAGTAAAGGCGACTTGTTCTGATGCGTTAAGGGATTGTCCGATCTTCACAATGTGAGGATCCTCCTCTGTGTGGATGTTAATTTCTATAGTAGACTCATTCAACATGGTTTGAGTTTCAGATGGTAATGCGCGTTGAATATAGGAGTCGTCTGCACCAAGGTAAGTGAGGATGGATTCATCATCCTGGCACTCAACAACATTAATCGAAGGTGAATCCTCTTCAATCATGTCTAGATACAGAAGGGGAAGAGAATATGGGTCCTCATTATCACGTTGATAAGTGAGAGGACCTAGGAAGATAGCATTTATGAAAAAAATAAAAAAGTTAGGAGGGATAGATTCGGGGTCTATCGACTGCAGTGGGTGAAGATGGCAAAATGGGTGATGATGGTTTGGTAGGGATGACATCATCATTTTCCGAGATACAACCCGACATGAGGTTTCTCCGTGTAAGTGTTTCAGAAAACCGAGACCACTACGATCATTGTGTTTGCGTGTAGTCACGGGAACGAGTGTATGTCGGCCTTGTTCATAAATACCAAAACCAAATCCTTTCCAAGCACGGTGAGTCAAGAAGGTGAGGCGAAACAACAATTTGTCAAGTATTGAAAATTGGATTGGAAGGAACCACCCCAAGAGGAGGTTCAGGGGTAACGAAGGATGCGTCGACACCCCCATATGTTAGGTTGGTGCGGCAATGAGGTGGTCTCAGGGATTACCTCCCCCCACGCGACGATCGTAGGTAGGATGCGCATGTATAGCGTCCCAGTACTCCTGTGGGGTATGGAAAGAACTAACGTTATATAGGCGGTATTCCCCCAGCGTAAGGTGTTGAAAAACATCTACTAAGGGGTCGGAGGTTGGGATGTTATCTGCGGGAAAGGAAGTGGTATTTGCGACGGCGGTTTCATTGGTTGAAGGCGTGGGTGTGGTTGAGGTAGATGTTGAGGTGAAGTTGAAGTGGATGGTTGGGTTGGATGAATGGATGTCTTGACTGGTACAAGCACATCATTAGGGCGATACAACATATTACGAGGTTTTGAAGGGGAGGATCAGATTTTATGGTGTAGGAATTCCCTCGTACTCAAATTTTATGCATCTATGTAAGGTGGAGGAACGCATCCCATAGCCGGATCTAAGGGCGGCCTAACAACATATTGTATTGGAACTCTCCCTCGAGGACATAGAAGAGTTCGGGTAAAGTGCATGGCCCTACACGAATGTTAAGGATCACGGTACTAAGGTAGAAGTAATAACATCATTGAATGACCGCAACATGATGGGGTTGCACACATGCGACTAGAAGGGATATTCATTTATTGGAAGGCTTTTGAAGAGATGATGTTTAGGCTAGCACCCCGTCAATCATAACACGACACACTGAATGTCCCGGACATAAGCTGAGATGAAAAGAAGCGAGAGTCGGGATCTTGACACCAAAGTCGATAATTTCGTCTTGGAAAACCAGCGGCAACTTGCTTTGTATAGAGAGTAGTGGTCGGGGAGATAGGTTGTTTGGTGAGCGAAGCAACATGATTGGGTGTTAGAATGGAAGTAACAGGAAAGGTTTCATTAGGTAAGACCTCTATCCCTTGAAGGATTTCAACGAGAGCTTGTCGATGAGATTCAGAAGTCTGAATGAGATCATACAGTGTCATTTTTACAGGTGATTGGTGAAGCTGTTTGATCATGGTTCGGTGGGCAATTCCATTAGAGACGGGGTAGGCGGGTCCATGAATAACCACTTTAGGTGGTGGTGCGATCGGGATGGTGGACGGAGAAAGAGATGTCGTAGGTGTGTTTTCTTTCACTTTCCCATTGTTTTTCTACCCTCGAGTAGCAACACTAATCATATTGATCTCGTGAATACGAGAGGAGGAAGATGGTAGGGATAGGTCATGGTCTTTGAGAGGTGGGGTTGTAATAATGATAGATCTTGGTGAGGTGGGGACAGGTGGTATAGGAGAGGGAATTGAAGCTAAAGGTCTCTCTCTTCGTAAGTTGTCTTTCTTAACTTTTCTATCTGAGAGAGGTGACTGACGAAGTATGGATTTCAACGCTTTGCATCCCTCTACGTCATGTCCTGGTGTGCGGTGATAAGCATAGATTTTAGACTCATCATAACCTATAGGTCGAGGTTTAGATGGATCATAAGGTCTAAGTGGGGGTAGGGAAATGGTCGCATTCTCCACCAACATAGCAAGGATTTTGGCGTAAGACCCTTTGAGTGGGTCAAAGTCAGAGAAAGATGAGGCTATTGACGGGGTAGATTCTGGTGATGACGTGGTATGGTTGGTTTGTATGGGTGGTGGTTTAGCCAAGGAGTTTTGACAATGGGTTTTAACTAAACGTGGCTTCTTTGGCACATAATCTATGTTTAGCTGGTTAGATGATGTGGTATCGAAAAACAACCACGAAGAAATAGGAGTGACAACAAACAAATCTTTTGATGATGGAATTTGTTTAGGGTTAGTAGGTGGATAGGATACACGGGGTGATGGTGTTGATGTACCCTTGGATCGGCATTGTATGGGTGCGAAGGCGTAGGTCATTTTAAGAAAATGCGGAGGTATGATATATTGATGCAAAATGGAGGGATGAGGTCCCAATATGGAAGGTAGGTGTGGCGACAATGGTTTTAGTTGTAATAGAGACATAGGTTGAGGAGATTGAGTCTGTCTCCTAAGTGGATGAACGGCTTTATTTTTAGATAAATCAAGCCGCTTAGGTGGGTGTGTTAGACTAGGTATTGGTGAGGTCCCAAGCGTAGGGGAAGATTGGGTTAGGTTAATAGAGGTGGATGAGGTATTTGGTAGAGATGAGGGGGGTGAAGATGAGAACATAGGCATTTTAAGCACGCAAACACTTTGGGTATATGGTAGAGGCATCTGGGTTGGTCATTTGCATTTGAGTAGAATATGGCGTACTCAAACGTTCCCATAGGACCTTTCTATCTTCTAGGGAATGACAGTCCTCATGTGTGAATAGGAAATTTTGTATGGAAGAAAGGTGGGTTGTGATTCCGGTCCACTGTGGGTGTGATACAAGGGGTAGATGAGGCACTGTATCAATGGGCGTTAAGAGGTCAACCGGTCGCTGAAAAGATTTAGGCGATGAAGAACTAATAGGTAGGAGGGCGTGTTTGAGAGGATCCGTCATGTTTAAAGAATGTGGTGATGTCGGTTCAAGAGGTTTCTCATCTAAGGATGACAAAAGAAGTGGCGAGCCTTCCTCTTGTATAGCAAGAATGGTAGAAGGAGACGTTTGGGAAATAGATAAATTAGATAACATCCACTCACAGTCTTGCAAGGATGTGGTATAAGAAGGCTCATTTGTGAGAAGGGAACTCTGGGCGGTTAATTATTTGATGGGTAAAGGAACAGAAAGGATTTCGTCTTGTCTTGATGGTGATGAAGGGGGTTCGGGTTCCTGCGTTAGTGAAGAAGCTTGATTCAGAATTTTTTCGATAGAGGCTTTTGGCTGGGAGTCGAAGACTGCATGGATCTCGTGAACACTCTCCTCGGCTAAGATATCTTGGTTTATATTACTATTAGGAGAGTGATTCGGGAATGGTTTGTTGAAAATTTTCAAATTTCGGTTAGCAGGAGCGTTAGGATTATCGAGGGCTATATCCCTGCATCAACCATTTCCTGCACTATGTTTTTCAACATCTTACAGTTTTCATGATTGTGTCCCTTCATGCGGTGGAAGTTCTGAAGTCATTTTCTTTGTACCAAGAAGGTATGGCGCGAGCGAATCAAACCCGGAGGAGGTTTAACAGGAGGTAAGGTAATGGCTCTGCTTTAAGCAATTTTCCAATATCACACCATAAGTTTCTCCCGAGGGGTGTAATTGATGGGCTCGACTTTATACTTATAGGAGGTTTTGGCGGGGTATTAGACGGTGGTTGGGATTTGACCATCACCGCGTGCACAACTCCTTTTGATTTCAAAGTAGTCGATGGGTGAGGATTGGTGGTGTTAGGTTTGTTGGTGGAATCTTAGGAATTGGGGTTTTGTTGCGCACCCAATTTCTCTTCCTCTAAGGCTCGAATCTCTAGTTTTCGAGCCATAGTAAAACTTCAATCAAATGTGCGGAAAGTTTGAATTTGGAGGGTAGGATAGATGTGTTTAAGCGAAGCCCACGTAAAAATTTTGATAAGTTCGGCTTGAGGTAAGGCATACGTAAGTTGGTTGATAAGGCCCCGCCATCGTCAACGAAATCTGCGATAGATTCATCTTCAAATGTCGGATGGCATAGAGGTCGGTGATAGATACTTTCTTGGCAATGTTAATGGAGAAATGATCTAAGAAAGATTGGGCTAGCTGGTTAAAAGAGAAGATTGAGTGCTAGGTTAAAGCACTATACCACTCAGGCGGGTCTGATAAGGACATGGGAAAGGTGCGGAGTAGTAAAGTGTCATCGTGAGCAATCGATAACGAGGCATGTATAAATGATCACAAGTGTTGTTGAGGGTCCTCCTTACTATTAAAATGGGTAAATTTTGGTAATTCCCATTGAGGAGGATATGAATGAAGGGGACGAGAAGGGTGGATAGTCTCCCGACAAACTTGCTCGTATGTTAGGCGCTACGGCTTCACGAAACAAGCCTCTAGATTGTGCATTTTTTCCATCATTTGTTTAAATAAATCGGTAGTTGGATGAGATGATGGTGTGGTTGTGGTGAACGGAGGCGGATTGGGCCAAGGGCCACCACTAGACAATGGTGGGGTTAAATGTTGATAAGGTATGGAGGACGAATGTGTTTAGGCGATCAATAGGGATGTCCTATATAGGACATTGAGGTTACTGGATATGTGTGTGGGAATGAAAATGTGGGCGGAGCTTGAGAAGGAAAGATCATGTGGATAGGTGGTAGAGAGCAAGTCATGAATGGAACAATTTGCAGAGAGACGAGGTAGGAGTAGTTGGCGGTAATGACATGTGGGGCCCAAGATTAACCAAAGGAAATCCAATCAGTGTCGTATGAACCTCTGAAGCCACTGGATTGGGAGACAGGGCTAAGGATGCAGAAGGCAAAGCGGAGCTATCAGGCGGAGAAGGAGCTAAATGAGCAGCTATACTAATAGGCATGCCAACAAGGAGTTGACCATCGGGCGTACGGTCAGGGGCATGAGACAAATAGTATTGTACAGCGCTAGGATTGGCGTCCAAAAATTTTGCAAATTCCTTATCTCCTACAGGGATTTTGGGAACCTCGCTGGTGTCCGTAGGATTCCTATAGAATGTGAAGGGGGTGATTCAGGCAAAGGCACAGAGCAAGCATGTGAAACCATGGCGGTGGCTTGCTTTCGAGTGATAACAACCATGGATAGGAGTACATAGTAGGGTTTCAATCTATCAGGAACAGAAATAGACAACAAGATGTTGGAATTGACAGGTTGCTGGTTTCGGAAACTGTTAAAGACAGTAACCGATATCGGTCAGGTAACCGATGTCGGTCAGGAGATAGCCAACGCCGGTAAGCTAACCGATGTCGGTAGAATAGAACTGGTATAAAAATCAGTAAGAAATTGTTGATTTGGTGTTAACAGTGATTAGTATGCCTACCAAACTGTTCTGTAGTGATCACAGAAAATAGTGTATGACAGAGAAACAGAACTGAAAACAAACAAGAATGCACAAACAAATTAACAGACTAACCCTAGGGTTAATTTTAATCAATTTGGGCTTATGCCTTTAGATGCAGAATGATGTCAATCCTAAACAAAATACTTAGGGGAAATGTCAAGTTTTTTTGGCTTATAAGGCTACCTCAATCGGGCGGAGGAATACCGCGGAGAAGGGGGGATGTTTTGAGCTGTTGTGTTAATTGTGAAGTGATTCGGTATGTGTTGTGCAGTGAAAGTAAGATTAATTTCCTATCAATACCATGGAAATCACCCCCACATGTACGACACATTACTTAGTCTCGTTCACTAGAATTGAAAACAATGACAAGAAGAATGTAATGCATGTGTTTTAAACCCAAATCAAAAATGATATTCGATGAAGCAAAGAAGATAACTTTCATAATGCAAAAGCTGGAAAGCAAAACAAATTCTTTTACTAAATATAACAAAATACTGTGTGAAATTTTTAAAAGAAGAAAACAACAAGTATGCTCCCTATGTGAAAGCAAGCAAGAAACAAAAGAAACCCGAAATGGGTCCCACCGGGCGTGCCAAAATGTTTCGCATGGAATGTTTCAACTTTTGGGAATAGAGTTGCTTCTATCCTTTCATTCCTTTGAGAAACAAATAAGGGTTAGGGCTAGGAGGAATACCTATTGAATGTCGAGAGGGTGTGCGCGTACCGTAGAGAAAGATCAGATAGACTACGAAGAACTCCTTTTTGTCTGGGTAGGACTACCTGCAAGTAAGAATACAAGACCACCAGATTTTAATTAGACAATAAATGAGGGAACTGCCTTGGGCCAAGGAAATATAAAACTTCCTTTCGAAGGTGGTCAGTTCCCCTGCTAATATGAATTAACACAAATTCTAACAAATAAGCTATTGTCCAATTACAATTTGTTTACCTTGTTAGAACAATAGAGAAAGGGCTGGTCTTGGTTTAGAATCAAGGTGACCGATGCGATCATTTATGCTTCGTACCGGTTGGTGGTAACCGATATCGGTAGGGGAAATGTTTTAGGGGCTTTTGGTGAAGGTTGGTTGTAAGGTGGTTGTGTTGTTTTATAAGGCTGATAAATGGGTGGGGTTGGGTAATGGGGTGATGAGAAGGACTCAGAGAATACGGGGGGTGTTCTTGGGGTAATGTAAGGGTGGAGGAATGACAGTTAGATGTAGTGCGTTGCTGGGTAGTAGATCTAGGAATAGAATTATAATGGCTGTGATTCAGAAGTTCAAGAAATGTTATTAAAAGAACGTATAAGACTTACTTACTAGTTCTGATGGAAAATGCGAGTTACTGGGACTGTGATGAGCGAAGACGGGCTCAAGTGCGATGATCGACAATCCAAGATGAGCTATCTCCTCTCCGATACTCGGATGAGTGTCACAAGAGCTCTGGTTACTCGATTCTGATTTTGGGCTTGATGTCCTTCTCTTCAAACTCTTCTTGTTTCTTCACTTGTCTCTGCTCGGCCAAGAAAATCCGGATCCTCTCAATGATTTCTCCCCTTTTTGATCAAATGAAAATCCGATCCTTTGTTTTTGGTTGGGAGTGGTCATTTACAGGGAACCGATGGCGGTTATGCAAACCGACGGTGGTCGAGTAGAAACCGGTATCGGTCAGGTCAAAGCGGGCTATTTTTGGTAAAATAGCCAGCTTTCCCTCCTTTTCTCCCGAGGGATTAGTTGTGGGCTTGGTCAAGTCATTATGAGGTTGGTTTTAGGTGTGGGTGAGGAGTAATTAGTCATGGGTGTGGATGTGGACCAAGTTATAGGTCTTAATTAGGTTAGTTTAGGGTTAAGACTAGGTCATGATGAGGTGGCGAAATGAGGTGGCAGGTATGGCGATGTGGATTTATTAATTATAAGGTAATTAATAAATAATTGTGTAAGGTTTAAGTGATGAGGTTAGGTTGCGAAATGAGATGCGGGGCACAGGGGGTTGTAAGACACAAATTTGGTGTCTACGATAGTCCCCAGAAAGAGCCAACTATTATCCCGTAAAATTGGCAAGGGCAATTTTATGGGTAACCATACCAAATTTTTGTTCTGGTCCCTCGTCAGGGACCCCTCTGCGTTCGGAACGTTGCAAAACCCTTTCCCGGGAAATCTGGTTTTCCGAACTTAGCCATTTTTGGTCTTTTTGGGTTGGCGCACCTATTGTTTGTGCAACACAGGGTAAATCTCGCCCCCTTTAATTCCTTTCGCGCCTGACTTTCCAAAGGTGTCGACACACATTTTGGTGTGCCTCACCATGTTGCGCCTTTCTTGCATGCGCCAAGGCACATGCGCCTTCGTGTCAACAATATTTTTGTTGCGCCGCGTTTTGGTGTGCCAAAGGGCACATGTATTTCCATGTTGACAACACTTTTGGTGCACCAAGGGCACACATAACTTCGTGTTAACATGTGTTTTGATGCGCCAAAGGGTGCAAGCTTTCCAGTGTCGACAGGCATTTTGATGCGCCACTTCAAAAAGTGGTTGGCGCATTTATTACAACTTTGCCTATATATAGCACATCCGCCCTGTCACTTTCACCAGTCAGAAAACACGTGATTGTTCTTTTTCCTCTGCACCTTCAATAGGCTTGTCATTCTCGTATCACATCATGGACCCAGTTTCACCTCTCACATTACATATATTCCTGGTAAGTGGTCTTTATTGCTCTCATGTTTTATGTTTTGGTTATTGTGTTTGTTTGTGGGGTTGGATAGAATGATATGTGAACCATGAAACCTCCCTTTGCTGTTTTTTTTGTGCTCCCCCATGCACTTCTCCCTCTTTCTAGATCTGCTGGTAAAGAGGACTCTGCCTCTGAAAAATCACTTGGATCTCTTTGTTTTAGCATGTTCATCATCCAAGGAACCCTGCAGAAGAGGCTTAAACACATGTAAACCCTCCGAGAGGAACTTAAAAATTGATAGACTAATTTTTTTCCTCTTTGGCGTAGTCACCACCCTTGCAACATGAAGTACAGTCACGCCAATGGCCCATCCACCATGCCTGCTGCATAAAAAATAGTTGTGCCCTCAAAGCGCACTTTCCTTGCTTGTTACACCCGCTAACCCTGCACCCTCTTGGCGCACCAAACTCATGTGTAACATTACAAAAACTTGCGCCATTGGTGCACCTTGCATCCATGCAACACCAACCTTACTTGTGCCAAGTACAAAACTATTAACGGCGCAGGCGCATCCCTTATTACAGCAACATCATGTCATGCAGACCTTCCATGCACCGCGCCAAGTTCCCCTGTGGTGCATGAAAAAATGATGTTACATGCATTAAACCTGTGCCCTTTGGTGCATCCTATACCCGTGTAACATGAAAAATATCAGCGCCCGTTATAAAATGCATATATATGGCACAGGCGCACTTCCGCTTGCAACAACAAAAATGTAACTGTAGTGTTCATGCGCCCTATGCCCTGAGGCCTTAAAATTGCTAACTCTTCATTCTGTCAATGCTTTAATGGAAGATCAAACAGCTAATATGACTTTCCTGCATTGGGTTTCACTTCTTCTTCTTGCGAGATCAGCAACGAGTTCGAACTACATATGTCAACATCAAGTCGGAGACCAACCAAGTCTAAGGGCAAAGCCAAGCTCACGAGAGGAAGAAATGAAGTACAAATATCGGAGGGTCGGGATGCCTGAATCCCAGGTAGAGTGTGACCTGGATTTAAGAGACTCAGAACTTGGTCACATTGATATAAGAGTGTGAAAGGAAGTCCCTGGATGGATAAACTGGTAGGCAGTGGACTGCATTTTACTGGGGGGATCCCAATCAGTGCTATGAATAATGAGTTCATGATGGTAGTATCCCGCTGCTACAACAAAGACACAAGGTGTGTCTAGAATGAGAAAGACGAGGTTGAGATCAACCTTACTACCCAGCACTTCAAAATAATGCTCGGCATTCCTCACCACCGCACTTTGTGGCTATAAGCCAGGAAGATTGCACCAAGGCTTGGGATGATAATGAAGACTAGTGTATGTAATTAATGAATGAGGTATACCTAAAAAACAAGAAGGTGGTGACCAGATGGCCACAAGTCATTCATCACAGTGATTTCTCAGAGGAACTAAGTGATATAATCACGTTCCTAAGCAGAGTATTTGGGCTTCTTGACGCCCACTACTTTCATAAATGGATGCTGAGATACTTGGAGACAATGAACAAGAATGTGCCAGATCAACGCTTCGAGTGGGTGGAGATCATAAGCAACACTATATCCGAGTAGCTCCAACAACTTACCACAATGGGGAGGTTCTACATGAACTCCTATGTAGTTTACTGCTATAGCCTCGGAGAGAGATTACCCAGCGTTGATGCGGTGCGGGGTTTGGCCCCAAGTAAAAATATATGAATACTATCCAGAGCTGAAGCTGGAAAACAATATCTCTTAGTTTACAAAGATTAACGATGCCTTCTTCTACGGCATCGTCTACCTTTTGAGGCCAAACATGGTGACGGTGTATCGTACGACCAAGAGCATTGTTGTAGCAATAGAGAAATGGGGGGCCTTGTTCACTCAATTCCCCACCTTCACCTATCTAAGGGCAGCCAACTTCTTGGGAGAACCAACCAAATTGCCAAGATACGCCGGCCCCAAGCTAATCCTGTTGGAGCTATCAAGACAGCTCGTAACCTACCACGAGAAGTGCTTAAAGAGAAAGAAGGGTGGAACTCCTTTCCCCCTCACAGTGGGCAGGTACACTTGTCTTTCTCACCACAAATCCCGGGAGATGTTTGCTGAGCTGGAGCTACTCAATCTAAAGCACAACTTCCCGGTGAGGCCCACTTTTGACCCAAGGAATTACCTGCCTAGAGCCAAACTCGATCCAATCCACGTTCCACAGATCGAGGATATTTATATCGACCTGTATCATGAGGTCGAGCTCAGAAGGAAAGACCATTCCCACTTGGCCTTGGCTGAAATCATCTAGTACGGCATAGCCATCGTCCCAAAAGGTTATCAAACTACTGATCAAGAGGTTGATCAGGTATATCTTGACACGGGTGGGGACGACTGGCCTTTCACTGTAATTGATAGAACCAAAGTGCCTCAGACAATAGAAGAAAGGGTCAAAGAAACTCTACGGAGAACAGAGCACTGGTGCAGAATGAATGGCCTCATCTACCTCGGAGTTGATTTCACCACATCTCCATTGGGAAACACACCTTCCAGGCCAAAACATCTACCAAAGAGCAAAGGGAAAGACAAAGAGGGTGAGTCAAGCTCCACCAAAGAGGAAGCTCCTGAAAGTCCTCCTTCCACTTCACAAGAATGGGTTGTAATCCCGAAAAGCCTGGAAAAGAAGCAGTGGAAGATGTTCCGATAGGCACATCCACTCAAGATGTTGCCACTACTGTAACTATTGAAGTCCCTTCTATCCGTTCTCCCTCTCCTCCTTCCCCTCCTCAAGTGACCCAAGTGACCATTCCTTTGGTCATGTCCTCTCCCCCATCTTCTACTTTTCCCCGTTCCTCATAATCCATCTTCTCTTCTCTCGCAGAGCTGTCCCCCACCATTTCTTCCCTAATCTCTCGCTCCCTTCCATTCCTATGTCTACCTCCCCCTGCAGTATCTCTTCCCTCCATGAGCGCTTCCTCGGCCTCCCTCTTGATGCTGCCTCCAAGTGTCTCCACGCATTTTCCTTCTACTACTGCAGCTGCTCCCTTTTCTATTTCCGGCCCCTCTCCCATAAGTCCAGCATGGATCTCTCAACACCTGAGCCAACAAAAGAGGAAATTTCCCATCGCACCAATGGACTTTTCCGTTATCCCATCAAAGGGGACCAAGAAACAAAAGCCTATAACCTGCTTCTCTCAGAGTGCGTCAGGAGAGAGAGTAATGGAGATAGCATACCCCAATCCTTTAAAGGATAAAAAGGATCTATCTTCAACAGATTATACAGTGACCCAAGTCACAATGGGGACATCTTCAGAAAGCCTTCAAGGAGAGGCCCTATCTGTAGTTGACGCCCTTTGCAAGAAGCTCTAGGAAGCAAAGGAGGAAAAGAGGCTGTTAAAGGAACAAAATAAACATCTCCTCCACGCCTTGTAGAAGATGGGTAGTGCACCTCCTACAACTACCGCCAAAACTCCTGAGCCTCTGAGCCAGGACAAGATTAATGAATATGCCAAAATCGGCGAGTAGTGTATGGCAGTTTCCACTTGGAGGAACTAAATCCTCAAAGAAAGTGAGGGAGTGATTGCCAAGTTCACCAGATTATATCAGAATATCAATTAGACAAACAAAGATCTCCAAGCAATAGCAGGACCCATCTCAGAAGAGCTGAACCATGCCAGGATACGACATGAGACCTTTCGAGAAAATGCTCATTGTTCGATCAAAGATCTGGTCAAGTTCGTCATCTTTGGACATCCCAGATCCCTCAACAAAATCCTTTCTACTCTAGATTACCGGTTGATCATCCGGAGTTCGTCCCGAGAAGATTGACAAAATAAAGGAGGAAGCCACGGATGCGATGCATCGATGGAGCAAATTTTTTTGATAATGTCTCCAGGTTTACTCACTCCTTCTTTTTCCTTAAGAGAGGTGGATGAAACTATTTGGATCTTCACGGAGATAAATTCGTAGGGGCTGGGACCAGAGGTCACTTTCGACGCCGAATACATCAACAACCTACTAGCCCATGTCGTGACTTCATTGGGTACCTGATAGAGGTAGAAAATGATTATTCCAAACTCCCCGAAAAGCTCACAGATTAGCAGGATACTTGCGAGGCTATCAGTGATCGACACAAGGATCCTTCCGAGGATCAACTTCAACCCATGATCAGCAAGTTCATGGAATACCGTGCCTAGTTCCACATCTCGTCACCTGAGCAGTAGCAAAATCAGGATACCCCCTTTCACCGCGGGACGATGATGAATAGTTTCCTTCTTCTGACTTTCTCCTTGTAAATATCTAAAGTATGTTGACACAAATGATGACATCATCCATGTTGCACCATGGGATGATGTCATCCACAAAGTTGTCAAAAGTCAACAAATGACTTTGAGATATTTTGTAAGATATTTTTGTAATTAAGTGGTTGGTTCGTTTTTGCCTTCTCTTCTTCTCTTCTTCTATAAATACTTGAATACTTGTTGTATTCAAGGGTGGATACTTTTCAGATGAGAAATAGAAGTAAGAAGAAAAGACTTTGAGCTTTTTGTAACAGAAACAAACATTAATACAATATTTAGACTTTGTGCTGAATACATGTGTTTTACATCAGACCTTTCTTATGTTAGATCTGTATGTTTGTTCTGTTGAATCTACCTCTACTTTATTGTCATTTATTCATCAGTATTGCTTTGTTCGTCTATGCGAGTAGGTTCGGCTCTGTTTACTACCACCCCAAAACATAGACCCTCTGACCTTTCTACTTTGGAATTCATTTCTTTTCTTCCTTCAGATCCATCTTCCTTCCTTTCCTTCCTTCATTCCTTTCTGTTCTTCATCAAAACACCTCTACTGGGATGAGATCCCAACCCCTGAAGGTAGAATATTGTGAGACTTGCACAAGATTCCTGCTGGTAGAATAGCAATAAACCAGTTTCGCTGGTCTTTGACTCAAAGAGGGGCTATGCCACACACTGCTGTTGGCTCGTGTATCCATAGATCGCCCAAGCGATGATTTTTAGACCAAAAGATACTAGTGCCTCTTTCCAGGGGTATATATATGGATGAGAATGTGAATTTTCTCTAGAAAGTGTGTTTAGTTGATACCATTTCCTATCCCTTTTGTGAAGTGATTTTTAACATGTATAATGGCATACTTCTCTTAGTGGAATATAAAAAAATTTATGGAGTAATGTCTAAGCCTAAATAAAAATATCATATTTGGGGACCACCTCATTAATATTAGCCTAAAATCTTTGATAAAAAAATATGAATATAATTATAGTTATATTATAAATTCATGTTATATGCTTGAATAGTTATGTCATGCAAATTGTAGTCCCTCCAAATCATTGATTCATTGGTTTGAATTATAATAATTCTTGTAGGGCACAAGATTAATTATCTTTTTCATAATTTCTTGGGATATCTCTATGTATTATATACATATGTTCATTGAGAACTTGTTGAGTCACCTAATGTGAGCATGATATCTTACATCTTACTATATGAACAACCACGTTGGTATTGATTAAATCATGTTATTATGGTAAATAAAATAATAATCGTGCACCTTAGGGTTAATTCTTCTATCACTAAAGTATTACCTTAAAAAAATTGAACTTAAGGGATTATACCAAGGAGTTATTCCTAATATTTTTCTAAAATTATAAAATTATGAAGGATTATAGAGATAATGGGAGAATGAGTTAGACCTATTAATGGCTAGAATTTTTGAGTAGTGAAGAAAACTCTATTGCATAAGGGACGGTGGTACCATAATGCATGTAACCAACTAGTGATTAACTAGGAATCAAATAAGTGAGGAGTTAAGAGTAATCAACCAATATAGACTCAAATGAAGTGTTTTAATTTTAACTATGATAGACTAATAAAAGGATTAAATATTAGTTAAGGATTTTCTTTCTAATGGATAGATTATCAAATAATATAGGGAATTTGTCCAAAGATGCTCGATGAGAGGGGTTCATTATAGTAACAAGTATGGGTAGAAAAATAGTATGTTTCTATTTTTTTCCTCATCATCCACTTGTTATAGACAAGAAAGGAAAAATTGAAAAAATCACTCGAGAGATAAAGCATCCACCATGAGGTTTGGTAGAAAATTCTAGTTATATAACCATCAATATAATGGATATATGTTGATTTGAACTTTTCCATTCTGCGAGTTGGTATAGTCTCACATTATATTTTTATAAATGGAAATGGGAAACAATTATAGTATGAGGAAAAATGTTTTTGCATAACTACTTGGTGGTAACAAGTATGGGTAGCTTGTAGCATGGTTACATTCCTTTATCACTCACTAATTATTATTTGTGTAGAAATAAACAGATAAGAGGTAAAGGGGAGCACCAAGAGAGAAATGCTTAAAGAAAGAGGTTAGGAAAACAAATTCTATCAAATGAAATAATCAAATTAATTAAGGATAAGTTTTTTTATTCCTCTATTTTTATATTTGGTATAATATTTTACTATACTTTTAGCAAATTCTTATGGGAAAATAATTTAGTATGAGAAATAATTGTCTTGACATTGATATTTTTGTAGCATGCTTTAGAGAACTTCAATAATTACTTAATTGATGTTAAACATTATATTTAATTATAATTAAATTTTCATATCATGTTATGGAAACTTCAATAATTGTAAACATTGATGAATAAGTCTGAGTTTGGTTACATAGCTGTTTTGATATAGACATGTTCTTCATAGGGGTTTTAGGAGGTCGATTTTAGTATGTACATGGTAATACATATCATGAGCATTAACAAGATATTACTATATGAAACATACATAAATTATTTTTGGTTACACATTTGGAATGGGTGTAGTTGGTATCCAATTATATTTTTATGTGACCTAGAACTATGATATAAAAATATTATAACATTGATATTATTATGCATTATACATTGTGTGTTTCCTCTATAACTATATGTTGTAGTATGAAGAATGAATGCATAGGAGCCATTGCAGATTTTTTTCACATCACATAGAGGCTATAACATATTTTTTTGAAATTAATTTTCTTAAATAGTATCAATCATATGGCTTAATCTTTGAACATAAGGAAAAACCATAAATTGAAAAGCATCACTCTTCTATTAAAGAGACTAAAGATACATTGTTTACTCCATTATCATAGGGGCATCATTGAAGAATAAAATAATCTAGTGGAATATCATCATAGGATAGACATGACTTTGGACACATTTGAGGAAGAATCATGGTGAAACCATAAAACCAATGACATCACAATATAACAAGAGGTTGGAATAAGCATTTATCTATGAGAGGAAGGTCAACTCTCTCTTATATTAGAACTTTTGTAGGATTAATCTGGGTGTCACTAAACGCTAAAAGATGTAAATATAACATCATGGAATCTGTTTTGATATTTAAATGGGGTTTGAAGGGTCCCTTTCCCTTTTAAATCGAAAGATAAAGCTTTATGAAACAAAAAAATTGTGCTCTATGCACAACTAGGACCAAAACTGCTATATCGAGTATTTGAAAACTAGTCGTACCTAGGGACTATACAAAAAACCAAAAAACTAATAGTAGTTGTAGCTGAAATCCTTAGATGTCTGAATCAAAATAAATTGAGATTACCTCAACCATAGGCATTGATTCCTCCTTCAAATATTCATGCACCGAAGCATCCAGGCTCCTTGCTTAATTTAGCTCCATCCACTAGCCACTCACAGCCCTCATGGCTCAGCGGTGAAGGGCCTCCCATCATGAAGGCACAAGTTTCATAGGAGTTGTTAGAGCTTCTAAATCTAGGAAGCGAATGTGAATTACTCTTGTTTCCTTTCCTTATAAAATTTTATTATTATTTATATGAAATAGAAGAGAGAGACAAAGCATTGCTCCAGATCCACATAGGTAGTCTGATCCACTAAATATTCCCTGAAAAACCTTTCTTCAAACATTAATGGATAGAGAGCCCACTCAATGACATTTACCAAGCCAATTCGGTGAACTGGCCGAATCAAGAAACGCCCCATCTTGATATCCCTAGTCTTATCAAGGTGAATGATCAACAGGTTTCCCACGAAGGTCATTGTCACTTCCAACCAAATTAATATAATGGCCCAATGAACCATTCAATGGATTCCAAATCTTTCAATGATCCCAACTTGAAAATAGTCTTCAACCTCATCCCAGTGATTTTGGAATAAAATGCCACCTCCTATTCTACTCCGAAAATTAAAGAAAAGGATATATGGGGCTCTCCATATTTGAATACAAGAAACAAAATACAATAGAGAGGATGAAAAGGGATGAGAAGGAAATGCCTTAAAATGGCTAATAAATGAATTTTCACACACTTCAAGCCAAATAGAACATTATCAAGAGATTGCTCTATCATTCATCAATAAATTAACAAGACCCAGGTCATTCTAAGTAATGATTACAAATATTTTCACACTCTATTTGCTCGACTCCAAAGTTAGCTAGGAAATCTGCCCCTTTATTTTTTTCCAAATAGTTATGCTTGATATACCACTCTCGGAAAAAGGAAATCCAATACAACACTTTTCTCAAAAACCAATTTGATTTTCCAGAAAGATTTTTCCCATTGATGACAACATTAACAATTATTTGAGACTCACCTTCTATTTTAAAATTATGGATATTAAGAACCATAGCCATTTTCAATCCTCTCTCAAGAGCTTGACTTTCCGCTTGATTACTCGACCCTTGAAGGATTTTAAAAGAACCAACAATAACGGCTCCCCCTTTTCATTTCTTATGATGCATCTAGATCTAGAAGGACATGGATTTCCTTTGGAGGCACCATCAAAGTTGAGTTTAAAAAATCGGAAGGGGGTCCCAAATAGTAGACTTCCTTAGCAATTTCTCGGGCCTTATCTACAAAAGGGATCCATTCGATGGTTTAAGGATATTAGGACAATTATTTTGAATCTCCCTATCTTGAGAAGAGAATGAACTTCCTCTTTTCCAATGGATTGATACATTTTCAAAAATAGTAGTTTCTAATCTATTCATAACAAATTCAATTGGGATACTTTCCTTCACGAAGATTCTCTTATTTCTTTCCCACCAAATGTTCCAAATTAGGAGAAATGGATTACAGCCCCAAATGGATACCATGGCATCTTTGGATTTTACTCTTAGCAAAGCAAGAAGGACTACAAAGAGAGTCCCAAGATGAACCCATGGCAGATTCATCCTAACACAAAGCCAATTCTAGCATTTTACAGTAAAGGGGAAATATACCAACAAATGGTTTAGATATTCCTCAACTTTATAGAAAAGCATGTACCTTGTAGTATCAACCTTTCCCTTAAGTTGTCTCCTATTTTGAGTTAGAACTCTTCCTTTAAAATCCAACCATGTGAATGCCCCAGTGTTGGAGTCTAGTTGCTAACACTTCATAAGGTCGGGTACATTGGCACTCCACCTAGACAGATGCATAGGAGCTCACCGTTTCACCTTTTTCTTAGATTGTTTCTTTAAAGTGTTGACAAAATAGATAGGGTAACGAGCGTAAGAGGAATACCTATTCAAATGTTAGTTGATGGGTTATTGCACTTTTATGACTTCCGAATCCACAAATGATTGTGAGAGCTTCCCTTTGGTTAGGAGGAACTACCTATAATGAAAACAACACCACCGGAAGGAATTAAACAATGTGGACAATAAACTACCTAGTGTGAGCTAGATCCGGGAAGTATGATACTTCCTAGATGGTTGTTAGTCCACTATTTTAAACAATTCAATTTTTTAAACAAAGTAAATCCTATTGTTATTTTAAAATGATTTAGGTATCTCACTTAAAAACAAAATAAGAAATAGATCTAATCTAACAAGCTAAGATAGAATAGAATCCAAAGGTCAAATGATTGGTTTTGGGTCTCTACAATTTTGATAAGGTCTCGGGTAGATCGCAGGTGAATGAAGCTGAGATAAAATTAGGTGGGTACGTCTCTATTTAGGGCTATGTGGGCAAACACAGAGACTAGTGTCGGGTAGGGGTGACTGATGGTGGTTAGGTATAACCGGTGTTGGTTATTGTGAGATCTGGAAATGTCAAAGAATAGGTTGGGGTCTCCTTTGTGATAACACAAAGGAATTTGGTTGGTCGGGACGAGGTATTGGGTGACTGGAGTAGGATTTTTCAAGGTTTTAATGGGTATATGGAGGTGAAAATGTGTAGAAGGTAAATAAGGAGCAAGATAAACAATGGATGATAAACTAATGATGAAATGAAATAACCAGGAAAGTATGATGTTGTACTTACTTGGATTTTATTCCTCAAGGCCTATGTGTGAGGTATGGAGGTGATGATGATGGGTTTGAAGGTTACAAGTGATCACCAATTGAATAAAATCTTCTACATGGGTTGCATGTACACTCCTCTTTGCTTGGATAGATCAGATCATGGTTGGGATGGCTCTGCAGGAGAAGATGCTCAATCTCCTTCCTTGGATGTGAGTTTTGGCTAGAATTGGCTCTCTGAAGATGCGTTATCTATCTGAGATGTGTTCTAGCTCATCAAATTTCTCCCAATGTTTTCCAACTTCCCTCAACCTTGAGAATAAGGTTGTTTTGGGGTTAAAATGGTAACCGACGGCAGTTCCGGCTTAACCAAAGATGGTTAGGAGTAACCGACGTCGACCAAGGCAAGATTTCCTAGGTTTACTAAACTTAGGGAGATCCTCTTGATTTTATTGGATCTCATGTCATTATCCCATGGATTAGACTGGGAGCTTCTTGTGAGCATGCAGGAATGTGGTTAGAGGGAATGTAGGCATTGATTTTTAGGGTTTAGGTAAGTCTTAGTTAGTTATGGTAACTTACTAAGAATAGGTCTTAGGTTGAGTTGGCTTGGTGAGGTGTCTAAGTGAACTGTATGTGGGGATATTATTTAAATAAGATATTTAAATAATAAATATAGTGAGGATAATGCATTAATTTAATTAAATTAATTAAATTAATATTAGTGGGGTGAAGGGGGTCATGGCTAGGTAAATGTAATAAAGGGTGCATATATGTCGAGGACAAAAGGGAAGTGTGACCTAATTTTAGTGTCTACACTCACCCAAAGCGTGCACAACCTACCGAGTTCCTCCTTTATATACTTATTGTATTTTCTAATTGTTACCAACCTTGAAGATCTCTTGCAACATTATCAAGTGTTGCTTCTACAATATCTCAGTACTTGCTCGAAGGTTATCGCATCTACCTTCTCCTTCGGATCGTTAACCACCACATTTAATTATGATGAAATGCCTTGAGGGTATCTATTTTTTTCTTTGCTAGAGGTTTTGTCTCCTTAATCCTTTCCTCAAATGTTTCTTTCAAGGCATTTATTAGTTCTCTTTTCTCATGACTGTCATCACCAATCGCACTATGATAATTCTTCACCGGAACTCCTCGTGCTATGATTATTTACTAATGCACATGACCTTTAGTTTGGTGGATGTAATCTTTCACCAAGACTATGGGAGAAACTTTACAATTACACCTCTTAATGGCTTCTTCAACACACCTTTAAATTGATGGCTTCCTTCACACACTTCCTACAATATTTCTCACTACTTCCTTTTATGCTAAATGAGGGGGGTGGCCTCTCTATTTATAGAACTTCCAGGCTTATCCATCTTATCTCTAAGATAGGAAAAGAAATCCACTACGATGAATCATATTCCATACCTTAACTCTTATCTGTACATGTAAGCTTATCTTTCAAGATAAGATAAACCTTATCATTTTACATGGGTTCCACATTTTTAGACTTTTTACAAATAAAATATACAAAATATTTATGACCTCACTCCTTGTCCTTATTACCATATAATATTTATAATTCCTAATCACGTAGACCCTACTTCTCTAATTACCCAAACTTTGACATTTTAACATTCTTTGGACCACTTACGACAAATATTTACTTTTTACAACATTCTATTGTACTTTGATATTCTACCGTACTCCACATTATTGGTGGCACCGTCTTGTGCATTTATTATCTTATATCGATGCTACTACTAATTATACTTAACAACATCATATTCCTAATACATACATTAATGAAATAGAAATTACGGAGGAAAATTTTAGTGTCGACATCTTCCCCCTTCCTAGCTTCTACTCCGTCCTCGAGTAGACTATTCTGGTGCTTGGAAAATCTTCAACTTGTCGTGGTTGACCCATTTTGTAATGGGAGTGCCATCCAATTCCTCTAGTTGGTAGTACGTACCATTTTCATGCACAACTACTATTTTGTAGGGCCCCATCCATTTTGGAAGAAATTTTCTCTGTCTTCTTTTTTTGTATCTGGAATCATATACTAGAACCAAGTCATTCACATGAAATGGAGACCACCGGATCTTTTGATCAAAGTATTCCTTCTGCTTCATTTTCTTCTTATGGCTTGTATCCTTTGCTATTTCTCTCATTTCCTCCAGCAAATGAAGATGTACCAACCTTTCTTTTACTGAATCACTTTCATCCATCCTTTCATTTTTCATAACTCTCACAGTGGGAATATCAAACTCAATAGGAAGAACTGGATCAATGCCATAGGCCAACTGAAATGGGGAGTATCCTATTGCTGACTTTGATGTTGCCCTATATGCCCACAATGCTGCATGAATCCTTTTATCCCATTTATGTACCTTTAGGCTGCATCTTTTGCTAGAATTTGACACAACACAAAATTTGTTCATTCCACCTGTCCATTTGTGCTTGGCTTGTATGTTGTTTCCTTCCTATGCTTAATAGAAAACTTATTGACTAGGGCTTCTACCACCTCATTAATGAAGTGGCTTCCTTGATCTGTTCTGATTTCTAATGGGCAACCAAATCTGGTGACAATGCGTTCATATATGAACCTTGCCACTTCATCCATGGAAGTTATTTTCAATGGCCTAGCTTGACCCACTTGGTTAAATAATCATGACAACTACAATATACTTAATTTGGCGTGATGTAGTTGGAAGTGGACCTACAATGTCTATTCCCCACTTTTCAAAGGGACCAAGGGGAAGAATAGGACATAATGGAGCTGATGAAGTCTTACGATTACCATGTGCTTGACAAATATCACATGTCTTACAATAATTATAACAATCTTTAAAAAGAGTGGGCGGTGATATAGCTGCATCCAAGATCCTTCTTGCTGCAAGTTGTCCAGAGAAAGTGCCCTCCACATGTACCATTGTGGAATTCTTATAGCAGATTCCTTCCCTTGATCACGTCCAACTACCCTCTTGTCTTGTCCATCGGTCCTATTCGAAATAATACTCCATGCGAGAATAGAATATGGACGGATGGCTTGAGTAATCTTCCTCTTAGTCTTTGCATTGGCACCATCGGAAACTTGAATTCATTCGGATAATTCCAAATATCTATGTATTCACTAGGGATTGTGTCGAGGATAACAATGTTGCATCGGAAATCATCATCATCACAAGATGATCCTAAACCATCATAGGCTTGAGAGAGTGCATCTGCATTGAGATGCTTCTTTCTGGCCTATCTATAATATCAAATTCAAATTCTTGTAGCAAAATTATCCATCTTGCTATCCTCCCTGATGGGTTAGGCTTATTTACAATATATTTTAGAGCCTGATGATCTGTTACAACTAGAAATTTTTTCCCTAGCAAGTAATTTCTAAACTTATTTACTGAAAAAAATGATAGCGAGCCTCTTTTTCATTACAGGTATAATTTACCTCAAGACTTTGCTCATTTGTGCTGCTCCCAAAGTAAATTGGATGTTCATTCCCATTTTCATCCTTTTGGCTCAAAGTACTTCCTAGTGCTGCATCCGAGGCATCGGTGTACACAATGAATGGCTTGCTCAATCTGGATTCTTCAAAATAGGTGAAGACACCGGGGCTTCCTTGATTGTCCAAAAGCTTCATGCGCCTCATTTCTTGGTTCATAAGTAACATCCTTCTTCAAGAAGCTGGGTTAGTGGGTAATGTGATATTTGAGAAATTCTTGATGAACCTTCTATAGTAACCCACATGGCCTAAAAATGATCTCAACTTACTTCTATTAATAGGAAATGATAAATCTTTGATTTTGAAACTTTATCGGGATCGGTACAATACCATCTTTGGATCAACATGCCCTAACAAAACACCTTTAGAACATCCAAAGACACACTTTGTAGGGTTTAGTGAGGCTTGTGCTTCATCTAACCTTTGAAATGTTGTCTCCATTTGGTGTAAGTGGTCCAATTTGCTCCCATAGATGCAAAAATCATCCGAAATACTACGATGAAGGTCCCATGTAGGGTTCGAACACCCTATTCATCAAACACTGGAATGTTCTTTGGAGCATTACATAATCCAAAAGGCATAACTCTATAAGCAAACATTCCCCAAGGAGTGGTGAACGTGGTCTTCACTGATCTTTCTCTTATATAAACTTGGTTGTAGCCACTATATCTATCAAAAACTATAGCACTCTGGCCATTACTTTGTCCAAGATCTGATCTGAAAATGGAAGAGGGTAATGATCCTTCTTTGTTTCCTTATTGAGCTTCTGTAATCAACACAAATGCATAGCTTCCCATTATTTTTATTGAGATCACAATGGGAGAAACCCATTCTGAATTCTCCACAAACAAATATGAATCCTGCATCAAGCAACTTATCTATTTCTTCTTTTACAGTCTTGGAAAAATTAGGGTTCATTCTATATGGCATTTTCTTTATGGGCTTAGCACCATCTACCACTCAATACAATGTTCTACCCAACTTACTTGACGGAGTTCCTTGTAATCAAAAGTGAATAGGTGTATGTACCTTGAAAAGAGATGGAGGTAGGATTCCTTCTCACTCTCCATCACAAAGATCACCAATCTTTATTTGTTGGAGACGATCATCAACTTATTCTTGAGATAATTTTATGGGGTCATGAGTTGGTGTGATTTGGAAGGATATCCATGATGAAACATCCACCTTGCTTTCTTCATCTTTAGTGTCCACTTCACTTTGTACTAGAGTAATCGAGAGGATGTCCAATCATCGGCTTCATCACTTGAATCCACAGGTTCTACTTTATGATGTCGAGGGATCACGTTTATCTTCACCCTCTCTCTACCATGTCCAAGTGTCATGAAACCTTCATTCTAGTAGTTTCTTGCATGAACTCTCCTTAGCCATGGTCTTCCCAGCAACATTGGGTATGCAATAGTACCATTTTTCATCACCTAAAAGTCTACCACACATACAACACCCATAACAGATATTGCCACATTTGAAACTACACCTTCTGGTTTAGTTTTTCCCTTATTTAATGACCTTAACATAAGTGTTGAAGGGCGATCAATTTTTAAACCCAACATATTCATTACAGGACTCGGTCATTACATTAACTGCAACACCTCCATCAACTAAGACATCATGAATTGAAATACCATTACATAATACCTCAACTTGTGGAGCATAGGGATCCACCTCTACCTCCAAAACAGGGACCTCAACCTCCTTCCTTCGTTGAGCATTGAGTCCACTTCGCAACTCCCGCCTCTTCTCAGAAGACATAGCCAAGAGTTGACCATATGTAATATTTGTAGGCCTTTTGGACAGATCTTCCAAGATGGAGTATGGTCCTTGCCCTGTGAAATCAGAAAATCCTGCACACCCAACTTTCTTCTCCTATGTTTCTTACTAGTTTCTTCTTTCATCTTCTTAGGATCATTTCCATCTTGATTATCTTTTTCTTTCTTTATTTTTGTTACAAACACATCTACTTCATTATTTCTGCTCTCATCTACTACATCAAAAGAATTCATAGGTGATTTTCCTTTATCATTATATCCTTTACCGGATGTAGAAGCTCTATCTGGACAATTATACTTATAATGACCCTTTTATAACAACCATAACATCTGACTTCGAAATATTTCTTTTTGGACCTCTATCTCCTCCCGAGAACTAAATTCCTTTCCTTGAAGAAGATTAATAGGTAATCCCGGACCCATCTTTGTGAGAAAATCTTTATACTCGGTAGATGTACTAGGAGAAATATTTGTGCTCACCGGGAGTGGTTGTGGATTACGGACTAAAGGTCTTGGTGTAGGCTCTACTTTAGCAAAATTTCTTTGGGCTCCTCTTCCATGCTTTCTTCTTGCCTTCTTGCAATCTCCTTTGCTTGTTCAATGATAGGCTGGGCGGTCATACTTCACTCGTTGCTGATCCTCGGCTTCATCCCAAGAATGAAGTGCTTACGAGGAGATTATCCATGCCATTCATCAACCCATCCGCTAATCCTTCCTTCCGGATCTGGGCATCGAGCTTCCTCCTTAGCTCTAGAACACGAGCATGATAATCCCTTATTTTCTCCTTCTCTCCTTGGGATAGCTTTGTGATCTTGATCATGAGATTTGCATATTTCTATTGTTCACCAAATTCTTCAAGAAAACTTTCAATTAATAAATCCCATGAATTTTTCACATTATCACCTAGTGTTTCAAACCACCTAAGTGTTGAACCATCCAAAAGGTAGGAAAAATTCGTGCATTATTCCCTTCTCATAAGGCCATTACAAATACAAGATCGTTTAAACTCTTGAATGAAAGAAGAAGCATCTTCATTAGATTGAGCTGAAAAAACAGGAATCTTTCCCATTTTCAAAAGTAACCACCGTGAAATACCAACCCACAAGTACAATCAACAAGACTTATGTGCACAAATAATTGGAATCACTATACTAGAAAGTGACTTTACACCTTTCTATAATAAAATAAAAATGACCACGGTAAACTATGGTAAAACTTGACTTATTGTGGTAAAAACTGATTTATTGTGGTAAACACTATTCACGGTAAAAAGTGAAGTTACTGCGGTAAATACTATTCATGGTAAAAAGTGACTTTACTGCGGTAAATACTATTCCCAGCAAAAATGACTTTACCATGGTAACTACTATTCATGGCAAAAATGACTTTACCATGGTAACTACTATGCACAGTAAAAACAAGGTTACCCTCCAATTTATTTTTGACTAAGTGGGAATATCTCTCCAGAAAATCCACCAACGAGGAATGGTCCCCACAACGGAACTAAAATGTCATCACCAATCCGGCACTATGATAATTCTTCACCGAGAACTCCTCGTGCTATGATTATTTACTAATGCACAGCCTTTAGTTTGGTGGATGTAATCTTTCACCAAGACTATGGGAGAAACTTTACAATTACACCTCTTAATGGCTTCTTCAACACACCTTTAAACTGATGGCTTCCTTCGCACACTTCCTACAATATTTCTCACTACTTCCTTCTATGCTAAATGAGAGGGGTGGCCTCTCTATTTATAGAACTTCCAGGCTTATCCATCTTAGCTCTAAGATAGGATAAGAAATCCACTCTGACGAATCATATTCCATACCTTAACTCTTATCTGTACATGTAAGCTTATCTTTTAAGATAAGATAAACCTTATCATTTTACATGGGTTCCACATTTTTAGACTTTTTACAAATAAAATATACAAAATATTTATGACCTCACTCCTTGTCCTTATTACCAATATAATATTTCTAATTCCTAATCACGTAGACCCTACTTCTCTAATTACCCAAACTTTGACATTTTAACATTACAGGACCACTTACAACAAATATTTACTTTTTACAACATTCATATTGTACTTTGGTATTCTGCTACCGTACTCCACATTATTGGTGGCACCGTCTTGTGACACCATTATCTTCTATCGAGATGCTACTACTAATTATACTTAACAACATCATATTCCTAATACATACATTAATGAAATAGAAATTACGGAGGAAAATTTTAGTGTCGACAGACCTCTTTCATGACATTCTCATGCTCACCTTATTGGTTTTCATTGTGGCTTGCATTTTATTCAACTCTTCCTCTTCACTTGCAGCGTGCACACTAAGTATGGGATCAAAATCCTAGAAGTTATCAAAAACTTTATTTTCCTTCTATCTACCTCCTTTATTTCCAAAATCGTGCCTCATACTATGCAATATTTCATTTAACCTTTTATTTATTCTTCTTCTTTAGCTTGTCCAATTCTTTAGTTGTCGACTCGGCCCACTTTTCACCTTCATCAACAATGTTTGAACTATATCCTCCAAATACTCTAGTTTTGTGTCATACTCTAGTTAATATTTGTTGACCAAGTTCGGGCATGCACGTGTAATACTAGAAACTATATCTTCCACTTTGTTGTATGTGTTAGTCATTCTCTACTTCTCATCCTTCAAATCCTTAGTGAGATTTAAAATTTTCTTTTCCTTCCACTCTATCTTCCTGCATGTTTATAATTATGATCCCTTTATCAATATTTTTTCTACCTACCGCAGCCCATCTTTTTAATATGTTTCATGCTTTTTCATCTCGAGATTTTTTTGGAGTTGATGACAGAAAACACCCTACCTAGTTCCTTCTTCAACTTCATCTTTAAATATGACTCCTTACCCACCTAAAATTCAAGCTCCTCCATGTGTGTCTTCATATTTTATGAGAGCATATTTCTAGTGTATGAAAGGTCCCCCACCTTATCTATAATTTCCCAATAGAATACATCCTCTACTAGCCACTGAACACTAGAATCTATCCCTTAGCACCTTTTAGTGGTTGTCGATGTATGACATTGGGGTGCCTATGGAGATTTCCTTTGTTTTCTTCCTCCTACGTGTAGCTTCTTTGGAGTCTCCTATGCAATATTAAATTACTCCCTAATTATATCCTCCCCATTCCTTGACCTTCCCATTTTTCTTGTTCTTCATCACCCTCTTCTTCCTCTCCATCTCCTTTTTGTTCCTCTTCTCACGCATAGGATCTTCTTCCTCCATTTTGAGTGGATTCTCTTATTCCTAAACTTCTTCCTTATGAGGTCCTTTATCCTCATCTTCCTCTTATACTAGTCCTTCTTCCTCCTCTTGCAGGTGACTCCTCTTCGTGCGTCATCTCTTCCACGAGCAATTTTTTTCTCTAAGTATTCTTCTTCTTCCTCTGCATCATAAACTACATGAGGATTCTTCTTTATTGGATTAGGTTTACACCTTTCTTGAATTGGAGGTTATTTTTTTGTGTGTGAGCCACTTGCATCCTAGCATTATTCCCTTCATTTCATTTGAATTTTATTTCATGTGCTCTTCAGTTAAGAGAGTCCTCTTTATATTCTCCTTCTTCCTCCTATGGGAAATTCTATTCATGCCTATTCTTGGGGACCCATCTTGTCTACTTCTTCTTCGGAGGCTCAGTAGCTCAAGGTGACACATACTAATATACTTTCCCACCTTTTTCTTCAGATCATAGATAGATATATACTCTATAAGTGTGATTTCCCAACGCTAAATGCATGGGGCCCGTGTCTATGTTATTTGTCTCCATGAACTCCATGTATGGTGCCCTTGATAGCAATTTCAACCATGTCTACATTGAACTTCAAATGTTGTGCATCCTTCATGGAGTTGACAAAGGCCCTGGAAGTATTTTGATGTGAATGTAAATGTTAGTTTACACCATGGCCCATATCCCAGGTTGGTTAACTGGATCGACTAAGGAATTTTTTTGTAATATTGTGAACTCTTCTTTTCCATCCAATAGAGATAGAATTTCTCTTGGAATGTTCTACTCATTCTCAAACATGTTGTGCACCTTCTATACCACTTTTCAAATTGTTCCTTGTATTGGCTTGCAATCACACCATCAAAATTATCTTGAGAAAATCTCTACATCGGGGACTTATTCTCAATTGGGTAGACCCACATCTAATCTACCAAGCCATCAGTACCTTGATATCCCATAATACAATCAAAAGTAGGATCACACCCCAAGTGATCTTATCTCTCCTCTATCTAATTCATTCTTATGCTCCTCTACAATGCCTTTAGCTATGAACAAGGAAATATTATACTATATTCTATGTTATATTATGCACGACATGTATAAATTTCTTGTTTACCTCTATCCAATACTCGAGGGCTCCTAACTTGCAGCTTATTAGGCACTAAGCCACTCTAGTTCTTGGATCGATTACACTCATAATACTGATTGTGTGCCTCCTTGTTGATAATTATACTTGGTTGTTGTAGCCTCAACTACATCTTCATCATTAATTTCCAATGCTATCTCTTCTCCACATTTGTCGTGTATCCTAGTAACCTTTCCAATCAACTACGTAGTCACATGTATTCTCTTTCCTTTAAAATATAACTAATATTTGTGCACTCTTGACATGAGCCACCGATATAAGTGAAAATTCTTTACAAAATATGGTAACTCATAAAACTACAAGACTCATGCACTCTTGAAATCCTTTCAGACCTTTTCATCATGAAATTTTTTTCCTTCCACCTTCTTTTTCCATTTCCTTCAAAACATCATTCCTGATATCGATCTCATGGGCTTGTATTTTATGATTATAGTCATTGATCTTGCACTTTGTCAACTGCGAGGCCCATGGTTTCCCTACTATTACCTTTGGTGGATATTTCATCTCTGAAAACCAATCTTCGGGTGACTCCTCAACGAGTCTTCTTTTTCTTTGGTAGCAACTTTGGTTCAATTGTCATTTTCAACTACTCAAACCCTAAAATTCACGAATTGTGTTCCCTTGGTGCTGAAAAGTCACTTACTATTTCAACTCATGATTTCAAAGTGTCACAATCTAAACTTTTTTCTCAATCCTTGTACTTGTTCTGCATTCAACCCCATGTCATAAATCAATCTGAACTTTCATGCCCTAGCTTTGCATCTTCACTGGGAACCATAGCTCTATGTCTTGTCTTTAAATCCTATTCCCAACTACCACTTCTTCACAAGGAGCTCACTATAGTCATATTTTCGTACTTGTTCTCACTCAATTCTTGTTCATGCTTCACCTTAGCTTTCTGATTTTTTCTTTGCACTTCGTACTTTGTCACAATTTTATCTCTTTAACAGACAAGTTCTTCAAATTAAGGTAAGAATGGCTTCACTTGCACCCTATTTATTAGTTTTCCAATTTCCATCTGCATTAATTACACTTTACCTACCTCTTATTTTATGTTTTAATCAATTTTTTTTTTTTTATTTTTCCTTTATCTCATGCATGAAAATCTGTAATCTCTAGGCGTGCTACTACTTCCCAGTGTGTAAAGCTTTTGTGTGCATCTTCCCGTGTTATACACATTCTTCTTTTGTGCCATTTGCCAAGTAGTTTACCTTTTTGTTTCCTCCCTCATGTTACACAACATGGCTATTCATTCACATGGTTTGTATAATTATATAAACTTCACATGCATCCATACCTTCCACCTTTAAGCACCTTTGTACCGTATCTATCCAAAATGTTTTCTTCGATGCACCAATACAATTTTCTATCGCACATCATTATCTCACTCATGTAGTGTGATCATTAATCAACCTCCTTCCAAGTATCAATCATGCACTTACATCTTTTTCCATTGTGCATCACATCTGCTTCACCCCACACTAAAATCATGTGCAGTCCTTTACACATTAATCTAAAGTAAAGTAATTAGCTCTGCACGTGAACACACTTATTACAACATAACAAAATAAGAAAGGAAATCTAATCTAAATGCCAATATTGAATTATTACAAGCACAAAAAGAATATTATTTATAGTATGGCTTCACTCTACTCCCATTAAAGTAACCAAGAAACATAGTGTCATCCAACACCTACTGAACTAACATGTGTGTTTGATTCTAGTGTCATGGTTGCTTAAATGGTCCTAGTTAATACAACATGAGTTTCTCATGATGGTAGGAAAATTTTGAATAATATACATTCACCATCCCTCATATGAAAAAATTATTATTATTAATGTTCCTCTCATGTCATGACTTTTATTTCATTTTTTTAATATTTTGACTCCATCATGCAATGGTGTGCCACTCATCCAATTGCATCATTTTATCAATGCACTCTTCTACTTTTTTTCATCATCTAATATTCCTATGCATGTAATATGTAGAGAGGGTAATATGAATTCCATAGGAAAAACTACCTCTGCACCAAACACCAATTGAAATGGTGTGGACTTATTCAACCTCTTGTATGTAGTTCTATATTCCCATAACATAGTTGATACATTTTCACCTCAATCTCTTCTGCCTACATCACAAATATTTTTCAATTTCTATCCCAAAATCTTATTGAAATCCTTTGCAGTACCATTGGCTTGTGGGTGATAAGGGGTAGTCCTATGATGTGCTACCATAAACTCTTCCAAGAGTATTCAAATTGTATTATTCAATGAATGAGTTCCCCTATCACTATTAAGGCTCAATGGACAATCATACTAACTAATGATGTTTTCTTATAAGAATATTAATATCGTAATCTGAGTGTAATCCTTTGTAGGTGGATCATCCTCCCACCTTGTCAAATAATATGTGCACATGATGATGTAACATGCGCATGTATTACACACGAGATGGTGTGATTGATAAAAAAGTCAATATCTCACTTCTCAAAAGTTTTTGTGATTTCTATAGGTCATAATGGAATCTCATCCCGATTTCCTAGCTTGCCTATCCTTTGACAATGATCACATGCTTTAAAAAATGCCTTTGTATCCATATAGTGTGTCACTCACAATAATCCAAATAAGCAATATATTATACATCATTATTTCTCCTGGATAATTACCTCCTATAATTCCACCATGTGCCTCTTCCATTTAGGCTTCTTACACATGCTCCAACACACACCTACACAAGACTTCATCTCTACCCATATTGCATAGATCTCCTCCAACTAGCTAGTAAGGTGTTGCATGAATTGCTAGCGACTTCTTCTTGAGAGTTTTCATACCTTCAAGTGTAACTACTCATGCGAAATAATGTTGCATTATCTTCTAAATTAGCTAGTGCACGGTGAAGTCTAAATAATTGCACATCTAGCATAGTGTCTTCTATTCTTTACACATCCTCTCCAAAGTTAATCCTTAACAAATGATTTGGTCTCAAATTTCTCTTATCGGATTCACTATAACTGAAAAATTAAATTCTTAGAACAAAAGGATCTAAAGAAAAATGCATCCTTAAAAACTTATTTTTAACTAGATATTTAAGGGTCGTGTGATCAGTATATAATATAAGTGGTGTCACTAACAAATACTATCTAAACTTGTGAAGTGCCTACACTATTGATAATGCTTTGCGCTCTATGGTTGCATATTTCTTCTTGGTTGGTATCATCTTCCTACTTATAAAATAGATGGGATGATCTACATTCCCATCATCTAGCTATTTTAAAAGCTGTACCAATGGTTGTACCAGAAGCATCTACATGAACATGGAATGGATTATTCTAAGAAGGGATGCGTAAAATAGGTGTGGTGGTTAAATTATCTTTTAATGTCTCAAATGTGATTTGTTGCGTGTCATCCCAAAATAATTTTAATTTTTCCTTTAGAAAATATTTAAATGGAATGGAAATATTTGCATACCGCTTACTAAAATTTTGGTAATAACCAATATATCCAAGGAATCCACACACATCACTCGATTAGTCGTATCCTCCAACCCCAAGATGAATGCAATTTTGATTGGATCTACCAGCAATCCTTCCTTAGATATGATGTGTCCAAGAAAAGTACTAAATGGTGTAGAAAAGCTACAATTATTAATGTTCAAAGAGATATTGAGTTTCCTACATCTTTCAAAAATCAACCTTAAGTAGTCACAATGGTCCTTAACCAATCCATAAACAATCCAATCATCCAAATAAAGCTAAAGAAATTTATAAAAATAAATTCTTGAAATTCCCGCACAATGATGCATGAGAACACTTCGCTAGTGCATTCTTCAATCCAAAGAGCATAACCATGTAAGCAAAAATACACATTCGAGTTGAAAAATTTTCTTTTCCTAATCTTTGTGTGCAATCCTTACCTGATGATAACCTTGAAAATCCATCTATAAAATAATATATCTTGTGCCCTACAACACCTTTTAGGATCTCTTCAATAAATGGTGTGGGAAAAGGATAAATGACACATGAAGCATTCAAGACTATATATCCGACACATATCATTATCCTACTATCCTTTTTAATTCTAATAACTATTGGGCTTCTCTATTATGACTCTTCAATGGGCTCAATAATGTTTGAATTGAGCATTTTATCAATTTCATCCTTCACCTTGACGTGCAGATTATGATTCATTATATAGGGCCTCTTGCGAACAAGCCATGCAATATCTTTGAGATTTATTTTCATTTCTCCTGATGAAGGATGCACACCCTTTAACTCATGATATCCTCTGGGAAACATATCCTCAAAGTCATGTAGTAGCTCTCAATGATGATTTTTTCTAACTCACGTTCAACTTCAGACCAATAATCACCAATTACCACTTCCTTTTTCACATCTTCCATTCTAATGTTCCCTTTCTTATTATTCAATGGCACATGCTAGACTCACATCTTCTCATTGTGAGTCTAATACCTCCCTCATACCTTCTATGTGCTCAATTTTCAGATCCCCTACTTCTTCATCGTCTATTAAATAGACAAGATTTTGTTTCTCCTTTTCTTTCTAAGTACGTCCCACTAAAGTCTCTTCCGACTCCATATTTTCATCACGTGCCTCAATATCAGCCTCACAAAATAATTTAGTAATAAGATCTTCATCCTTTTTATCTCCAAATGTAATGTGTTTCACAATCTATAGAGTTTCATGAACTGGTGGTTTAGTATAAAAGTAATCAAAAGCATGAATAATACTGCAAAGTCACTCCAATTTCATGTCTCCTACTTTATATCAACATGTATATACCAAGTACATGTGCAACTATGAAAATTAGAATAGAACTTATGTACCCATAGTAATGGTGGAAAAGGATCTTCTTTTTCATTCAATTCCTCTCACAATTATGAACATGTGTCATGGGAGAAGTCTTACCATCATAAGCTTTTATTGGTGAAGGGAGATTATTCCTAGCAAACCTTGTCAAGAAATCCACTCTTATCTTGTGTCATCCCTCCAATTTATCTCTATGTACAACCCACCAATACACTATGGTACCATACAACATGTATACCAACATATTTCTTCTATCTCCATCATTACAAAGCATTGTTCCTCCATCGTACGCAAGAATGATTCTAGATTTTCTTCTCCAGTGTACTTCAAAAACTGACCCTTCCCAATCATCGACTATTCGCATCTAATCACCCTTTTTGATCTTCCTCAAACCTTCGAGCAACCATCTCATAAGTGTCATGAGCCCAATTATCAAAATCCACATTAGTAGTATCACTTATAGAATGAGTTTCTTTCTAGTGAAGTATGCCCTCCTTTGATGCCTCCACATTATCTGGTTCGCACATCGTATGTGATTAAACTATATTAATATATATTCCTCACTAATGGGATATGTCTAGGGAATAATATTCATGTCATCCATTAGTATCACAACGCATTCATATTTTTTTCAAAAATTACATAACTCTTGTTAAAGCATAAGTCTATCTTGTTTTCATAACACCAGGGAAGACCTAGTAGCATTGAAAATTTATCTTCTTCAGCTAGCTCCAACACCTCAAAATCACCCTTAAATTTATCTCCCTATTGATGGAATCATCCTTCATAACCCCAATGGGCATAGCCCTTGTTTTTTTGGCCATGTACAAAAATTCAAAGATGGCATTAATGGCGGCCTCCCCATCTAATTCCAAGCATCAAGTGTGAGGAAATTTACTTTCGTGCATGTATCAATGAGGATATTAATTACCAGACATCCATCAATCACTACATCCAATGTGATTTCCTTTTCATACTCATGGTCTTGTGGTGGTAAGTTAGTATAGAGAATTCAACACTCTTTTTTACACCTTGCACGCGAACTTTGTCCCATAATCATTCTCCCAAAAAGGTATGATATATTCCTGCCGCATAAGAATCCTGCATACCCTTATGAGATCATCCAAATCCTTCAGTGTAATTCAACATTCTTAATTTGTTATCTCTCACACTCTTTCTCCTTTAGAAATTGTATCTCTCCTTGTAGCTCCCAAATGACTTCCATTATCTCTTGATATACTTCCTTCTATTGCCTCACCTTTAGATACTTCACAATAATAACCTCATCCCTTCGATGAATGGTCTTGATTTTCCCTACTCACGTGTGTATGCAACTTCCATACTCGTAGTGAAAAATAATGGTTGAGGTTCTGATATAGCCAAATTCTTAGGAATAAATTTCCCTTGTTTAGAATTGGCAACCTTAATCATTGATATAACCTTATCCTTCTTATTATTTTTACACATGTGGGCATATAAATCTAGGAAATCCTCAACCTTATGTGCCTTTCCACTATATGCACAAACCCTGACTCTTCCAACACTCATGATGATAGTGATCTAGTGACCCATAAGTGTAAAATGTTCCTTGTTTGAGCCTTACTCAACCACCATACCCTCTACCTCTATATCTGCCTCTAAATCCTTCATTTTCATTATTACACCCCTCATTACTTTATCCCTCTTATTCCTAGGAGCTATTCTCCACACTTTGTTCTAGTGCAGCCATGTTTCACAAGCCTCATGACTATGATCAATCAGATGGAAATTGGTTGTATCATGAGTATGTGCATCAAAATTTTGTAATACAAAGACATGCTCTTCTCGTGTAGCACATTGCAAAAGTGGGCAGTTTCAGACATCATGATTCTTGTGAAAAAAATTCAAACTGTTAACAATGTATGTAGACTCCTATGCAAACAATTATCATTTGAATGCCCCTTTACTTCACAATCATTTCACCATAGTCCAATATGCGTATAATCGGTTGAATTGGAAAATATTTTCTCTAACTAGGTGGCCATTGTTGTAATCTAGGCCTTATTAAATGGACTCACCCCGTATCTATGTTCCTAACCAATTCTTCCCACAATGTTGCTTATAAAGCCTCACGTGGTTTGGTGAATTTCTTGTGTGATAACACCCTTTGAAAAGGTGTCACCAATCCTCTTAAAAACCACTACGGATGTTGGTTCGGATGAATTTCATTAGAAATATTAAACAATAAGGTCTTAAAACATGCATCATACTCTCTAACACTCTCAAACAATCCCTAATTTATATATTTCAATGTATTAATGCTTTTCTACTCAAATTTAGGTATATGGAACTCAACCAACAAGGTGGCACATAACACATCATATTCCATGGTTTTCTAGTGTGGATCATACTGCATATACCAACTATGTGTACGGCCTTGAAGTCTTGTATAAAGTGACTAGATTTCCAATCTATGGTCGTTATTCCCTTGGCCCTCCATAAAATTTCACACTTTTATACATGCTCTGTTGTATTTTCCATACCTTGATACTATGGAAAATGAAGTATCATCTCATAAAAGATATGAGGAGGTTTTTGGTGAGGACTAAGGTCATTGTGGTGGTTTTTGTGGTCCTTATCCTATGGTGGGGCCATATCCTAAACCTAAACCTCCATTAGGATTACCTCTATGCGATGGAGGACCTAAACTTCTTGAGCCTCTTGTTGTGACTTGGGGACCCGTAGAAGTCTTGGATTGTGTCCTCTCAAGTAGTGCTAAATTTCACACTAACTATTTGTCCCACTACTCCACCTATATGTATACCTCCAATGGGTAGTGTGCCACTACTTTTTCTTGAAGTCACACCTCTTTGGATTACTTCCAAACAAATTTTGTCCAAAGAAGGGCTGTTACGCTTCCATATGAATTAATTTTATCTTTTTTTCCTCTTATTATTATACCAAAACGTTCCTACCTATATCTCTAACTCAATCATGGTGATCCTCGATTACCTCCTTTCTCTCTGTCACTATGATGATCCTCTATAACAACTTATCTATTTTGAACACCAAGATCAAGGGAAAAAGGTCTCGAGATGGGTTATATGCATGCTAATGCATCTCATTTGTTCTTTAGTAGACTCACTTTCATCAATTACCAAAGGTTTCCATATTTTTGCTTCCCTAATATTCAAAGGACACAATCAAGTGATCCCTTGACTTCGGTGGGGTTCTCATCACTTTAGTTAGTCATCATTCCTCTCAACCTTAAAGCCTCTTCAACTTCCCTCTCACACACATCATTGTCCTTGTGAATTCTCTCTTATATGTCTGTGTCTTCTCTTTGGACCAATGTGATCCTTCTAAATCCCTTTCCAACACTTGAACACAATGGGGTTTTATCCTGCCATAGGTAAGTTCTCCATCCTTAACTCAATCATCAAGATCTTTATGGCTAATGAAGCACGTGTAAATAGTATCATTTGGGTTTGTGCAAAAACTATAACTCTGCTTCCTTTTGGCATGAGTATGTTGAAATTACATACTCCAAGGTATAATTACACACACACCTTATCATTAACGATATATAGTGCATGTTCATGGTGCATATAAATAAGATAATTCTTAGTACTTTTCTTGACTCCACACTTGCTTCTTACCTAGATGAATATTTTTTTATGTGCATAATCTAATAGCCACTCTTATAACTCTATCGGGAAGAAACTGAAGAATGTCTCGTATAATGAATTGTATAGATTTTCTTCCACCCATTTACACACATTAAAATCTTTTTTGGTGTTGTATATCTAATAAAATGCATCATGGTCATCGTTCACCCAATGCTTAATATTCTCCGGGGATAGTCAAAGCATCATATGTACATAAAATTTTGGTGGGTATAAAGAAAAGAGGTCACGAAACATAACCAAAATGTTGGAGTCTAGTTTCCAACACTTCCCAAGGTTGGGCATGCTTTGGCACTTCACCTAGATAGATGTCTAGGTGCTCACCTAAAGCATGAACAACCTACCATCTTCCTCTTTTGTGCACTTATCAAGAAGTGGTTAGTGTTCTTAACCATTATAACATGAATGAAGATGAAAACATACTATCGAAAAGGCAATATATATAACAAGAAAACTATTCAACATAGGTAATTAATAGTAGTATTTGAAGTCCCATTACATGATACTCAAACGTATTAACCCTTATAATCCATACAACATTATCCATCAACAACACAATGCATTTTGTTACATAAACTCATTGATTTCATCCATAATCGACTACATTCAATGTGCACATACATTGTTCATCTCTAGTACTTAAATTCATAGATATCACATGTATCCTCAATTCCCTAGCATCCTCGTATCCCTATTACATGTAGTGTGAGACCTATTTATATAGGGTGGGGACTTTCTCTTCACCTCTTACATGCTTTATTCTTAAGAATATATATCATAAATATAGGTCGCATGCCTTTTCACAATTTTTCTTCAACTCTAGATTGTGTTATAAATAGTCCATGCTTTAATCCTATAAATATCTCTATCCATGCATGTTCTTTGCCTATCTCTTAATTTATTTTCCTCGAATTTGATTCCTTTTATATTTCTATATCTTTCGTACATGCTATGTCATCTTCGCTTTTTCATATTTATAGCCTTCACTAAGAAATTGGCTAAGTCATGAACCTATGTATATGTGATTACCTTTTGTGTATTGATCTCCTTTTCCCTCGCAAAGTCCTTCGTGCACTAGCATGTTCTTGTTGCCTATTTTTTTACATGATTCCATGCATTCCTTCGGTCCTAAGTTTTTTTCTCTTAGTCCATGTGTTTCTTTCTCTGTGTGGTCTTTATCCTTCATGCATTTCTAGTACTTATCCATTTCTATTTCCCAACACCCACCTTTGGAGGAAAACATTTAGACCAATAATCACTCGGATTATTTTCATTGAAACCATCCTCAATTGACAATTTCCTATAACCATTATATGAGAATAATATAACCCATATTTTTGAACTATCTAGAATGTTTCTTTTTTATGCGAAAGAAGATAAATCTCTCTTAGTTAGTTCCTCCTTAAAAAGGGATATGGATTCAGTAGAAATAGGAATATCCCCCAAATCCTTCCGAAAAAAAAAAAGGAAGACCATGAGATTCTGATCCATAGTTAACAACTTTCTTTCCCCACGAGGATAATAATTCTCATAATATTATAGAGACCAGGGCACCTTACCAAGATCTGGATACTTGTTCCAAGAATTCTCCCAAAATTAATCTTATTCCCCATTCCCAATTAGCCAAGATACTAAATTCTTGAATAGTTTTTGCAAGAAAGAATAAAATTCTATATATGAGAATGCTTAGTATGGTTCTCAATTTTTAGTAAAATTTCGGAAGAGGATCCCCAAGATATAATTTTTCCATACTTTTCCCAAATAAATAGTTGGGATTAGATAGAAGGTGTCACACTAGTTTGGACCCAGGGATAAATTTTGCTTTTCAATGTTGATGATTCCAGCTCCACCATAATTTTTAGGAAAATAAATTACCTTTGATGTTACCAGGATGTATTTTCTTGGTGTCTTCATACTATCTAGATAAAGGTCCTCATAATCTTTATTAATTTTAGCAACATAGTTTTGGGGATTCTCAAAATTGAGATCATATAAATGGGGAGTGCATTCAAAACTATTTGAATCAACAAACTTCTGCTAGCGAAGGATAGCCATTTACCTTTCCAGTATTGTAAAAAAATTTCAAATACTTTTATTAAATTAATCCATGCAAAGTATATTTGGTGAAGAGAGGGGCCCCAGATAGTTCAAAGGCATTTTTCCATAATTATAACCAAATATCCCTTGGATTATTAGAGAGAGTATTTTTGGAACAATAAAGAATAAAATAACAAATTTAGCCTTACTAATTTCTTGACTAGCAAGTAGCAACATAAGAGTCCAAAATGGATAATTTCCCTATCCTCCAACACTAAGGCGATACCAAATGGAAAGTTTCATCAAAAATTACTGATGAGACAAAGGATCAGTATCCTTGATCTTAGATTTTATGGCATGCCCTAAATATTATGCAACCAAAATAAAGACGAAAAAGACAAAGGGTCTCCTTGTCTAATCCCCGTGTTTCATTAACAAAACCTTTAGTAGAACCATTGACCAAAATAGTGAAAGAAGGACTGGAGAAAAACTAAAAATCCAATGACAAAAATGAGGGAAAACCAAAATTTTGACAAAATGTTCACTAAGAATATCTAATTAACCATATCATAGGATTTTTGATATCCAATTAGTGATATACCTAAAGTCTTGCCATTTGACAAGGAGTGGACTAGCTCATGAGTTAAAATGACATCTTCAGAAATAGATCTTCTAGGCACGAAACCAGTCTACTCTTGCGAGATTAAATATTCGAGCAATGGTTTAAGATGCAATGAAATGGCTTTAGAAATAATTTTTAGGTTCTTTTACATAAGGAAACGGGTCTAAAATCATCAAATGATTCAAGTCTATATTTTTTGGGAATAAATTGATGAAGGTACAATTCAATATTTTTAGAATCCTTGTAGATTTCCTATATTCCTCCAATGCTTACCAAACCTCTATCCACGATATATACTAGAAGACTTGAAAACATCTTCCTAAAAACCATCGGGGCCGAGAGCCTTATTCTTCTCTATAGAAGAAAACCACTCGTTGAATTTCATCCATGGAGAAAGGGGCCATCAAGATATTATTCTACTCCATAGAGACCACTTGGGAATATTTTCCAAAAGGTCATTCTGCAACTTTGCCTATGAGATTGAATACACCCCCAAAAGGTTTGAAAAGAACCAAATAGACTCCTCTTAGATTCCATCTTGATCCAAAATCATTTCACCACTACTATTTTTGATATTATACATAAATTTTACATTCCTCTTTGCTTTTACTAAAACATCGTAGAATTTAGTATTCTTATCTCCCTCTCTAAGATAATTCTCTCTCGAATTTTTTTCCTTATATCTCTTCTTGAACCCAACAACACTCTCTTTATTAAGAAATTAAGGTTGAACCAACCTAAAAAAATATGGATTCATTAAAATCCTACAATTATCTCTTCGCCCTTAATTTTTCCTGGAAAATATTCTTGAAGTGTAACTCATTCCATTCCAGAAATTTATTTTTTAAAAGCTTGAGTTTTTGGGATTTGGAACCTCTTACTTTAAAAGAGGGCCACCAGGAAGAAATAAGATCAGGAAGAGGAGGATCCCTAAGCCACATTAACTCAAATTTAAATGGGGACTTATGAGGGGCTTCATCCTTATTTGAAGATAGAAGAATAGGGAATTGATCGAGCTGGACCATAGAATCAAATATCTTTCAAGAAGAATTTTATTTTGTATGCAAAGAGGGTAGGATAAAAAAATGATCAAGCCTTTCAAAGATGCTACTAAAACCCATCCTTTTATTAGACCAAGTAAACCACCCTTTCTTGGGCTCAATATCAACTAGAGAATAATTTTTAACAAAAGAACTAAAATCAAATTGAGATTGCACATTTCTTACGTGACCCCTAGATTTTTCCTTATCTGAAAGGATTGAATTGAAATATCCTCCTAAAAAAAGATATGGTCCTAGTGTTGCTTGAAGTTTCGAAGGGCTAGGAAGCTCAGGCGAAGATGCAAGGTTTCCAACCCACCCCGAAAGAAAAGGTAGAATTTATTTCTATTGTGCCTCTTCCATGTAGACTACGCAAATGAATGATGATTTAGATGTAGATATCATGCCTGAGGTCAAATTGATAAAGGAAAATGAAAGAAGGTGGTTGATTAAACATGACCACATAGATTTTATTTATTAAATTTCTATATAAGAATGTAGCCTGTTAGAAATTTTGATAGCATAGTGATTTAATTTTTTACGGATGTGATTATAAGGTATGTAATGATGGGTTGGGATGAAGAAAATTCTCTTTGTTCTTCCCCCATCCTATGCACACTAAGGTGATTTCCAATGAGATCCTAGATGAGTGATGTTATCTAAGGTTGGTTCTTAATGTATTTTTTTGCAAGCTAGGGCCTTCTCCCTATGTAATATAAGAAAAAAAAACATATCCTCATATACATATGTGAAGTTCTAAAATGAATTTTTTGGTGAATGCATTATATGATTTTAAAAGGTGAAATCAAATTATCTCTCAAATATCTCAAAAGAAAAGGGGTAGGGTCACTTATCATGATATACTTGTAAACCCTTCAACTCATGATATTCGTGTTTATCCATTTCCACTTGGTTTCATTATTCCAAAATTCAAATTGTATCTTTGGAAAGGTAAGCTACTCAACATATTATATCATTTCACACTTATTTCTTACACATTATTTACGATGACAAGTTTTTAACTAAGTTATTTCCAATAAGCTTACAGAACTATTCACTTGATTGGATATATTTCTTGTCATGTGGGCCCATACATATATTTGTATCTTTAGTTGATTTATTTTCTCATTTCCATATCAATATTTCTAGGAAAATTATATTCTGAAATAATTTTAGCTTGGGAAACCATCAAATAAGAATATTAGTATGTGTTTAGGGTCAATACCATGGTTACTAATATGATTTATCAACCACCAAATATTGAGATTCATAATATTTATATCAATATCCTACTACTGATTGTCAAAGACAAAGTATTTTTCAACACTTATAATCATTTTTTAATTTTGTCATATGGTTAAGGCCTAATTAAAATTTTAGAGGAAAATATGCTCAAGTATGAGGCCAAAGATCTAACTAGTATTTAATATGCCAAAATAGACCAAATTTCAAGGCTAATATATATATATATATATATATATATATATATATATATATATATATATATATATATATATTATATATATATATATATATATATATATATATATATATATATTTGAAATTTGGTCTATTTTGGCATATTAAAATATGCTCAAGTATGAGGCCAAAGATCTAACTAGTATTTAATATGCCAAAATAGACCAAATTTCAAGGCTAATATATATATATATATATATATATATATATATATATATCAACATAAGAATGATGTCATAAAAATGGTCATTACTAAAGAGAAACAAATTAAGAATCTTGTGTTGCACGAGTGAAGGCAATTTACAAGATTAGATATAAGACTAGAAAATGTCTTGTTGAAGTTACTTTCATGTCCTATGATTAATTTACCACCAAGAAGTAAACTTTAAACTTCAATACCATTGCCCAAAACTTTTGATGCCCATGCATATTGTTCTTAACATATGCTTGGATGGAATTATACAAAAACATTGTCTTACAATGAAACGTAAGATTGAATATTTAATTGGTAAGGGTTACATTCAAGTTAAAATTACACATAATAGTTCAAGTACAATAATAAAAATATCTACTCAAAAATATTTAATAACCAATACTAGTAGTATGCATATGGTATACAAACCAAAGTACAATGGTATGCCTATAAATATATAATACATTCATCTAAAGGGCTTGCTAGAGTAGTAAATGTTGTCAAAAGGAAATATAAAATTATTTCAATTACGTTTACTTGGAGAAAATATACCACAAGATGAGTCATACAATGGAACTCTAGTCATTTAATCATTCATAAAATGTGAGGAAAGACAAGGAACATTGATAGATAGATAATCACATGTAATCAAATGCGTCCCACAAGAAATTTTTGTATACTCTTCCATAAATAACTTGGATAATTTAGCTTATATTTTTGTAAACACACCTCAATACACTACTATTGGGAGGAAAATTTAGGGTATATTGTATTACATGCTGACAATAGGACCAAAGATTATTCAAATATTATCTCATTTGGTTCCTACTACATGAATATAAAAATATTTTCTTGGAAAAACATAAAGACATCATATGCAATTTAGTCACTATGTTGTATATCGATACATAAAATTTGAACATCTAGGTCAATTCATTACAATTCAAAGAGATGAAACATTCTTAAAATTAAAACCCAAGATCCAAGACATGCATGAAGAAACACAAAAATAAGTATAAAACCTAGTACCTAAAAAGAAGGTGCATCCAAAATTGAAAAAATAAAGTCTAATTAATGTACAAGCATCACACAATGTATCTCCCGAAAAATATCATAATGATAACAATGAATATCAATGTATGGACGACAACTATAAATTTGATGATGATGAATTGTTTTCAATGCATGTATTTTCTATACAAGTTCCTAACTTTCTATCTTTCTTTCTATCGTAGGCACTAAGAATTCTCTATTTTGTATGATTTTCTATATTTTTGGTTTAGTTATAAAAATGTATTGGTTGAGATAGATACATGATCTATATGGAACCAAAATGAAAAAATTGTATACATGAAAGCATGTTTACAATAGGTTGGTTCTTGCTCCATGATCACTCTAAGGGAATCTCTTGACACCATTTCATTTTTATGTCATTGTTTTATTTCCTATCACTATGTTTTAGTTCAAGTTATATATCCATGATGTCTATTATTTCGATTTGGTATGCTTCATGCCACCTATGATATCATATATTTATTGATCCCATGTTCTTTTCATGTTTTCATATCCTTGACGTGTACTCAATGATGCGGGAGCATAACTTGCAGAGGCCATAACTTTTGATCCGACCGTTGGATCGTCCTGAAATTTTACAGGGTGGTAGATATACATTAGTACTATGCTGGGGTCAACTTTGCTTGCAAGGTTGTGCTCATTTTGGCACGTTTTCAGGCTCGGATTCCGTCATCTAGTGGCCTAAAATTGGCTCCGAATGTTTTTTCCGCTTTTGACTAGGTCTTAGAACTTTAATAACTTTTGTTGTGCTTGTCAGAATAAGTCCAAATTTCGTGTGAGCCCTAATTTATGAATGCATATTTGGCACGCAAATTTTGGGGTCAATCCGAGTTGTTTTGCATTTTAGGGTTTTAGAGTAGTCTTGAAATAAAAGGAGAATTGTAATGATGTAATAGATCAGTGTGAATTCCAGAATGAGAAGTAAGCTATTGTGAAACTCCTGGTTTTATTTGCAAAGCTGTTTATGTGTGTTTTTGGAGGTATTTCAACCTCTTGCAGCTGGATTCACATCAATATTTATCTTGTATATATTCATATCCTTCGTGTGTGCTCATATTTTCTTGGTATTTTTTCCACTTATATAATGTATGTCATTACTATGCTCTTTATATGTATTATATACATGATTCATATGTGTCCTACTTTTTTGGCATGTTTTCTTCTATTTAGCGTGTTTTTTTCTATTTGGGATGTTCAATCATTATTTGATGTGTTTAATCCTTTCTTGGTGTGCATCCAATGTGTCTTATGTGCTTCAATGTGTTTTGTATTCTTTCTCTAATGCTTTGAGGTATACTCACTACTTTATATGTATCTATGTCATTGATGTGAATTTAGTATCTAATAATCATGCTCCATGGCTAGTGTTTCTAAGATATTTTCTATCTATGCTTAATTATATACGTGATATGTTTATATCATAATCAGATTTATCATGTATTTAATATGCTTCAATGTGTTTCCTTTATTACTTTGTGCTTGATAAAACTTCATTACTATTTATGAATTATGTTCCTACAGTATTTATTTCATACTTTACATACATGATATGTTCCTTCCATGCTTAGAATTGTGTATGTTGTCTTTTGGTGTCAAGATTCATATCACGCTCATTTGTGTGTTGATGATTCACTATTTTATCATCGGTTACATCATACAACTATTTGGCACATATTGTATTTGATATTAATATATCTAATACTACATTGACCATGCTTTTCCTATTTTGGGACATATTCCCTATATGTACCTAGATTTCTTACATATTTCCCACCTAAAGTAGGACTTATCATATCTTGTGCTTATATTGTTTATATCTTGTCCACTTGGGGCATATCATCATTGAACTTTATCAATTACATCCACCTTATTTGAGCATGACTCTACCATTGTGCGTACATTGCTTATACTTAGAATCGCATATGGGATATTTTCATATTACATACAAGCTTTCACATTGATATATTCCTATATTTACATCAAATATTTATTTTTTTAGCCATATGCATGTGTCTCGAAATCCATTTCTTGAAAGATATGTGATTTAGATGTTCATCCCACACCTCATAACATGGGCATATATCCCACTTATATTTATCTCCAATCTTTAAGCCTTTGAGAATCTCTTCAACTCCTCATATAGAAGAATCCAATTGATGTTACACAACACATATCTTATTTCCTTATATGGAAGTAATCACATGATATCAATTAGTTCCTCCTATTTTGTCTTGCCATAAGGCATAATCATATTAGATTCCAATTCAACACATATTTCGAGACATGATCTTACGCAAAGGATTCTTTACCAATTTCACTACAACCAAATTTATTCATCCATATTCTCTTTTCTTTTCTTTATTTTGATAGTTCCTTGATATTATATATATATATAAACTAATTCACTTACACATGTTTCTATATGTTTTCAAGAACATGAATTTTTGAACACATAAACATGGATACTAGCCTTGGAATCTTCACAAGCCTCCATTATGGATATTAGGTGGTCTCTCTTTAATTTTTAATTTCAGCTCTTTATTGATCACTTAATAAATTTGAGAACTCTCAATAGATGTTGAATAGACCACAAAATAAAAATCTTAAGTTCTCATTTGTTTTACATGGAATTGTGAGACATTGCGAGACACATTGTGTCTACAGTGAGTTGTAGATCACTTCCTAAGGAAAGAAAAATTTATAACTTCATCAAAAAAATTAGAGTGTCACGGTTTGAGCATGAGCTTTATTTGAAAAGGAAAAAAATTACTAATGTATTGAAGCATTCACAAATCCAATTTTATTAATCTTAATAACCTAAAAATGCAAGAGAAAGTTGAAAAATCCAATTTTTATAAGTTCAATTACATTTAATTATCAAATGTGTTATTGCTTTAAATTGTGTAAGTATTAACATGTTAAAAAATGTAACCTTCAAGTAGTATTTTAATAAGAACAAGGATTTAGTGTGAGGGCTACACAAAACCAATGAGAAATCAAATTCCATACAAACAAATACAATAAATGTATATTGTGATGATATTGTTTTACAATGTGCAAAAATCAATTTATGCAATGATACAATTATTACACAAGTTGTTTCTAAAGTTTATGTGACTTCAAAACTATTTTAAAATACTCTCATATATTGTTTGAAGAAAATAAAATCGTAGTGGATTGTGCAACAAAGCTACTTTGAACGAGATTTTCTTGGGCAACACGAACTCATATCATTATGATGATCTATATCATACATCTATGGTGAAAGGAAACCAAATTCAAAGATTTTGGAGTGAATTTCCAACAGCTAAATGTAACACCAAAAAAGGTGAACAAAGCATAATTTAATGATTATTTTATTCATAGAACTTGGTAGGATGGTGATTTCTTGTAAATAATAAACAATGTTTAGTTGATTTGAAGTAACAATAATTCCTCTTCAAATTTCACATTTCCAACCCACCCAAAAGATTAATGGCTCAAATTTGGGATATATATATATATATATACATATTTGTAATTATATATATATAATAATATTCTTAATTTTATATATACACTTTGAATTTGCAACATGAATGCTTAATTTTATATGACTGGCGATATAAATCGTCAAAATTACAGGTATTATATTTTTATTCTAGGTAATGTTTAATCTTTTAGGTTATGATTTCACATTAATGGCATGTAAACCTTGAATAAAAATTAAATTTGAAAAATAGTACATATTATTTTAGGTTAAATTAAAGTTCAATTTGTTAAATATTGAATTAAAGTTCGATTGTTTTAGTAAAAGTACATAGTTCATTATTTAATATCCTAAACATAACATATTACTTAATAATTCATTTACAAAATGTTAAATGCCTTTTAAATTTTACACACAATCGAAAATCATACAAAATGTTTAAAACCATAACATTAAATAGTTATTTTAGGTCAAATTCAAGTTAAGCTTGTAAATAATAGAGGCCTACACATCAAAACAAATAAAAATAATTTAAATAAAGGGAATAATTGCAATATATATACTTGAACTTGTAGAATATGATATTGGTCATTTCACATAATTTTCATTGAGCTAAGTGTTTTTCATGCCAAACAAAATAAAATTAGTATTAAAAATCTTCATTAAATGTAATGTAATACGTGAAAGTAATGAGATTAAGGTGGTGTTACAAGAGTAGTTGTGATGTTTGGTCGATGACAAAGAAAGATAACTAAAATTCAATAAATAAGGGAAAACTTTGAAGGAAATGGTGTGAAGGTAAAATGATATCTAAACCATAAAATTATTTATTCCTTATCATTTTACGCATGATCTCCACCCACTCCTATGCATGAAATAAGTTATTCACTAGGAAAAAGAGGTGAGACATGAACATAGGCAATAATAAATAAAATCTCACACCAAATGGGTTGGGTTAAGCCTCTCTTGTAAGAAGTTGTGCACAATTGATTGTGCAACATGCTTCACCAAAGTTAACTCTCACTAGGTCTTGGTGGCCATAAAATATTATTGGGAATAGCTTAAGGGGCATGAAATTTTGTGTTTTGAGGGCATTTGTTGGTTTATACCTAATGTGGAAGCTATGGTTTAGGGAATTGCTCATAAGGAATCGGTTGAAGAATTTTGTAAGTATTTAAAAAAATTATTATAACATGTTTTCATATATTATTCAATGTGTGTGAGCCACATATAAACATTCAACTATGAATTTCAATTAAAACCAATAGAAATGAATCTTTAAAAATATTTGCAAGCTTTAGTCCTATGTTAATCTAATCTAGCATGGGTATTAAAAAATGAAAAATATGATGAGGATAGGGAGAAAGAGAAATAAGTTGCATAATGTATTAATGTAAATTCAAATCCATTTTAATGCCAATATTTAGAACCATTCTCACACTCGAGACTAGTGTGCACTTGATCAAGACATAGGCGGGTGCAAGATTCTAAAGGAATTGACTAGGAATCCGGAGAAAATGCAACATCATTAGACATGAAATAAATTTACTTCAACTCCACTAATATATGATTCAAAAATATTACAAGTAATACACAATGGGGATCCTCTAACATTAAGTTGGATTCAAGTAAAGCACAAGAACTACGAACTTGCTAACTTAGGCATAATACTTGGAAAGAAAAGTAAGATAAAGAAAATTCACAAGAAAACTCTCAAAATATTTTCTATTATGAATTTGTAGACCCTTTACAAAGTGTTTCATTAGGACCACACCAATGATGACCATATTTTATACTCATACTTAAATGATATTACATCTATCAATCCAGGGAAGAATCCATGGTTGTTTGCAACAAAGGGCTGTAGGAATTGCTCAAAGATGTACTTAATAACATAATTAACTAAATAATAACTAATTACAATTATAAAAAAATTATTAGAGAGGGTAAAAAGTGGGGATAGGCTCAGGAGGGTGGGTACAAAAATATTACATCATGACAGAAATAGAGCTAGACAAAAGGAATAGGACCCCCAGAGTTAAACAAACTTAACTCCAAAATAGAGAAGGGGGTCCAAGAAACAACGAGTAGAAGAGAACTAATCCATTAAACAAGAAAAAATAGAGAAATTCCCCGAAATTATATGGAGACAATTTGGAAGACGTTTAATTAGTTACCTTTACTTTTGTTGGAGGGTTTAACCTCCCTGGTCTCTTCTTTTGTGCTAGAAGCGAATTCGACTTCTTATGGGGGTTCCTTGATGTCCTTCTATGTTTCCTCCTCGAATCCTCCTCCTCCTCCTCTTTAACATCATCAGAACTGATCCACCTCCTTTTCCACTTCTCTTTTCCACAACATCCAGAGGAGCACCTGTTAGGAAATAAGGGATAAAATACATAGAATAATCCCTCATCGAATCACAACAAGAGAAACTAATATGCGTAAATTATTACAAATCTCAAATTAAAGTGCAAAATAAAATAACACAACACAAAGAGACAATATTTAACGTGGTTCACCCAATTTGGGCTACGTCCACCAAGAATCACTTACTCAGATTTTATTACAAGCCACCACTCTCTCAATACAATACCCAGATCTGTTTGGAGCTATGCTCAACAAACTCTACATAATTCACACCCAAATTCAAAACACATCTACAATATTACATATACCTACCATATGCATAAAACCATATAAGTAGACAACTACTTAAGTAGTTTTACAAAACCATGGGTATTAAAACCATGGGCCAAAACCATCCCATAAACCTATGGGTCAAAAATCTCGCCCATATGAGAAAATCATGTTTCTTGATATATCGGGCACATTTTAAGACCATTTTTTCAGTGTTGTGCCCCCAAACCACTACTACCAAGCGCTACCACCCCCAGAACCCCTACTTACGGCTGGCCCACCTCGAACCCAGCGAGACAACTGTGGAAAGTGTATAGTCTTCAACACTTTCTCACATGAAAACAGGGTCCACAACTTAACAAAGACACTAAATCCTGAACCAGAGAATCAAACTACTTGATATCCCCTCAGATGTTCTTCTAGGCTAAGAAACATTTCTTGGTAGTTTTGATCTGTCAATCATGCCCTTTCTCACCATCGAGTTAGTCTCTTCTAGGACCTTGAACACTGTCCCCAAGTACTGATCTTTGTTCTTCCATATATCAATATCATGCTCTCCTTCCGGGTAACTTTATCCTTCCCCTTCAATGGACCAGCTTCCTGATTTTCCATCCCTTCCACATTCTTCCCCTCACCCATCTTCTTAAAACCAATATTTCCTTCCATCATCTTGAATAAACACTCAGCCAAGGTAATATCCTCCTCATCTTCAATCAAGGGCATTCGTTTATCCCGTTCGTTTCCCATTGCAAAACATGAGAAGAATGAGGCCCTCATGGATGGGAGACTCCACCTTACTCCATTGGAAATCCCTCACCAAGGTGGTCAGAGACATGAATCAATAGAATGGAATATTGAGAAGTTTCTTATGTCTAAACATGTTCGAAAGCGACAAGTAGTTGGTATATATCTTGCGATATTTACCCTCACGATAAGTAGTGGGCATATATCTTGCGATATTTACCCTCTAGAGTCGATACTTCATGATTTATAGACATAACTCTCTCCATACCTCAAAAATACAAGAACGAGTGATGTCATCGATGAAGTAATGGATAGTTTCCTTTCCCACAAAGAAAGTATTGATTTCGTACTCTCTCTAATTTCTATCCTTGAATATTTTCAGACCTTCCATGTCCATGGTTGTAACATAGGTGATGGATTCCTCTGATGTTTCAATTTCCATGCCACGGATCACCTTTTTCCCCTCCTTCCACACCAGTTTGAACTCCATAGTAAGTGAGGGATCATGCCCTTGGAGTTTGGTGATAAAGTTCCTAAAACCCCTAATTCTAAATAGGTGCCACATAGACTTATCCTCCATAATACACCCATGGCTAGACAACTTGAATCTGGTTCTATCACCGCCCATGGAAGCCAAATTTTTACTCCAATGCATAGTACTTTAAGTTCTGTAATTTTGAAATTAGACTTTCCTTTCCAAGAATAGCTTAATCCAAACTTTCTTTTGCAATATTGGAAAATGAGCCCATTATTCTCCCTCACGCTACTTAAGGTGAAGTGCTTACAATTTTTCATGATTAATAATATCATTAATATGCACAGTATGACCTCACCTTTTTGCCACACTTTGTAATCATTATTTTTAAATCCCTCATTCTCCAATATGTCTACACAAGTATTGCCGATGTGAGGTATATGAGTAATGATATGAGAATCAAAGTACTTAAGGTGTTATTTAATATCATTAATAATATTTCCCAAGACCCAATTATTATGACTAGTCTTGCTTTGATTGCATGTAAAATGATAAGAGAATCATCCTCAATAAGAATATGTTGAATTCCTTTCTCCTTATCAAGTCTAACACCACAGAGAAGAGCGTGAGCTTCAGCCACATTGTTGCTTTGATTCCCTGAAGGACCAACATAGGTAAATATCTAGTCCCCATTATGATCCTTGATTATGCCTTCTCCACCAACCAAGCCAGGGTTTCCTTTAGAAGCCCCATCAAAATTAAGTTTGAATTTTCCCCTTTTAGGTTTGGACCACTCAATTGTAGTGGATGGGAACTGACTTGAGGTGGAATGAAGGTGAACTATTTGATCACTTCTTCTCTACTAGAAGTGGCCTTTTAAGTCTTCACCTTAATGAGTTTGGAGTTCTCTTTAATCAAGGAAATCAAACCAGCACTGACCTTTTTGATATTGGCCTTTTGATTTATGAAGATGAGAGCATTTATTTCCTTCCATAAGCTCTAGATGAAGTGGGGCAGGGCCATTTTCCAGGTAGCCATAAGAAAGGGATACCTAAAAGGGAAATCCCATTGTAACCAACATTCCTCAATGGAATTAGGACAAACCCATTGAACCTTGAAAATCTCCAACACCTTGGACAACACTGCTTGAGCAAAGGGATAGGAGATGAGGAGGTGGTTGACACTTTCCTCCTCTTTTTACAAAGCACACACCTGTTAGGGAGGAGCATGCCACGTTTCCTCAAATTATCCACATTGAGGATTTTGTTCTGAGAAGCCAACCAAAGGAAAATGTTAACTTTAGGTAGAAGGTATTTTACCCAAAGTTTACTCCAGTAATATTTTTGGCTAGAATTCTTGAAATTTAGGAGGTATGTAGATTTAACAGAGAAATTTCTAGAATCCTCTTCCTTCCAAATAATAGAATCCTCATTCTGTTGGAAGAGTGGAATATAAATATTCTTTAACTTTGAGTTGAGGTCATCAAAAATTTGAGTGTCCCCAATGAATTTGGGAGGGGGAAGCACCTTCTCCCAAAGAACAAGATTGTTGGAGAAGCTCCAATAGTCCCTAACCCAAAATTTACCATTGTCTTCAAAGAACTATGCCACAGTTCTCCCAGGATCTTCCTCCACAAGAGATTTATCAGAGAGCCAACAATCCCTCCAAAAGTGAATTCTATCTCCTTTCCCAATATTCCATTTTATACCCCTACTTAGGATCTCCCTAGAAGAGAGAAAATAATTCCAAAAAAAGATCCCTTAGGGATATTGTCTTGTAGAAAGAAAGTCTCTATTCTTCCAGTATTCCTTAAATATTTCCTTTTGATGATATCAATCCATAGGCCTTCTTCCTTTATCACTCTCCTACCAGCTTTAAAAACAAGAGCTTCATTCATGAGTCTCATATTATTTAATCCCAGCCCCCATAATCCTTAGGCTTGGTCACTTTTTCCCAGGCCACAAGAGGAAATTTGAACTTCTCCTCAATGCCAGCCCATATGAACCTTTTTTGAATTTTTTCAAGATCTTCCAAAATCTTACCCAGAGATGAAAAAGGGACATGACATAGATTGGAACACCTTGAAGAGAGATTTGGAGGAGTTGAACTTTTTCCAGCTTGAGATAAAATAATCCCCTTCCAAGAAGACAACCTTTTGGAAACTCTCTCTCGAGCGAGTGTTCCAGATGGAATGATTCAAGTGTTTTGTGGATGAGGGGAATTCTGAAATGTTAGTGGTGTATGTATGATAATATGAAGTTAGGAAAGATGGAAGTGGGAGTGGGAAATGGAATTTTGAATGCAAAGTGGAAGTGGGAAACTCTAGTAAATATCTATGATTTAATCAAATAAAAAACAAAACATATCACAATAAAATAATAAAACCATAGATATTATAATTCATTTGGGACAAATTCCCAATGGAGAGATTACATATAAAAGCTCAATGAACTCCTATAAGTAACGAGTTAAGGCTAATCTCTAAGTCCTATCAATATCCCAAATATTTCTCAACTATGAGTTGTGCATTACAACTGTTTTGCACACTCATATATTATTTTATAATTATTAAAAACCTATTACTACAAAATAACCCAAACCACTCCTAAGTGTTCACACTAGAACAATATTTCTGTAATAGAAACCCTGGTTTGAATGTTAGAAGTGGAAGTAATGGAATCCCTTTTGTGGATTTTGTAGAATATGATAAGCCTCAAGAGATGCTTTGTAGGAGCACATGCTTAATCGAGGTAAGAACAAAAGAGTGGATCCAAAGGGTGGAATCCACGTGGGAAGAAATATTGGTCAGGAAAAAGATGGACAAAAATTCCTTGGAAGGATTGGATCCTTCAAAAGATAAGGGCCTTCTGGCCCTTAAAATTCCCGACTCTCTCTTAGAGTGAGCCAAGGAAAATATGGAAGGAGATTTATTCGTAAAATTTTGGGATCTCGACCAAACATTGATTTTTTCCATAGTTGGTCCAAGAGAAGATGGGGAAAAAATGGATCTATTGAGGTAACTACATATGCAAATGGTTTTTTCTTAATTTCTCTTCCTATTAAAGACTGTGTCTTAAGAATTCTATCTGGAGGGCCTTGGTTCATTGGTAAGTCCCATGTGGTTGTGCAACAATGGGAACTAGCCTTCAACCCCTTTGAAAAACCATCTTTGAATATCCTATCTGGGTGAATCTCCCTGGCTTACCTCTTGAGTTCTAGGAACCTGAGGTCCTGATTGGTATAGCCAAAATTCTAGGAACCCCGATAGCAATTGATCATGTTACTAAATATAGAACCAGGCTTACGCATGCGAGGTTTTGTGTTAATATGAAATAAGAAGTTGTGTTGGAAGAAACTATCACTTTGATCTCAAAGTTTGGGGATTGGGTGCAAAGATTTGAGTATGCTTTGTCCCCTTTTGTTTTTTACAAATGAAAATCTATAGGGCATGATCCTCAAAAGTTCCCAACACAAAATAAGAATCATGAAACAGGTCCAAGATTTCATTCTATGGCTCTTAATAAAGATAACACAGAATGGAGAATGGGGAAAATGGAAGAACCTTTAGGCAGACCACAGGAAGGGATCAAGAGGATCCAAAGGAGACTATAGTTACAGAAACACAAGTTGTGGCTGAGGCTAAAGCTGAAGTTGAAGAGGACAATCCAAAGAACAAGGTGGAATGGGGTAAAGAATAAAATGAGAAGATGAGTGAAGAGGACTTTTCCCCAAATCTAAAATAGAAGGAATATAAGTATTTATTTGATTAAGAAGGGAACTTTGCACTCAAAGTGGCTTAGGGACTTTCCCTGGAAGTACTATCCTCGATTGGACAAATCTCTTTTGGCCAAAGATAGGAGGAAGGCATATTGACTTCAAATGCTTTTTATTTCTTGATGGGAGGTATTTTTATAGATTCTATTGATCCAATGTCCTCCCCTGTCACTCCCGTACTATGGTCCAAGCCTATTACTATAAGTAAAGACTTAACTCTAAAAGGGAGAAAATCTAACAAGGAGAAGAGGGAGACCTTGGTAAAGAAAGATATAAATAAAGGGTTACAAAAACCTCTTAGGTTTCCTCAATCAAAGAATAAATGATCTTACTCTCTTGGAGTATTAGAGGGTTGAATAACCCCAATAAGCAAAGAATCTTGAAGGGTTTTAGGAACAAAAACAAACCTAATATTTTTTGATACAAGAAACAAATATGAGTACAGAAAGATTCAAAGAAGTAGGAATGATGGTCTGGAAAGAATTCCTTTGGGCTGGGGTAAGCTGGGAAGGGGCTTCAGGAGGCATTTTCACCCTCTAGAATCCCCTCTTGGTTAAAGTATTGGTGTTCCTATCATTGACCAACCACATAACCATGGGTCCGACTTATTTAACTTTAAACAATTCTGGATTGTTTCTAATATCTATGCCCCCAACTCTGTGATTAGTAGAAGGAATATTTGGAAATAACTTCCTAAGGGAAGGTCCATGTTTAAATATGGTGATTAGATTGTTAAAGGATAATTCAATACCCCTATTTCCCACAGGGAAAAAAAAAGGTGGATCCATTTCCTATACTGATAGTATGGATGAGTTAGCTAATTTTTAGTGAATAATGATCTTGTGGACCTCAAGCTTGGAGGGTCAAAATTTAATTGGGCTAACAATAACTGGTCAGGACCTTATACATATTAGACTAGATATATTTGTGGTGAGTCATTCTTGCATGCTTAATCAACTCTACTCTCTATCCACCTTTCCTAGAATTGGATCTGACCACAATCCGATCATTCTCAAGCTGGGTATGGCTATTCCTAAAAAATATAGACCTTTCAAATTTGAAAAATGTGGCTCCAAGATCCTGACATCATCTTGATAATTCAATATTGGTGGGGGATCATGGTCCATGGGTTACTGAAATTTTTTTGAAAACTTGGAATAAGGAAATTTTTGGGAACATCTTTCAGTCTAAGAGCATAATAGAGGAATACTTAAGGACTATTGAGAAACTAATGGATCAATATGGGATCAACCAAGCACTTAACAGTCAAGAGTAGGCTATCCTCATTAAATAACATGATATCCTGGCCAAGGAGGAAGTCTACTGGAAGCAAACATATAGAGTTAAAAGGCTAAAGGAGGGTGACAGAAACACTAAATTCTTCCACTTCTCTGCCACCTACAAGAAAAATCATCTCAAGATCAAGGAAATTAGGAAAAATTATGGTAATATCACAAAAGATGAGAAATAAATCAATGAATTTATCATCAAATATTTTAAGGATATCTTTCTCTCTGGGACTGATCCTAATAGAACTTCATGGGAAAAGGCCCTTGGTCTCTTCTAGAATGTCATTTCACAATAGGAAAATAGAGATCTCATGCTCATTCCTGGGAGGAAGAAATCAGATATGTCATTTTTGACATGGAACCAGATGAATCCCTCGGACTAGATGGGTTCCCATATTTCTTCTTCCAACAGTTATGGGAAGTGGTTAAGAATGACGTCATTGAGATGATCCATACTTTCTTCGAAGATGGTCATGTTCTCAAACGGATCAACAACACTTTCCTGGTCCTTATTTCCAAGATGATAGGAGCTAAGGATGTGAAATATTTTAGACCCATTAGTCTGTGCAACACCAGCTACAAATTGATTACCAAAATTATCGCTTTTATTAGGAAAGTGTTGGCCAATTTTGTCTCTCCTAATAAAGAGGATTTTGTTCGAGGAGACAAATAATTGATAACATTGTGGTCATCCAAGAATCCATTCACTCTGTCAAAATTTTAGGAATATCCACCATGTTTTTCAATATGGATATGCACAAAGCTTATGACATATTTTTGTGGGCCCTTCTTTGTGCCATTCTGACCAAGTTGGGGTTTGATGCCTTCTTCATCAACATGGTTATGGTCTACATTTATTCATCCAGTTTCTTTGTTATGATAAATGGAAAACCAGAAGGCTTATTTCAAGTTGGTAGAAGTTTCAGACAAGGAGATCCCATCTCTCCCTTCCTCTATATGATTGTGGCGGAAAATTTAAGAAAACTCTATAACTAGGTGGTTTCCCTTAACCTCTTACAAGGTCTCAAAATTTCTAATGACCTTCAGCCTACCTACCTCAACCAATTTTTGGATGACAATTTCTTGATGGGGAAGGCATCTATATAGGAAGCCTATATCTTCAAATAGGTTCTGAATGAGTATGAGGAGGTCTCTAGCCAGCTGGTCAACTTCCTCAAAAGTGTTATTTTCTTCATAAATATGAAAGACCATTTCCAAGAGAGACCGCCCGCATTTTTGGATGTAAGATAAAGCAATTATAAAATGTAATGCATGGAAAGAAAATAATATCAAAGATAGAATCTAAAGATTCTTAATACAATTTAATGCTTGAAATGGTAAATGCATCAAAAATGATAGAAAGGAAATAACAGTAAATCTCCCTTCTTTTTGGGAAGGAGTGGCTCTGGTCCCTTCCCTTCAATTAGGTTTAATGTTGAAAGTGACACAATTTTTTCCCCTGAATCTACAATCTTTATTGAATTGAAAGAGTATGATTTTACAATAAATCAACTAACTGAACCAAACCGATAAATCTAAATAAATTAGCTCTTTTATACTAAATAATCCTAGTCCTTATAGGAGAGAAATAGTTTATTCATAATAAATAACATCTATTGAATTGACTATTGACTAAAATAATGACTATCTATTTTAAGGAATACAATTGTGGAAGAAGCAGTCTTTGAGGTGTTTGGATTGGAATTAATATGGATAACTGTAGAGGAGGTCAATGATTTACTCCTTTAAGAGATTCGGTCGCTATAAGATCTCACAATTCTTAGATTGATTGTAGAGATTCGCAATGGTAATAATTCCTTAGTTGTTTTTCCCCATCATGTCTCTCAACAACTAAAGTGAAAAAACCTCAAAATATGCATGAATTTAGGTTGAGGTAATGGTGCATGTTTCCTATTCATGTTGTTATGCTACCAATTGTATCACCAATAGTTTGAGCTATCTATCTTCTTGTGTAAATCCCTTATTTCAAGGAATTTAGAGTTGATGACCTCGACGAGCTCAATGTTGTGTTGCGAGTCCTATCTTAATGCGGTGGTGAGTCTTATGCCAAGGCGAGTCCTATGCCAATGCATTAATGGAGTCCTATGCCAATGCACTAATTGAGTCTTGCACTATTATAATTTACTCTTGTGATAACTCAACATATACTTTTCCAACGTTACTATTAATTATTATAAAAATATATCAATTCAAGCCATTTTTAGGAAGAAATAACAAGATAAAAATAACAAGCATATGCACAATAATTCCTTCAAAAACATAGTAAAGCATTAAGTATAAGCAATTAAAATCATACATCATGCAATATGATATCAAAATATTATAGGGATTCACATGGTTTAAACATAAAAAATGGGGGTTCATCACTCCCCCAGACTAAAGGTTTAGTAGGTCCTCCTGCTACCTATTGTTCAATTATTCTACAATCCTTGAACAGCTTATATTATTTCGCGAATTTCTATCAAGTTTCATCCATTATGGTGTTAGAAAATCCAAATAAATTAAAAAAATATCTCTCCAAGTTTGGTAACTAGCCTCAAGTGATCATTTATTAAATTCGATCTCTAGATCGGGTGCAATGACTAGTGGGGGCCTGTACCACATGCCAATCCATTTTTCCTATACCTCTAAAATAATCTTGTAGAGGTTTGTTGGTGAAATAACCTCCTTCTTATTATATGGTTCTACAAGAAGTTGATATCTTACCTTACAAGCGAGGAAGTTTACATTGAATGTTGGATTTACCTACTCTTTGAAATTTTTTGACACAAGTTTTAAGGATATTTGTCTACTAGACGTAGACATTATACATGTGACCAAAACCTGTTAAAGAACCGAATTAGGGTAGGTAAATTATGCCTCATCAAGAGGCCAATTATAGATTCTTCTTGAACAAATATGGCCCTCTGATCCCTCCATTCACCTTGGTGCCTGAGAGTAGAGATGAATGCTCTTAATTGTACCTCTCCCACATAAAAATTTATTGGAATTTCAATTTTCTTAGGGAGAAGAAATTTGTGCACATAGAATTCACACAAAAAAATTTTCTCAATATCATTCCTCTGTTGTATATGCACCCACAAACTATTTATCATCATAAAATTTAATGTCTTGCATGGCATGGGCACTAGATATTTTTCATTTGAAAAACTACTCTTTTAGAAACAATGCATAAAAATTTGAAGGAGGTCTACAAGAAATAACTTGGTCATATAGATGACTGACAATAACCACATTTTATTTTAGAAATTTGTTTTCCTCTTTCAAATTCTTGTTTTCCTCATAAACTTCCCTAAGCCTGTAGCATTCGTCCATCCACTTGACCATTCCCTTTAAAAAAACAATTTGGGGAAAGACAAAGTTAGTTTGAGTGGCATGTTCTTCCATGGTCACAGGTTCTGGTTCTTCCCTATTTTCTTGCAAGACTACAAGGTATGTGCTAAGTTACTTTGTTCTAACCTAAAGGGTTTGTATTTGTTACTCTCTCTTTTTTATGGATTTCTATAGCTGAAGAGTGGCATCTTCATGTTGTGCTACATTTTTATAACTATTGAATTTTGGAAATTTCTAGGTTGGAAAAACTGGCTTCTTTGGCCTCAAGAAGTAACTGAAGATGGGTGATTATTTCTTGAGCCAATTGTAGCTCAAACTAGATTTTGGACAAAGACAAAACTTGGGGAATAATTATATCAAAATCAAGGGGAGAACTAGGTTCTCCCTCTACCATAGGTGTTTTCCTTTGTCTTTAACAAGGAGTCTTCAGCTATGGCTATGGAATGCTCAATTTATTTTTCTGTATTAGGAATAGATGGTGACACTGATTTTTGAGGAGACACGGGTGGGGTTTTTACCAAGGTTTGCATTATTACGGTTGCCTCTTGTTCTTCCTAGGAAGGAGGATTTTCAATTGGCATTTCATGTAGGGTAGGTGTAGGCCTAGAAGTCCTGAGGTTTTTTTAGGTCTCTCAGAGGTTGAGGGTGCTTTCTCCATAACTACCTTAGGATTCAAGGAACATTTCTTTTGAAAATTCAGCCATTTCTTAATTCCATGTTTCTTTTTAACAAATTGATGCTTGCAAATAAGATGAATTAAACCATGGAACTTTAAATATGAGGCACCCCAATGAAAAATTTTCCATAGCAGAACAAATGGAATCATATAAAAATTGAGGTAAATTGATCTTATACTGGGGTTTATTTTCACCATGTTGAGGTGTATTAACATTCTTAACATAGGACCCAACACAATTTCATATTTCCCTTTGCATGTAAAATACTTGATCAACCATTTGGCCACTTCTGCCCAAGGTTCAAGAAGGGTTATTATCTTGATTCCTTTAGCTTTACCCTTATTGTCTATGACTAATTCTAATTTCTCCTTCTTTCTAACTAAAAATATTTTAATTATTTCAGCATACATTGTTATGTCACTTACTGCTAACCCTTTGTCAGGTATTCCTGAAAGATGACTGATAATAGTTGGAGTAAAGGGAATTTTCTTACCTTGAACCATAGAGTGTCCTTCCTCCATATTTCTAGTGAATTCCTTAGCCATTGCTATTTTGAATTCCTCATAAGCAACCATAAATTCCATCCATCCTGCTTTTTCAAATATTTCGACTGACTTTGTATCAGCCAAGATTTCCACAGAACTTGGTGGTTCATGTCTCAATCGAAGCACCATGTCTAAGTTTGAACAAGTATTGAAAATAAAAAGGGGCAAAAGATTGGAAATGTATGGTTTTCGTGGCTATGGGTAAGCACAAGAATGAATGGCAAGCGCGAATGAGGGTGAAATTCGAAATTAATAGTGGAGTAGAAATTGTTTGAAATGAATATGACTGAATTGGGAAAGATATGATGGAATCCCAAAGTGATGATGACATCAATTGGGTTCATGTGAAGATTATCATGGGATTGAATTACGGATTTGGTTTGGATTTGGGAAGAGTGCGAGTTATTAGAAATGGGAGAGACAATTAATTTACATGATGAAAATAATTAACAACTCATAAATTAAAATTTCCATATATTCAAGAAGTGAATTAGTCATGCGTACCTCATTAAATGAAATTTTAAAATCCTCACCGCCCTTTCCATACCGGGTTAAATATCCATCCACACATGGTCCTTCTTTTATTGCATGTTGGATTCAGGGGTGGTGATTGTCATTTATGATTTTCGGTCACCCGAGTTTATTTTTTATTTTTTAAAATTTTCTTTTCTGCTTCTTGTTTTTAGAAGCAATGGCCACAATCTTTGGTTTTTAACCAATGCTCCAAAGGATGATGACTACCATTTCTATTTTTCATTCATCTCATATTTATTCCTTAATACAAGATAGCTCATTTCTGAGTTGTGTTGGACAAAGAAACTTTGTCCACATACTTCAAAGTTGAATCTTCTTGAAGTTCTTTCTAAAATCTTATTTTGATGTTGGTTTTTGTCACAGCCTCAGTCTATGCACATTAACCAACATTAATTTATTCTCTCCATAAATTGGAATTAATTAGATAGTTCCATTTTCAAATACTCGTTCAATCTGATATGGGCCCATCCATCTTGTCTGTAGCTTCCCTTTGAAATCTTTGTACTTTGAATCAAATAATAGATCCCAATCCCCTTCTTGGAATGTTCTTGGATTTATGTGTGTGTCATGTTATACTTTCCTCTGGTGTTGGATGATTTTAGTTTGATATAATGCTTGAAGTATCATTTCATCTAGCTCATTTAGTTTTACAATTCTTTCTTGTCTTGCCTCAGATAGTTCAATTCCAACATTAGTAGTTGTTCTCAAAGTCTAAAATCTCAAATTCTATAGGTAGAATGGGCTTATTTCCATAGACCAATTCATATGGAGTAAACTCTATGGTTGTTTTCCGAGTATTTTTATATGCCCATACTGCTTCAAGCAGTTTTTGAACCCAATTCTTCCTTTGAGATATCTGTTATTTTTGTTAATATATTTTCCAACTTTTTGTTAGTAACCTTTACTTGCCCATTGGATTGTGATTGGTATGGAGATGCCTTTCTGTGTTTCATCTAGTATGTTTCCAAAAAAGAACTAATTACCGCTGACATGAATTGTGGTCCTTCATCTAACACAATGGACCTTGGTGCTCCAAATCTCTAAAATATATGCTCATATAAGAAATATGCAACCTTCTCATCTCTTACATATTGTAGTTCCTACACGTTATCCCATTTGGTGACATACTTAGTACAAACTAGGATGCAATCCTTCCCTTGAGAGGTTAGGTCAATTGGTCTAATAAAATACAACCCCCACTTCTCAAATGGTTCCAAGAAAACTTAGGGTTTGAGGGAAATTTCAGATGTAAATGTCATTTTCCTCATCCTTTGGCATTGATCACATATCCATATATACTTTCTAACATCCTTAAATAAGGAATGCCAATAGTAACCAGCTCCTAGAACTTTTTGAATGGTCCTCTGAACTAAATAATGCCCTCTTGATGGTTCATCATGGCATGCTCTAAGTATGTCAAATACTTCATTCTCAGCTACAAACCTTTGCAAAACATGGTCAAGTCCACATTTGAAAAAAAATCCATTTAACCATGTGTACATCATAGTCTGTTAAATAAAAAGATTATTTTCTTTTGTGTTAAAAAGGTTGGAAACTTCCCTATAGCTAATTAATTAGTCATATCTGAATACCAAAGAGAGGTAGTAGAAATTACAAACAAATGTTCATCTATAAATTCATCATTGACCTACTCTTCCTCTTCTAAAGTGGTACATCTTGAAACGAAATCATCTACCACATTGGACTTCCCCGAATTATCAATGATTTTAATGTTAAATTCTCATGTAATAACAACCACCTTATAATCATGCCATGCACTAAAGTTTTGTTCATTAGATACTTGATGGTAGAGTGGTCAGTATGAATAATCACTTCATATCCTATAATATAATGACGAAACTTGTTAATTTCATATATCACTATAAGAAATTCCTTCTCAGTTGTTGTGTAATTCCTTTCAGTAGGGGAAATTTTTTTACTAATGTAGTAAATAGCATACATAGGTTCTCCTTCCTCTTGTTGTCCAAGGACAACACCTATTGCTTCATTGGAGGCATTTGTTTATATATGGAAGGGAATATTCCAATTTGGGCCTCTCAACACTAGTGTACTTGTTAACTTACCTTTGATAGCATCAAAATCTTGTTGGCATGCTTCTATCCATTCAAATTCAGAATCTTTAGTTAGGAGAGAAAATAATGGAGAAGTAACTCTGTTAAAATATGAAATAAACCTTCGATAGTAACCAACATGACCAAGAAAGCTTCTTACCTCTATTTGGTTTGTGGGATATGGGAGTTTTACCATGATATTAACCTTGTCTGGAACTACCTTAATTCCCTCAGCTGAGACATGATGGCCTAAAACTATACCTTGTTCCATCATAAACAAAAAAACATTGTGATTCATGGGTTTAATATTTTTCACACTTTGAGAAATAATTTTGTCTCGATTGTTAACTACCTCTTGGAATGTTGCTCCATAAATTGTGAAATCATCCATGTAAATTTCCACACAATCATGAGTGAGATCATAAAATATTGCCAACATGCCTATTTGAAAAAGTGGTAGGAGCATTACATAAACCAAAAGGTAACACCCTGTAAACAAATGTTCCCCAGGGATAAGTAAACGATGTTTTGTCTCGATCTTTAGGTCCCTCTATTATTTGGTTTTACCCATTGAACCCATCAAGGAATGAAAAGTACCTTTTTCCAAATAAATTGTCTAAGACCTAATCAATAAAAGGTAATGGAAAATAGTCTTTATGAGTTGTTTTATTTAATTCCCTATAGTCCACACAAATTCTTCATTTCCCATTCTTTTTAGGAACTATGACTAATGGAGAAACCCATTGGCTATCTGATATTGGATAAATGAATCCTACATTCGAACTTTCTCAATCTCGGTTTCACAATATATCTTAAAGCAAGGTTTATCCTTCTTTGAGGTTTCCTGACTGGTCTGGAATCAATAGTATAGATGTGATGTGTATAAATACCAGGATGAATACCCTTCATGTCACTATATTCCCAAGAAAAATAGTGTATTTCCTCGTGATCACCACCAACTATTAATTTTCAATGTATTTCCTGGGAGAATAGGTAATTGTTTGGTAGTTAGGATGAACAGAATCTACAACAGGTATTCTCTTAATAATGTATTTAATGGAAACATGTGTGGTAGTAGCATATGAACAGCATAATTTTTTTGAAATATGGAATTGGTCAAATCTATATTTCATATAAAGGGACAGATGATAGGTTGGTTGTTTTCATCCATAAAATCATCTCTTGTTTCAATTAGTTGTAGCACAATACATGAATTAGATCCAACGCAAGACTAGATCATAGGACTCGAATTGAATCTAGTGAAAGACTCAAAAAGTGCAGGACTTGTACTATATCCAACAAAAGGCTCATGGTCACCATATTAGATTTAATATGAGTGTTCTTGAATTACGACCATGGCTAGAGAAGAGATGATATTATCTAAATCATCTGAATTGTCCTTACACCATTATTTGTTGTCTATAGAAAAAGGTTTTGTAGCGAGGTAGATTGATAATTTCTTTGAATCTTGGCCATTCATAATCACCATATTCCATATTCTACAGTCAATGAGGGAATAAGTTGTGGCTAACCAAGGGCATCCTAGGATTATAGGGTATCTAATTTTTTTGTTCTTCATTTTTATTATCATGAAGTCTACTCGAATATTCCTAGGATTCAATAGTAATAATGACATCTTCTATAATTCCCTTTGGCTTGTTTACAGACTAATCTACCATTTGTAATACTATGGAGGTATACTGTAATTTAGACATTGCTAACGTGGATAGAGTATCCATTTTCATAACATTAATAACAACCCCTAGATCAATTAGGACATTAGGAATTTGGAGATATTCTATATAGACTATTACAATAGGACTTCTAGGGTTTCTGTATTTAGGAGGGGGAATATTCCCTTCCAAAATACTATCAATTTCCCCATAAACATGGATGGTTTTAGGCTGGTTCTTCCTTCTACCTGGAGCCTTAAAACAGAGCTCTTTAATGGTTTTGTTTAATTCACGGATTTCATTAAGAAATTAAAATAGGGAATGCCAATACTCAACTTCCTCAATCCTTGGATTAATTATGAATCTATTTTTTCAAGAACTATAGAAATTGATTTCTCAACGAGTATGGATAGAAAGGGAATTTCATTGTTTTGTTGAGGAGTTTCTTTAACCGAACTAGGTTGTGTTTATTCTATTTTTTTGTTTCTCGCAAGGATTTCTTATATCACAAGAGAGGAAGGTTTTGAAGTAACCTTCCATGAACATAGAAATTTATTATTACAATCCATCAAGTTCACTGTGTGTTATTTTTGTCTCGATTCCATAATTTACACTAGGTTTCCCTCCTCACATTTTTGGATTTTCCACGGTTTGTGCAAATATCTCGTGGCTAGGTAGGTTGATCATGTTGGGCCAAATTAGTGGGTCCAGAAAGGGGCTTATTGACCTTGAGGTATTCTTTGATTATAATATTGTTTCCTAGATCCTTGAGGTACATTCCACTATTGTTATTATTGAGATTAAATTGTTGAAACAATGGAATGTTTGGATGTGGAGCCCAAGTTTGTTGATAATAATTTGGTGGGACATTATACTTTCAGCTCCACTCCTATAGGGCTTATTGAAACCAAGGTTGGGGGTATGGCCATGGTGCATTCCATTGATTTGGGACCCATTGTGATTACGGGGTGTAGGACTAAATTTGGCTAGACTAGAAATTTCTCCCTTTCGATGAGCCATATAGTTTAGCTTAGATTCATCTTGAGTGTTCTGTTTTAGGTGATTTTTCAGCAAGGGAAGCAATCCACATTGATCTATGCCATGTTTGAGTTCACAAAGAAGAAAATGTCTCCTGTCTTGTCTAAGGGACAATCTTTCACCCATGTTTGTCTCTACATCTTTGGCAAGAAATGAACAAAGTTTTTGTATTCTTAGCTTTCTCCCTATCCATAGTTGTGTTGAGTTGAACAAAAGGTTTGTTCTCAAATTTTTAATCTCTTCTCTCAATTTTGATATATAACCACCAACCATTTTTCCTTTTTATCTACGAAAGTTGGGGTGAGTTTGAGAGTAATTCCTATAGATGTCAATGATTTATGTGAATTATAGTTTGTTCATGTCTCCCTTTCCCATAATATTGAAGGCTTCTTACGTGTCCTTGTCCAACCCTTTAAGGAATATATTCTTAAAATATTAATATCCAGACTAGTACCACACCTCCTGTGAAGGAAGAGGAACCAATCCAGATAATCCTCGACACTTGCATCTTACTTTTGTTGAATTCTAAAAATTTCTTCCTTCCTATCCTTGACTCTTCAGTAATCATGATAATTTTCCAAGAAAACCATTTCCACATCCTCCTAGTTATGGTTGGTGTCAAGGGTTAAGCCCATGAACCATCTCATAGCCATATCTTTTAAAATGGAGGGAAATAACTTGAGCTTCTAGGAATCAAAAGTGTAGTCATAAGTTTGGCATAAAACCTTGAATTCAAAAATGAATTGGTTAAGGTCTTATGAAACTAATCCCCGAGAAGGTTGGTAGGATAGAGGGGATATGTTTTTCATAGGATCTTGATCATTAGGATCAATTTTTATGGGATAGGTAAATGTTCTACAAACTAAAGGGTTTCCATTTTCTGCACCATTAGGGTTCTCTACTTCATCATCCATCCTTCTTTGGTTAACAAGTTGTTCCACAAGATGGTTTTGAGGGGGTTTTGAAGATTTATTTTATTAAATCTACCTCTACGGTCTCCAGGTCTAAACATAAAATCATATCATACTGAGGATGGTTCCCTAACTATCAACACTGAACTTAATTATTTTCGTTCCACATACTACAAGCTCAAAGGATTATTGTTGTCACTACAAGGTATTCGTACTTTATAATAAAGATTTATGGAAATAAAATTTATAAATGGAAATTTACCAAATAACAAGATAACACTTCTAGATAGCACTTTTAACCTTTTATAACACCTTGAATTCCAAGGCAACAGTGCCAAAAAGTGATGAGTTTTGTTGATAGTCATACTTTAATGATATTATATCTATCAATCTAGGGTGGTGTCAATGGTTTTTACAACAAAGGGAACAATAGGAATTTCTCTCAGCATGTACTTAATAACATAATTAATGAATAATAACTGACTTCAATTATAAAATTTTATACATGAAAAGTAAAGAATATTAAAGACAGAATCTAAAGATTCTTAACACAAGTTAATTCTTGAAATGGTAAATACATAAAAAATGACAGAAAGGAAATAACAATAAATCTCCCTTCTCATTGGGGAGGAGTGGCCCTTGCCCCTTCCCTTCAATCAGGTTTAAGGCTGAAAGTGACACAATCTTTTCCCCGAATCTACAATCTTTATTGAATTGAAAGAGTATGATTTTACAATGAATCAACTAACTAAACCGAACCGATAAATCTAAATACATTATCTCTTTTATACTAGATAAATCCTAGTCCCTCTAGGAGAGAACTAGTTTATTCGCAATAACTAACATCTATTGAATTGAATATTGACTAAAATAATGACTATCTATTTTAAGGAATATAGTTGTGGAAGAAGTAGTCTTTGAGGTGTTTGGATTGGAATTAATCTTACTAACTATAGAGGAGGTCTCGTGATTGAATCCTTTAAGAGATTCAATCACTGGAATATCTTGCAGTTCTTAGATTGATTGTAGAGAATCGCAGTGGTAATAATTCCTTAGTTGTTTGGCCGCATCACGTCTCCCAATAACTAAAGTGACTGAACCTCAAAATCTACATGAATGTAGGTTGAGGTAATGGTGCATGTTTCCTATTCATGTTGTTATGCCACCAATTGTATCACTATTAGTTCAAGCTATCTATCTTCTTATACAAATCCCTTATTTCAAGGAATTCAAAGTTGATGACCTAAATGAGCTCGGTATTATACTACGAGTCTTATCTTAATGTGGAGGTGAGTTATGTGCCAAGGAAATTCATGTGATAATGCATTAATTGCGTCTTGTGCTAATGCACTAATTGATTCATGTGCTATTGAAATTTACTCCTGTGATAACTCAACATATAATTTTCCAAAGGTATTTTTAATGCTTATAAAAATATCAATTTACACCATTTTTAAGGAAAAATAACAAGTGTATGCACAATAATTCCTTCAAAAACACAATAAAGAATTAAATATAAGTATTTAACATTATACATCGTGGCAATATGATATCAAAATTGTATGGGTATTCATATGGTTTAAACATAACAAAATTGGGTTTCATCAACCAAGCTCTTTAAAAGCTCTTCAATTGAAATGTAATTAAATTTATAAGAACACACAGGATCTTCAAAATCTCTTCAATTGAAATTATTTTGAATATCTTGGTGTGTTCTTATGAATTCATTTACCCCGCCTTATATTTTTTCTTATTTAGCTAAGAGAAACTCATATTGTGTGTCTTTTTGTACAAGTTTATTATGTTGTTAGGTTCTTGTGCCTTTTATGAGGATGGAGGGGAGGAGAATGCTTACACATTTCTTTGTTTTTATCCATGGTTTTATAGACCCAATAGAAATACCTTTGGTTGCATTCAAGGCCTTGCTCCGGTGTTTATCATTTATCCATAGCCCCAATGGAGATTATTGTAAACACCCATGTGTAAAGAAATATTTTGAAAGACTTTAACTTGAGTGACTTCTCTTTCTTATACAAATTTTGTGTGGGTTGGGAATCAAATTATCTAATTTGAGGGATAGAAGGAGAAATGTAGTGTGCAAGTGATATCTTATGTTTATGTATTATTGAAAGTTAATATTAATATTTTTATGTGTAGCTCTCCATTAGCAAAAATTTCTTTGAAATCGTGTTACAAATTCAAAATAAATATTAGAACTTATGTTGAAAAAAAAATAATCAAGACAACTTGTAGGTGCTTGTTTTGTAGCTTCTTGGTTTTCCCAAAATCAAAACATTTGTGATGTTAGAATGTATAATTATCAACCATTGTTTTATTCAACACAACAAGTGGAAAAATTGTGATCATGGTGAAATAGGGATATTTTAATAGTCCCATAGAAATATCTTCTTAAGAGGAAACAACATGCACTAAGGATTTTGTGGGTTGTCCACAAAATAATAGTGTCATGGGAAGCATACAATTTTATTAATAACTATTGAAAGTAAACTACAAAATCATATAACAAGGAAGCTACAAAAGAAAACATTAAACAAGGAAAATGTGTCTAAGGTCTGACTTATTATGAGTTTTGTGTAATGCTAAATTCAAATTCCAAGAATAGGGACTCAAGTGTAAAAGTAGTGTTTTAGGAAGCATCCATTAATAGAAAATAGAACATCTACAATATTAAGGTTCTTGATCCCGATGGTGTTATCACCTAGGATTTCTATAATTTGGAATCTTGACCAAGAAATTTTTTTCAAATTTGTTATGTTGTCCCTTCTCATGTGCCTTACCCTATTGTAGTAGCAAGTTAGCTATTTTGAAGGCTTGACTTTTGTTTTCTTATCAAACTAGTGTTTGATGACCTCATGGTGCCTACTAAAATGAGTAAGGGAATCATCTTGTTATTCATCTACTTGCATAATGCCATGTATTCTTACATGAATTTAAATGTGGGGATTCTTAGGTTCATTGGAAAGATAGATTATAAGCCATATACAAGATGGTAATGGGTAGTGCACAGTGTAGATTTAAATTTTGTTATGTCTAACCGAGAGATCATACTTGTGTTGATTATGATAATTTCTCAAGTCTTTATCAATACGTTTCCCAATTACAAACAAGGCCAATAATATCTTGTGTGCATAATTTTATGTGCAAGGGAATTTCTTGAACCATGGCTAGTGTCATTCTTTTTCATGGAAATATTACAATACTCCATAGGCTTCTTCCTTGTTAACGCATTGCCAATAGATTCCTTCATGGTGTATGCTTAATAATTTTCATGCTTTTATCATGACATTAGTATTCTTTAGGCACAAAGATCTTCATTGAGTGTGGATGAGGTGAACAACACATATTTTATTAAGTAAAATACTATGTTCTCATACACTCTTATGGTGTGAGCGTCTCAACCATATTTTGTTGGAAAAAAATATTCAAATCATCCTCTATCATAAAATAACTTATACCATGATGCGCACTATCTTCATCGGTTGAATTTTAAATATGAACTCTTGGAGGATGGTCAACTACTTGTTGCGGCACTCCCTAAGTGTGTTTTGCAATAGTATTAATTTTATTGTGGGTTCGAGACACAATAGTAATAACCTTTTTTTTAAATGTAGTTGTTGAAATTCTTTACTACTCAAATCAACGTAAAACCCTTTTATAACGATAACATGGTAGTGGAGTTTTGCGTTGTGCATAAGTGAGCTCATGAATTTGATAAGTCTCTCAATTTATACTTCTTTCTTTTAGGTAAATATTATTACACAAGAGCACTCTAAAGAAAAAGCATAGATAAAAATGGTCATGTATAATATGGGTTGATCAACCCTAATGATGGTTTATTTAACTTATGTGAAATTGTGTATGCTTCTTTACCCATTCAAAATTTACATCCTTCTTTAGCATTGAATCAAGCAATGTGACTATCTCATTGAATATAAAGACAAAATTTTTGACAAATTCAATCTTTATAAATAAATGTTTTAATTATTTCCACTCATTTGGAAAGGGGATCATTATAATATACCCTATTCTATCACAATCGATAGATATATCCCTTTCAAATATTGTGTGTCCCAACATCCTACCTTAGGTGACATTAAAGATGCATTTCTTTAGATTTAGGGAGATGTCATCCTTGCGACATTGCTACATAAATTTTCACAAATATTTAACATATTCTACATAATTCTTGAAGAACACTACGATGTCATCCATGTAAACTATGATGTTCTTTCTAATCAAGTATTTGAATGAAATTTCCATGGTGTACTAAACATTTACACAAAATTTATTGAGGAAAACAACATTCTTCAATATAAAATCATACCCCACTATGTGGTTAAGGTCATTTGATCATATTTGTGGCTCACTATGACTTGATAAAATCCTGAATAGCCATCTAGGAATGACATCAATTGTGCACCATTCACAATCTATAGCACCTCATCAAGGGATGTCGATGGATAGTTATCCTTGTTCAGAGAATTATTCAAATTATGGAAGTACACACAAAGGATAATTTTTATACTCTTATTTTGAATTGGAACAAGGATTATGACATATTTTGAGTGGTGGGTTGGAAATATGATCCTCACACTCAACAACTTATGCACTTTCTTTAGTACTATAGGATCGTATAATGCGTTGATAGGATTTTTTCTATAATAGAATGGTTTTGCATCAGGAGTTAGTGGTGTGGTGTGTGTCATGATGGAGGGATAAAGGATGTTCAAGTAATTGTAAATTAATGTGATGATATATTTTTAAGACTTGAGTGTGCGCAACAAGTCTTCCTTTTCTTTTGGATTGTAAGATTCTCCTATCATCGCAAATTTTGGATCATTGTAGTCTCAAAAGTTGTGAGATGCATATTACATGCTCCCTAGTGGGGAAGAATGATTCTTCTTTTACACCGTGATCATTGTCAAATAGCCTTTCTAAGGTTACAACACTACTAGGCATGTCACTAGTTTTCAAATTCAAAATTCTATCCTCATCCAACCAAGGATCTTCTTGTCAAATTCATCTATAATTTATGATTCAAAATATTTGGAATTAGAAAGGAACTCAAGAATATGCTTTTCATCATTAAATACTTGCAAATTTCAACATTTTTTGGGATTGTTAGGTTGGATACCAATTCTATTAATAAATGTTTGATCTTTGAATTTTATATTGGCTCCAAGCTACCGATCATGCAAGTTAACGTGCATGCAACAGTGTTTCTATTGTGTGGTATGGAATAGATGCCAAATGTATCAATATATTCTATCGGGTTATATACCCTACAATGGCATCTAGATAGGTGATTATTATGGAAATTGTATTAGATTCTTAAATAACTTGTTATCAATTGTGAGCCTCTGTGTATTTTTATCAATTGATGCCTTTGTTTAAATAAATTTGCAAGCCATGTATAAGCACTTCATATTCCGTGGAATTGTTAGTACATGAGACATAAATTTTATATAATGTGCATTAATTTTTACCTTTTTGGTTGATCAAATCAACTCATATGCTGCATCCATGTCTATATTTAGACCCATCAAAGTGTTTTTCCCAAAGATGTTGTTTTGTATTATTTTGATTATGTGTCTTAAGAGAAGTTATTAAATTATTTTCTTTTACCATTTTGAAGTGGAATACTTCAACTATATCTTTGATTTTGGTGGTAAAAATACACCATTAGATTTATGTGGTAGAAGGGGTGCATCATGACCATATCACACATCACCACACAATGTTTGCAAGACTTGCAAATAATTAGAATTATCTTCCTCTGTCTATGCATATTATTATGTGTAAATAGCCTCAATCAAAGTTCTCAAAATGAACTATGTAGGGGTTTCTTTATTCATTCAATATGTCATAGGGGCCACAAATTATTGTGAACTTTGGGTAAATATCTCCTCAAGTGCACTATGTTACACACACTATACATTCTTTGTTTCCTATTAGAGGCTAGAAAGAAAGGTTGTGCAAGAATGTTTGGTATGTGGTTATGAGTGTGTGATACACAAATTGGGAAAGGGATGCAAGTCCAACTCTTCCATGTCTCCAAAAGTGAGACAATCTTGTTCTAATTTGCACAAAATTTCTCCTTGATTTTCTTCTCTTATGTTCTCCATTTTTACAATGTCACATATTTCCTTCTCTTATGTTATGTGTGTAGCCTCTAAAGGTTCCTAATTTATTTTATCATGTCATCTTCCTTCCTTAATCCTTTAGTTCTTCCATGAACTATTCTATGACACAAAATGGTGCACAATGTTTTACACACCATACAAATAAAAAATCTTCTAGCACGACCTTCTTCATAAGGCTAAGTGCATGGGAATGGGGGGTCAAAATTGGCCACTGTTTTCCTGAAAATAGTAGAAACTAAAATTCAACTAATAATTTGGCATGCATATGCTCAAAATTTGAAAATGTGATAAGAATAAGAATCATAGTGCTTGGAATCTAGTTTCTAAACTACAAAAAAAATTAAATGGTGGAGATTATGAAGGTCAAATGTGGTGTGCACACAAAGTGTGTGTATTTTTGTGTCAAAATGCAGCATAGTGTTGTGTGTGTGCCCACCCCCATTTTTTTGAGTTTTGTAAACTATTTTACAAATCCCTTCAGTAGAAAGTTATCTAAGACCATGTATGAGGTCCCACTAATTTTTCATATTTATATATATATATATTTTTTTACTAATTTTCAAAGTGAACACATCCCAAAAATGAAATATTTATGTGTACACCCCTCTAATTTTGAGAAAAATAGTTGAAAATTAATTTTTTTGAGTGTGTGTAGAATGGAGTTTAGATCAAGTCTTTTTTTGAAATTTGGATGAGAAAATCATAAATTATCTATAAAAATTATACATGTGTTTTAGCAAGAAAATAAGGCAATAGTAAAATAAATTAAGGATAAAATCTTAAACTAATCATATTTTAGAAAGAAATACATTGACACAAATGTAAAATAGAGCTTGATGTCATAGTCATGTTTTTTGGAATATTGTCTTATAACACATGATAAATTGGGGCGTACACTTGAGATTGTTATGTTTTTTTACAAAACATAAATTTATTCACGGATTACACATTCCAAACCTTAGGCTTAGATATCCAAGCTAAAGGGTGGGTGGTTTCCAAGCCAAAGAAAACAAATGGTTCTCATGTCACAATGTGCTAGCATTATAACATGATCACGTTTTGTTATTATTAGTGAAAATTCAAATTTACACAAAAAAATGTTCTCGCATTATAAGTGTCATAACACTTTGGCGCGTTATGACTTGGAAATTCTAAGCATTAATGTGAGCACATTATGGCTTAAAATTCCAATCCATAATATGAGTGCATTATAATGTGCTCATTTCATTGCATGGTATATTTATAATGCGAATGAACCATAACACACTCACATTATGTGAAAATGGGCAAAAATGGATTTTCACCACTTTTTGCCCCCCGTCTCCATGCACGTGCCCATAATATAGACCCCATATTTTCACTTGGTGTACAATATCTCACTAACATTTTCATATTTAGTGACCATGAATTTCATTTGCAACTCTCAATAAAATTTGATCTAGTTCACAACAACTTGTGAATGCAACCACATGTGTCGAAATTCATCACCATATAGCCATTGAGAGTGTGTGATCAATCTCTACTAAGAAGACTGTCAGATGCCTCAAGGATTTCCACCACTTTGATATCAATTAACTGATGGAATATTGGGTTTATGGCAAGCTACATGTGGATATGCAAGATTTATCTAACCACATTCACTTTTGTCTTATCAAACCGCACCACCCTACAACCGGATTTGTGGGTGTTAATCCCAATTTTTGGGAAATAGAGAATGACATGAAATTTCTAAAGGTTCATAAATAAACTAAACAAATGTGTAATTTTTTACCAACAATCTTAATTATTAGCAAGAAAGCAAGAAATGTGTAATTTTTTACTAATGTGCATCGGTAGCTTTGCCAATTAGTTTCTCAAGGGAGGATTATGGATTCAAAGTTTCCTTTTAGTTACTAATTTGGAGAAAATTAAACCTAGATATATTGGCTTTAGTTTTTTCCAAGGAACTAATCACGCTTTCATTTGTAGGTTGGGAATTCAATTGGTGATTATTGTGTTGGAATTTGAAGATATTGGGAAACTAGTAGAAGGTTAGAATTAGTCATATTGTGCCCATTTCCTCTACAAATTGGTTACATCATTTGATAATTTTTGATGATTTGATGTAATTTTCTTTCTTTTGTGTTGGATTTAGGAAATGTGGGCACAAAAGAGGTTTGTTTTGAGAATATTGCGTAGAAGGATTCATATATGTGGGATTTTTGCAAGGGTCGGGGTGATTTTATTGGTGACCAACATGGCATGATGATTCAATGCAAGAAAATAAAAATATTGGTTGTTAGTCTACGATGCAAATTGATTATATGAAAATATCATGGGAGAAGGGATATATGTCAAAGGAGTAGTAAATTGGATATAAGTAGGCATATATGTGTTGTAAATTTGGTTAAGAAAGGGATGAGCTTGCATGAGAACTTGGTTTATGAATTCTATCTAGTTTTACACAACATGTCATCCTAGTGAAGGTATTGGACTTGTGGAATAAAGACCTTGAGGTTCCATTTCTTGGTTGATTTTGAGAGCCTCTTTATATACACAAGTCAAGGTGGTCAACGTAGTGGAGGCTATGTGTAAATACATGGAAGTGAGACAGTCAAATGATTTCAAATAAGTTTAGATCGTTGTGTATTTGGTATGACTAAGGATTTTTAATGCATTGGTAGAGCTTGTGAAAGTGCTCATTGAAGAACTCATCAACTCATGTGCCTGTTAGGATAAAATATTATTGTCCTAATTAATTATGCATAGTATAATTATTTAATTAATTTTATTAATTAAATAATAATGGTTATAATATAAACCATATTTTGTTATGTATTGTTAAATGGTTCATAAACCATATTTATCTTTCATAAATGTTATTATATTGTTTTAAATAGTATATTTGTTTTTATTCAATTGTTGCTTCCTGGATGTAATATTGAAGTTAATGTATTGATTGTTGTATTGTTACAACTTATATTTTATTTGTATTCGATGTACAATACCTATAAGTATTGCAGCTCTTTCCCCGTGTAAATGGTTGATTGAGTTTAATAAAATATTATCGGCTTCCACCCACATTGCTCAATCTACAATGCCTCTATGCATGTGGAGGAAAATTGGTGGTACAATATGAATGGGTTGAAAGGAATTGTGAGGTGGTTGATAATTTTGGCCTCTAAATAATTCCACAAAGTGATAGAACCATTAGGAAGGCCTAAATACTAGTTGTATGAAATTTCATCCATTGTATATGGGAAACACCTACAAGATACTTCCTCATGAATGATTTTTGTGTTTTTAAGATAGTTCCTATATGCTTGGATATGCTCTGTTACGGTCTATGTGCCACCATACGCCTATGCACTTTGAAAATTTTATCTAGGTTATTCGGTATTTCATGGTAAGTGTCAAGAATAATAACGAGAGAGTCCCTAATTTTTCCCAACCAAGGTGTCATGGTTATAATTTACATAGTAATGAAGGCATTGACAAAAGGAGTGGTAGCGATGAGGAAAGCTACTTGTGGAATGATTTTGTCTTGGTTTAAACTCTCCTTTGTTGGTTTGTGATTCCTTTGGGTTGGAAGGATTAAAAATTAAAAGTTTCCTTCAACTAAAATTTATATGGTAATGATTCATCTAGTTTCTAATGTAGATGCTTACAATTTTTCCCTCATCTTAGTACCAAAATATTTTGTTCCGCGCATGTTCCCCACCCACTCTTTTTGTCAAGAAGTTCGTCTCTCAAAACATTGGTTGCTCAGAGTGCAGAAACAATGAATAGAGTCTCTCCTAAATGGGTGGGGCCATGACTCTATTATAAGCAGGAATTTGTAATGGATTATGCAAGACTCTTCCTTAAGGTTAACTCTCATCAGGTCTTGGAGGCCATAAAATATTGCTAAGAATAGCACAAGGGATCTAGTAGTTTTTAGGGTATTTGTTTGTTTAGAACAAATGTGCAAATTATGGCTTATGAAGTCACTCATAAGGAATCAGGTTGAAGGATTTTGCAAGAAAAACATTATAATAGATTTAAATAAATTTAAATCTTTATCATAGATTGAGATCAAAAATATATAGAAGTAATAAACACAATATAGCATGTAAAGTACAAGCAAGTGTGTAAAAAGGATATGAGAGTGACTTATCTTGTATCAAGAGATAAGGATTGATACTAGGCTGAAAACTCACTAGCATAGGCTAGATCTAGACTATGTAAGCTCTATCTAAGAGAATACAATATGGAACCTCTTCATATGGGAGTGCCCCAATGTGGACAAAACTTCTTGGGCACTAGTTTTTGAGTTGGGTGCTAGTGTCCTAGAAATTTCTCTACTTCTAATATTTTCAGAGTCTTAACTTAGCCTCTTCCTTTCACTCTTTGTTTCATACACTTCGTTGTAGGGTTCTTGTGTATCACATGTAACTACAAAATAAACCCTAGTTACCTACACAAAAGCACAAGAAAACATTAGATGAAACAAATAATGCATATTTTTTAGTTGACTAACCTTGGCAGTCACCCTAATGTGTTTGTCATTGAGGGATACACTAAATTTCAAAATTTATATAGTTCTTGTGTGTGTAATTTGAATATTTTTCCTTGAAGCTAGGTTTCCCTTGTGTCGCACACACAACATAGCATTATAATTATTTTTCCCATAATATGAATGTGTGATATGGAATTCATAAATAACCCCTCTTATGCAATAAATAATGCCACCCAAATGGAGTCCTTGAATGTTTCTCTTTACCCAAGTAGTAAATAGAAATTATTAGCCCCAAATTGTTTATTCCATAATAATAGTGTGTAAGTTGTGTATATATATGACTTCCTTGTTTGAATTTTTACACTTAGTGACACCAAAATCCGACTCAAAGAATTAGAAAATACCTAAAGTTAAGTTCCAAATGATAATTTATAAAACCAAAGAGAATGGAGAAAATTTCCAGAAGGGACACTAGCTCCCGAACAAAAAGAGTGCCTATAATGGGCGGTATTGTCCCAAGGTCAAAAAATAGAAACAAGACCCAAGGATGAGGACAGGGATCCATGTGACTCGACCAAAATATGTAAATCCAAGAAGTATAATATAATGTCAAGATAAAAATCAACCAAAAGAAAATAGAAGGACTAGGAAAAGGTGTCACCAGTGTCTAATCTTCATACTTAAAAATCATGTATACAACAACATACTAGAGGCATGATGTAATAGTAATAAGTGCATAATTTTGTGTCTACAATCCCCCTTTATGTTATTTAGATGAAATTAAATATTATAAAGGATATAAGAAGAACATACCTGTAGAGGGCGAATGAGTTATAACCAAGTTTTTGATAGTAATAATATTAGCGTGGATAACCATGGATCACTATTTTGATCCACGTGGGGTGAGTGTGTTGTCACAAGAGAAGTTGTTATATAGAAAATGTGCTAAGGAGATATGGGATATTTTTAAACTTGGAGATGTAAGGAGGGATCTGGAGTGATAAATTCTTGATCCAATGTGAAAACTCAAAAAATTCAACATCCTAAAGACTAGAGAAAGAGTGTAGCGATCAAATTTTCTCCCCACCATGACACTTCCTCAAAATAGGTTCCACCACTATAGATGGAAATGAACCAAATGTTATGTGTTTACTAGTCTACAAAAACATTCCCTGTAAAGTGGCCAAAGATGGGAAATGACATCTTATTGCCCTTACTTCACAATGTAAGGCTGCAAACTAGGTAAAATGGGACAAAGGCTGCTGAAATCTTATTGCCTCCCAAGTTAGGTCATCTAGGAGGGATATTGATATTATTGGAATTAGAATTTAGAAATAGCTTATATTGATTGAAACATAGTATTTTTTTGAACTTGATTGATTTGAAACTTCTTTTGAGAGTTGAATTACCTCAGATTATGTCATTTGAGGAGAAAAGTTATGAGAATATAAGATATTTTTGTACTTGGAATAGATTGAACATTGTGATTTTAGGTAATAAAATTTTGTAGGATTTGAATATTGCTTTGTGATTGGTAGTATGTGACATGATTGTGTGTATTGCATTTTGAAATTTTCTCTAATCATTCTAAGAGGGGTAATATAAAAATCCAAATGTTTTCCCCCCTTACGGTGAAGGATGAGAAGAAAGGAAGTGAATCATGAGTCGGAAGAATAGTAGAGTGCTCATGTGAATAGAAACTAGAATCTTATAGAATTATCTATAACTAGTGAAATACAAGTATAACATGTAACAAAGTATAAGAAATGTGGTATTCAATGTTCAATTTGGTATACATTGAAGAGATGGTTCTAGGGCAATTGATGGTATGGAAAATAAACAAACAAAGTTCAAGAAATGCGGAAACATTTTAAGTGAATTATTTGTCATAAGAAGTAGTATAATAACTATAGCAAGTGCAGTAATAATAGGATTTACTATAAATAGTAAGGTTGAAATAGTCAATAATATTTTTATTTGTAAATTGACTCAATGTGATTAGAGATCTAGATTGTGACAATTTTACATGCATGATAAGAAATTCCATCATGGTTCGATAGAGTTTTAGAGGCATTATCGACTTAGACATCGATCAATTAGTAATTTTTGCTTTTGAATTACGTTACATATTACTAAAGAAATTTTTACTCATTTTTTACATTTTTCATTTTTTTATGAAATTGGGTGGTTTTATCTAAGACAGAGCTAATGGGGATGGTTTTTTCATTTGGATAGTACCATTTATTTTTAGGAAATAGTGTCCACGTTCTAGAAGTATTGTCCAGTGGTGTTATATGATTTGTTTTAGAGAGATGCATGAGCTTAAGAGTATATTTGAGTATAATTTGATATGCTAACTTGGGATTATTGTGCCTATCTTTTCATGTAGGCATACATTTATCTACATTATTAGCACTAGGATTAGAGGAGGATGAGTGAGATAAATTATACCATGTCAGGCTCACAACACATCACTAGATTGGGGGAGGTGCCCCATAATATCCATCTAATTAATGCACTCTATGAGTGATGGTGTGTAGATACATGTACCATTTAGCTTCATATGGGAGATATGAAAATGACATTAAAAGATGTGTATAGGATACTTTGGTTTCCAGCTATGGGAGATCGAGTGTAATTTTTTTCCTCCAGGTGATACACGTAGCAATAAAGAGATGTGAGATAGTATTTTATAGGGTCTTGGCACAAGTAGAATCATCGATGACCCTATATGACATAGTGAGATTAGGTGTTCTGCGGTTACAGAAGTTTATTATAGTTGTATTGTCTTCTTGTGTTTCTATAGACAGAGGAGGTATATCGATATCATATAGGATGCACAAGATTTGTATGAGCATTGAGCAAAGCATGGGACGCAGATATACTTGGATTCGCTGTGTGTTGGATCACTTGTATAGACTTGTATATATTTACACAGGAGGATATCGATGGAGGTATTGGTGATACTACACTTTTTCATATATGGGTGTATGATCTCATAGTAATAGAAATTTCATTGAGTGGTCCATAAGTGGATTTGGCATGGACTGAAATTTTTCAGCTAGATGGGTTCGACCTAAGGGTTTTGGGTTTGATACTTATGATATATGGATCTATTTTAGATATGATGGGGCTTGGTGCCATGATTTGGAGACATTATATTGACTATTGTGGTTGGGTTGAGGACCACATTGAGTTACGATGCATCCAATGTAGCATGTGGTTGAAGGACATGTTTCCAGGAGTAGTTGAGTTCTTCTAGTATGAGCATGTGTTGCACAATTTTAGGATAGCCTATTATTTTACTATAGATTCATATGTATGGCATTGATCGATTCGGGTTGTGAGGAGAGAAGGGGTGAGGCCAAGGCTAATAAGATCCTAGTTATAGTTTTCATGTGTAGATGAGGTCGATGCATATATACCAAACCAATTCAATGACGCAGGTACACACCATCTTATACGCGGTAGTAGGGAGAGAATCGATGGGTGTTACTATTCCCTATAGTGGTTGATACAAAGAGGAGATCCACCAAGTGCATAGGAAGGAGGAGGGATAACAAGAGGTTAGGTACCTTTTCCTAAGGGTGATTCAAAGGTGTTAGAATTAGTTACACGATGCAAGTATGATATATAGTGATTTGCATTTGATGTTGTGATTCATATTATGTATGTAATATGGTGATGGTTTGTTGGTGCTCATTTTGATCTCACACATTTGCCTTGATTTTCCTTTAATGTACATGTTGTGAAATGTTTTATCTCTCTATGTGGATTTTCTTAAGCTTTTACCTCTATTTGAATGCCTCAATGGTTTGCGAGAATCAATTGTCATGCCCTTTTTGAAGAAATCTCTGAGTTTTCCCTATTTTTGCCCTAATTTCTTCAAAATTGGCGGGCTCTACCATTTTTTCCTATTTTTCCCCAGTGAGGAAACTTGAGAATGATCAATTTCTATTTTTATGCCTTTAAAAATCTAAATCCATTGTCAAAATATGCTTAGAACCATGATTCACTTGGTTTTGTTTCAAAAAACATCATCCTTAGCAAAAAATCAGATTCTGGGCATGAATGGTGTTTTTCTGTGTTTTTGACAGTCTGACAAGCATATTTTTCCTATCAAAATTATTCCTCAGCATTTTTTGGTGACATGGATTCTTTTGGTTGGTTAGGGGATGGCGGGAAAATGTTTTAACTTTTCATTTTTTTCTTTTTGGGCAAAGAGGCAAATGTGGTCCCTTAGCTCTACTCAATTCTGATTGGTTCTTTTGGTACTTACGTGGCTTCTTCTAATTGGATGAGGCATGGTGGGTTTGTTTTATGAACTTTTTCTTTTTGGATACTTTGGAAAAAAATTTAATCACCCCAATGGCCCCACCAGCTCGATTAAAGCAAAATTTAAGCGGCAGGGAAAAAGTCTTACTTTGATCCCACAAAAGCATGCATGGAAAAGTTAAAAGCGAGATATAGGCCTTCGTAGTAAGTTGGATATTTTTCCCTTCTTGGAAAAATGGAGTAAAGATTCTAAAATGGAAGCACGCCCTCACCAAATCATTTTGAAGCCTTATAAGGTTCTTGAAGTTGTGCCATAACGACACATGGAGGTCTCTACCGGGTCTTCTTTCCTTAGAATTTTCAACAACTTCCTAAAGGGCTTGAGACATGTGGTGATCCCATGCTCATTTAGGGTCTCTACTTTTGGGAGCATCTCAAGGGTGTGTCATTGAGACATGTGGCGGTTTGAAAAGTCAAGAGGCGGGTATGCAGGCCATCGGGGCAACTTGGATTTTTTGCCCCTTGTTATTCAAAAGACTAAAATCATCAAAATGACCCATGGGCCCGATAGAGAATAGTAATAATTTTTCTCTAGTCAATGGTGAAGGTGTGGACTCTCATGGGAAATTTGGAAAATATTCCTTTTGGGAGAAATGATTTAAAAGTGTAAAAGGAAGCATGGTTACATTGGAACCCACATCAAAAACTAGAAGCAAAAGGGCGGAGCTGTGAGGAAAACTTGGAAAATTTTCCCTTTTCCAAAAAAGAGGTGAAATAGTAGAATTTTGTCATGGTTCCTTTGGGACCCACATTGGGACACATGTTAAGACCATTTTTCAAAGGCGGAGGGGTAGAGCAAACTAAGAAATTTTGTATTTTTTCCAAAAAGGTGTAAAAGGTAAAAAGGAACCCCTGGCCCACCTTAACTTTGATCTCCCACATGGATGGTGAAGATTCAAAAGAGAGATCAACAAAAATGTGCATATGTATCTGATTTTCCACCATTTCTACTCTAAAGCTCATGGGGACGTGAATATTTACTTTTTTATCATTTCTTGAGTCTCCAAAGACGTCAAATGAAGAGGAACATTAATTTGGTATCCTGGTTGGGTGGGAAAATTTGAATATGGCTTTTGCCATTAAGATGTGATATGACCATTGGCTTCGATCTGATTTTCCATTTTTCTCTCCTTGGCACAAAAGAACCAGATTTGAAAGATTGGAGGAGGAAGTAGTTGGCATGTGAGATGAAGAATGACTTACGAAATGAATAATTGAATGCTAGAAATATTTGGAGAGATTTTCCTCTCGACACCCGACAACTTTTTTTTTGCAAATCTGATTCTGGGAGTCTCAACATGCAATGGTGCTTTGAATGTCTCTAGTTTTGGGGGAAAACTTTGTTGTAAATGAAGTATTATAAATTGCATGAATTTTTCGTGCAAATGGTTGGAGTTTTAGAATTCGAGACTAATTTTTCTAAGAGAAAATCTTGATAGAACTCCATCCTTCCGAGAAACCATCTCGAAGAAACCTATTTATATCCTTTGTGTTAAATTTGATCATGTCAAGGTGGTTGCGAGTGTATAGCCATTGACAAGCTCTGAGATTGTTCCATAAACTTTCCCTTGCTAATAAATTTAATCAAACTTGAGTTAATCTATGTTATTTTTTGGCAAAATTTGTGTTTTCTTCATTCATAAATGTCTGCAAGTAGTTTTCTTGTTCCCATTACAATCTTACATTGAAATATTTTTGAATCACACAAGATCTTATCTTTGTGATAGTTTGGTGGCATTTACAATTTCATTTATTAGAAGAGCTTTCATTTGATAGTGAAATAAACAAATTTAAAATCACCGTGACTCCTAGCATGACTATAAGATTGTTTGTTAGCCTTCAAGGGTATCTTAGGCGTGATGAAACAGAGGTTGATAATGTTTAGTTAAATTTTCCAATTTGAGCCTCCATTTTGTATCCTTGAAGTTTGTGTGAAAAGTGGTTATCTGGGCCTCCATTGAAGCACATATTCTGGTTAAAGGAACATCCTTGCTGTCCTGAAGCATTATGTTGTTCAAGCTCTCCATTTTTGTAAAATTTCTCAAGGATCTAGTGAATCAAGTTCATTTCTACCTCACCTCCCACTAAAAATTCATTTAAAAACAAGCAATCATACCCATACTACCCTTTGTCATGTGTGTATACAAATGCATAATTTTTACTACTAAAACATGCGAAACAATCAGTTTTCATCGTCTTTAGTGACCTAAACCTTGCTTAGAAAATATCTCCATTATCTAGAGTTACAACTCATGGGACTTAGGTTTTGTTTCATTGATCATATTTTCTTCAAGGTCTTCTTAATAATTTCACAAGGAAGGATATATCCATCTCCTCCACAAACAACAAAGCTACAAAAAGGATCCTATCACCCTAGTTGAAAGGCAAAACCATAAAGTAGTGAGGATAGGTCAAATCCTCTTGAGGGTACTACCCATTTCTCGACATCTGAGTGACAAAGAGCAAGCTGAATTTCATCCCTAGCTACAAAACGACACACTACATACTCTACTTGTCTCTAAAGCTTCCTACCAAACCCGTGATGTTTTTCATCTTCCGAGGGAGAATCAATTTGAGTACCAACACCTGATTGGTGTCGTTGGTGTGGATATAGTGGTTACATTTCATATTCAGACCCTTGTAAACACTTATTATATACTCTAAGTGCTAATACATTTTTCAAACATCATCTTGTGTTCGGGCCTGTAAGAAGTTTTTAAAGTCAGAAGTGTTGTGTGTAATTCTTTCAGCTCTACACCTAGTGCACTATCTTTCATTGATAAATGCAGGTAAAGAAAAGTCAGATCTTTCCATTTCAATTTTCTAGTATTGACAAACATTTGACAGATCATATTTTAGTGCATTTTCACAACTAAGGTGGAAATCCTTAGTGGCGACTCCCTGTTGATCTGATTCTTGATAAGTACCAGTGTCTTAACCTCTGTCAAGTGAGTTTTGTTACTAATATTTGCAAAGATGGAAGGAAGAAGATCTTTCTTTGCTAGGGATCCTACTAGGACATTATTTCTAGAGCTAGGAAAAACAAATTCAAAAGGAAGAAAATCCTGGAGAGTTATTGGAGATTAGTAGACAAGAAAAGGGATCTCTATTGATGAAAGTGATTAGCCTATCATTGAAGACTGTCATTCAAGTGCTTCTAAATCAAGTAGCCTCTTTATGGAATTGAATTATCCAACTTGAGAGGGTCCTTCATTTAATTTTAAAAAATTTTCTTCTCATTCTACCCCTATCTTTTCAAAAGTTGATAGGTTTTTCCAAGAAAGAAGGCCTTTAGGGGATCATTTTGAAAGTTATACTCCTGTGTTTCAAAGACCCTCTACCCTTTATCAATTTGTCTCCCCTCCAGGGTCACCTCCTCAAAACAACATGGCCCAGCCCCCACCCAAACCTCCATTTATTGTAAACACCTTTGGTCCTATAAATTTTACAATGATGGTTGGTTATCCAAATGCAATTCCCTAGGATGTAAGAAATAGATTACCAAAGTTCCAAGGAAACAACACTATAACTGGTGATCAACATTTAAATATTTTTATCAATATGATGGAATACTTTGAGATTGAACATGAAGATGTATATATCAAATTGTTTATCCATACTTTGTAAGAGGATGTAACGGATTGGTATAAAACTTTGCCAAATAATTCCATTGATTCTTAGACAGAGATGAACAATGCATTTAGATTTTAGTATGGTGATAGAACTGGCCCTAGGTTTCTTCTATCAGAATTTGAAAACATCAAGAAGAATCCTAATGAATCAGTACATGATTTCAACATAAGGTTTAACAAGACCTTGGGGAGATTCCTATTAGCTTAAGGCCATGTGATGAATCATGTTTGATCAAATATTCATATGCATTTGATAAAAAAAATTACTAACTACTTGAGGGGAAAAATCCCTACTAATTTGAGGTGAGGCCTTCACCATGGCTCTGCAAATTGATAACAACATCAACGTAATTGGAAAGCCTCAAAAAAGGGAGGGTGTAAAACTAATTAACTGGAAAAGCCTCAAACAAGTAAGGCTACTTGATTTGGAGGAAGTTGTGAAAATTTTGGTAGGGGTTGTCAAAGAAATATCATACAAATTAGCCCAGGAAGAAAAAGGAATTGGGCAGAGTTCACAAGGTCAAAACAAGCAACAAGGCCAAGACAGTTTACAAATCATCATAGAAATGATCAGAGATCTGATGATAGAGGCAAGGGACCTATTGGATTTGGAAATAAATAGTCCCAAGCCAAGGAAAACAAAATGGTACCTGATCCTTTGGCTGCCAAAGTTGTTGTTGTGGAGGAGACATATGTCATTGATTGGTGTGGCAGATTTTTCATGCCCCATGCTCCATGTGAAGAAGATCAAGAAGAATAAGAAGAAGCTTATGATGATAATGATGATGATGTTTTAATGATGGGTTGCTCCATGAGCTCACAACAAAGGGAAACTTCAACTAAGGTAATAAGTGTTAGAACTACTACTGATTTTTGGGATTGCATCCATTGGGTACCTATTCTTCCTCCTCTCATTCTTTATAAGTAGATACTATACAAGCTTTTGAATTTCCCAATAATGACTTTGAATATTTAAGAGATTTAATGATAAAGAAGTATGATGGAGGAATCCCATCTGAGGAGGACAGAAGTTGTTGATGAACATTTTTATTGCCCAAGAGAAGGAGTATAACACAAGAAGTAGGGTTTTCAAAGGTACAGAGTCCTTAGGCCAAGCAAAAATCAATTACTTTCAAATATTCCTAAAGAGGCTCCTAAGAAAGATGCATCTACCAAGGGCCTTGCTGTCCCAAACAAAACTCATACCCCTCCTCATGCCCAAGCTGTCAAAAATCTTGTGCCATCTAATGAGTGTATCAACCTTCCTTCCAATGTTTCCTTGCCAAAGTCTGTCCCTTATGATATTTCCCAAGTCTTGAGTCAGATCAAGATCTTAGTTCCAATTGTTGAGTTGCTTAGGATTCCTGAGCACAAAAAAAGGGCTTTTGAGTATTTGGGGCTGAAAGAGGAGAAGACTACCCTAGGTAGAAATATAAACATTTTGGATACCCCACCACCATTAAAGAGTTAGACATACCGCTAATGTTGGAGGAACTAGGTGAACCACCTGAGGTTTATTTGGGGACATCCTTGGTGGAGTCTCAGCTAAATGTGGATCCATTCTTCACCACTCTGATCATTAAAGATAGATTGTTACACAACTGTATGTTTGACTCAAGGGCATCATGTAATTTTATGCCTCTAGAAGTCATGAATGAGTTGGATATCAAAGTAATAGCAGCATATGGGAAGTGTACTGCTATGGACTCCAGAGAAGTGCCATGGTGGGATGTGTGAAAGGTATGGTGGTGCAGCTTGCAATTTACTTAGGTAAAAATTGATGCTTGATGTTGTTATTGTTGATTTCCCAGCCAAGTGGGGTATGTTGTTATCTAGAAAATAGGCTACAAGTGTTGGTGGGAGTTTTCAAATGGACATGTCCTATGCTACCATCCCAATTGAGGGTAGCCTTGTCAGTCTGTATGGAGAAAATAAGATGTTGCACCTTATTGAAGATCCCAACAATGCATCTTATGAAGTATTGTACACAAGTGTTGATGTTGATAACTTTGTAGGATTTGTTGATGGAAAAGAGCACAAGATTGAAGAATGCAAATGTCTTGAATAGGAAGGATCTCCTTGGACTTTATTGTTTGATGGAGCTTGCTCCAAGTTTAGAAATGGTGTTGGTGTTGTTCTGATCTCTCCAGGCTAAGAAGAGTTTGTCTTTCCTTCAAACTCAACTTTTAGTGCACTAATAACATTTCTGAGTATGAGGCACTATTGTTAGGTCTGAGGATTGCTTGGAAATATGGTTTTAAAGACATCATTGTTAAAGGAGATTTAAAATTAATTGTAAAGCAAGTTAGAAAACTTTATGCCAAAAAAAATAAGCAAATGAAACAATACAAGCATGTAGTTTGGGATCTCATTAAGATGTTTGATTCATTCAATATTTTGCATCATGATAGGAGATTCAATGATTTGGCATTTAAACTTGCGGTATTGGGATCTCGGTTTGATAATTGTACAGTATCCCCATATTGTGAATATGATGTTGAGGTGTTAACTAGGCCATCTATACCTGACAACATTAAACATTGGCAAGTTTTTGATGATGATGCTCAGGTTAGAATATTTTAACAGAACAAAGGGGATTTTTCCGATAAAATTATTTATTGGGAGCCAATGGTGTGCATAGAAGAGGGTAAAGAAACCTTGTTTGGCAAAGGCATCATCCAACTAAAGACTAATACCATTCCTAGATGGTTGGTTTCTCTTGAATCCAACTTTGATAATGTTGATCACATTATTAATAGATGCATAACAACCTCAAGGGATGTTGAGGAGAATGACCTTGGCACAAAGGAGAAACCAAGGAATATCTGGTTGGGAAGAAATCTCAAAGAAGGAGGAAAAATGTCTTATGTCCAATTGCTAAAAAATATCAAGATTGCATGTGTCTTGGACTTATTTTGAATTAAAGGGATATAGAGAGGATCTATTTCAACATGATATTCCCTTGGAATCTAATGAAAAACCATTCAGGTAGAAACAGAGGCCAATCAATCCACTCATATCTCTTAAAATGCAAGAGGAACTAAAGAAACTAAGGGATGGAGGGATTATTCAACCTACAAGGTATTATTCTTGGGTTGTAAACCTAGTACTAGTCAGAAATAAGAATGGTGACATCAGGCTATGTGTGGACTTTAGAAATATGAATAGAGCATCAATGAAGGATAATTATCCTTTACCAAACATGGAAAACATGTTGCACTTAGTGACCGGTTCTGAGCTGTTATCTACCCTAGATGGCTTCTCTGGTTATAACCAAGTTGTTGTAAAGGAATAAAAAGAATTAAGACATTCTTTACCACCCCTTGGGGAACATATGTATATTTCAGGATGCCCTTTAGACTAATGAATGTAGGAGAAACCTTTCAAAGAGCAATGGATGTTGCTTTTGCTAGTTACATCAATTATTTTATTGTTGTCTACCAAGATGATGTAACTGTGTTCTCTAGAAAGAGAGGTGATCATTTGCAGCACTTGGAGAAAATTCTAATAAGATGTAGAGAATACAAAATTTCAGTCAATCCAAAGAAGTGCCATTTCAAGTACAATGGAAAACCGCTTGGTCACATTGTGTCACAAGAAGGGGTAATTATTGATCCAAAAGGGTAGAGGCTATCAGAAAGGTCCCAATTCTGAGAACCAAGAAGGGGATTCAATCCTTCTTTGGGAAGATAAAATTTATCAGGAGATTCATATCAAACTTTGTTGAGTTGACCATTCCAATCACTGGCATGCTAAAGAAGGACTAGGTCATCAAATGGGAGGAGGATGCCATTTAAGATTTCAATGGGATCAAGGAGGCATTAAATCATGCCCTGTTTTAGCAGCTCTAGATTATAAGAAGCCTTTCCAACTATTTTATTTTTCTTCAGAGAACATTATTGCATCTGTCTTGTTGCAAAAAGATGATGAAGGGGTTGAGAGGCCAATTGCCTTTTTAGTAAGGCATTGCAGGGGCTGAGCTGAAATACACTATTATGGAGAAACAAGCATTTTCCTTGGTAAAAGCAACAAAGGTTTTCAGACCTTACATTTTGAGCTCTAAAATTGTTGCTTATGTTCCCCACACTATGGTGAAAGACATATTATTAGAGATGGAAGTCTCAAGTAAAAGATGCAGATGGGTGAACAAGTTGCAAGAATATGACATGAATATCCAAACCACGAAGTTGGTGAGAGGTTTGGGCTTGGCTAAGCTTATGGCTGAGATAAACTTGCAAAATATTGAGGTAAATGAGGTAGAAGAAGGAAGGGTAGATGTTTTTAAAAAATTGATGAGTTCTGAGTGGTACAAAGATGTAATTTTTTATCTCAGACATCTATACTTCCCTAAGCAATTAAGTAAGAACCAAAAAGAGCCCTTAAGTTGGCTTCCCATAAATATGTCATTACTGATTATGGGTTAGCTTGGAAGAACCCCGAGGAGTTCTCTTTAGGTGCATTATCTGAATATGAAGCCCCAAGATAATTATTGATATCCATGGAGGATTTTATGGGGGCATTTTTCTAGAAGAGTCACAAAGACACAAGATATTGAGGGTTGGTAATTGGTTTCCAAATATCTTTAAGGATACAACTCTTTTCGTTAGAAGATATGAGAGTTTCCAAAGTGCTTCTCTCGGAAGACTGAAAGCTTCGTGCTCCCTACCTTTATATAGCCCATATCAATTGAAGCCCCATTCAAGTAATGGGGAATGGATTTCATTAGTGAGATTTCAGACCCTTCAAGTGCTAGCCATAAGTGGATTCTTGTAGCCACTGATTACTTCACCAAGTGGGTGGAGGAAATCCCCACCAAAAGAGAAACACACCAAATTGTCATGGATTTTATGTTAAATCATATCATCTACAGTTTTGAGTGCTAGTTAAAATTGTTGCTTGACAATACCATGAGCTTCAGAACTAAACCTTTGGTGGCAATGTGCAAAGAATACGTGATCAATTTGACATATGCCTCTAATTATTATCCCCAAGGAAATGGACAAGCTAATTCTAGTAATAAAAATTTGCTAAAGGTTATCAAGAATCTTGGAGCTGAACAAAAGAAAATGGGGTGAACAACTAAAGTTTGTTGTTTGGGTCGACAAAATTACTCGATAAAAGAGACTGGAAAAATTCCATTTGAATTAGTGTATGGAATCAAGATTTGTTGCCCCTACATATACAACTATCCTCATATCATTTCATTCAACAACCGGAAGATCAAGAAGTTACTCCATATGAGGCTCGTATTAACTGTGATTGTTGAACTTGATGAAGAAAGGATATCATCTCACCAAACGCATGTGAAGTTCAAAGAAAAATTGAAGAAGTTATTTTACAAGAAGGTCACTCCCAAAGCTTTCAATATTGGAGATCTTGTGTTGTTGTGGGATAGCAGACATGAAGACAAGGGCAAGCATGTTAAATTTGATACACTCGTGGATGTACCCTTACTCCATTGACATTTGGATTGGTAAGCGTACCTTTTCTTGAAATATTTGGACGTTGAATTGCTTGAATTTCCTATTAATGGTAGGTACTTGAAGCATTTCCTATATTTATTCCCTAGAATCAAAGTGATCATCACATGTACAGTGTATAGTTTGTTGATTTGTTTTCTATCTTTTGTATTTTTACTCGCTCGGTCCCGGGTGACTTGGTTTTGATAGTTTCTTGGTTCATTTTTAGAGGATGGTTGTGGTTGTTTCACTATGCTAGCTTATTCTTGGACTCTGTTTCCCAATTGTCTATTCTTGGAACTTTCTCTACTAATTGTTCTTGTGGCACTCACAAAGTGAGTGCCCATTCCCAGTCTGAGCCTATTGTTGGTGCTCATTTTGATCTCGCACCATTTGCCCTAATTTTTCTCTAATCTACATGTTGTGAAATGTTTTATCTCTTGATGCATGGATGTTCTGAAGATTTACCTCTATCTTAATGCCTTGAATGGTTTGTAGAATCCATTGTCATGCCCTTTTTCAAGAAATCTTTGAGTTTTCCCCGTTTTTGCCCTAAATTCTTCAAAATCCATGGGCTCTGCCATTTTTCCTATTTTTCCCGACCACGGAAACTCAAGAATGATCAATTTATATTTGTATGCCTTTAAAAATCCAAATCCATGGTTAAAAGATACTTGGAACCATTATTCACTTGGTTTTGTTTCAAAAAAATTCATCCTTAGCGAAAAATCAGATTCTAGGCATAAATGGTGTTTTTCTATGTTTTTGAAACTCTAGCGGGTGTCTTTCTCCTCACAAAATTATTCCTCTAAGCATTCGGTGGTCACGTGGATTCTTTTGGTTGGTCAGGGAATGGCGAGAAAATGTTTTAACTTGTCACTTTTTGCTTTTTGGGTAAAAAGGAAAATTTGGTCCCGTAGCTCCACTCAATTCTAATTGCTTCTTCTAATTAGATTAGGTATGGTGGGTTTGTTTTATGAACTTGTTATTTTTGGCTACTTTGGAAAAAAATTGAACTCACCCCATGGCCCCGCCAAGCTCTGATTAAAGCAAAATTTAAGCGGCAGGGAAAAGTCTTACTTTGACCCCATAGAAGGACGTGTGGCAAAGTTAAAAGCGAGATGCAGGCCTTCGAAGCAAGTAGGATATTTTTTCCTTCTTGGAAAAATGGAGTAAAGATTATAAAATGGAAGCAAACCCCACCAAATCATTTTGAAGCCTTATAAGGTTCTTGAAGTTGTGCCACAATGACACGTGGAGGTCTCCGTCGGGTCTTCTTTCCTTAGACTTTTTAGTAACTTCCTAAAGGGCCCAAGACACGTGGTGATCCCATGCTCATTCAAGGTCTCTACTTTTGGGGACCATCTTAAGATGCACCATTGAGATGTGTGGTGGCTTGAAAATTCAAGAGGCGAGGAGGCGGGCCATCAGGGGAAACTTGGTTTTTTTTCCCCTTGTTACTCAAAAGACTGAAATCATCAAAATAACCCGCGGGCCTGACAGAGAATAGTCATAATTTTGTTCCAGTCAACAGTAGAGGTGTGGACTCTTGGGGGAAATTTGGAAAATTTTCCTTTTGGGAGAAATGATTTATAAGTGTAAAAGGAAGCGTGGTTCCGCTGGGACCCACATCAGAAACTAGAAGCGGAAGGTTGGAGCTGTGGGGAAAACTTGGAAAATTTTCCTTTTCCAAAAAAAGAGTGAAATAGCATAATTTTTCCATGGTTCCTTTGGGACCCACATTGGGACATGTGTCAAGCCCATTTTTCAAAGGTGGAGGGGCAGAGAAAATTGAGAAATTTTGCATTTTTTCCAAAAGGTGTAAAAGGTAAAAAGGAACCCCCGGGCTTGTCTTAACTTGGATCTCCCATGTGGATGGGCTAGATTCAAAAGAGATATCAATGGCGGTTGTGCATCCGTATATGATTTTCTACCATTTATACTCTAAAGCTCCCGAGGATGTGAATCTTTACTATTTTTATCATTTCTTAGAATCTCTTGCACGTCAAATGAAGAGGAACATTAATTTGTTATTCGGTTGGGTGGGAAAATTTTAAGACTTCTTTTCCTATTAAGATGTGATATGCCCATTGGCTTCGATCTGATTTTCCATTTTTTCTCTCCTTGGCATGCAAAGAACAAAATTTGACAGATTGGAGGAGGAAGTAGTTGGCGTGTGAGATAAAGAATGAATTTCTAGATGAAGAATTGAATGATGGAAATATTTGAAGAGATTTGCCCTCTACAAACCCGACAACTTTTTACAAATCTGATTCTGGGAGTCTCAACATGCAATGGTGCTTTGAATTTATTTGGTCTTAGGGGAAAACTCTATTGTAAATGAAGTATTATAAATTGCATGAATTTTTCGTGTAAATGGTTGGAGTGTTAGAGGTCGGGACTGATTTTTCTAAGAGAAAAGCTTAATAGAACCCGTCCTTCTGAGAAACCATCTGAAGAAACTTGTTTATCTCCTTTGTGTTAAATTTGATCATGTCAAGGTGGTTACGAGTGTATAACCATTGACAAGTCTGTAAGATTGTTCTAGAAACTTTCCCCTTGCTGATAAATTTAATCAAACTTGAGTTAAACTACATTATTTTTGGGAAAAATTTGTGTTTGCTTCATTCCTGAATGTTTGCAAGTAGTTTTCTTGTTCCCGTTGCAATCTTACATTGAAATCTTTGTGAATCACACAAGATCTTATCCTTGGGATATTTTGGTTGCACTTACAATTTCATTTATCGAAGAGCTTTTATTTAATAGTGAAATAAACAAATTTAAAATCACTGTGACTCCTAGCATGACTATAATATTGTTTTTTAGCCTTCGAGGGTATCTTAGGCATGATGAAATAGATGTTGATAATGTTTAGTTAATTTTTCCAATTTGAGCCTTCATTTTGGATCCTTGAAGTTTGTGTGAAAAGTGTTGATCTGGGCCTCCATTGAATCACATATTCTGTTAAAAGGAACATCTTATCTATCCTGAAGCATTCATCGTTGTTCAATCTCTCCATTTTTGTAAAATTTCTCAAGGATCTGGTGAATCAAGTTCACTAAAAATTCATTTAAAAACAACCAATCATACCCATACTACCCCTATTTGTCATGTGTGTATAAAAATGCATATTTTTTACTACCAAAACATGTAGAAACAATCAGGTTTTCATTTTCTTTAGTAGCCTGAACCTTGCTTAGAAAATATCTCTATTATCTAGAGTGACTACTCGTGAGAGTTAGGTTTTGTTGCATTGATCATATATTTTCTTCAAGCTCTTCTTAATAATTTCACAAGGATATCTCCATCTCCTCCACAAACAACAGGCTACAAAAGGGTCCTCTCACCTTAGTTGAAAGGCACAACCATAAAGTAGTGAGGATACATCAAATCCTCTTGAAGGTGCTACCCATTTCTCCACATCCAAGTGACAAAGAGCAAGCTGCATTTCATCGCTGGCTACAAAACGACACACTACATGATCTCGCTTGTCTCTCAAAGCTTCCTGCCAAACATATGATGCTACTTAGCTTCGAGGGAAAATAAATTTGGGTGCCAACATGATTTGCTAATATATTTTTGGATCTTGTAGGTGATGAGTATTAGAGGTTGGTCATATATACGGTGGTGTAGAAGTTGACACACAATGTGCCTCCAGGATGTCTTCATAGGAGGAGGAATCTTTGAGAGATTGGATCACATTATAGGAGAGAATGCTTACTTATTTGATCCCATGGTAGTGGTAGTAGCCACTTACATAGTCCTACGAGTTAGAGTGAGATGAGGCTAGGATAGAGCTAGCATGGGAGAGAGAGATAGTTGAAGGTAGTAGACTAGCTCGAGCATGTTTAAGAGATATGTGGAGCTCTAATGCCGATATGCATAAGCAATGTCTCTATAGACCTGCTTAGAGGAGCAATGGTCATGAGCATAGATTTGGAGATCTATTGGTGATGCTTCATGTTTAAGGGCTCTGATAGTAGCCTCCAGTAGTAGTAAGGAGGATGTATGATATGTGTTGTAGTGTACATTGTTCCTTGATTTTTTATTATGAAAATTTCAAGAGATTTATAGATATATATGATGAGATTGTTTTTTGATTTGATGATGTGTACTTGTATACTTGTGTATATGATATGATTTTTTGTTATATAATTTAATTTTATGTGATATGTTGGTAAAAGGGTGATTATATACTTGTATAAATTGATGTTGTAGTATGGAGTATATATGTCGATAACGTATAATATAGTATATGATATAATATATGTGATGATAACATATCATGATGATAGTAGAATGAAAATAGGTATGTATGTAAAATGATCGTATTATAGAGCTTGTGGTAAAAGTAATAAAAATTGTGAAGAGAACTAGGGAAGAATATCCCATGTAAAATGATAAAAAAGGTGCCATACATTTAGATAATAGGCATAAAATCATGTAACAGTAAAGAACATATAGCATCTAGTTAGACAGAAGGTGATTATTGTGCATAAGTGGCTCATATAATGTTGTGTGATGAGAATATGTAGCGAATGATAAGCCCAAAGTGATTGTAGTAGAACTAGGAATATTTAAATCATATAATAGCGATTATTTCTCCTTCGAGACCCACTTAATTATATGGTGTATGACAAGTTGGGGAAGTGGTGGTGCATAGTCAAATTCAAGGGAGGAGAAGATAAAATAACCCTAAGAGGATGAGAGGTAGTCAAAGTAAGAGATGTCGATGCGTGGTGTTAGATCATAAGAGAATGTGATCTATCAACATGGCATGTGTGAAAATTAATGACACCCTTTTCCTCAAACAATTGAAGCCTATCATGAAGTGCATAACAATTATTGTGTATATGACCATTGATCCTTTGAAAGTTAGAGAATGGTTGGTTGTAATTTCATTAAACCAATTACGAGGAGGATGTTCATTAAAGGGTATCCTAATCAACCTCTTATCAATCAAAGTGTTAAAAATTATCATGAGGTCTAGTAGAATGTGAAAATTAAAAATGGATCTCTCTTAAGAGGAGGATTGGAATGTGGTGGAGGTATGGGAATAAGCGGTGGATGATCATGAGTATGTCTAATAGGAGATGGTGAATGTGAGGGATTTGTAATAGGAGGAAGAGATGATGTAGTACATGGAGAAGTGGTAGAAGAACTAGAAACATGGGTAATAGTATGTTCATTAATATTTTCTTCTTCTAAATATATAACCTTAAAGAAAAGAACTATAAAGGATTCACTTGTATCATATAATAATTTTTCTTTCGAAGGAATTAATTAAGCCACAAAAAAATATATATTACATTTCTAGATCAATAGTATAATAAAATAAATGATGCATGCAAATTTTAAGTGTAGGATGTAACCATTAACAGTTCATTCTTTCCTTGATGCAAAGATAGAAAATTCTCAAATGTAACTTTACGAAAATTTTTACAAATAAAACATCTAAGAAAAGCTTATTCCATAAATCGATCCACTAGGAAAATGATGAAATCAATGAGAATAAATATCAGTAAGGCTACTAGGAAATTATTTAAGAAGTAATTTATCATTAGATAAGGATTTCATGTACCTCAAAAAGTGTAAAAGTAGGAAAAATTGAATTATAAATCTTTTTAGGAATATGATTTCCTTGAAGTGAATTATTACCTTTTCTAGTATAATAGGACCTACTCTCAAGGGTAAGGGTATGGATCTTATTTTGTAAATAACCTACAACATGCATAAGAGAAAGGACTTCGTGTAGAGGAATGGCATAAACAGAAAGGGGTTCATTAAGGGGTTTAATCTTGCCATTATAAGTAGCCATACAAACATTATTGGGTTGAAAGTCAACTTTTGGATTAACAAGTAGAAAACTAGGAATATAAACATGAGAAGAAGAATCAATAGGAGAATAATTTTGCACACTTTCATCAACAACTTCAATAGAATAAGGAATATGCACATTATCCTTATAATCATCATTATGTATACTATATTTGGAAACATCAAGAGTAGAAACACATGCATCATGAAATTTTGCATATTTTAACACATTATGAGAAGAAAAATGAGTACTAACATCATTAGGAAGCACACAAGAGGTGGAGGAAGAAAGATATGAATTTTCACGCATAATATTCAATGAATAAGTACTTGATTGAAAAGAAGAAGAGAGGACCGGAATATCATTAGCAATAGTAATAGGATCAGCTTTAATGATTTTTGCATATGTAAGTGGAGGAGGAGAAGGGGTAGGGTGAGTACATTGATGATATCATCTACAATATCAAAATAAGTATGAGTATCACAAGCATCATTAACAATACCTTCCTCATATGAAAAATTAACCAAATCCTCAACACATGTATCATTTGTAGCAATAGAAGCAACATCACTTTTATATTCACAAGAACTAGTGGCCTTAATGGGGGTAGGAGTACAACACCAGAACTGGGGTTGTAAAGCTTTGTAAAGACATGAGGGATTTTGGGATGACATGTAGCAGTAATATGTGACTTACGATAGAAGGTCACTTCTTCTTTAGAATTTGCAAAAATAATTTGAATACCGGTCATGTGAATAGGATTTTACTTGGGCAATGAAGGTTTAAGATGATAGGTTCGTAACACCTTTTGATAATCCATAAGGAATACACAAATTAAGGATAGGTTTTGATCAATAAATGGGTTCACCAAATGATTTAAAGAAATTTAAATCTTTATCGGATGAGTAGATCAAAATATATAGCATTAATAAACATGATCTAGCATGAAAAGTAGAAGAAAGTGTGTAAGATAGGATATGAGAGTGACTTAGCTTGTATCGAGATTTGGACTGATTCTAGGTTGTAAATTGACTAGAACATATTGGATCTGAATTCTGTAATCTCTATCCGAGACACTTGAATTTGTAACCTCCTCAAACAGAGCATAGATGTGGACAAGATTACTCTCAAAGTGCTAGTGTCCTAGAAATTTTTCTTCTTCGATCTTTTCATGGTCTCATCTTAAATTCTTCATTTCTCTCTTTATCACATACACTTCATTGTAGGGTTCATGTGTCACACATGTACCTACAAAAAAACCTAACTACCTACATAAAATCTCAAAAAAACATAAGATGAAACAAATAATGCATATGCTTGAGTCGAACTAACCTCGATGGTCACCCCAATGTGATTTTTTCCAAGAATTGCACTACATTTTAGACTTTATTTAGTTATTGTGTGTGTGATTTGAATTATTTCCCTTGAAGTTAGGTTTCCCTTATGTCAGTCGCACCAAGATAGTGGGCCACAACTATTCTCCCCAAGATGAATTTGTGAGATGGAATTCATAAATATCCCATCCTATGTATTGAATAATGCGACCAAAAGTGGTCCTTGAATGTTTTTCTTTTCCTAAGTATAGATAGTAAGTATTAGCCCCAAATTGTCCAACACCTAACAATAGTGACTAATTTTGGTATATATATATGACTTCCTTGTTTGAATTTCAGGACTTATTGACACCAAAGGCCGACCCAAAGAATTAGAAAAGATCAAAAGTTAAGTGTTAAATAATAATTTAAAAAACCAAAGAGAATGGAAAAAATATTCTAGACGGACACTAGCACCTGGCGATAAAGTGTCTCAGTAATGGGCGGTATTGTCCCAAAGTCAAGAAATAGAAACAAGAATAAGAACGGGATAGGGATCCTTGTGACTCAGCCAAAAGATGCAAATCCAAGAAGTATAATATAATGTCACAATAAAAATAAATCAAAATAAAATATAAGGACTAAGAAAATGTTTCACCGGTGTCTAATATTCTTACTTAGAAATCATGTATACAACAACGTATTAGAGGCGTGATGTAATAGTAATAAATGCATAATTTTGTATATACACTAATTAGAGCATGTTTTCATATCATATTTAGTAAACATGAGCCACATATGAATATTCATATATGAATTTCACTTACAACTAATAGGAATGAATCTTAATAAACAAGATTTAAAAAAGTGTAAAAGATGAGAAGGGTAGGAAGAGAGAATAAGTTGCTGATTGCAATGAAAGTTCTTATTTGTTTCAATTCCAAGATATTGTAACCATGCCCATGCTCATACCAATATGCACTTGATCAAGACACAAACCGGTGCAAGAGTCCGAGGGAATCAAATAGGCATCCATATGAAACACAACGTCATCAAATGCACTAGAAGTGTGTTCCAACTCCACTAATAACTAAATCAAAATATATTGCAAGTAATAGACAATTGGGATCCTCTAACATTCAATTGGATTCAAGAAAATCACCTTACGCTTTCTTAGGTGAAATGTCCCACTTCCTAGGATAGACATGACGAAGACCTTTAGCCTATTCTTTCTTTCCGACAACTAAGGATGATTTTAAGGGGGTGACTTAAGTTCTATTATTTTATTATAAAGTGTAAGAAAATAAAGTAAAACATTATAAAAATCACTTATAATAAATTAATGTACTTAATAATAAAATAAACATTAAAAAATCAAATAAAAGATAAATCACTTAGCAAAAATTATATTTCCTAAGGAAAAGTATGACTAGCCTAGAAGCAATAAAAATGGTAAAAAGGGTAAAAAGCTCATGGGTCAAAGTTTATTCCCTCTAGAAAATGTGACTTGATCTAGGATAGAAAAATAGAGGGAGAAAAACATTTAATGTTGAAATGAGTTGATTGGTTGTGTAGAAGGTCACTTTGGGTCACTTTGGGTCACTTCTTCCTTTAAAGGGACAAGTCAACTTGTAGTAGAGACATTCTACGATTATTATATTTTTGGAAGTGTCTTATAAGCTAAGCATTATTGTTGTAATTTTCTATGGAAAAAACCATTAGGTGTAGACACAAAATCACACACTTTGGGTATTATTTGTTGGTGTTTGTATTTTCCACATCATCAGTGAGTCATCTCACTTAGGTGAGATCATAGGTACATGTGTCATTTAGGGGTTATTATGAGATTCCCTTACATGTCGGTGCGTTAGCACATCATGTGCGTCAGTCGTCATATGCGTCAATGGGAGTTACACTTCTATTCTGGGAATGTAACTCCCCTCTCTACTCGAGTTGTCATGATTGCAGACCGGGGTTACTCAACACCTCCTATATGTACACATCTTTTGATCTATGAGATAGAGGAGATTTTTTATGGCTTAACCGAGTTACGTCCATTTTTCAAATCTTTGCATACACATTCGGTTGATGCCCGCTCCTCCCGAGATCTCTTCACGCTACCATTTGCATGTCCATTGATGTGCACGTTGTCCCTCGTGATCCTCGCTTGGGTTTTCAAATCCTCTTTCATGGTATCAGAGTGGATCTTGTGGATCCGTGCACTCATCGGCATTGCTCGTGTGTTTTTCTAGCTTCCGGCGTGATATCCAGATCTCGTTGCGTGTGTCGTAATGGTTATTCCATTTTTCGTGCTCTTCTTGCATTGATTTCGCATTTATACCTCTCTTTGTGCTTGTGGTTCTGGTTTCTTTCTCGGGTGTTCAAGGTTGTTGTTCGAGTTTCGGTGATTTTGGTTTAGTGTCTTTGACCGATCTATTCTCTGGGGTTGTATGCATGTTTTGTGGACTTCGGGTTGCAGATTTAAGAGTTTTGTCTTTGAGCTATACTCCAACTGCTCACCTTTCATGTCTGCATGCATCCTCCTCCTAGTGAATCGAGCCTCTCTACATTGGTTCGATGGTTCAGCTTTTGCATTGGCCTCGCGTTTTGGATTATTGGGTGACACTCGTCATTGCTGATTTGTGGATTGTGAGCCTTCAAATCTCTGTGTTCGCTGTTTGAATGCTCATCGTGGTTTAAGGAAAACATTTTTTTTACTACGTTCAACACACAACTCCAAAGCCTACTTTTTCTCCTTGCGTTGGAAAACGTTTTGACCACAGCTCGGCCTCCTTCCACCTGCTGCCACATTTTTTTGTGTTCTCTGTTGTGCTGCGTTTTCTTTACTCAGAGTTTCGAGTCTCCTTGTGGCTGGTTCGTGCCCTCCTCTACATTGGAAAATGTTTTTGACTTCTACAGCATACCTCTCATGGGATCAGCATTTCATCCACTCCAGCTTCTTCCAACAACAACTCCAGCTCCTCAACGTGGCATTTTTGTTGCACTTGCATTGGAAAAAATGTTTTTTTGACCTGCACACCCAGCACAGCCATTTTTCTGGCTTTTCTGGCATTTTTTGGTGGTTTGGGTCTTCTCTAGCTCAAACCTCCGACGTGGCTTCAGCACCTCCAGCTTCTTCCTCTAATGTCAAAAACGTTTTTTTGCATTGCAGATCTACTACAAAAACATTTTTTCTAACCTGCACGTGGTCTTGGACATTTTTTGGAGCCATCCTATTGTTGCAGACCTATGTTTTTATCTTCTGGCACGTGGGACTGTTCCAACAGCAGGTTCAATGCATCCCTGGCTATTCAACATCTTCTTTTGCTGGCAAACAGCTGCAAAATTGCAGTTACAAACACGTGGCAACCTGCAACCACCCAACAGCTCGGTGCATCTCCATGACTTGACAATGTGGGCCCCCACACACTCCTTATCACCTTCTTTTTTAATGTTTTAGGGTGATTAAAAACAAAACATTTCATTCATGGCATTGTAATAAATTTTGGGCTGCATTTTTGCTTGTATTATGTCCTTCATTCGCGCGTCGAAGACGGAGGGCGAGGTTCGGGGTTGGCAGGAGGCTAATCCCCCTCACAGTAAAAACAAACTATGCCTAAAATTTGATGTCATTTCCAATGAGTAGTCACATGACACCCTTTGCACCCATTTAGAGAACTTTTAATGCGTTTGTAGCATCTAGTGTATTTTTCCATCAGTTGTGGGAATCGTTTTAATGATATAACTTTTGACTCGCTACTCGTTTCTGAGCGCTTCTTTGGTAAAATTTGCATGTTTTTTCACACACTATGTGATGTCATTACCAATTTTGTAAACTCACTACTTTTATAAAGTGCCAAATTCTGGGGGCTTGATTGTACTCTTGGGCCTACACACGCAAATGCATTATCGGCTGAGTCCAACATCTTGCTTTTACGCATCTTAATTTTTTCATCATGGAGAGTGCTCTTTCTAGACGTGAGCATCGTAGGATCTCCTTACATCCTCCACCACTTCTCATTGGGAGAGAGACCTATTCAGCTTGGCATGCTTCTATGGAACGTTACTTTGCCTATAAGGGTCTTTTACCCTTCTTTCTTGGGCCGCCTCGTGCCCCATTGATCATTGTCATCTAGAGGACTTCCTCGACACTTGTGACCATGTCTTTGGTCACATGATGATGCATGTCTCTTGTTCTCTCTGGTTTCACGTGGCAGATTCAGATCCACCTCACCGTGTTTGGAGCATTCTTTAGTCCTTGTATGGAGGCCCTTCACATACTGCCGCCATTGTTGTTGTTGCTGATTTAGTTATCTCCTCCATTTCTTTGTGTGATGATAGTTTCACTGACACAGGCTCGCTTGGTTCTACTTCTGTTGATGAGGATTGTGCATCCAATTCTGATGTCGAGAGTACTACAGAGGACTCTTCTCCTCTTTCTCGCACCATTCTAGAGAGTGTTGACACTTCCCACATCTCATTAGATATCAAGCAGTCTCATACTCAGTCTCACACTATCATTACACCCGCCTCCTTTCCACTTCCATTATGTGAGGCCCCCTTCACTCCTCTGCCTTCATTGGATGACTCATACCTATCATACATTGCTCTTCATTTGTTGAGCCCCTCATTGGTATGAGTATCTACCCGACCTTTGTCATCTTTTCGCAGAGTCTAATTGTGATGCACTACAGGTCCCTCATCCATCTACAGGTGTTTTAGAGGATTTCATCATCTCCATTGTTGGGAGTGCCCCTTCTGGGAATCTTACCACTTCCACTTTTTCAAAGACCTTCATTGATCCACCCTCGATTATGGATCCCTTTTATTGTTGGGAGGATGTTTTGTTCCCTTCACATCACTTGGACATCCTTTCTGTGGGTGTTCCTCTTCACTCTGACAGTTCTACGCACGTGGCATTACCTTCGGTTCCTTGGCACTCACTCGCTAGACCTATGTCACACTTCAGTGCACCAGACTCAGAGTTCTTCGTGTTGCTACCTTCAGTTTCCTTTGTGGAGTGGGCGGACTTCCAACACGTCATTTCTGTCCTTCCTAAGGGCAAGCACACAGTTCGTTGTGGGTGGCTCTTCTTCAGTCCAGAGGCAGATGATCTCGTCATCGACATTCTTCTGGGAGACTTCCTAGAGCTGCAGAGTTCAGATCCGTCCATGGCATCTTCTGCATTCCTCTTGTCTCCCTCTTCTTCTCTCTTCTTCTTCTTTCTGAGAGATTGCCTCCTTGTACATGGGTACCCTTTCAGGCTCGTCTATGGCCGGGACCCATTTTTGGCATCTTTCTTAGATTAGAGAGTGTTTTGTTCTCTTGTGGTGGATGTTTTTCCCACTGGGTTTTCCTTCACTACTTGGGACTTCTTTCTTGTACATGGGTACCTCATCAGGCTTTGTGTCGGGACCCATTTCTTGTTTCTAACTTGCTGCCTCATCCTAAGTTACGATGAAGGGGGGGTGTTGGTGTGTGTATTTTCCACATCATCAGTTGAGTCATCTCACTTAGGTGAGATCGTAGGTCCATGTGTCATTTAGGGGTTATTATGAGATTCCCTTACATTTCAAAGTGTGTCAAAGCACATCGGTGCGTTAAGACGTCGAGTGCATCATCACGTCGGTGCATCAAGCATGTCGGTGTGTCAAGTGCGTCATGTGTGTCGGTGTGTCATATGCATCATTAAGATTTACACTTCTATTCTCGGGAATGTAACTCCCCTCTCTACTCAAGTCGTCATGATTGCAGACTTTGGGGTTACTCAACACCTCCTATATGTACACGCTCTTTTGATCTATGAGATAGAGGAGAGTTTTTATGGCTTAACCAAGTTCGTCCGTTTGTCGAATCTTTGCATGCACATTCAATTGATTCTCACTCCTCCCGAGATCTCTTCACACTATTGTTTGCACATCCATTGATGTGCACGTCATCCCTCATGATCCTTTCTTGTGGTTTTTCAAACCCTCTTTCATTATTTAGTCTCGGTTTCATGCTACTATTCATATGGTTTTGAGTGAAGAAAGTACCAATTAACCCCCATATTTTGGCCATTTTACTTTGCTTTTTGTCATCACCGCCAACCTCCTACACATATATGCTTAGTATTTTTTTTTTTGTTTTGTGTCATTTTAACCCTAACTAGGGCACATGAGCTAGTACTAAGGCACCACAAGTGCCCTACTCCCATTCGAGACACACCGATCCTTTTCCCATTTTACTTCCACCTTTTGGGAACTTTCTAGCTATTTGAGCTTTCTATATTTTTGTTGGTCGGCCTCTTTAGGGTTAATTACGAAATTAGAACAAGAAAACTATATAAATATAAATTTATGCTACAATAATGAGGTATCAAGCACTAGGCACTACTATCATCACCTAAGGTCGCATCCATCAAAGCCTCCATTTACATCCATCTAGTTCCACCACAAGGGATAAGGTTGGTTCATTTGCATCACACTTAAAATTAAGGAAGTTTAATCTATTCCATATACTATTTTACTACATTTCTACATCTACGTATAGCTCACTACTTCACAAAGTGTGACTGGAACAAGAGCACCTAGGGCACGGATTTCACACACATCTAGAACTACATTTGGATCTAAAATGTTCCGTAGCACTCGAGCTTAGTAATTCCAACATAATGGCGGCTAAGGATAGTCCGATCCCTTCATTTGCATCTTTATTTTTTTAGGGTTATGATGTTTGGCTTGGGGTTTTACAGTCTCTCCTTCATCTTTAATTATCAGGTGACATCCAAGGTGCGGTGCAAAGAAAATACACACTACAAGTAGTGAAGGCTTTGGATCATCTAGTGACCCTATGATTTTTATTTTAGACCTCTTGCACGTACTCAAGGAACACATAAATCATACTAGGGTGCCCTGTGCCATCATCCTTCTCTAGATGCCCAAATCTAGCCAAAGAACTCATATCTGCACTTTTCAAGACCTCAAAGACACCATTTCCTCCTTATGTTTATTCAGGTCATCTCTACGACAAGAGTCCCGAACAATCATCGAATCAACTAAGCTCTTTCCAACCCTCTTCACTTATTAGGGTTTCAAATTTTTACTTACTTATTTTCTTGGGTCAGCTTCTTATTTAGTTTAGACATTTATTACAAGATTGTACTTCTTAGATTAACATTAAAATATTCATATTTTAGTTAATAATTTTGGTGAACCCGTCCTTCGAATCCACTTTCTGTCTAGGTTTATTCTTATTTTTCCATGGCTCAATATCATGATGATTTGAATGAAACACATCTTAAGAACATTAACAATCATATTTCTGAGCATCCCCAAGATCTAGACTTGATTTTATATGTTTCTCGTGAGGAAGCTACTAACTTGGCAGAGCTCACCACTTCCATGGCTATACCAACTTCTATTGCTCCTCAATCACTCACTTTTACTCTCCCAATTATTTCTTCCATTCACATTTCTATCAATACTCGTACTCAATAATTTTACACCACCCTTATTTTCTCATACACAATGGTTTTCATCCATTAGTACTCAAGATTTAACTTCACTTTATCAGACATGTTATCCATTCCCCAGGGAAGATGGACAACTAGGGAGAATTCGACCCAACATCAAACAGATCTTCACAAAGGAATACGAGGTTTACAAGCACACGTCCCTATTTTTGGAGTATTTTTGGGGATTTTGAGAAGTGTGGAATCATTCGAGGCATTTTTCCTCTTCCAGGTTTCACGGTTCAAGATTTAGTCGAGAGTGAAAACGAACCCTGCGGGCTCACATTCTCACTGAAATGAGAAAAAAATCAAGAAGATTGAAAATATAGTCCCGAGCATCTCATTTCCCCTCCTCAATCATCTGGATTGAGAAAAATTGAAAAATAAAATCCAAAATCTAGGGAAAATATGTAAAGGGTCAAACAATTGGTCAAAAAGCCCAACCAAATTCGACTAAGCTAGTGAGCAAGCTAAAAGCATCTCAAGTAAGTGAGTAAATTTCCAAGCTTGGTGGAACTGAAATAGCTCACTTGGTATAGTTGGTTGGAGGTTGGAAGTCTTGATGGGGTTACATCGGGCCGAGGTCAAGGTGACTCAGTGAGTTTGAGTAGCACTGAGAAAGTTAGCTCATCAAGCCAACTCGGTGAACCTATTAAGAGTGGGTGTAAAAGCACATGGATATGATGCATGTCGAGCAAGGTGGTGTTAATGCAGGTAAAGTTCCACCTCTATAAAGGATGAGGTGATTTGGTACATCAACACTAAATGTTAGGTCAATGGCTCAAAGGCATAAGTCGGGTTGACACAACGGGTTTGCATGGGCATGAACACATCGAGCGAGCCAAGTGTTGATGTGAAGCGGAATCCGTGCCCAAATAAAATGGCAAGTTGGTGGGGGAGAGCATAAAATTTTCAATTCAAGAGAGAATAATTCATGAACACCTCACCATGGTATCCAATGTGTGATTTGGGTCCTAAGCTTAATGCACAAGGTACCGAGTTGGATAGCGTGTTGGGGAAGGGTCAAAAAGCACTCGACATAATGCACATAGGCCAAACTATACACAAATATAATTTAGAACCTATACCTTCTTTTCATGATCCATGTGTTGAGTCATTGGGAAATATGACATTGAATGAAAAGGATGAGGTAGGTGGCGAGTTGGAGGGTTGATGGGTGAAGACCTAAAATGACCCATACAAAATTGATCATAACTTTCATTATACCCATCATAATTTAACAAAATTGTAGGCGTTTGAAACATATTTCAAATCCCCTCATCATGAAAGGATAAAAGTGGAAAATTAATGGGTTATGTGTGAGAAAAATCATGATGAAGTTCTACAATAAGGAGGCCCATACTCAAAGTTCCCAAAATGGAGTATTTGAAAGCATGGGTTCACATTCCTTCTTCCACAAGACAAAGTACATGGAAGCATGGGTTTTTCAAGTCACCCCATCACTCTTGTATGTTCCATGATGATTTTTGTTGGTGGTTAGGGTCATATTTCGAGCTCCTTCTCTCTCCTCTCTCTCTTATCATCCATTCTAGCTATATATTGTAAAAGGAGCATTTTTACTGGTTGTTGGTGATTCTTCTTTTGCTCCTCTCCCTTTTACAAGCCATTGCAAGTGCACTGTGAGCTCAAACCTCCATTTTAATTATTTTTCAAGGAATATATGCCTCTTGCCTTCATTTTAATGAATCTGTATCAACTCTTGAAGAAATCAAATCAGATTTTTAGTTGTTTTGTAACCCTTGTTTATATGTTATTGCAATTTTTGGTCTCTTCACTATATTTAAAGGTATTCTTTGCATTTTAATGTTCTTGCAAGATTTGAATGATTATGTTTAGTGGAAATGATATTTTAAATGTGTGTTATGGACTCGTGGTATTTCCATACCCTTCCTATCTCTATTTTCCTTCATTTTAAACTCCTGGCTATTGTCCCAAACACCCCTTTTATTGTTGTATCACCCCTTAGTGTAGGAAATTATTTCTTTCATTCACTCTTTATCACCCCCTGTCTCTTTTGGGATTATTATATTAGGTGTAGTTATGTATTTTTCTTATATCTTATATTAGGATTTAATTGTTACATTGGTTTAGGGATAAGAACCATATTTCTCTGGAGATTTGTTTCATTTATAAGGTCCCACATCTTGAAACAACTCCATGTTTGACAAATTAGATTGACTTCCTAGTTATTCATTTACAATCATTCGGTGTGCTATAATTTTTTCATTATAGGACATTCAAGCTCAAATTTGTAAATTGCAATGCAGACCACTTTGCACATGTCTCCATCTTTAGATTCCACCTTGTTATTGCATACTCAATTCACACCTGCCATTTCCACTTATCCACTTCCTCCTATTTTTTTCACTCGTGACGCTACCCATTTTCAATGGGCATGGTGACCCACAGAACATCTTAGATCATTCCATGTCTTTTTCTATATCTTGTGGACGATCATGCTCTTTTGGCTAAACTCTTTCATGTATTCTCCATGATTATGCAAAGTGTTGGTTTTATGAACTACTTGTTCACTCAAGAACTTCATTCAAGCATCTAGCTAATGCCTTTCTTACTCATTTCTCCATCAATAACAGCTCCAATATCTCTTATGCTCACTAGCACAACCTCAAAACAAGAATCTAATGAACACCTAGCCAACTATGTTTTGAGATACAAAAATAATCTAGCTAAGATGTCTAATGTGCTAGCAGACTCAACTTTAAGATTTTTTTATTCAGAGTCTCTTACCACCACTCCAAGAAAGTGTTCTCTTTGAGACCTCTCCTTCATTTGACCAACTTTTTCACACTCTTAAGCTTCATGAAACTAAACTCTTATCCATAGGAAAACTTAAGTATCAAGAGAAATCTTCATCCTCCACTTGTTTTCAAAGCAAAAACCACTCAAACCATATACAACTAAGCCAATCAAACAAAAATTATTGTCAACGCAATGAATACTCCTAAAGAGGTTCAGTCACCACCACCTAGGCATGCGTTTACTAACTTTCCTATGGCCCCACATCTCATATTGCAAAAACTTCTTGAGAGAAATCTTATCACACTCCCTCCACCACTCAAATTAGATCCATCAAGAAAAAAATGTAGGAATTACAACAAAAACTTCCTATGTGACTATAATAGGTGTGTGGGAAATTCTACGAATCGATGTTTCAAACTTTTGAATGATCATTCAAGATCTTATTGATAATAAGAAACTTGAATTTCCGAACCTACGAACTTTACACCAGTCAATGATAAGGGTAAACTCAAATTATTTAATAATCAATCCTAACAATGTGACAAGAAAGCATCTAACTCTTCCACTAATCATACATATCATGCACTGTCACCTCCTTCCTCATGGGCTCTTGACTTTTTAGTTGCACATACTGACACTTCTCCACCGGTCATCTACTTTTCTCGACCATGATTATCATGTGAATTTCACATCTAATCATTTACATATCAATGCATCTATTGGCTCAACCTCCATCAATAATACTAAGGTTTACCCATCATGGCCCATTAGTGCATGTTCTATTCCACTTCTTAAGGTTATTGGTTACCCTCTATCACAAATTACATACCCTATGAACAAACCATATGGTGTTGTTAAATTGTACGTTACAATTGGTCCTCTTAATATGTTTGTACCTTTCCTCATTGGAAACATAGTTGACGGGTGCAACATGCTTCTTGGTCTCAATTGGATTCTTAGGTCTCAATCTATCCTCTCTATGAATCACTTACGTTTTAATTTTATTTACAATAATCAAGTCATCTCTATTGATGGTGTACCCCCATCTACTCCATGGTTATTCTCTCCTTGAATATCATCTACTACATCTCCTACGTCATTTATGACATCACACTCTATTTTATTAAAAAAATCTACACATATTTCACCTACTCACACATTATCTACATGAATTCATTGTTCCACTAATCCTACACATTGGTATAGACCCATCCCTAGGAGAACTATTGCATCTCAATGCAGGTCACCACTTTGGTTTATTCCATGAGGGTGTCCATCACCTTTGCACTCAGCATCACGTAGATCTCCATCACCGACACATTTTTCTACGTCACAGCATTCATCATATACACATAGAATTCATTTGTTGGCACAAAGTGTCTATTTACTATACCACCACTATTAGAGCATGGTCATACACTTTCATCACCACATGCATTAGATGGAGGAACTTCATCCTTCACTGTCATTGGATAGTTCATTCATTCATGCATACTTTGGGGCATAGCACTCACACATACCCCCACCTTAGCATTAGAAAAATCTGATAATTGAATCATAATTCAGCAATCTCCTAGCATAGGCATACTCATCACAAGCTTTAGCTTTTTCATTACCCGATAACACACTCTTATGCTTCGGTTCACACTTGACTATTAAGGGAATACTACACATGAACCCCACACACTACATAATAGGTATTACACATTATGTTTCTTCACACATCTTGCATCATATGTCTTAAATATTACATCATACACTTTACATATTTAGTGTACTTCATTTCATCAATGCAACATTCACGCATCTACACATCATACTAGTCTTCATCATGTACATCTCATAGTCTACGACTCTAGAATTATACATAGCATGAATCTTCACATTACTAGTTTATCTACGCACATTGCATTACACACTATACATCACACATCTACACATTTTACTCATCACATGATCATCTCTTATCATCATGCATCTTCCTCTATGTGTTGCACTCACTACCTTCTGATGCACTTTAGTTCATCAGTCCATACTCAACTCGTTGAGGGTTTATTAATCAAATGGAACTCATCATAATTACACATTCATCATTTGACCTTCTATCATGAGACATTATTAGGTTAGTGACATATGATATAGGTTAAATGGTCACTTATTCCTTCATATTGTAGTGGTATACACTATAGACTACATCACCACTCCCTATATTCATATGGTAGTGAAATACGCTTTAGGCTACATCATCACTCCTCCGATCATCTTATCATGATATACGCTTTGGCTATAGGGTCATGTACACATCATCTCTAGGCCGCATATTATCAACATACATACACACTCATCACAATGCGTTAGACATGGCATACACACTTCAACCATTTCTCGATAATACACTCTCGTTTACGTTCATTCTTAACTATCGAGGGTGAAAAAAAGTGAACCTCACTACATACAATTCCATTCACTCGGGGGCACGTGGATTTTATCATCCATCTTGCATTCCATTCCATCCATCCACAACATTTTTCATATCTTGGTTGCATTTACTCTTGCTTTCATTTTCTCATTTTTTTTCACTTCACATACTAGATAGATCTCTTGTATGTCATTATCTTTACCATACATACATGCATGTTCACATCTTTCTCTAGTTGTGATCGCAGATACAGTCTCTTACATACAACATGGATGTTTTCCTTCTACCACTCCCATAACAATGTTGTTGGGGGCCTCCACATCCGTCTCTTACAGTGTGGTATTGTTTCATTTTGTACTTAGCACTCTACATTATTTTCTTATGCACACTTTTGACATATGGGTTATATTTATAACATGCTAATGGGTGCTTTATGTGTAACATTTATTTTGCAAGGTTACTTTCTTCTATAGCTATTTTTTTTTTTACTTGTTGTCTTTGTTTGTTATAGTATGCAGAATTTCCCTTTGTTTGGTGTGCACACTTGTTTGTTTATATGCAGTTATTATGGCCTTGAGTGTCTTGCGACATCATGAATGGTGTCCCATGTTTGCAACCCACTTTGGCGGTATATGATTTGGCTTATTTTTTATTACTTGTTTTCTAACATACCCTTTTTTTAAATCGTAGCATACACTTATCTTATATATGCATTGTTGTTTGTACTAATACTTGTTTTCTATGTACCTTGGTTTCTACCAAGTGCATTCCCTTCCCCCTGTAGGGAACAATTTATGCGGTTGGTCTTCTTTTGGGGCCACATCCTCCTATCAGTGATGTCACATATGACCCAAAAGAGGGGGACATCATTTGGAGGTTATACACTACACAACACTTTCTACCGATACAATTCAATTCAGTTTCCATCCTTGACATTGTGGGTTATACAACGAGTGGGTTTAGACCAATCTACAAACCTCATACATAGTGGATTTTATAGGACATGTTTTTCCTTAGAATTTTAGGGAGAAGTTACAGGTTATAGGACATAACAGATTTTTGTTCTACACTACTTCATCCAGTGATGTCAGATCGATAAAAAAAAGGAAGTAAATAGATCTCTTCACACATCTTCAGGGAAGTAGTTATAGGTTGGAGAATAATGCAACTTTCTCCCTACACTTCTTCGGATAGGGTGGCATGAGATCACCCCAAAAAATTAACAGAGGATATCCTCTCTATATAATTTCTCCCATCACGGATCAAGTGCACCTATTCCTTTTACATTTTTCATTTCCATTACATAAATTTTACTATATGCATACGTCTTTACATGCATTTTTGACATATATACATGTGTATTTGAATACTTGATCATCTTCTCCTTGCAGGTCCAACCGTATGAGAAGAAAAAACTCAACAAAAATGATGACAATAACAACATTTTGTAGTAGCACACACCTCCTACTAGCATGCAGTACATCACACACATGTTTCCACCCCAGTTTCACTCTCATCACTTTTTCCTATTTTTCATATTTAGTATCCACACTCCATATTTTTATCACTCCATGCTTTGTCTAGTCCTTAGGCACATTTTCTACATCACTCCACATGGACATCATGTACGTATCTATATCTAATTTATGTTACCGAGTGTTCCTCTCACCAACATAAAGTGGGGAAAATGTAGACACAAAATCACGCACTTTGGGTATTATTTAGTCCCGGTCTCATACTACTATTCATATGGTTTTGAGTGAAGAAAGTACTAATTAACCCCTATCTTTTGGCCATTTTACTTTTCTTTTTGTCATCACTTACAACCTCCTACACATACATGCCTAGTCTATTTTTGTCATTTTGTGTCATTTTAGCCATGACGAGGGCACCTCGTGTCACTTGGTCCCATTCAGTGTCATGATCCTTTTCCCACTTTACTTCCACCTTTAGGGAACTTTATAGTCATTTGAGTTTACTTTATTTTTGGTGGTTGGCATCTTCAGCATTAATTACAAAATTAGAACAAGATAGCCATATAAATATAAAGTTTTGAGACTATAATGAGGGACCAAGCACTAGAGACTACTATCATCACCTAAGGTTACATCCATGAAAGGCTCCATTTGCATCTATCTAGCTACATCACAGGGGACAACGTTGGTTCATCTGCATCACACCGCATTGGAGGGAATTTTATTCTATTCCATCCACTATTTTCATACATTTCTACATCTAGTTATAGCTTGCTACTTCACAAATTACGATTAACACAAGATCACCTAGGGCACATCTTTCGCACACACCTACCTAGAACTAAATTTGGGTCCAAATGTAGTGCAACACTCGCTTATTAATTCCACCATTGTGACCACTAAGGATAGTCTCCCCTTCATTTTCATCTTTATTTTTTTAGGTTTTTGATGCTTGTCTTGGGTTTTATAGGTCTCTCCTTCATCATTGATTACTAGCGACATCCGTGGTAGTGCATCGAAATGCATGTGATAGGAAGTGAAGGCTTTAGATCATCGAGCGATCCTATGATTTTGGCTTCGAACCTCCTACATAGACTAGGGCACCCAAAACTCGACAAGGGCACTCCAAGCACCCTCATCCTTCTCCGGATGCCCCATTCCAACCAAACAACTCAAATCTACACTTTTTTGACTTGGAGACAGTCATTTCCTCCTGTTTACTCAATCATCTTTGTGACACAATCTTGAATAGTCATTGAATCAGCTAAGCTCTTTCACACTTTCTTCACTCATCGTGGTTTTACATTTTTACTTAGTTTCTTGGGTCAATTTCCATATTTAGTTTAGACATTTATTACACTATTGCTCTTCTTATATTAACATTAAAACATTCATATTCTAGTTAATCATTAGGAAACATGGAAGGAAGAATGCAAAATATTGCTCTTCAAAGTATCTTTTTGTTGAATATTCAAAGGGAATTATACTTGTTTAAGTATCTTATTTTGACAAGCTGAAGCGACCTAGTTATAGGCTGTTTGGGCATTGATAAAGGATCTAAAAATTCAGTTTTGGTACCTGTTGTTTGGAGCTGAGTTTTCAGTCCTCTTTCCTACATAGTTGGAGTGTTTTCTGGGTTTCCAAACCCTCTATTTCAGTTGTACTTGCAGACCTGGTCCTGTAGAATTTTATTAAATAAAATCTATTGTGTTAGAGCTCATAAACCGGTACTTTATTAGATAAATTTTATAAATTATTTATATTTTTTCCTACAACATATATATGCATGTACTTTCATATTTTGGTCTTAAAAGTTCACAATTTCAATTTGGAGTAAAAAGAATTAATTAGTTTGGCCGATTTATATGTGTTTCCCAATAAACCCTACTCGCATTTCTCCTAGTTAAATATGATCTACCATAAAGATAATTGCCATAAACTTGTTTAAATCTATTTGTTGTTTGGATTTACCATAAATCCAACATGGGGTCAAATTGTCCCATTTTGGGACATTACATTAGGCTTAGATCTTGGGAAAAAGTGAGACAAAGAAAATACATAACAAAACTTTCAAAATATTTTCTATTCCAAATTCCCTTACCATTTACAAAATGTTTCATTTTGGTATTTATAGGAATACTAAGTTATTAATAGTATCTAAAGGCATTAATGACAGTATGTAGTATACTTCATAGCTTAGATATGACAAATTTAGAAGTGTCATACATGTTTAAATATTCTCTACAATGCAAAAGATCTTCACTAAATGTTGTTAAGGATTAGAATAAGCCTAAATAAAACTTGATATGGTTTTTGCACATCAATGTTCAATGGCATGAATGGTGATCTTAAATTCAAAAGTCAAGATTTTACATTAAGTTCCTCGCCTTATGTCTTACATGACATGTCTAACATGTGTAGGGGTGCATATTTAGTTGCCCAAGTCTCACAAGTTGGTGAGATCAAACATATTCCAACTAGAAAATAAAAAATTGTTGCTTTATAGCATATTTTCATTTAGTAAATCATTAGTTTTGTGGTGCATAATAGGCCTCATTGCTCTACACACAGTGTGTGCACTTAGTATTTTTGTAAGTATTGTTCTCTTCATTCGCATCACATCCTCTTCTTTTTGTATTGCAATGTCTCTAGTGGATTATGCAGTCTTTGCAACATTTATGCACTCCTTTTTGTGATCTCCTTGCCTTATGTGGTTTTCCAATTGTGGTGTTCATGTATGTTATGTTTTTGTGTGGACAAATGAGAGAGAAAAGGAGTCGATTTGGGAGATTTATTCAAGATACTTTTCATGAGAAAGATCCGTAGACACTTCTTTCTCTTTCATTTATGAACAAAAGTATCTTTTGCATGTGCATAAATCAAATAGAAAGAAAGAAACACGTGCGTATATTTCTCTTTGATTTATGCATGCTTACTTTTACATTTATTTAATGCATGAACATGCATGGTTAATTTTTAATGTCTTTTACACACCAAGGTGAACATTCGTAATGGTTTACGATTTTGTAGGAAAGAGTTTGTGAAGGTTTGTGCACAATCTTATGTGAGGATCCATACTTAAATAAATTTCTCCAACACTCTCTTTGCGCATTAGTTTAAGGTATCACAATTGTTTATGTAATTTATTCACAACATATACTTTAAAGGAACCAAGTGTTAGGTGTTAGGTCACCCAAGTGGGTGCTGCAATATATAAAATATACTTACACAAAGGAACTATAAATTCACAAAAGGATATGAAGTATTTAGATTTTTTTAGAGGATGATTGGAAATTTGGATGGTTGTGAAGCACAAAGGGTGTCATAGGAATGAGGCATGGATGAATAGTTCCAAGATGGCTAGGAATGGCTATGGGGTAGTGCATCATAAATTATGGAGGCCACAGGCTGATTAAAATGTCATGCAAAACTTAAGATTCCATGAGAAGCATTGAATGCACTTAACAAGACCTGGTGGGAAAATATATAATACGTTGTGCCAAGGGGACTATTTTCAAAGGATATGGATGATGGAAAAATCAAATGTGGCATAAGAAAACACAACCAAAATGTTTTAATGCATAAACACAAAGATTTTTGGGATAGATAAAAACATTTTTAAAACATGAAATCATACTTTTTTGAGAAAGGCGAGGGGTTCCATGAATTCATTTATGGAATTAGGGGTGTATTTTGGACACAAAACATGTTTGACATCGCAGAATTATAGAATTATATTTTGGGAATGTCACTTATATTATTTACTATCATAAAAATACACAATACATATTCAATGAAATAAAGAGACTTGAAAACTAACATCGATATTAAACAAAATACTTACTCATTCTTTATCAACAAGAAGTGAATGAATAACAAGTATATAAGATTTAACAAATCATTTTCATTAATAAAAATGATTTTTCAAATCATTTTCACTCTAATTTACTAATGCATAGATAGTAAGTAAAATTTTAATTGATAGATTCAAATTGTATCTTGTTACATAAAAAGAGTCATATAAATAGCTCAAATATATTTCGCAAACAAACAATGCTAAAATAAAGGAGTAGTTGTAGCAGAATATCAATAAGAGTAACCATAAGCTTAATAAATATTTATGGTCAACCTACGGACTACCCAAATAACAATCTTACTAACTATTAACAAGCTTTATCATTAACAAACTAATCTAATATTCTAATACCCTCTCTTAATGACTAAACCAATTGGTAAAGTCATTATTACAATAGTATGATTAAGTTTATACAAAAACTTAACCAAAGGGTAAACTTGTTGTTACTACAAAATATGTATCAAAATGTCCCTATTATATCATATCCATCTTGCTGAAGAACATGGGAAATCAGCCACTACAACCACAAAGTATAGTATTAAATGGTGTTGAACACTGGGTTCACTAGATTCTATTGTTCCTTTGAAGAGTTTTAATGTCTTGAAATGTGTCATGCTTAATTTATTAGAGTAATCACGTCCAAAAAAACTTATAATATACATAAAGACTAAACAACAAAGAATATCCTCTAAGAGATATTTATGTGTTGATTTGTTGAAGACCCAACACCTACTTGCTTTCCACTGTTAGATAATTTTGGGACATTTATTGTTCATAACACTCATGTGCTTTTGTTGTATGCCCCTTCCTCTTTCACCAACCTTCATGAAAAAATTCAATTTTGGTTTTGACTTTGGTCCTTGAAATTGTGCTTGGTTTCAATACATGCAAAGTAATAAGAGAAATATTTACCCGCCATTCACTTTCAACATTATGTTTTCATAATCTTGTAGATTTCCCTTCCAATAAATAATTCAATTAATATTTCCTTACATCCTTCATAGTGGTATGATACCACTTAGGCATATTGTGTAGGATTTTTGATTTGATTGTGAAGAGTGAAAAACAAATATCTTCATTGCTAGAATTTGACTTTTCTAGTCTTTCCATCTTTGAATCTTGGGCAATTTTAATACCAAAAACTATTCCAAAAATATCATGAGCAAGTAGAAATAAAATATTATTAAGCAGATTGGCCATTATAAGAAATTAATGGTACTTTCTCATCTACAAAAACATATTTAGCACAATCATGTATGTGGAGACATCTATTAACTTGTATGCATTCATTTTCTCACAATAACTGAAAAACATGTTTAAATTTCCCTGTTTATAAGTAGTGGATCTGAAAACACAAAAATTACTTACATCAGGTGTATTTCTAGACCATGTTCCTTCTAGTGTTACATTTTGCAAGGCTTGTGATGGACTTCAGTTGAGAGTGTAGATAGTTGTATTTACAACTTTTACCCAATACTAACAAACTACATTCGCTATCTACCATACAAAGTGTGCCATCTTCATGATTGGCTTGTTCTTCCATGCCATGAAATCATTATGTTGTGTAGAATATGTTATACCTTCTTTCTTACATAATTCTTTGAATTTTTAAAGACAAAATATTATTCACTCATATGAGAGTTTTTATATTTTCTCTTCATTTATCTCTATTATAATTTTCTACGAAAAAAATATAGAGACTCGAGACTTTTTATGCATAAAATAAACCGACATTTTCCTATAAAAGTCATCTATAAGTAACAAATAATAATTTTATATAGATGTGGAATATGTCTAAATTTTATCATACCAACCCACATGTACCAAATCCAATGCATTATTATCTCTCTATGTCTTATTAATGTCAAATGAATGTGAAAATTGCTTATCTACCTCACATCCTAAACACAGATTCTCAATCTTTTGAATAGAAAAAATTCCATTCACCATGTTAGTGTGACTTAATGTATGCAAATGTTGATAACTAAGGTGACCATACCTCTTATGCAAAAATTCATTACGCATTTCCACCACTTCTAGTTCATGTGCATTTTTGGATCAACCAACTTATACAGATCCTGCAGTACCAAAGCCAACAACTATTACTATTAATATCAAAACCATGCCTTTGTTTCCTTTAAAATTCAAACACATATTAGGTTTTGTAATTATTTCACTTATGGAAAGAAGATTTTAATTCATATCAAGTACAAAACAAACATTTTGAAAATTGTAAGTAATAGAATTCATTGACTATGAACATCTGTATATCTTTTCGTATGGTGAACCCAACCATCACCTAAGGAAACAGATTCATTGCAACTATCATCTTCTACAAATTTTACATACCAGTCTTTGTGACACATGTATTTTCTTGATGCTCTTGAGTCAAAGTACCATATTCTTGACTCCACTAATTGTTTTGTGTCACCAAAAATGTAAACTTGCCTATTAAACTTTATTTATCCTCTTCAACCATATTTTCATATTATGATTTCCTTTGCTTATTTTCCAAATCATATTGTCTCTTACGACAATCTTTCTTCAAATGACCATGTTCCTTATAATAAAAACACTTCCATTTAGATTGTTGTGAAGTACTTACACTGTTAGAATATTTGTTTGAAGAACTACTAGCATTACACTATTCACCCTTTCCCTTTGACCTTGTGAAGAAAGCATTATTTGTAGAAATTTTTATAAAGGTAACTAACTGATCTAGCCTCCTTTCTTTCTACATCAAAAGTGTAGAAAACTTCTCATAATTGATTTCTTGTGTCTCCACAATCATGTGCAATGACTCAACAAATGAGTCAAAAGATGGCGGTAAATTATGTAGTACCAGAGCAATCAAATCATGGTCAACTACAGGTTTCTCAACTATTTTCAATTGATCACATATATCATTCAATTGCATGACAAAAATTCGAAAGAGACCCACCTTCTTGCATTTTAGAAGAAAACAACATATTCATCAAATACAATACCCTCATAGATTATGAAGCCTAATATTTTGAAGTCAATATTTTCCATAAATATGAAGCTATTGCTGCATTTCTAACTTCTGGAATTAAGTGGCTAGCAACAAAGAGTTTAAACAACATTAAAGCTTCACAATGGCACTTATCATAGTCATCAAGTTCATCATCTGGTCTAGTTTCTTTGGCAAGTACAATTTGATCAAGATTTTGATACTCATAGATGGTAAGTATCGTGTGACTCCATAAAATAAATAAAAATCGTATTATTTTTTTGAAATTTGGTGGTAATAAATGTTGTAGACTAACCATTTTGACTTGATTTTTCACTAAAATTTTTGAATAGGAAAAACTATAAAGGCTTTTACAAAAAAATATTTTTCTCACTCGATTCTATTCTAGACAAATCTGTCATTTTTTAGTAAATAAACTCTTTTCCATCTATGAGAAATTAAATTAACGGTTTTCCATAAAATTACCTCAAAATCACGAAAAAATTAATATCTCAAGTTTTACAAACTCTTTTGCAAAAATTGTTTTTCGCATGTTTATTAGGTCATTAAAATGAAAAATATGACAAATTTTAGAATTTTGATCCTTATGGTTTTCCATATACATAACTAATCATCATCCACGTAAGCTCTAAGGAAAAAGATTAAAATGACATAATTTTTAAACATTATATTAATCAATTTTTAGTCATTGAAATAATATAATAATCTCTTTTGCCCTTAATTTTTATTAACTTAAAGAAACTTTAGACTAAAACTTATAAATCTTGTACCAATCTATCAAAACTCATATAAGTAGTCATGGCTCTCGCACGCCAAGATTTCATGATCAATAATGGTATTACTTTTGTTCAACAATTTCCTCCTTCATCAATGAACTAGTAATCTTAAATACTTCATAAGCACTAAATCCAAGGTAAGCGCATAGAGAGGTGGGGCTAAAATGTGGCCAAAAATATGATTTTAAGAAAAATGCATACGCGGGTTAGAAAAGCTTGTTTGTGCTTTAAATTACTAGGTTTGGTAATTACCTAACCAAAAGTATGCACGCACTATAGCATGTACGCATTCCTCTTGGTAATGTTGTATATATGTATTTGAAAGCTATATATTTACTAAAATAATTATTTAATTTCATATACTTTCAATTTATTTTACTAAATATAATAAATTAGGGTCACTATGCACATTATGGAACTAGTCTCACAACTTAATGAGTCATAGTTTAGAAGATAGTTTTTCATAATCTAATATGGTCAATACATAGGTATTTTTTAGGATTTCAACATTTAACCTAAAGTTTTTAGGGTTTAAATTCTACAATCAATGTCTATTTTGGGAAAGAATATAGTCATTGTTTAGGTTTTGGGGCCTTCTAGATTGGTTATTGACATTTGTAGGAGTTTTAGATGTGTCAAAATTATATTTTAAAAACATCATCACTCTCAAAGGTAGAAACAATTTCTCAAATACATGGACTCATGAATTTTACCATGAACGCAGATTTAAAGCCCTAATTTCATCTTGGAATCATGGTAGAATCATATTATGGATGAGTACCTACTTTACAATCCTAGGGCATGCATCTTTAAGAGGACCACTCAAGTAATCCTCATAATCAACAATGTAAGGGAGTGACCTTTGTTCTGTGTCGGCATTATATAATCCTTTGAGCTTGATAATATAGATTAGTAATAGTAAGGGTTAGGAAAGAATATGATCTATCTAAGGACCCCATGATATCTTCATTTTTCAATAAAAGAACAAAAGATAGCTTCAAGAGTTATAATCTAGAAGAGTGCATCGCATCGATATAATTATAATCACAACAAAATTTATGGTGGTATTTGATGGAAAATGTGTCAAATATTTCATACATTCATTTCCTTTATATGGAGAAAGAAACTTAATCCCTTCATTAAGATTTGTGCTAAGTTAATTAGTTGCATTCTCAACCCGTCATTGCGGAGTAGGAAATTTGACTCAAGTACCACATACCTCACAAAAATCAAATCTACATTAACATTTAGAGAAATTATTTTCAAATATCCTTTAGTGTTGCTGCCAAAAACCATTGAAATAAATGTGTATAGGGCCAAGACACCATTGAAATAACTTTGTGCATTGCAAAATAGGAATTTGGTGAAACTAGTAAGTGGGAGATAGTAAATGAGAGTTTACTATAAAATTATCATTATCAGTTTCAAGAAGAGTAAAATATAATATGTGTGGGCACTTTCCCTTAATAATAAGATAAGAAAGACTTGGGTATGATTAGGAACATTGGAAATTGGACTGTGATCATGAAAATTGGATTGAAATTGACGAGTTTAGATTTTCCAACCAATAAGAATTGGATACATCAACAACTGAATTAAAATTTCATCCAAAGAATGTACAATAGTTACATAAAAGAAGAAGGGAGAAGTTCAATGTATGCTAGAAATGGAATAAAGACACAAGCAACATCTTGAAGAAATTAAAATATTCCAAAAGAAGGAATATCTTAATTGATTGAACCAATATATTAATTGGTTCAATAAATGATGCATTTTGGGCCAATTTGATCCTCAATGACCTAATTGTGAAAATATAATGTTATTTGGGGTTTAATTTTCTCTAATTTCATCATTAATTAAACCAATTATTAGGTTTCATCAATTAAAGATGTGATTTGGGTCAATTTAAACCTCATTAACATGATTGTGACTATATACGATGTAATTTAGGTTTTGATTTTCCCTAAATACATCAATAAGTCTAACAATTAGTCAATTGATTCAATCAAAGAGCTAATTTGGACCAATTTAATGATGACAGCAAGGATGACAAGGCAAGATTCTTTATTAGAAACCTTGATAATAGGTTCTTAAGACTAAGTTACTATAATTATTTGTACTTTTACAATGCTTAGTATTTTATTCTTTAATAATCCTTCACTTGAATATTACTTGCTATATGTAGATCAAAATTCAAACTTCAATGATGATCGTGGATTGGAGGAAACAAGAACATCACAAGTTCACCACGTCTTAGATCCTTAAATATGAAATGGGATTTTCTCAAGGGTTTTAACTAATCCCATCCTTCATAAGGCCTCTCTACATACCTTCAACCTATATTTAGCTAAGTAAACCTCTTATTGACCTTCCTCTCATCAAAAATTGGATTGGATTCAAATAGGGGTTATGAGAACTTTGTAATCGGGTTATGACAAATGTAGTAAAAGTATGAGTTTCTTCCTATTTTAATTTCTCCTCATCGAGACAAGGTTATATTTATCTCATTTCACTCTTCACACTAATCTAGTTACATTTATGATTGTATACTTGTATAATCCCATATAATAGGGATTTCACTCAATTCAACCCAAACAAGGTCTTGCACAGGATTGTACAGGATGATAGAGATATCATGTAAGGATAATTTTACACACATATAATAACCTTAGTTTATTTTTTCCTCTCTACTAAAGGTTTAGAAACCATTCTTGTCATAATAAATCCATTTCTACAAAAAGAGAACACTAATACTTCTCATAATGTAATTCTAGGAATAAGCCTTATGGAAAAAAAGATATTCATAACATGGTTTCATCTAAAAATTACAGTCTTGGAGGATTCTAAATGAATGTATATGTGCTTCAAACATCTCTAAATATCATCCACACATCTATGTATCCATAACAGAGTAATATGTTAATTTTATTCTAGTTATTGTATTCATGGTTTGACTATTTTCATAAAAACAAATACGAGTTAGGTAAATTACCAGGTCGAGATGAGTGTTTATAAACCATGGAACTATGTAGAAAATTCATTCCATTATTAGGATAGGATTAACAATTCTTAAACAACACAACTCTCATTATTCTTCTCGTACATTATTACAACCTTGCATAAAAACCTTAAAATCTATGTTTTTCATTTCTCACTCTCTTATAGACTATTTTTCTTCATTTTCTTTGGTGAAAAATTCCCCATCCTCTCTGCATTATTAAAATTTAGTTAGACAAAAACAAACACATCTTAGGTTTCTCAACCTCAGGTGGTTATAAAATTGGGTCACACAAGTATTTACAAGGTGAATGAGGTGATCTTCCATCCACAATGTGTCACTAAGTTTCCATTCTATTTCCATGAAGAATCAAGATTGAGCAAGGAGAGAATATTAAGGAAAACACTTATTTGACAAACTAGGAATTCAAATTTTCAAAATATTAGGTTTTGGTGGGAAAATAGGTTTTAAAAGCTCAGGATATTAGGAAATAATAAGAAACAACAAGAAGACAATACTTTATTGATCCAAAATGAGGTCTAAGACCTCAACATGCCAAAATTTCTCTATATACCTTTTGATTTTCCTTGCATCATTTGAGCCCTACAAACTTAAACTTTATGACTATATAATATGTTTTTGGCCTCAATTACATCAAACATTACACATTCGGTTGATTGGCTCAAGGAGAGAGGTAATTTACCCTATTTGAGTCATATGAACTTAATTATGATGATGTGATGAGATTTAGGGATTAGTTGGTCTCAATAATATCATGCACATTAAATTAATGACAATATGATGTGTTTGGGGTTTTATGGGCCCTAATTACATCATTATCTAAAACAATTAGTTATATAGGTGAAGAGAGAAGTCACCCAGAGGTACGTGGTAGTGTTCATGAATGTTTTACTTGAGGAAATAGGTTGTCATGAAGGAGGATATGGTCGCTTTATAGAACATCACCACACAGTGTGATTGCACGAAGTTGTAGCGATGAGATGGTAGAGAAAATAAAAGAGAAGGGAGAGAAGGTTACACAACTGAAGTGTAAAGGGTGTGCAAGATTCCCAACAAAACAACTAGAGTGAACAAAATATTACCATGGTGCACAACTAAGTATGCAAAAGAGGAGACCCTAGTGAAAAGGTGGGAGAGCATGAGGAAAATGAAAGAAGAGAAGACTCAAAGCCACAGATTTGAGTGTGAAGATAGGCATCCATGAAAATGTTTTCAAGAATATCATAGTGATCCACATGCTTTGAGTTTACCATATGGTGAATATCATTTACTTAAGGTTATGTTGTTTGGTGTAAATATACAACTCATATTATGGGTTGTTATAAAATCTTATTATTTAGAGTGTGTATTGTTATGTGAGTAAAGAATCACACTAATTTATGAGATGGATAGTTTATTGTTATTATTTTTAGAGAAACTTCAGATTTTATAGGATTCACATATTAGTAAATATTTTTATATCATTGCATATTAACTTAATCAAATTTTACAAAAGATTTTATTTGTGAAGAAATTATTGAGTAGATTTTCATATGTAAATTGAACCGGTTTCATTATTTTGTATCGATCATGGTGGATCCTTGAGGGGAGCATTGGGTTATCTCATTCAAAATTTATCAAACCTATTTAGATACTAGTCCAAGGTATGAACGTAATTTCATATACTCGAATGCATGCCCATCAATGATAGTGTCAAGTCATCTCTTGGTATACATTGTTTTTCAATAGTTGAAGTTTTATTTTAGGGTTGTATTTGATCAAAATCGAGTGCAAACTATTATGAATAGTGTTTACATGGAATTTTAAGCATTGTGTATTTCTCTTGAAATATGTGCATGTGAGTGTGAATCTACATTAATTCTAGCTCTTAGATTATTTTTTTGTTGTTGGTGTATGAGCATTGTGAGATCCATGAATTCAAATACAAGTCTATGACTTGAGGGAAATTTACTAAGAAGTAATCACATTTTTTAACATCACCATTGAAGTGACTGCTACCTTCTTTGTGTTGAAAAATGATATCAAACCACATGTATTCTTTTAACTAGGATGTATATTTGGCGGTCCAATTACTTCATGTTTTTCAGTTGCTTAGAAGGTTTCATAAACTCGTGTCTTCTTATACTATAGACACTTTTTCCTAGCTACACCCCTCACACCTCATTAAAAATCCCTAAACCTATCTCATTACCCTAAACTATCATTCCACTCACGTAAAATCATATTTTACCCCACCGTAAGACTCATTTACTGTCTTAAACCTCCCGAAATTCCCTAATCATTGAAAAATAAAACAAATCCTGAGAAACCTCATTTAGAAGTGGTTAAAATCACTTCCAATTGGATTTCCCCACATTTCTTGGATTTCCAATGATTCTAACAGAATCGCCGGTGATTATAAATAGATCACAAAACCTCTCGAAAGGGATCTTCACCATCGTTAGTAAAAAAATTGTGTTCAAGACCAATATGACACCACTATAAGCATCTAACCATGTTTAATGCATCAATTTATCCTTGGAGCATCCAAAAACTATGTAAAGATTTTGCAACTCTGTCTACTTGTTTACATAATCAAAAGTAAGTATCTACATCCAAATTACGTTCTAAGTTCTTTAAGCATAATTTATCACTCAAATTCAATATTTTGTCTAATCATTCTACATCCAATCTACATTATTTCAAATAATTCATCTTTTATCAGTAATCACCAGTAATTATACAGGAATCTCCAATGGTTTTTTTCATTTTATCATTTTAATCACATCTACATATTTTTCAGTCATTTCATCACTATGTTTTTCTTTAATTAGTTTGTTTTTAAGATGTGTCTCCATGTAGATGATTATGCTAGGTGAATTACATACCATTACTATTATCTACGATCTTCCTATCTTTCAAAGAACCCTTCCTCTAGGAATATTTTTACATTATACATGAACTCAGCCTTTGCACAATTGCTTTGACACCTAAAATCGAAGACATTGAAGATCAACTCAAAATCATACAAGAAGAATAGGTCATGGTTGAATAGTTCTTGTTCGACTACTTTTTTGACTTTGAGATTGATGTATCCCTCACTTGGTGCACTCCTGTCATTTGTAATAGGACCTCTCTATTCCCCTAGAATTCTAATCATTCCTTGTATTGTTAATTATCATTTTATCATATTTATCTCTTAATTGTAAAAACTAGTTGATACCCTTAGAGGAAGCCCATTAGTTCCTAGGATTGGCCTTTTCTAATCAACTCATTTAATTTCTATCTAAATTTTATCTTTTTAGTTGTCTTTTTATAAAGGTTCTCCCATTCATAGGAAGAAATATCCTCATGTTCATTGTACATCCATTCATCCTAACATTACATTATCACAAGTAGATATCGTGAAACCTTGTTATCTTATGATTTTTTAGTGTTTCTCACTATAATTGATAAACCAAAAACTCCACAAACATTCTAACACTCTGGTGGGATACAAGTCCCTTTTCATTAGATTTTATATCTTCATATTTTTTTCTTGTTCATATCATATAAATTTGTAACTCGGGCCACCTTGTTATCGCCTTTTCAAAAATGCATAAAAAATAAAATAAAAATAAAAAAGGAAGAGTGAATATGGTTACATCTATTTTATTTCACTTTCTTTCAACATTATACTTTGTTTGATCTGTCTTCATCAAAATCAACACTTCCTTTTTTATCTTAAAATAAAGTTTCATATTTGTTTGTTCACATAGATTAATTAGTGGTTAAAATATTACATTCCCAATTTTCCATCACACACAACCAAACCATGTAACAAATCAAATTTTCATATAAAAATACCTTCTAGGCGTACCTACTTGGATTTCATCACTAAGGGAAAATCCAACTCGGTGTTCTAAATGGGTATAAAATAATTTGTGGGTGGTATATCGCCTAAGCACCACCCATTAACACAAGTGTCATCACCAACACTCATCTTGTCTCTCATCCTATCCCCTGACGGTGTTTCATACCATGGATACATCCCGCCTCATCAAAATCCACCACAATCATAACCTTTCATTTTCACCCCTATCTCCTAGTTGTATTAATATATTCAGTCATCCTCACAACCTTTAGTCTCTCAACAACCTCATAATATTCTAGGGGGTCTACCTCCTTTCCAAAGCACCATGCCCCGCCATACCATATATATCAACAATCTAATCCCCATATCTACCCTCAATCCAACCTATCCTCTTCAAATATCCAACAACCTCTTCAAAATGATCCCATGTAACAATTAATAAGAAAAATCACAAGCCTTCAATTTTCTACCATGGGGCCAAAATCACCTTTTCTTATGAAAAAATGCAATGAACCAATCATTCCATCAAGTATCACTCAAATATTATCATCCTCACTGGTAACAACCTAAGTTTATCAAATTTTATATTAATGAGGATCCAAAACAACATATACGATAATTTTTTCATGGATGTTATCTCTTCGCTCACAATAAAAATTTCATGTTGAGGACCTTTCCCATGTCATTGGTTAGTCTTGTCCTCGAGTGGTACAAAATTATTCCCCAGCATTCTCTCTTCTCATTCACACAACTAGAATAATTATTTTTGGAATACTTATCCATTAACATATCCCATAAAATATCCATCACCTATCTCTATCTATAAAACAATTTGAAGATGAGTTTATCATTGATTTTGTCACCAAATGGTGAGGGATTATTAATTAACTCTCATTCTCACTTCCACAGACTAAGTTAATTGAGTTATTCACTCAATCGTGTGTCAAACATATATCATCCACATTAAAAATTCAATCATTCCAAACCTTTGATGAAGCCTTCACCATGGCCTGAAAATTGGAACTCTGAGCCCTCGAGGATGGTAAAGTGAAATTATAGTCTAATAAACCCAAACTTGACCCCTCCTTAAAATCCTCTTCTAGCATAAACAAATTCAAAGGCTCTGCAAATGTAGTTGTTTTAAAATAGCATCCAAACACCAAATAGATTGTGAAAAATACCAAACTCAATGAAAATATACTCCCCTAGGAGAATCATATAGTTACATTAGTGACAAACTTCTTATTGCTTGTATGATCACCCCTCCTCCTATCCAACCCTTCCAAATTTCCCCATATAAACCTTCTTGGTATGGATAAATTGACTACTTGTAAATATCACCAACGACATCAAAAGATTCCGATCATTTATAAATTTCCTTCAAGATCTCATTGACCGAGGTGAGTTACAGCTTGATAATCCTAATGCACCTCATAATAAAAATTTGGATGTTTTTAAACAACCTTTTCTAAACCATCCTCCAACTAGAGGCCAACCTCAAACCAATGTTATAGGACCTCATCACATCATCAATACCATCCATAAACTATTACCCGTGTCCAACACATCATCGATTCCTATGACCGACACCCCAATTGAATAATTAAACTCTTCAAAAACATCACTACAAAGGCCTCAAGCTCATCTAGGCCTCGGACCTACAAACCCATCACATCTACTCCCACATAAATATCTGATATTTCTCTATCAACATCACAAGAAAATAAACATGTCATTGAAATTTTGAAAATCTCCTTTAATGACCACGTTGTTGAGAACTAAATAAATAATCGTAGAAATATTGCGTCAAAACATATCACCACAAAATAACAAAGTACATCTCTCACAAGTACCATCAACAAACCAATACAATATTTTTTCCTCCATTTTGGGGCCACATTTGTCTTCTAAACTTAAAATTAGTATCACAAAATCCAAACCAGTCTCCACAACATCTAAACATACTTGCCTCATGTACACGTCATGTGTCTCGTACCTTTGAACCATCCAATGACACTCATAATCTTACCCCCTCGACATCATTTCAACAAGCTCCGACCAAGTATTATACCAACACCCTTGAACATCTTGTTCAATCATCAACTATCACATTACCACCTATCAAACTCTCCAACCTTCAAGGATGGAAACCTTCTTTATACAATTACCATGCATCTAGTGCTTATCATCTGGATAATAGTGAATTACACTAAATATTATAAATCCCTTCACATCATTATTCAAAACTTTCTAATAAAGTAATCCTCTTGATAAATAAATATCATCCTATTCCACCCATCAAATCAACCAAATAAAAACATCATTTCACACCTATTCCCAAAAGATCTAAAATGAGAGAATCCAAAGAAATCATTTGAGAGCCTCTTTAATTAAAAATTTCCCCCTTCTAGTAAACCATGACGTTTATAGATTGACATTGACTTTATAACCACTAGATCCCACACCCTTGACTCAAAGGCACAAAATATGGACAATCCCACGGTCTATATCTTTGTAGCTCCTCTAGAGTCACCCAATCCTTAATCATCTAAAGCTAAAGTTTCCATACTCACAACACCTCGAATCAGTCAACAACATCCATTCAAAACATTATTCTCAAACAAATACACCAAGAACCCATTAAAATGTCCTTATATGATCTCGTCTAGAATTCTCCTAGCATCGTCAAGCCATGATCGAATAATTTCAATCAATCTCAATTCCTTCTTATGAACCCCGGGTGTTTCACTAACCTTGTTGATTCCTTGAAGGTGTTAGTTACTATTACATTCGACAACTTTGAAATCACATCACTCCAACCTGAAGACCATCATATTCCCCTTTTCGTCACTACCCAAATCAACAATACTCTCATTATTATAAATATTATCGATAATGGCACCATCATAAACATCATATCCTCTCATGTGTTCAAAAAAATTCAACTACCCAACACCATTTCCCCGATCACCCATCATTCTACGTGTGTTCAATGATATTGTTTCCCCACACACTAGACACGAGTTATCCTAACCATCAAATAGACCCAAAAACCTCCATGAACTTTTTAACCTTGTAGAAGGATATTTCCATTATAACATGTTGTTTGCTTGTCTGAGATATGCACAATGTATCAGTGTCCCATCTACTCTACATTGATGTCTAAAAATATGAACACAAGGGTAAAACTGTCATGGTCCATGCTTGACTCAAATCCATTCAAAGCTTGCCACAAGATGTACACACCTAATGACATTTTTATTCCTCTACAAAATCATACATCTACAAATGAAGCTTCCACGAGTTCATTGATCCCCGCATCTAGACTTCCTAATGATGAATCTTTCGATGATGTCATGTAATGCCTTTATTAGAGGAGTACCACCTCATAGCCCATGCTTTCCACTCCTAAAACTTATGGGAGACCCAAAAAAAAACCACTCTATGAGTCCAATGTAGGAAGTATTATTTCCTGTATTCTCTCATTCCTTCAAACACAATTAGTTTATGGAGGCATCAATCATCCTTTATCTCACCTTGATGATAAATCACACACTCGATCCCTTCTCATATAAATTTCCATTCTTAGGTAAAATCTAATTCACCCAAACATATCTCTACCATTGTGCATGGAAAGGCTTCAAATTAAGACAAGAAAATAGGGTCCACATGACTTACCCTTTGAAGGCTGGAAAAAACCTTACGAAAAATATGTCCTCGGCTTTAAAGTATATCCTTCTAAACCACCACCCTCAATATTTGAATCTCAAAATCGTGTCACCATGGTTAGACTCATCCTCTCGATGATGACTATTGGTGCTAAAATTATTCTCACCCCATTTTCATTGAAATTCCTCGGTTTGCGGCCTCTATCATGTTTTCTATCTCCCCTGTATTAGTGCTTGAAAACTCAGTCCTTTCCTTGGTTGCCATGATCGGTCCTTTCCTAGGTTGAGGATCACTTAAAGGTCCAAAAAAAAATTCCTCTATCCATCTGAAAGAGTATGTAACTTGGGCGTAAAACTCAAATTTTTCCTTTCCTTCTATTTTCCACAGTCATGTTTTTTTGTCCCTGTCATTTTTGTCCCAAATACCTGTGGAAACATGATTGGATGTAGCTCGAATGATCATATTTGAGCCTTATAACATTTCCAAGTTCTTTGTCCTTGAAGAAAGATTCATTTTCGGGCTCAAATGGTGATTTTCTTGCATTTTACGGTTTGACGGGTGTATTTTTCCCAGTCAAATTTACTTCTCAACATCAATGCAAACATGGCTCTTTCCGGTTAGATGTGGCTTAGTGAGGTACTCAAAAACTCTAAGGCTTGCTTGACCAAAAAATTGTCCACGTGGAAAAACAATAGTCATTTGAAAATTCACCTTTTGGTTTGGCCTTGGAGTTGCGTCAGGGAGACAAGTGGAGGTTTTCGCTACTTTTCCCAGGACTTAGACAAATTTTTCATGCAATCGATACGCTTTGGTGAACTATGGACATGTGGAGGGATGTAAATCATTTGAGGATCTACCTCAGGGTCCCACCTTAACAATTACAATAGGGAGACACATGGAGGCTTCCGCCAGCCGCTCGCTTTGTACTTGGACTTTTCAAAGCATTTTCTAAGGCCTCGAACACGTGGTGAGATCGCACTTGTTCAAGGTATCTGCTCTTGGGAACCATCTCAAAATTGTGCCATGAAGACATGTGGAGGCTTCCACTGGGTCTTCCCATACTTGGACTTTTCAATAAAATTTCTAAACGCCTAGGACACGTGGAGGGACCGCTTTGTTTGGGGACTAGTCCTAAGTTTTATTTCAAAGAAGTTCTAGGAGGACACTTGGAGGCTTCCGCTCACTCTACCCTTTGCTTGGAATTTTCAATGGACAAGGAGAATTGTCGTGGACCCTAGACACTTGGCGCCTTCCACAGATCCTTCAACTTTTTAATGGACTCTACCAGGTGAAACACATGTTGAGCCCTCACTTGTTTGGGGTCTCGCTTTTGGGGACCATCTCAAAATGTGCCATTAAGAAACGTCGAGGCTTCCACTGTCTCCTTTTTACACTGATACTTTTCAAAGGCCAAAAGGCATTTTCTTGGACCCAAGGTAGGTGGAAGGCTCGCGCTTGTTTGGGACTTGCCTCGTGCTTCGCTTTGTAGTTTTACCTAGGAAACATGTGGAAGGCTATGATATAAAGTGGAAAAGGGTCAGAATCAACGATTGTTGTGAATTTCACCTTTTTTCTACCATTTTTGCTCCAAGACTCCTAGAAACACAAATACGCACTATTTTTCATCATTCTTTAATGAAATTCCTTGTCGTCTCTGTCTATAAGGTGCCATTAAATGGATTTGAAACTTAAATTACGAGTCCAAGGATTATTAAGGTCAATATTTTGAAGTGGGAATTGCTCAGGCACTCACAAAAATGGGAATTACTAGAGGAAATGGATGTGGGGCAGAATTACAGAGGAAAAAGAGGGAAAAGGGATGAAATGATGAAAGTGTAGGTGTAAAAGATGAAAAAGGTGTTGCCTCGAGAGCGAAAAGGATTACCTATCATATCTATCTATGCAGAGTCTCTAGAAAATGATTAAAGGGGGGATTTCTCACATAACAAAATCATAACGATTAGAATAATTACCAAGAAGTTGTGCATGGCATCCTAGTCATTAGTCGAGGGCCCAAGAAACATGATCAGTTCACAATTGTTTGTTAGGAAATAAAATATAAAATATGTGAAATAATCCCTCACAGAATCGCAATGCATAGAAACTAATATGCAAAAATTATTACGGATCTCAAATAAAATTACGAGAATAAAATAACACAACACAAAGAGACAGATTTAACGTGGTTCACCCAATTTGGGCTACGTCCACCAAGAATCACTTGCTCGATTTTATTACAAGCCACCACTCTCTCAATCAATACCAAGATTTGTTTAGAGCTATGCTCAACAAACTCTGAGAATTCATAGCCAAATTCAAAACACATCTGCAATACATTTACTTGTACATCTATCATATGCATAAGACCATATAAATAGACAACTACTTAAGCAGTTTGATACAAAACCATGGGTATCAAAACCAAGGGAAAAAAACCATGGGTATCAAAACAATGGGCAAAACACCGAAAAAAACAATGGGCCCAAAAACAGCCCATAACGGTTACCCATTACCCATGGGTTAATAAACCACCCATGAAAATTTACTTCGAGGGCTTCACCCCAACCCCCCTGACCCACTCACCGGCGAGCATGACCACCGTAAAAATACCCAAGTGTAACACATAGAAGGTGTACCACATTCTAACATGCAAATAGGCTCCACAAACATAACAATATCCCACTTGGAGACTGATTTCCACTGAGCAAGCTTCTCAACCCTTCACTGTCATCTGTGAAGGCCAACCAAAGCTGAACATAGATTTAGTTTATCCCTTGTGACCACCTTGGTCATCATGTCTGCAAGATTCTGACTGGTATGAATCTTCTCCAACTTCAACTTATCTTCCTCCAAAGCTGTCTGATGAAGTGATATCTCAACTGTATATGCTTCGTCCTGGAGTGGAAAGTAGAGTTCTTAGCTAGGTGTATAGCACTCTGACTATCACTATATATCTTACATTCCTCCTGCTTATGCCCCAACTCCTCAAGAAATTTTTGTAGCCAAATCATCTCTTTGCTTTCCTCTGTGGCAACAACATACTCAACCTCCGTGGTTGACAAAGCCACCAGACTTCGTAGTCGTGAAATCCAGCTCACCATTGTCCACCCTACAGTGTAAATATAACATGTTGTGCTCCTCTGCCGCTGTCTACATCTCCAGCCATGTCTCGAATCTACATAACCACGTAAAGTGGTGTCTCGATCCATCGTAGCACAAAACTATCCCCATGGTCCCTCTCAAATACGAAGGATCCATTTTACTTGCTTGCCAATGCTCTTTACCTAGATCACTCATAAATCTACTCATAGCTCCCCACTTTGCATGGGCAATATCGTGGCCTAGTGCACACCATAGCATACATCAAACGCGCTAAATCGCTGATGAGTAAGGTACCTTTGACATCTGGTTTCTTTCTGTTTTGTCTTAGGACAACTTTGCTCCTTTGATAACTTGAAGTGGCCTGCCAAAGGAGTCCCAACCGGTTTAGCATCCTGCATATTAAACCTCTCCAAGACCTTCTTAATGTACTCTTCCTGAGATAAATTCAGCTTTTGTTCCTTCCTATCCCGAGATATCCTCATACCAAGGATTTGTTTGGCTACACCCAAATCCTTCATAGCAAAGGATTCACTTAGCTGCTTCTTGAGTACTTTTATTTCCTGCATGTTTTTACCTACAACCAACATGTCATCAACATACAAACACAGGATAATATAACTTCCATCCTCAAATTTCTTTGTATACACACAATGGTCAGAATGGCATCTGATATAACCTTGCTCCATCATGAAGCTATCAAACTTCTTATACCATTGACGTGGAGCTTGTTTCAGGCCATACAAGATTTTCTTCAGTTTGCAAACCATCTCCTCTTTACCTTTGACCTCATAGCCCTCTAGTTGCTGCATATATAGTTCCTCCTCCAAATCACCATGGAGAAATGCAGTCTTTACATCAAGCTGTTCTAAGTGCAAGTCTTCTACTGCAACTATTCCTAGAATAGTTCTAATAGAAGTCATTTTTACTACAGGAGAAAAAATCTCATCAAAATCTATACCTTGTTTCTGTGCAAACCCCTTGACCACCAACCGGGCCTTATATATTTTCTTTCCTCCTTCGTCTTTGACTCTAAACACCCATTTTTTTGTAATGCTCTTTGCCTTCGGTACCTTCACCAAATCCCATGTCTGGTTCTCCATGAGAGCTCGATACTCCTCATCCATGGCTTGCTCCCACTTCTTCCTGGCATCTACCTGCATTACTTCATCAAAGCTCTCTGGCTCTCCACTATCAGTGAGTAATAAATAATAAAGAGAAGGATAAAACGTTCGTGTTCTCTTCTTACCCTATAAGACCTCCTTAATATAGGAGTTTGGGGTTCTGTTGAGGGGGTTCTGAATTGATTCATGTGTCACTTTCCCATCCGAGAAGATCCTCTCTTGCTGCATACTCTTTCTTGGATTCTTCCCTATTTTCCCAACTCTTTTGCTTATACATGACTCTCTCATTAAAGACCACATCCTGGATTGAATGATTTTCTTGTCCTTAATACTCCAACATTTATATCCAAAGTCATCACCACCATAACCAATGAAAGTATATTTTTCTAATTTAGCCTCTAGCTTGGTCCTATCATACTTGTCTATATGAACAAACACCTCACATCTAAAGACTCTAAGAAATGAATACTCAACTTTCTTACCATACCAAGACTCCTTAGGTATGCCTCCATCCAAGGCACTTGAGGGTCCTCTGTTTATCAAGTACACCACTGTGCTCACCACTTCTACCCAAAAAGAAAGAGGCAGTCTTACATGTAACCTCATGCTCCTAGCACATTCCATTATTGTCCTGTTCATCCTTTCTGATACCCCATTCTGCTGCCAGAGTTCCTAGAACCATCTTTTGCCTGTGGATTCCATTCTTAGAATAGTAATCATTAAATTTATTGCTACAATAATCCCCTCCATTATCGACTGAGACATTTTAGCTTAAGACTGTTTCATTCTCTACCAAGGCTTTCTATTAAACAAAAGTGTCAAATACATTAGATTTTTTTCTAATACAATAAACCCAAACTTTCCTTGTTGCATCATCAATAAAAGTAACATAATAACTTGAACCCCAAGAGATGATACAGCTGGCTGTCATCACCAATCGGGCACTATGATAATTCTTCATTGGGAACTCCTCGTCTTTATGATTATTTACTAATACACACCTTTAGTTTGGTGGATTTAATCTGGAAACAAAACAACAACATAACACAAGAATACCATCGACTATGATAAGACGAATGATGACAAATCTGAAATATCAAAATAAATTATAATTTTAACGTGAAACTGTTATAATCTCACCCATGAGGTACTTCAAGTGTTATTGACTTCACTTGCCTTTCACCAAGACTATGGGAGAAACTTTACAATTACACCTCTTAATGGCTTCTTCAACACACCTTTAAACTGATGGCTTCCTTCACACACTTCCTACAATATTTCTCACTACTTCCTTCTATGCTAAATGAGGGGGGTAGCCTCTCTATTTATAGAACTTCTAGGCTTATCCATCTTATCTCTAAGATAGGATAAGAAATCCACTCTGACGAATCATATTCCATACCTTAACTCTTATCTGTACATGTAAGCTTATCTTCTAAGATAAGATAAACCTTATCATTTTACATGGGTTCCACATTTTTATACTTTTTACAAATAAAATACACAAAATATTTATGACCTCACTCCTAGTCCTTATTACCAATATAATATTTCTAATTCCTAATCACATAGACCCTACTTCTCTAATTACCCAAACTTTGACATTTTAACATTACTGGACCACTTACGACAAATATTTACTTTTTACAACATTCATATTGTACTTTGGTATTACACGTACTACTCACATTATTGGCGGCACCGTCTTGTGGTGCCGTTATCTTCTATCGACGCTACTACTAATTATACTTAACAACATCATATTCCTAATACATAAATTAATGAAATAGAAATTATGGAGGAAAATTTTAGTGTTGACATCTTCCCCCTTCCTAGCTTCTACTCCGTCCCTGAGTAGACTATTCAGTGCTTGGAAAATCTTCAACTTGTCGTGGTTAACCCATTTCGTAATGGGAGTGCCATCCAATTCCTCCAAATCAGTGCGTACCATTTTCATGCACGATTCTATTTTTTAGGGCCCCATCCATTTTGGAAGAAATTTACTCTGTCTTCTTTTTTGTATCTGGAATCATATACTAGAACCAAGTCATTCACATGAAATGGAGACCACCGGATCTTTTGATCAAAGTATTCCTTCTGCTTCATTTTCTTCTTATGGCTTGTATCCTTTGTTATTTCTCTCATTTCCTCCGGAAAATGAAGATGTACCAACCTTTCTTTTCTTGAATCACTTTCATCCATCCTTTCATTTTTATAACTCTCACAAAGGTGGGAATATCAAACTCAATAGGAAGAAGCTGGATCAATGTCGTAGGCCAACTAAAATGGGGAGTATCCTGTTGCTGACTTTGATGTTGCCCTATATGCCCACAATGCTACATGAATCCTTTTATCCCGTTTATGTACCTCTGAGGCTGCATCTTTTGCTAGAATTTGACACAACACAAAATTTGTTCGTTCCACTGTCCATTTGTGATTGGCTTGTATGTTGTTGCCTTCCTATGCTTAATAGAAAACTTATTGACTAGGGCTTCTACCACCTCATTAATGAAGTGGCTTCCTTGATCTGTTACAATTTCTAATGGGCAACCAAATCTAGTGACAATGCGTTCATACATGAACCTTGCCACTTCATCCATGGAAGTTATTTTCAATGGCCTAGCTTCAACCCACTTGGTTAAATAATCTGTGGCAACTACAATATACTTATTTTGGCGTGATGTAGTTGGAAGTGGACCTACAATGTCTATTCCCCACTTTTCAAAGAGACCAAGGGGAAGAATAGGACATAATGGAGCTGATGAAGTCTTACGGTTACCATGTGTTTGACAAATATCACATGTCTTACAATAATTATAACAATCTTTAAAAAGAGTGGGCCAGTGATAACCTGCATCCAAGATCCTTCTTGCTATAAGTTGTCCAAAGAAGTGCCCTCCACATGTACCATTGTGGAATTCTTCTAGCAGTTCCTTCCCTTGATCACGTCCAACTGCCCTCTTGTACTGTCCATCAGGTCCTATTCGAAATAATACTCCATGTAGAATAGAATATGGACGACTGGCTTGAGTAATCTTTCTCTTAGTCTTTGCATTGGCACCATCAGGAAACTTGAATTCATTCAGATAATTCCAAATATCTATGTATTCACTAGGGATTGTGTCAAGGGATAACAATGCTACATCGGGGAAATCATCATCATCACAAGATGATCCTAAACCATCATAGGCTTGAGAGAGTGCATCTGCATTGACATGCTTCTTTCCTGGCCTATCTATGCTATCAAATTCAAACTCTTGTAGCAAAATTATTCATCTTGCTATCCTCCCCGATGGGTTAGGCTTATTTACAATATATTTTAGAGCCTGATGATCTGTTACAACTAGAAATTTTTTCCCTAGCAAGTAATTTCTAAACTTCTTTACAAAGAAAAATGATAGCGAGCCTCTTTTTCGATTCTGATATAATTTACCTCAAGATTTGCTCATTTGTCTTCTCCCAAAGTAAATTGGATGTTCATTCCCATTTTCATCCTTTTGGCTCAAAGTACTTCCAGTGCTACATCCGAGGCATCGGTGTACACAATGAATGGCTTGCTCCATCTGGATTCTTCAAAATTGAAGACACCAAGGATTCCTTCAATTGTCTAAAAGCTTCATGCGCCTTATTTCTGGATCATAAGTAACATCCTTCTTCAAGAATGGGTTAGTGGTCATGGCAATCTTTGAGAAATTCTTGATGAACCTTCTATAGTAACCCATATGGCCTAAAAATGATCTCAACTTACTTCTATTAAGAGGAAATGGTAAATCTTTGAGTTTTGAAACTTTATCGGGATCGTGCCAATACCATCTCTGGATACAACATGCCCTAACAAAACACCTTTAGAACATCCAAAGACACACTTTGTAGGGTTTAGTGAGGCTTGTGCTTCATCTAACCTTTGAAATGTTGTCTCCATTTGGTGCAGGTGGTCCAACTTGCTCCCATAGATGCAAAAATCATCTAGAAATACTCTGATGAAGGTCCCAATGTAGGGTTCGAACACCCTATTCATCAAACACTGGAATGTTTCCGGAGCATTACACAACCCAAAAGGCATAACTCTATAAGAAAACGTTCCCCAAGGAGTGGTGAACATGGTCTTCAGCTGATCTTTCTCTGCTATACGAACTTGGTTGTAGCCGCTATATCCATCAACAAAACTATAGCACTCCTGGCTAGCTACTTCGTCCAAGATCTGATCTGAAAATGGAAGAGGGTAATGATCCTTCTTTGTTTCCTTATTGAGCTTCCTGTAATCAACACAAATGCGTAGCTTCCCATTCTTTTTTATTGAGATCACAATGGGAGAAACCCATTCTGAATTCTCCACAAAGAAATATGAATCCTGTGATCAAGAACTTATCTATTTCTTCTTTTTACGGTTTTGGAAAAATTATGATTCATTTTATATGGCATTTGCTTTATGGGCTTAGCACCATCTACCAGCTCAATACAATGTTCTACCCAACTTACTTGACGGAGTTCCTTGTAATCAAAAGTGAATAGGTGTATGTACCTTCGAAAGAGCTGGAGGTAGGATTCCTTCTCACTCTCCATCATAGCATCACCAATCTTTATTTGTTGGAGACGATCATCAACTTCTTCTTCAGATAATTTTATGGGGTCATGAGTTGGTGTGACTGGAAGGATATCCATGATGAAACATCCACCTCGCTTTCTTCATCTTCGATGTCCACTTCACTTTGGTACTAGAGTAATCGAGGATGTCCAATCATCGTTTCATCACTTGAATCCACGGTGTTCTGCATTATGATGTCGAGGATCACATTTATCTTCACCCTCTCTCTACCACATCCAAGTGTCATGAAACCTTCATTCCAGTAGTTTCTTACATGAACTCTCCTTAGCCATGGTCTTCCCAGAGTAGCATTGGGTATGCAACAGTACCATTTTTCATCACCTAAAAGTCTACCACACATACCACACCCATAACAGATATTGCCACATTTGAAACTACACCTTCTGGTTTAGTTTTCCTTTATTTAATGACCTTAACATAAGTGTTGAATGGCGATCAATTTTTAAATATTCCCAACATATTCATTACCTCCATCAACTAAGACATCATGGTACCATTACATAATACATTATAGGGATCTGCCTAGCACCAAAATAGGGACCTCATCCTTCCTTCTTTAGACAGTCCACCTCGAATCCCCGCCTCTTCTCGTAAATAGCCATTACATAATACCTCGGCCTTGTGGAGCATAGGGATATGCCTCTACCTCCCGAAAAATTTCATCTCGCAACCTAACCTCATCACCTAAACCTTACACAATTATTTATTAATTACCTCAGAATTGATAAATCCACATCATCTCACCTGCCACCTCATTTTGCCACTTCATCATGACCTAGCCCTAACCCTAAACTAACCTAATTAAGACCTATAACTTGGTCTACACCTACACCCATGACTAATGACCCCTTTCTCGCACCCAAAACCGACCTTCTAGTCACTTGACCAAGCCCGCAACTAATCTCTCGGGAGAAAAGTAGGGAAGGTGGGCTATTTTACTAAAAATAGCCTACTTTTTCCTTACCGATGCCGGTTCCTTCTACTGACCGCCGCCGCCGGTTACGTAACCGCCATCGGTTCCTCCTCAGTAAATGGGCTCCCTAACCAAAAAAAAGGTCAAGGATTTTTGGAATCAACAGAGATCATTTGGGAGCGATCAAGAGAGTCCAGATCTTCACTTGACCGAGCAGAGACGAGTGAAGAAACCAGAAGAGTTGCAGCAAAAGGAGATCAAGCCCAAAACGCAATGTAAATAGCCCAGTAGTTCTCGATACTCACCGATCATCTGGAGGGAGATATTTCATCTTCTCGCTTGTCCACCATCCTACCTAGAGTTCTCGCCTTTCATCGAGTTCTTGACTCGCATCTTCACAATAACCAAGTAAGTTACATCTTGCATGTCCTCTTTAATAACATTTCTTAGACTTTTTGAAGCACAATCCTCACAAATCCATTCCTAGATCCACTACCCAAATATGCTATCAGCATCTAACTATCATTCATCTACCTCTCATCACCTTATTTCCTAATATCACCTATATACAAATTTTTTACAAATAACACAACTACCAAACAACACAACCACCCCACAAAACAACCAACCTTCGATCCTAGACCATACCGATATCGGTTATCAAGAACCGATATCGACGTTATCCCGACTATAACCAAAACCACCTTTCCCCTACCCAGCCCCAACGAAGCAATTTAATTGATATCTTACAGCTTTTTGTGTTAATTCATATTAGCAGGGAACCGACCACCTTCGAAAGGAAGTTTTATATTTCCCGGCCCAAGGCAGCTTCCTCATTTATTGTCTAATCAAAATCTGTGGTCTTGTGTTCTTATTTCGCAGTAGTCCTTCCAAGACAAAAAGGAGTTCTTCGCAATAACCCGATCTTTCTCTACGGTACGCGCACACCATCTCGACGCTCAATGTATTCCTCCTAGCCCTAACCTTATCTCTGCTTCTAAAAGGAATGAAAGGATAGAAGCAACTCTATTCCCGTGGCCAAACATTCCGAGCGAAACATTTTGGCACGACTGGGGACCCATTTTGGGTTTCTTTCTTTCTTGCTTGCTTTCATATAGGAGTATACTTGCTGTTTTCTTCTAAAAGATATTCACAAGGTTTTGTATTATTTTGATAAAAGAACTTGCTTTGCTTTTACATCTCGCATTAGTGAAAGTCATCTCTTTTGCTTCATCGAATATCATTTTCGATTTGGGTTTAAAACACGTGTATCAGATTATCGCTTGTTGTTTTCAATTCTAGCGAACATAGATTAAGTAATAGGTCGTACACGTGGGGGTGATATCCACGGTATTGACAAGAAATTAATCTTACTTTCACTGCACAACACATACCGAATCACTTCACAATTAACACAACAGCTCAAACATCCCCCTTTTCCGCGGTATTCCTCCGCCCGATTGAGGTAACCTTATAAGCCAAAACAACTTGACATTTCCCCTAAGTCTTTTGTTTAGGATTGACATCATTCCGCGTCTAAAGGCATAAGCCCACAATAATTAAAATTAACCCTAGGGTTAGTCTCTGGATTTGCATGTGCATCTTGCTTGTTTTTAGTTCTGTTTTCTTTCTCATACCCTGTCTTCTGTGATCAATAATTGGACAAGTATACTAAACGTTGTTAAAAATCAAATTAGCAGCCTTTTATATCTTGTTAGCCCTGCATTTCTTACACCGACATCGCATTACCCGACCGACGCCGCTATATAGTATAACCGACATCGGCATTACGAGACGATATCGCCATCGCTTTTCCCAATTCCCGACAAACCAAAGAACCTACCAATTTCACTACCTGAGTTTGTTTCTGCTCCCGATGATTGAAACCCTACCGTGAACTCCTCGTCCATGGTTGTTATCACTCGAAAGCAAGCCGCCGCCATGGTTTCACATGCTTGCTCTGTTTCTTTTCCTGAATCACCCCCTTCACATTCTGTGGGGAATCCTACTGATACCAACGAGGTTCCTAAAATTCCTGTGGGAGATAAGGACTTTGCCAAGTTTCTGGATGCTAATTCCAGCGCTGTACAATACTATTTGTCTCATACCCCTGACCGTACGCCTGATGGTCAGCTCCTTGTGGGTATGCCTATTAGTATAGCTGCTCATTTAGCTCCCACTCCGCCTGATAACACCGCCTTGCTTCCTGCATCTCTAGCCCCGTCCCCCAATCCGACGGCTTCAGAGGTTCATACGACTCAGATTGGCTTTCCGTTGGTTGGTTAATCTTGACCCCACATATCATTACCGCCGACGCCCCTACCTCATCTCTCTTGCATCGCTCCGCTCATGACTTGCTCTCTCTCGCCACCTATCCACACTAGCTTTCCTTCTCAAGCTCCGCCTACCTTTTCATTCCCATACACGTATCCAAAGTGACCTCAACATCTTATATGGGACATCCCTATTCGGCCGCCTCAACATATTCATCCTCCATACCTTATCAACACTTAACCCCACCATTGTCCAAATGGAGGCCCTTGGCCCAATTTGCCTCCGCTTTACCACAATCGCACCATCATCTCATCCAACCACGGATTTCATCAAACAAATGATGGACAAAATGCAAAACTGAGGCTTCTGCTTTCGTGAAGTCGTAGCGCTTACATACGAACAAGTTTGTCGTCGAGCCTATTCACCCTTCTCGTCCCCCTTCATTCATATCCTCCTCAATGGGAATTACCAAAATTTACCCGCTTTAACAAGAAAGAGGACCTCAACAACACTTCGATCATTTAGACATGCTTGTTATTTGATTGCTCATGATGATGCCTTGTTACTCCGCACCTTTCCCATGTCCTTATCAGACCCGCTTGAGTGGTACAAAGGTTTTTAACCCAAAGACTCAATCTTCTCTTTTAACCAACTAGCCCAATCTTTCTTGGATCATTTCTCCATTAACATTGCCAAGAAAGTATCTATCACCGACCTTTATGCCATCCGACAATTCCAAGACGAATCTATCGCAGATTTCGCTGACGATGGCGGGCCTTATCAACCAACTTACATATGCCTTGCCTCAGCCAACTTATCGAACTTTTTACGCGGCATGTGCTAAGCACATTTCTCCTACTCTTCAAATTCAAACTTTCCGCACATTTGATGAGGCCTTTACCATGGCTCTAAACTAGAAATTCGAGCCTTAGAAGAAGAGAAATTGCGGTCACGCAACAAAAAACCCCACTTTCCGAACTCCAGATTCTACCAATAAACCAAACACCACCACTCCTCACACGTCCACTTCTTCAAAATCAAAAGGAGCTGTCCACGCGGTGATGGTCAAATCTCAAACACCGTCTAATACCCCACCAAAAACCACCTATAAGTACAAAGCCGAGCCCATCAATTACACTCCTCGGGAGAAACTTATGGTGTCATCTTGAAAAATTGCTCAAAGCCGAGCTATCACCTTGCCTCCTGTTAAACCCCACTCCGGGTTTGATTCTACCCGCGCTATACCTTCCTGGTACAAAGAAAATGACTTCTGTAACTTTCACCGCGTAAAAGGACATAGTCATGAAAACTGCAAAATGTTGAAAAACATAGTGCAGGAAATGGTTGACGCAGGTGATATAACCTCGATAATCCTAATGCCCCGCCAACCGAAATTTGAAAATCTTCAACAAACCATTCCCAAATCACTCATCCAACAAGAATTTAAACCAGATATCTTAGCCGAGGAGAGTGTTCATGAGATCCATGCAGTCTTCGACTCCCAGCCAAAAGCCTCTATCGAGAAAATTTTGAATCAAGCCTCTCCACTAACACAGGAGTCCGAACCTCCTTCACCACCATCAAGCCAAAGCGAAATCATTCCTTTACCCATAAAAGAGTTAACTGCCCAGACTTCTCTTCTCATCAATGAGTCTGCTTACACCACATCCCTACAAGACTGCGAACGGATGTTATCTAATTTATCTATTTCCCAAATGTCCCCTTCTACCGCTCTTGCTGCACAAGAGGAAGGCTCGCCACTCCTTTTGACATCCTTAGACGAGAAATCTCTTGCACCAACATCACCAAATTCTTTAACCATAACAGACCCTCTCAAACATGCCCTCCTACCTATTAGTCCTTCATCGCCTAAATCTTTTCAACAACCGGTCGACCTCTTAATATCTATTGATACAATACTCTCATCTACCCCCTGTATCACACCCACAATGGACTGGAATCACAACCCGTCTTTCTTCCGTACCAAATTTACAATTCATGCCTGAAGATTGTCATTCTCCAAAAGATAGACGAGTCCTATGGGAACGTTTGAGTACCCCCTATTCTACTCAAATGCAGGTGACCGATCCGGACACCTCTACCATATATCCTAAGTGTTTACAGAAACTCAAAATGCCTATGTCCTCAGTCTCATCCCCCGTATCTATACCAAGTAGCCCATCCACCTCTATTAACCTAACCAAATCTTCCCCTACACTTGGGACCTCACCAATGCCCAGTCTAACGCACCCGCCTAAGCGACTTGATTTATCCAAAAATAAAGCCGCCCGCCACCTAGGAGACAAACTCAATCCGTGCCTCTATCACAATCAAAACCATCATCGTCACACCTACCTTCCATATTGGGACCTCATCCCTCCACCTTGCATCAATATATCATACCTCCCGCGTTTTCTTCAAAACGACCTACGCCTTCTGCACCTATACAGAGATCAAAGGGTATATCAACATTGTCACCCCACATATCCTGTCCACCCATCAACCCTAAACGAACTCCATCATCAAAGGATTTATTTTCTGTCACTCCCCTTTCTCCGTGGTTGTTTCCCGCTACCACGTCATCTGTAGCCTCATCATCTAACCAGCTGAATATAGCTTCTGCGCCAAAGAAACCACGTTTAGTGAAAACCACGTGTCAACACCCCTCGGCTAAACCACCACCCGTACGAACCAACCACGCCCAAACATTACCAAAACCCGCACAACCAATACCCTCATCCTCCTCCGATTTTGACCCACTCAAAGGATCTTACGCCAAAATCCTTGCTATGTTGGTGGAGAATGCGACCATTTCCCTACCCCCACTTAGACCTTATGACCCGTCTAAACCTCGACCTATAGGTTATGATGAGTCTAAAATCTGCGCCTATCACCGCACACCAGGACATGATGTGGAGGGATGCAAAGCTTTAAAACCATCCTTCGTCACTACCTCTCCTCCTGATACAAAGGTTAAGAAAGACAACTTACGAAGGGAGAGACCTTTAGCTTCAATTCCTCTACTATACCATCTGTCCCCGCCTCACCAAGATCTATCATTATTACAACCCCACCTCTTGAAGACCATGATTTATCCCAACCATCTTCCTCATCTCAGGTCTACGAGATTAATATGATTAGTGTTGCTACTCGAGCGCAGAAAAACAACGAGAAAGCAAAAGAAAGCACACATGCGTCCTCTCTTTCTCCATCCAGCATCCCGATTGCACCACCACCCAAAGTGGTTATTCGTGGACCCGCTTACCCCGTCTCTAATGGAGTTTCCCATCGAGCCATGATCAAACAGCTTCACCAATCGCCCGTAAAAATGACACTATATGATCTCATTCAGACTTCTGAATCCCATCGACAAGCTCTCGTTGAAATTCTTCAAGGGATCGAGGTCTTACCTAATGAAACCCTACCTGTTGCCTCCATTCTAACACCCAATCACGTTGCTTCTCTCACCAAACAACCCACTGCCCCAACCACTTCTGTCTCTGTACAACAAGTCAAGCATGCGCAAGCTCGGCTCAAGATGAAATTGTTGACTTTGGTATGTAAGATCCCGACTCGCCTTTTTCATCTCGGGCTTACGCCCGGACATTCGGCATCTGTGTTATGATTGACGGGGCGCTAGCCTAAACATCATCTCTTCAAAAGCCTTCCAACAAATGAATATCCCTTCTAGCTACATGTGTGCCAATCCCATCATGTCATGGTCATTCAATGACGCTATTACCTCTACCTTAGGCACCGTGATCCTCAACATTCGGTAGGACCACGACTTTACCCGAACTCTTCTATGTCCTCAAGGAGAGTTCCAATATAACATATTGCTAGGTCGCCTCGATCCGGCTATGGGATGCGTTCCTCAACATTACATGATGCATAAAATTTGAGTACGAGGGGAAGTCCTACACCGTAAAAGCTGATCCTCCCCTTTAAAACCTCGCAATATGTTATACCGCCCTAACGATGTGCTTATACAATCAAGACACCCATTCATTCAACCCAACCGTCCTCTTCAAATGTACCTCAACCATCCACCTCAACCGCACCTACGCCTTCAACCGATGAAACCACCGCCGCAAAACCACTTCCTTCCCGCAGCCTAACATCCCAACCGCACTTTTAGTAGATGTTTTTCAACGCCTTACGCTGGGGAGTATCGCCTATATAACGTTAGTTCTTTCCATACCCCACAGAATACGGATGGACAGTACATGCACATCCTACCTATGACCGTCGTGGTGGGGGAAGTAATCTCTACGACCACCCCATCATCACACCAACCTAACGTATGGGGGTGTTGACGCATCCTCCATTACCCCCGAACCCCTCTTGGTGTGGTTCCTTCCAATCCGATTTTCAATACTTGACAAATCGTCGCTTTCGCCTCACCTTCTTGACACCGTGCTTGGAAAGGCTTTGGTTTTGGTCTTTATGAACAAGGCCGACATACACTCATTCCCGTGACTACACGCAAACACAATGATCGCAGCGGGTCTCGGTTTTCCCGAAACACCTACACAGAGGAACTCGTGTCGCTTGTCTTCTAGAAGACAACGACGCACCCCTACCGAACCATCATCACCCATTTTGCCTTCGCCACCACACAGTCAATAGATCCCGAATCTATCCCTCCTAACTTTTTTTTTTTTTTTTCATAAATGCTATCTTCCTAGGTCCTCTCAATTATCAACGCGATAATGAGGACCCTCTTCTATCCCCCCTTCAGTATCCGCATATGATCAAGAGGACTCACCTTCAATTAACGTTGTTGAGTGTCGATGATGACTCCATCCTCACTTACCTCGCGCGATGACTCTTATATTCAACGCGCCTTACCATCTCAAACTCAAACCATGCCAACGAATCTACTATAGAAATCAACATCCACACGGAGGAGGATCTCACATTGTGAAGATCGACAATCCCTTAACACATCGTAACAAGTCGCCTTTACTACCTTTCTCCGTGCTCGCAACCAAGCTTTCGCTTGTCCTACGCCGACATGCCAGAATTGATCCTCGACATATCGCCATCCATAACATTACACTAAAACCCGATTCCAAGCCAATTAAATGTAAATTGAGAAAATGCATCCACGCATTGCTCTCTTGGTCAAAGAGGAGCTTCAACGACTCCTTTCTGCTTCCTTCATTCTCCTATCGACTATCCTCAATGGATTTCTAACATCGCACTGCTACTAAAGCGACGGGGACTTCGATATGCACGGATTTCTGGATCTTAACCTCGCTTGCCCTAAGGATGACTTCCCCGCCTAGCATTGACCAACTTGTAGATCTCACCGCAGCCATGAGATGCTCTCTCATGGATGGTTTCTCGATATAACCAAATTTTGGTCAGCTTCCCCCGATCAACATAAAACTACCTTCATAACTCCTCGGGAACCTTCTCGTTACCGTAATGCCATTTGGCCTTAAGAATGCCGGTGCAACCTATCGCCGGCTATGACCTACATTTTTCATGACATTATGCACACTATCCTCAAGATTACGCGACGATCTTCTTGGCAAATCTAAACATCGTAGTGAACATCTCGATGTTTTAACCATTATTTTTGATCACCTTACAATATTCTCATGTCCGCCAACCAAAGAAATGTGTCTTTGGTGTCCTTTCGGGAAACTTCTTGGCTTTATCGTCTCTTTGCGTGGCATCGAGGTCGACCCATCTAAAGTCAAAGCTATCCTAGAAATGCCCCCACCTACCAATCTCAAACAATTGCGTAGTTTACAAGGTAAGCTCCAATCTATCCGACGTTTCATCTCCCAACTCTCGGATCGATGTCAACCTTTCCATCACCTTCTTAAAAAGGACATTGATTTTCAATGGAGCGAAGAGTGCCACCTAGCCTTTGAAGCTCTCAAAACTTATCTCTTGCAGCCACCCGTGCTTATCCCACCTCAGGACGACCGCCCTTTCTACCTTTACCTTTCCGCCACCGACCACGCCACGCGTAGGGGCCATGCTTGCACATCGTGACTCCGAGAATCGAGAACAAGCCGTTTATTATATAAGTCATACTTTGGTGGACTATGAGACTAGGTATACACATGTAGAAAAGTTATGCCTAGCCCTATCATTCGTGGCTACCAAACTCCGACACTACCTTCTGAATCACAAAACTTTCGTCATCACCAACACGGACCCCATCCATTACATGTATGCCAAACCTCATCTAAACCAACGCATCGCTGATGGCTCATGCTCCTCGCCGACTCGACCTTGAGTTTGTCCACCGTAAATCAATCAAAGGACAAACCATCGCAGATCAACTTCATGGAAGCCCTCTTTACCAGGGAACAATTTACCAATTTTACATTCCTGCATTTAACTCATCGCTACTCTTTCCTCAAGGAGGAGTCGTATCCAATGACCCTCTTCTTCGATGGATCCAAATGCCACCGTGGTGGAGGAGCCGGCATTGTTCTCATTCCTCTCGACGCCGAGCCCATGCCTCTTTCATTCCGACTCGATTTCCTCGCACTAATAATACAAATGGAATACGAGGCCCTTGTTCTGGTCTCCAAGTCATGCGTACACTTAGGTATCAAATCTATCAATATTTTTGGCGATTCTCAATCGGTAGTCAATCAAGCTTATGGGCATCTACCAATGCAAAAATGAGGAACTTCAAAAGTACAAACACTACGTGGATTCACTTCTAGCCTTATTTACTCGCTATTCTATCCAAACCATTCCCCGCTCCACTAACAAATTTGCATGATACTATGGCTTGCTTAGCCTCGCAAATTCCAGCTTCATCAACTCGACTCGACATTTTCGTCCTGGTCCAACAACTCTTTGCCCCATCTTATTCAGCCCCGGTTGTTTGTATGATAAATACGGTGTCTCGCTAACTCACAGCAGATACCCGTATCACCAATTTCACGACTACCTTACAACCTCTCGCTTCTCCCATCTCGACCTTACTAGTACCGCAAACGCGCTTTTCTTAAACACGCTTTCTCGTTATCTTGTTATGGGGGACTCTTTATAAACGTGGCTTTGATGGCATCCTCCTTCGATGTCTCACCGGCGAGGTCACCCATACCATCCAACAAGTACATGACGGTATTTGTGGCGGGCATTTTAGTGGCTCTCGCTGCATGGCCAAACGAATCCTTCGCCTTGGTTATTATTGGCCTACTCAATAACGATTGCTACGAATATGTTAAGCGTTGTGTTATGTGTCAACAACACGCCAACCTTCAACATACTCCTAGCCACCCCCTACAGTCGCCCGAGATCTTTGCCTTTCTCACAATGGGGTTTAGACCTTATTGGTGAGATTCACCCTTCCTCTTCGCAACGCCACCGATGGATTATCACAAAGAACCGAATATTACACAAAATGGGTGGAGGCTATTCCACTCATTTCAACCAAAAAGAAAAAATTGTAGAGTTCATTAACCACCACATTATCTCGTCGCTTTTGGTGTTCCTCATCGCCCGATAATGATATAATGGAAAATCTTTCAAAATAAGTTATCAGCAAGACCTTTGTGACAACTTTGGTATCAAACTTAGCTTCTCATCACCCTACTATCCACAAGCAAATGGACAAGCCGAATCCTCTAATAAAACCCTAACCAAAATCCTCATGAAAGTTGTCAATGAGTCCGGAAGAAATTGGCACGATCACATCCCCTTTGCCCTTTGGGCTTATCGTACTAGCATTCGTACTCTACTAATGCTACACCTTTTTCTTTTCGTATATGGTACCGAGGCTGTCTTGCCTCTCGAAATACAAATACCCTCCCTCGTGATATCTCTTCAGATATTCTCACCAACGATGATTTCCGCCAAGAGCGGTTAGCCCAATTGGAGCTTCTTGACGAACGTCGTCTTACAGCTCTCGATCACCTTCAAATCTATCAAAAACGTATCAAGCGTGCTTATGATAAGCGACTTCATGAGCGTACCTTTAAAGTTGGTGATCTTGTCCTCAAAGAGAATCAACATGTAACCAAACTGGAAAAGAGCAAACGTGGAAAATTTGCTCCTAATTGGATTGGGCCTTATATAATCACTCACACTTATGGATCAGGTACTTATCGTTTAGCTTCGCTTAATGGTAAGCCTGAGCCTGAACCCCTTAATGCCTTGCATCTTCGACCATTCTACTATTGAATTTAGTGTTACATCACTTCCTATCTACCTACTGCTCATCCCTTGAGCTCATTTACCGCTACATACACTTTGTTTCCTACATCTCCAAATAAAATCAAGCTCACTTCTCACCTCCCCTTAACGATGCCTTCCCCTTTTTAGTCTAGTCCATGACTTCAAAGTATTAAAATAACACCTTCTTATGGGATTTTCTTGAGTCAAACTTCCTACCAAACTAGATGCTTCACGCCAAAAGAACATCTAGCTATCTAAATTATATATAGACTGCTCCCTCGAAGGACAGCTATATGCCAAACTATTGCTGCTATCATATATATAGATCGCTCCCCGAAGGACAATTTATGCACTAAAATCATAAATCTACATTATAAATAGATCGCTTCTCGAAGGACAAATATGCACACAGCCACCTTTTTATCGAAGCTTCTCGCATTGATCAGCTTTGTGAAGACCTCAAGAATAATACAATCATTATCCTCAGACTTCCCGCATCGATCGCCTACATTCAATAAATAAAAGCCTCATTCAAAAGAACTTTTGAGTCATGGACTTGTCTATTTAGGGTAGGTTCTCTTTCGTCAGAACACTCACTTTGTAATAAGTTCTCCGTACCTCAGCTATACCATTCACCTCACCTCACCATTTGTTTCAACTCAAGGGACGTAACGTACACTCGATATGTTGTGATCATACAACTCTTTTCACCTATTGACTTCTCGTCTATGCATCGGTACCTAGGGCTTCAAGCTCGTTCTACGTTGTGTGGTTTGTTTAGCTCTTTTCACCTACGGAGCAATCTTTCCTCTTTGCCTCGCATCTAGGATTGTGTGTTGATCTTAATCAGGGCATGATTCCCTACCACTTGGGTAGGCTAACTTTCGCTTCCCTTATACCTTTTACAACATCACCAATTCATTACCAACACCCTCAACCTTACCTTACCAATATTAATATCAACATTTTTACCAACCAACCAATTGCCTAATCGTACCAAGTTGCCTAAATTCACCTCTCCCTGGTCCTAAGGGAGAACTACATCGGTCTGAGGCCCCTCCTTGCTTTGTGCAATGGGCTATGTAGGCAGCACTTCGGAGACATGGGGTCTCCCAAGGTTAGCTCGACCATCCCCTACCATAACCTATCATGTGTGGTAAATATAAATATTTTTGTGTATTTCTATTTAATCACATTCCTCTTTTATCCTTTTTCAAAACACCAACAGTCAAAACGAAAGCATTCTTATTATTATCATAACTCAAATCAACATACATATTCAGTCTTATTTAGATGTTAAACAAATACATCTCCTCTATCATCGACACGCAGGTCGGCATCCTTATTTATTCTTATACCTTGCTAACATTTATTCAGACCCTCACGCCTCATCCCGCACTAGGTGATGACCGTGATCGTCGACGCCTCTCACCCGCCCTCTCTGTCCTCAACGGTACCACGGCTATTGGTACCGCCCACTGATCTGCCAATCTCTCCTGTAACATATGAATACGCTCCCTCGCATGGAGGAATTCAGCCTCTAGTCTCTCCGCCCGTGACTCCGCAACCGCTAACAATCCTCTTGTCTCATTCACCTGTGTTTGAGCTCAGCCGAACTAAACTCGCAGATGATCTCTCTCTCGCTGTAATCATAGCTATGTCGTGACGATCACGTACACCTCGCAGCTCGCTACCCACCATAATCTATAGGCCTCTCGCTTCCCGCATCCATTACACCGCGATCGGCCGCTATCTCCTCTCGCCCTTCTCGAGGTGTTGGCCGGGAGGTGAGAATGCCGCCTCGCCGATCCTCATATATGGTCTATAAGCCAGGGGTATATCCTGCACAAATCCAAATTGTCACCGCACGCGATCTATAGGAATCCTCTCATACTCACCTGGCCTGTGCCCCGCGATCCACCTCAATCGCTCTACACCCTCAACTCCTCGCCTATGTTCTCTGCTACCATATAGTTCCCGTAAGGCCTCCAATGATATCCGCAATCGTCACCCTCTCCCATACCTCCCCTGTAATACTCAATGTCACCCGTCACACTGGGATCTTGCTCTTGTTCTGCTCTCGACCCATCGTCTCAACCCCAACCTCTCGTATCCGGCCTCTCCCGACTCGATGGGTCGGCCTATTGTCGCACACAAACAATGTGCTCATAGGCCCAACAAAGTTGTAATAAGTATGAACAATCCAAAGGTCGTCCCCTATGATTTCACCTACAAGCCCATAAACCCCGTTGTATAGTTCCGCCAAATATGCAGGTGCCCATGCAAAAGTCACGTTCCTTTCTATCATCTCCCAAATAACACACATCAATGCCTTTGGAAATCTTCCCCCTTCCGCCCTCGGTAATGCATAATACCCTACCGCTATCATTAATATCACTGCTAACCTTGTCTCCTCAGGGTGTGCTGCATACATTATCCCATATGTGAATGACAAACCTCGTTGTGTCAAATCTCGTGCGTATGGACCAAATATCATTATCACTCCCCGCGCCGCGCTAGGTAATGCCTGATATACTGGTTTTCCTGTAATAGGGAGCCTCAAAATACGGAACACATCTTCCAATGTTACTGTCATCTCCCCTGTTGGTAGATAGAACGTATTCTTCTCTGGATTCCATCTTTCAATCAACGCCTGCAACATAGCATGGTTACGTGCGATTCGTGAATAATAGCGGATTCCACTTAACCCCAAACGATTTATCAATGTCCATTCCACTGGTGTTACATCCGCTCGGATTCGTGACAACAACGCTGGCACACTATCATTCATCCTCAACCCCGCTCTGCCGCATACATCAAAACAACAAACAACCATTCAATCCATCAAATCCCTAAGGGTTTTTCTCACATTCTGGAAATTCCTCCAGTAACCGGTATCGGTTATAAATAACCGGTACCGGTTCAGTAACCGATACCGGTTATCCCTAACCGCTATCGGTCACTGTCAATTACATACACCTTGCCTAAACAACCACCTACGACAATAAATTGCTCGCTTATTCCTCTCTCGTATACACACATATACCCAAACCCTTGATTACCTACCACGTAACACTCACCTCATTTATAACCCTTGTTATCATGTTTTTTTCTCATATCTACCCACCTACTCTCCCCATCTTATTCACAAAACATGCAAAAGAATCAAATCACAACCAAAACGTTTACCTCTTGAGTCAGCAGCAGCTGAGGTGGCACTTGTCTTCCTCTCGCCCCGCCTCGCTGGATGCTTCTCCTCGCTCTCGCCATGATCACCACCCTTTTCAAATTCACCTTTCTACCTTCCGAATCTCGTAACACATTCACTTTCCCTGCTCTTTTCTCCTTATCACTCAAATCTCTCTGCAATTACCTCGTCTCGCCAATCAAAAAGCGCCGCGTCACAGTATTTAACTTCGCATGGCTCTCAAAATTAGAACTTAAGTCACCCTAGCTTTTCTATTTTTAGAAAAGCTCATACCTAAATAACCGGTTTCGGTTACATGACCGATATCGGTCTACTAACTACCGGCGTCGGTTACATAACCGATATCGGTTACACACCTGCCTTTTTGAAACATAGTTCTTTTCTTCATTTTCTACCTAATTTTTTATCGCGCCCGCCTCTTTTCCTGCATAACAACACCATTATCCATATTTGTCCATCCAATCCACTTCTCATTACGATTTCATCCATATCATCTATCTACATTACCAAAACAAACATGCCATCATCTAAGGATATCAAAAAACTATCAATCTATACACCATTTGGATCCAACTCATCAGATACATATATAACAATGTCACCAAACCAGCAACAAAACATGCCACATTTCATAATATAACATGACTGCATCCCATTAACAACAAACATCAACATCATCAATATATCAACATGTCAATTAAACTTATCATACATCAAATATCACAAACCATCGACAAAATACTTAAAAACATTTTGAACACAGCATGTGAGTCAAATCCTCATATCTATATATCACATATACAACGTTTCCAATATACAATATGCCCTGCATCGGGACCTCTGTGATCTCATAATACAACAAAGCCGGCACGCAGGCCGCAATAAATGACAATAATCTCGACTCTCTCGCAGCCGGTCCTCATATCAAAATATACTACTCGCAGCTCGCAGTGCCGGTATCAACTATACAACCCGCATACTCTCGCAGTCGTATATAAAAATGAATGAATAAATGAATAAATGTAGGCACGCAGCCTCTATCAACACAACCGGCAGCAGACTGTGCCCATGTCCATATACAAAAACAATGCAGGATCCTCGCCTCTCCCCGCCGCCTCGCACTCTCCCCGCCGGTCCTCGTGGTGCCTTCGCCTCCCCGCCTCGTAATGTACACGCCGCCGTGGCCGCACTCCCCGCGCGATCTCTCGACTATGGGAGGTCTCGCTCTATAAGCTGCATATGGCTGATACTCAGCTCCGGTACCATCAAGAACATCTTGATAGTACCGGGCCTCCGCTCTCGCCTCCATATATCTGTCCCGTGCCACCGTAGGTGCTGGGCCGGTCCCGACTCCTACTACTACCAAGGCCCCCGTGCTCGTGATGGTGCCACCGTGGTGCTGTGTGCTGTGGTGGTACTGTACTGCACTGTGTGCTCGGGCCGTGGCTGTACTGCCGCTGGTGGTGGTGGTGCACTGCACTGTGCACTGCTCGGGCTGTGGCTGCACTCGCTGCTCGTGGTGCTCGTGCTCGTACTCGAGCTCGCTAGCCGCCTCGTAAAACACCTATTCGTGCTCGCAGCAGCAGCCAACGCCTCGTAATAGCCGCACTCCGCACCTCGACCCGAGCTGATCTCGCTCTGCCATCACCACGCTAAGTCTGGCTGGCAGTGCAGCTATGCTACTCTCGCTGCTTCTCGACCAGCCCACCAAACCATATATGCTCCCGCACAACCAAAGATCATCTACACCATCATCTCGCCGCCTCTCAAAGAACCCAATCTGGATCCACGGCCGTGGTGCAGTGGGGGGCTCTACATCATCCCTCCCGTACCGAGGGAAGGGAGGTGGCTCATCCCTGCCGCAGCCCCATCTCGCCTCGCACTTCTCTAGGGGTATCCTCTCGCACTCTCCCCGCCTCCGTCCCCGCTATCCGTAAAGTGTACTGATCAAGCGTAATCAGACTCGCTCTCTCAGGGGGTGATGACCTCTCGTAAGGTCTCCATACGATGTCTACCACTGCGCAAAGCCCTCTAATAAATGCCTCGTAATAGGTGACGCCCCGCCCGCAAAGCACCGCTGTGGCTGCCCCACGACCCCCAACCACCTCTCGAAAGCCATATTCGTATATGACCTCGTGGCCCCGCCGCTGGGTAACCCTATCGGTCTCGATGCATATGATGTGCTCATATGCCCAACAAAGAAAGTAAAATGTCGAACAAATCCCGAATCGCCTCATCCGGATATAGCCCCACAGCCTCCCTCGTATAAATCGCACTGTATATATACTGTGCCTAAGCATAACAGTGTGCTCTCTCCACCATCTCATGAAGCACCCCCATCAATGCCCATGGAAAGCGGCCTCCTCTCGAGTCCGGGAGGGCGGCGCAGTGATCCTCGACATCATCAACACGGCAAGCCGTGTCTCATGCCGCAAGCACGCACGGTACATATCACCATACCATGCTCGCACTGTGATATGTCACTAGCAGCAGCAGCGCATCCCCGAAAACTCGTAGGATGCCGTCCCATGGCCGTCTCTCGCATCCACCAAAAATGGCCTCTCCATCAATAGGTAATCGAAGGATGCGATATACATCCTCCAATGTGATGGTCATCTCTCCAGTTCGGAGATGGAACACATTGGTCGCCGGATCCCATCTCTCGATGAGGGCAACCATCAAACTATGATCTCTGTCGATAGCTCTGTATCGCTGGACTCCGCCGAGTCCCACTCGCGCATGATCACCTGGGGCAGGCATGATACATGTGGTCGCATCCGCACTAACAGCCGGGCATCCTCGCCCGCATCGCACCGCCGACGTGCCTCGCAAAACCAACCCACAACATTAGCTCTACTACTTTACAACATATCTACCTATACCCCCTTTATCCCCCGACCACCCGACCTCTCTACCCACCCACTTTTTCTTCTCCCCACCTACCCACCTACACCACTACTCCCACTCTCTAACACACCCCTCTACCCACCTATTCTCTACGCTATTCCCTCCCTCTTCTACCCAAAACAACCCACCCCAAAACAATCCCAACCCAAACAACACAAACAACAAAACACCAAAACAAACCTCAAAACCCAACCCAAACAAACAAACAAACAAACAACACACAAACACAAACAACAAACAAACACAACAACAAAAAAAAACCAAAAAAAAAAAAAACGGACCGGTACCGTCCCCAATAACCGAACAAAACAAAACAACACTTCCCACCGACGCCGGTCGACTACCGACCGCCACCGGCCAAACACAAAGCGCCCTGCCCACAAATTTTGTGACCGATGCCGGTCGCTTAGAAACCGACATCGGTCGCTGTAATTTCCCCGAGCCGAACCCCCGCGCGGCCCCCCACCTCCATTTTTTCATCTTTCTACCTACATACCCACCCAAACACCCTAAAAATCTACCCACCCAGCCGCCTTGGCTTATTTCACCTATCTACCCTCTCCCTTTTTCGAATTATTTCCATTTTCTAATTATTTCCTAAAACATGTAAATTCCTACCCAAACCCCCATCTAGCTTAATAACATCAAATAAACACAATGAGGGGTTTCGAACCTACCCGTACGACGACACGTCGTCGTGGTGGGATGGGTGGTGGTGGTCCAGCTGGTCCAGCTCCTCCTGCTCCTCCTGGCTGTGCCATGGCTCCAAATGTCCTCCCTCTTCTGGGTCCTCAACCAATCAACTACTGCCTCCTCCTCACTCGGGCCCGCTACCAACTCACTCCTCCAGTCCAATAGTGCCACCTCAGCGAACAAATGCACCAATGTCAATATTCCACCTCAGACAACTTAATTTGATTTCCAAATTGACAAAGTGACAATGACCGGCCGTATTTTTCTTTTTATAGGTTTTTCACATAGAACCGATACCGGTCAAATCGTGCCCTAAGAAACCGCCATCGGTTACCTAACCGGTACCGGTCATAGATAACCGATATCGGTTTTTCCTTTCCTCACCCAACTTTTTGCCCTTATTTACTATTGCCCCTTTTCCACCAACATCGCCTATATCAACCTTTGATGCAAACATTATTAACCATTTGGCCCGACCCAAGGCCTCACCCTACCCATTTGGCCCGACCCAAGGCCTCCCTAACCTTTGGCCCCCCAAGACCCAAGGCCCAACCATTTGCCCAAGGCCCCCTAACCATTTGGCCCCCACCCAAGGCCCAACCCTAACCATTTGGCCCGACCCAAGGCCGCAACCCTAACCATTTGGCCCGACCCAAGGCCGCAACCCTAACCATTTGGCCCGACCCAAGGCCGCACCCTAACCATTTGGCCCGACCCAAGGCCTCACCCTACCCATTTGGCCCGACCCAAGGCCGCAACCCTAACCATTTGGCCCGACCCAAGGCCTCACCCTACCCATTTGGCCCGACCCAAGGCCTCACCCCTACCCATTTGGCCCGACCCAAGGCCTCACCCTACCCATTTGGCCCGACCCAAGGCCTCACCCTACCCATTTGGCCCGACCCAAGGCCTCAACCCTACCCATCCGGCCCGACCCAAGGCCTCACCCTACCCATCCGGCCCGACCCAAGGCCTCACTCTACCCTTCCGGCCCGACCCAAGGCCGCAACCCAACAACTTGGCCCGACCCACGGCCGTACCACTTCAATACCCTACCCAACATCACCAACATACACTCTTATCCACCCATCCTGTTTTTTTTTTGTTTAATCGAGCTCACCTGTTCGTGTTTTAGCATGATTAGGGTCCTTGACTTGATCCGTCGACCAACTTTGCCCAGACTTAGACCGTGACGTTTATCTCAACCAAACCAACCATTTGGTACTGCCAAACATGCCTAAACGCTCGTACCTTTACCCGTTATATACCCCGAGCTACTTCCTATGCCTTGATACCAGGATTATATCACCCTTGTTTGGATAAACTATCGACCTTTGCCTATGCATTGCTGGTTTGCTCACAAATCATGTACCCTAGTCGCACTATTGCATTTCAACATGCGTCTCGCTTCCTCGACCTACCCCACCACCTTACCATCCTCTCTACAACATTTACCCTTTATCAACCCTATCCCTGATTTCCCGTTCACTCAATCTGTGATAGATTTGAGGGGGATTACCTATATCCTTAACAGGAGAAACCACTTCATATTATTGTCCGCGCAGCTTTTACAAAAAACAAGCTACACGACAATAAGGGGCTAATGTAGACACTAAATTTGTGTCTTACGACCCTCAGACCCGCATCTCATCTCGCAACCTAACCTCATCACCTAAACCTTACACAATTATTTATTAATTACCTTGTAATTGATAAATCCACATCATCTCACCTGCCACCTCATTTTGCCACTTCATCATGACCTAGCCCTAACCCTAAACTAACCTAATTAAGACCTATAACTTGGTCTACACCTACACCCATGACTAATGACCCCTTTCTCGCACCCAAAACCGACCTTCTAGTCACTTGACCAAGCCCGCAACTAATCCCTCGAGAAAAGTAGGGAAGGTGGGCTATTTTACTAAAAATAGCCTACTTTTTCCTTACCGATGCCGATTCCTACTCGACCGCCGTCGGTTACGTAACCGCCATCGGTTCCCTGTAAAATGGGCTCCCCTAACCAGAAACAAGGGTGGAAGGATTTTAGGAATCAACAGAGATCATTTGGGAGCGATCAAGAGAGTCCAGATCTTCACTTGACCGAGCAGAGACGAGTGAAGAAACCAGAAGAGTTGCAGCAAAAGGAGATCAAGCCCAAAACTGCAACAGAACAGCCAGAGTTCTCAGATACTCAGCTGATCATCGGGAGGGAGATATTTCATCTTCTCGCTTTGTCCACCATCCTACCTAGAGTTCTCGCCTTTGTCATCGTAGTTCTTGACCTCGCATCTTCACAATAACCAAGTAGTTACATCTTGCATGTCCTCTTTAATAACATTTCTTAGACTTTTTGAAGCACAATCCTCACAAATCCATTCCTAGATCCACTACCCAGCGTGCTATTGCATCTAACTATCATTCATCTACCTCTCATCACCTTATTTCCTAATATCACCTATATACAAATTTTTACAAATAACACAACTACCAAACAACACAACCACCCCACAAAACAACCAACCTTCGATCCTAGACCATACCGATATCGGTTATCAAGAACCGATTTGTTATCCCGACTATAACCAAAACCAGCCTTTCCCCTACCCACTTCAACGAAGCAATTTAATTGATATCTTACGCTTTTTGTGTTAATTCATATTAGCAGGGAACTCACCACCTTCAAAGGAAGTTTTATATTTCCCGGCCCAAGGCAGCTCCTCATTTATTGTCTAATCAAAATCATGTGGTCTTGTGTTCTTATTTCGCAGTAGTCCTTCCAAGACAAAAAGGAGTTCTTCGCAATAACCCGATCTTTCTCTACGGTACGCGCACACCATCTCGACGCTCAACAGTATTCCTCCTAGCCCTAACCTTTCATCCCAAGAATGAAGTGCTTACAGAGGAGATTATCCACGCCATTCATCAACCCATCCGCTAGTCCTTCCTTCCAGATCTAGGCATCGAGCTTCCTCCTTAGCTCTAGAACATGAGCATGATAATCCCTTATCTTCTCCTTCTCTCCTTGGGATAGCTTTGTGATCTCGATCATGAGATCTGCATATTTTTGTTGTTCACCAAATTCTTCAAGAAAACTTTCGCTTAATAAATCCCATGAATTTTTCACATTATCACCTAGTGTTTCAAACCACCTAAGTGCTTGAACCATCCAAAAGGTAGGAAAAATTCAGTCCATTGTTCCCTTCTTATAAGGCCATTACAAATACAAGATTGCTTAAACTCTTGAATGAAAGAAGAAGCATCTTCATTAGATTGAGCTGAAAAAATAGGAATCTTTCCCATTTTCAAAAGTAACCACCGTGAAATACCAACTCACAAGTACAATCAACAAGACTTATGTGTACAAACAATTGGAATCACTATACTAGAAAGTGACTTTACACCTTTCTACAAGAAAATAGAAATGACCACGGTAAACTATGGTAAAACTTGACTTATCATGTAAAATCGACTTTACTTGTGGTAAACACTATTCATGGTAAAAAGTGAAGTTATCGCGATAAATACTATTCACGGTAAAAGTGACTTTATCAAGTGTAAATACTATTCCAAAGCAAAAATGACTTTACCATGGTAACTACTATTCATGGAAAAAATGACTTTACCATGGTAACTACTATGCACAAGAAAAACAAGGTTACCCTCTAATTGATTTTTGACTAAGTGAGAATATCTCTCTAGAAAATCCACTAACGAGGAATGGTCCCAAAGAACGGAACCAAAATGTCATCACCAATCCGCACTATGATAATTCTTCACTGGGAACTCCTCGTGCTATGATTATTTACTAATGCATAGCCTTTAGTTTGGTGGATGTAATCTGAAACAAAACAACAACATAACTCAAGAATACCATCGACTATGATAAGACAAATGATGACAAATCTGAAATATCAAAATAAATTATAATATTAACATGAAATCATATAATCTCACCCATGAGGTACTTCAAGTGTTATTGACTTCACTTGCCTTTCACCAAGACTATGGGAGAAACTTTACAATTACACCTCTTAATGGCTTCTTCAACACACCTTTAAACTGATGGCTTCCTTCACACACTTCCTACAATATTTCTCACTACTTCCTTCTATGCTAAATGAGGGGGTAGCCTCTCTATTTATAGAACTTCCAGATTATCCATCTTATCTCTAAGATAGGATAAGAAATCCACTATGATGAATCATATTCCATACCTTAACTCTTATCTCGTACATGTAAGCTTATCTTCTAAGATAAGATAAACCTTATCATTTTACATGGGTTCCACATTTTTAGACTTTTTACAAATAAAATACACAAAATATTTATGACCTTACTCCTTGTCCTTGTTACCAATATAATATTTCTAATTCCTAATCACGTAGACCCTACTTCTCTAATTACCCAAACTTTGACATTTTAACATTACTGCACCACTTACGACAAATATTTACTTTTACAACATTCCTATTGTACTTTGACTATTACTCAGTACTCCACATTATTGGCGGCATCGTCGATGGCGCCGTTATCTTCTATCGACGCTACTACTAATTATACTTAACAACATCATATTCCTAATACATTAATGAAATAGAAATTACGGAGGAAAATTTTAGTGTCGACGGGCCCCCACACATCGAATGCACCAGCTCTAACTTACTCTCTTTCTTTGTAGGTCCAACCTTGAGAAACCTTACTTGCTTCTGTTTCCCATATATGCAGTCCTCACAGAACTCCAAACATGTTTCTATATATCTAGGCAAATTCTTCTTTATGATGTCCATGCCCTTATGGCTCATATGATCGAGCCTATAGTGCCATAATGTTGTATCTCGAATCAAGCCACAAGATTACAATCATTAGTACTATCAGTGGTTAAATACAAGGTTCCAACCTTCTTACCTCTTGCCACCACAAGAGCACCCTTAGTAACCTTCCAAGAGTTAGCTGTAAATATCACAGTACAACCATCACTTCCCAATTGCCCGCCGATATCAAATTTCTCCTTAATGTAGGCACATGTCTGACATCCTTCAATAGCCATGTATTCCCATTCTGCATCTTAACCTAAATAGAAAATTTTCCAACTATATTGCAAGGCTCGTCATCACCAAGAAAAACATGCCCAAAATCCCCTTGAACATAATCAACAAAATAATGCCTATGTGGAGTAGCATGAAAAGAAGCCCCTGAATCTAAAACCCAAGATTCAGTAATATTATGCAAAGAAAGAATCAAAGCATCCTGACATACATTACCCGATGCCACATTTGCCTCCTTGTTTTCTTCCTATTGTTTCTTCTTATCCCGAAGCTCCCAACAATTCCTTCTTTGCCCCCGTGCTTTCCACAATTCCAAAGATACAATCTTGTTCTTGGATTTTGACCTTGCCCGATCTTTTGATTTCCCACGATTTCCTCTATTCTTCTCTCCCTCTAGTTTCCACTGTCAAAGAATTCCCAAGTAGAAGATTCCCAGCTTTTTCTTCATATTTGCTCGCTTAGAATCACCCCTACAACATCCTCAAACTTCAACTTCGAGTTATCTGGAACCGAGTTACTTACCGCCATTACTGTGCTATTACAACTCTTAGGTAAAGAGCATAGAATTAATAAAGCCCTAACTTCTTCAAAGAAATTCTATTTTAACCGAAGCTAGCATATTCACAACCGTATTAAAATCATTTAAATGATCTACTACTTGAACTATTCTCGACATCTTCATATTAAACAACTTTTTCATTAAAAATATCTTGTTAGAGGCGAGGGTTTTTCATACAACTTCCTAATGCATCCATTATATCTTTTGTAGTCTTTTCCTTTGAAACATTAAATAATATCAAAGATGCAAGACACAAATGCGGATTGTCCTAAGTGCCTTCCTATCCAAAAATACCATTCCACATATGTCATACTCGAGGTTTGTTCACCTTCTCAAACAGCGGAGTATAAATATCCTTTGATAAAAGTAATCTTCCATCTGCATCTTCCAAAGACTCGAAATTCTGCCCGTTGAATTTATCAACCCTAGATCTTCCTTCATCTCCCATAGCTCCGACTCAAGCTAAAAATTTTCCTCGCGATTCAACACTTCAGCAAACCAAACCAAGCTCTGATACCAATTGTTAGGAAATAAGAGATAAAATATGTGGAATAATCCCTCACAGAATCACAACAAGAGAAACTAATATGCAGAAATTATTACAGATCTCAAATAAAATTGTAGAATAAAATAACACAACACAAAGAGACAAGATTTAATGTGGTTCACCCAATTTTGGCTACGTCCCACCAAGAATCACTTGCTTAGATTTTATTACAAGCCACCACTCTCTCAATACAATACCAAGATTTGTTTAGAGCTATACTCAACAAACTCTACAGAATTCATAGCCGATTCAAAACACACCAATACATTTACTTGTACATCTATCATATGCATAAGACCAGATAAATAGACAACTGCTTAAGCAATTTGATACAAAACCGTGGGTATCAAAACCAAGGGCAAAAAACCGTGGGTATCAAAACAATGGGCAAAACACCGAAAAAAACATGGGCCCAAAAATAACCCATAACGGTTACCCATTACCCATGGGTTAATAAACCACCCATGAAAATTTGCTTCAGGGGCTTCGCCCCCGAACCCCCCTAACCCACTCATCGGCGATCGGGACCGCCGTAAAAATACCCAAGTGTAACACATAGAAGGTGTACCACATTCTAACATGCAAATAGGCTCCACAAACATAACATTGTTCCACCTAGTAGCTTTCGGATCTGAATTTCTTAAAATTCCACTTTTTGAAGCAAATGGTTAACAATCAAAGGTACCTCAAATATTATTTCTTTTTGGGGGGAAAATTGAGTGATTAATATGTATAAATGCAATGAGAATACTCTTGCAAATGGTTGGAGTTTGAATTCCTAAGATAAAATTTGAGAAAGCCTTATTTTGAGAAGCCCATCTGAGATACCTAGTTAATTTCCTCTGTGTTAGATTTTCTGTCATGGCAAGTTGGTTACATATGTATAGCCATTGACGAGCACTGATATTTCTCTAGAAGCTTTCCCTTGTTGATGAATTTAGCAATTTTGAAATTAATTTGTGTTCAATCTCTAATAATTTGTGTCTGCTTTGTTTCAGAATGTCTACAAATAGTTTCTTTCATTCCTATTGTAATATTACATTAAAATCTTTGTGAAATCACACAAGATCTCATCCCTATGACAGTTTAATGGTATTTGCAATTTCATTTCAAGAAGAGCCTTCATCTTGGATGAGATAAACAAATTTAAAATCAATTCACTATCATTTGTTGATAAAAATTGTTTGTAAGTCTTCGGTGTACCTTAGGCATGATTGATCAGAGACTTTGGTGTTTAATTGAGTCTTTCAATTCAAGCCTTCATGTTAGATTCTCAAAGATTATGTGAAAAACATGTTGATCTGGGCCCCCACCGAAGCACACCTTCTCGTTGATGGAACGTCTTAACTGCTCTAGTAAGTATTCTATTATTGATTTGTTCATTGTTATGAATTCAGGTTCAAAGATCTAGTATAATCAACTTTATCCTACTTCATCTCCCACCAAAATCATTCAAAACCATGAATCCCCCCTGAACCACCCCTTTTTGCCCCATGTATCAACAAAGGAATAAAATCTACTTGCAAAAATATGCAGAACAATCAGGATTTCTTAATGTCTTCAGTAACCTTAGCCTTATGTTGAAAGTATCTCCATCATTTAGAAGTGACAACTCTTAAGAGTTAAATCATGGAGTATTGATCATATTTTCCCAAGGTTCTCTTCATATAATTTGTGAAAAAGAAGGATATCTCCATCTCCTTCATCAAATAGAGGTTACACTAAGGGTCCTCTCACCCTGGTCGAAGAGGCACGACCTAAAGTAGTGAGGATAGGTCAAATCCTCTTAAAGGTGTTATCCATCTCTCCACAAATTTGAGTAACAAAGGGCCAGTTAGATCTCATCCCTAGCTATAAAATGACACACACTATGATCTATCTACCTCTAAGCTCCACGTCCAATCTGTGTTACTACTCGGCTTGAAAGGGAGAACAAATTTGGATACCAACACTCATGACATCACTTTCGGTGAATTTTTGAAGTATTTTACAAATACAAGTACATACGACTTCTAGTAATACTTCTTACACATATTGTGTGCTAATACATTTTCTAAAACATCATTATCTATTCAAATCTATAAGAATTATTCAAATTTATAAGTTCTCGAGTGCAATATTTCCATCTTATATAGTTATTGCACTAAAGTTTATATCATTATTGATAAATTTGGGTATAAGAAGAGAGATCTTGTAAGCTTTGCATGATTCTCGGTATTGATAGACATTTGATAGGTCTTTCATAGTGTATTTGCACAAACTAAGGTGAAAATCCTTAGTGGTGACTCTGTGTTGTTTAAATTCTTAATAAATACCAAAGTTAATGTCATAACATATATTAAGTAAGATTTTTCATTAATCTCTACAAAGCTAGAAGGAAGAAGATATTTCTTCATCGAGGACCCTAGTAGAAGGTTGTTTCCGAGTTTGGAAAGTCTAATTCGAAGGAGGAAGATTTTGGAAGGTTGTTGGAGATCAAACATCAAGAAAAGAGATCTCCATTGGTGAAACTGATTGGCATGTGATTGAAGATTGCAATACTTCCTCAACTGCTTCTGAATCAGGTAATCTCTTTGTAAATATGAATTCTCCATCTGGAGAGGGGCCTTCATTTGTATTTGAAAAAATTTCTTCTCAATCGACCCTATCTTTTCCAAATCTGATAGAGTTTTCCAAGAAACAAATCCTTTAGAGGGCAGTCATTCTGAGAATTGCATCCCTGTACCACACAGACCCCTCACTCCTCATCATTTTGTTTCTCCTGTAAGATCACCTCCTCAAAATAATATGGCTCAGCCTCCACCTAGACCTCCATTTTTTGTTAATACTTTTGGTCCCATCAATTTTAGAGGTATGGCTAGCTATCCAAATGTTGTGCCACAAGATGTAAGAAATAGATTGCCTAAGTTTCAAGGAAATAATGCAATAACTAGTGATCAACACTTGAAGCTCTTTGTCAATATGATGGAGGACTTTGAAATAGAATTTGAGGATGTATACATTAAATTGTTTATCCATACTCTAGAATAAGATGCAAGGGACTGGTATAAATCTTTGCCAGATAATTCCATTGACTCCTGGACAGAGATGAAGAATGCTTTTAGAATGTAGTATGGTGATAAAACAAACCCTAGGTTTCTTTTATTAGAGTTTGAAAATATCAAAAATAATCCTAATGAATCGAAGCATAATTTCAATACTAGATTTAACAAAACATTGAGAAGACTACTTGTTAATTTGAGGCCATGCGATGAATCATGTCCGATAAAGTATTCGATTCATTTGATAAGAAAGTTACTTATTATTTGAGGGATAATAACCCTAGAACTTTGAGGCGTGCCTTTACCATGGCTCTGCAAATTGAGAAAAACATTAAAGCAAATTGGAAAACCTTCAAGAGGGAGGTTGTTAAACTAATCAACCCAGAGAAGCCTCAATCAAGTAAGACTATAGATCTTGAGGATGTTGTAAAGACTTTGGCCAAAGTTGTGAAAGGAATATCTTACAAGCTAGCTAGGGCAGAGAAATTAATTGGACATAGTTCTCAATGTCATCATAGGCAACAAGGATAATACAAATTTGCAAATCATCCAAGAAATGATCCGAGATCTGATGATAGAGGTAAAGGACCCATGGGAGCTAAACAACCCCAGGCTAGGGAAAATAGAGTAGTGCCTGATCCTCTAAATGCCAGAGTTGCTTCTGTTGGTGAAGCTCATGAAATTGAGTGGTGTGATAATTATTTCTTGCCACATTCTCCATGTGAAGTAGATCAGCAAGTTGAAGAAGCTGATGATGATGAATGCATGATGGTTTCCTCTACGAGTTCGAGCGGGAGAAACCTAAATCAATGATGAGTGCGTAACTATTAAAGATTTCTGGATTGCATTCACTGGGTATTACCTCTTCCTCCCACTCATACTTTTGAAATTGATATGGTACAAGATTTTGAACTTCCTAATAATGATTTTCAGTACCTAAGAGCTCTAATGATTGAGAAGTATGTTGGAGGGATCCCTTCTAAAGGAGGATAGGTAGTTGTTAATGAATGTTGTGGTTGGCCATGAAAAATAATATAATACAAGTAAGGTTGCCAAAGGAGTAGGGCCTTAGGCCAAACCAAACATTCCATTACTTACCAATATCCCAAAAGAAACTCTAAGGAAAGACGCATCTAGAAAATTCCTTGTTGTCTCAAGTATAAATTGTGTCCCTCCCCATGCTCAAACTGTAATAAATCCTATGTCATCTAATGAATTTGTAAACCTTCCTCCTATTGGTATCCAAATTTGTTCTCCCTTTCAAGTTGAGTAGAAATACAGATTGGACATGGAGCCTAGAGGCAGATAGATCATAGTGTGTGTTTTTTTAGAGGGGGATGAGATCTAACTGGCCCTTTGTTACTCAAATTTTAGGAGAGATGGATAACACCTTTAAGAGGATTTGACCTATCCTCACTACTTTAAGTTGTGCCTCTTCAACTAGGGTGAGAGGACCCTTAGTGTAACCTATGCTTGATGAAGGAGATGGATATATCCTTCTTTTACACAAATTCTATGAAGAGAACCTTGGGAAAATATGTTCAATACTACATGATTTAACTCTTAAGAGTTGTCACTTCTAAATGATGGAGATACTTTCAACACAAGGCTAAGGTTATTGAAGACATTAATAAATCCTTATTGTTCTCGCATATTTTTACAAGTAGATTTTCTTTTTTGTTGATATACAGGGCAAACAGGGGTGGTTCGGGGTGGATTCATGGTTTTGAATGATTTTGGTGGGAGATGAAGTAAGATAAAGTTGATTATACCCGATATTTGAAGGGACTTAACAACAATGAACCACTCAACAACGTAATACTTTAGAAAAATTAAGACGTTCCTTCAACCGATGGTGTGCTTCGATGGAGGCCCAAATTAGCACGTTTTCACATAATATTTGAGACTCTAATAGGAAGGCTCAAATTGGAAGACTCAATTAAACACCAAATTTTATGATCAATCATACCTAAGGTACACATGAAGACTTATAGACAATATTTATTTGATTTTAAATTTATTTATCTCAAATAAGATGAAGGATCTTCTTGAAATGAAATTGCAAATACCATTAAAATATCACAATGATGAAATCTGTGTGATTTCACAAAGATTTCAATGTAATATTGTAATACGAATGAAAGAAACTATTTGTAAACATTCTAAACAAAGAAGACACAAATTATTAGAGATTAGACACAAATTAATTTCAAAATTGCTTAAACTCATCAACAGGGAAAACTTCCTGAGAAATCTCGGTGCTCGTCAATGGCTATACATCTCAGAATAAAACTTGACATGATAGAAAATCTAACACAAAGGAAATTAACCAAGTATCTCAAACGAGCATCTCAAAATAAGGCTTTCTCAAATTTTCTCTTAGGAATTCAAACTCCGACCATTTGCAAGATTATTCTCATTACATTTATACTATTTATTCACTCAATTTTCCCCCAAAAGAAAGAACATTCGAGGGAGATTTTCTTATTAACCATTTGCTTTAGAAAGTGAAATTTTAACAAATTCATATCCAAAAGCTGCCGGGGGACCGATTATGAACTAATCACGTTTCTTAGGCCCTTGACTAATGACTAGGATGTCATGCCACAACTTCTTGGTAATCATTCGATTCATTATGTGAGAAATCCCCATTTTAATCATTTTTCTGAGACTCTACACAAACTAGATATGACAGTAATCCTATTCACTCTCGATATAACACCTTTTTCATCTTTTACACCTACACTTTCATCATTTCATCCCTTTTCCCTCTTTTTCCTCTGCAATTTTTTCCTACATCCATTTCCTTTGGTAATTCCCATTTTTGCGAGTGCCTGAGCAATTCCCACTTCAAAATATTGACCTTAACAATCATTGGACTCATAATTTAAGTTTTAAATCCATTTAATGACACCTTAAAGAAAGAGACGACAAGGAATTTCATGAAAGAATGATGAAAAATAGTGCGTATTCACGTCTCCAGGAGTCTTGAGCAAAAATGGCAGAAAAATAGGTGAAATTCAAAACTATTAATTCTGCCCCTTTTCCACTTTATATCATAGTCATCCACGTGTTTCCTAGGCACAACTACAAAGGAGAAGCATAGAGGAAAGTCCCAAACAAGCGCGAGCCTTCCACATAACCTAGGCCCAAGAAAATGACTTTTGGCCTTTGAAAAGTCTCAATGTAAAAAGGAGATAGCAGAAGCCTCCACTTGTATTAATGGTGCATTTTAATATGGTCCCCAAAAGTAGAGACACCAAACAAGTGTGGGCTCAACATGTGTCTCGGTTTGGTAGAGAGTCCATTAAAAATTTGAAGGATCGGCGAAGGCGTCAAGTGCCCAAGGTCCGTGATAGTTCTCCTTGGCCATTGAAAAGTCCAAGCAAAGGGTAGAGTGAGCGGAAACCTCCAAGTTTCCTTGTACGTACCCAAAATTGTAGGGTACTGCACTGCCGGAATGATGTTACACATGCCCCAATGATGATACAGGTCACCTCACAAGGTGTTCGGGATCCAGAGAAGCTCACGAAGTATATGTTAGCATCCCAAATGCTTTATCCAAGTTCCTTGTGCTTTGTTTTATCCCTTTCCCCCTTTTCTTGGATTTTTGACCTTGATAGAATGAAACCGCCACCCCGCCAGGTGGTGGTCTCGTGATCGCCGCCTTGCTGGGGGGTGGTCCTGTAACCGCCATCCCGCTCGGGTGTGGCGGTCCTTCACGCATTCTCCAGCACATTCCTTTGATCACGACTTGCATGAATTTTCAACATTTACCAGCTTTTCTCAACTACCTTAGCTTGTATTTATGTTTTTGGTTCCCTGTAATAGTGTTTCTCCATTGTTTAATGGTAAAAGAGTTCCATTCCAAGTTACCCTTTGGTGAATGGGAATTCTATGAATAAATGGTTTGTTTTCAAACAAATGGCCCTCATCCTCTCAATTATCTTGTTCAATTTTTCAATTTCTTGCTTAGAATTTTGTTAGTTTTAGGTTTTACTTCCATTTTGGCATTATTGAGGTCATATCATCTTCTTGTTTCAAGTATTGTTTCATTGACACTTTGCATACCGTTAGTTTAAAACATAGAATAGCTTCATTTATATACTAGAATCCATTAAAGTTTCAGGTTTTGTTTTGTCACAAGGATAATTTATGAAACACTTGGTACACTTATGTTGTATTCCCATAATAAATCCTGCTAGGAATAACATAGTCAAGCTCTGTTCACTTGCGCTATCCCTCTCCTACTCACATTATATTTGGTCTATATCCAAAGCTTCCATTGTTTGATTGCTATCTTCTATTGATACTATCATATACACACTTTCTAGATTCATGAGGACATGAAGGAACGAGGAGATCACACTGAGGGGATGAAATCACACACAACTAGATTTACCACTATTATGTAAATGCCAGGTTTGAGCTATCAAAGTTCTAGCTACAACATATCAAATAGAGTAGTGAATTATTTTATTTCAGTCAAAAGCTTGTTCTCGATATCGCCAGTGGAAGTCAGTGGGGATAGATAGTTTCGAAAAACTGTGATTCATTCCTCACTTCTGAGGTAGGATCGAGAGCCTTTCAAATTAATATGTTTAGTTGCTTAGATATTTAGGATAAAATCATAATTGCACAGTCAAATAGCCATACCAGGCTACTTTGTTTGTTTTCATTTTGTCTTTAGATTAATTGTCCATTTTATAAATATACTAAAGTAGCTGCTCTTTAATTTCATTGAAATACGCCATTAAAAAAATACAAAAATAGCAGGATGCTTGCATAGTGTAAATACCTCTTTGTAATCAGTTCATTTAATGTTAGTTGGAGGTTGAATCATCTTTATATGACAATCACAGGACCTAGAGAGCCTAGAGAGTATATATTTGAACCCATAATACCTCAGCCAAATCTACCCATGACCTTAGCTGATATAGATCAGGACCTTAGGATACAGGTCTTTCGAGCCACAAAAAACTTACAAACAATTAGTGAGCAACTAAGAGGATTGAATATTGAAGACAAAAAAGCTTACACATTTTGGTCAAACCATCCAAATTATAGATTGCCTTGATAAAACACCTGAATGACCGTGCAAGGGTTTAAACGAGAAAAAACATTTGGTTGCAATCCTTTGGTTCCGCAGCCTAACACAGAGACCTCCTCATTGATATAGACACTAGCTTATGTATCCAAGTTGCCAGAACACCTGTTAGGTACTCCAAGAAAATCATACAACTTCTAGTTCTAAATGTAGAAGCTGAAAAGGCATATGATTACTGGATAGTCAGAAGAAGGGATTGATTCTTCACATGACCATAATAGGTCCAAAACAACCACACACTCATGGTTGTGATCCCAAAGTCTTGCAACCGAACGGGCCAACAAACCAGTCAACTATTGACATCAGCTTGTGAACGCTGGTGTTTAGATCCTCACCACTCCCGCCAGATATTATAGTACAGTTCTCCATATTAAACATAAAAGCTAATCAATCCAATATTTTCTGGGATAGACCATAAAACCACCCATAGCTAACCAAAAATCAACTAAAATGACCTACCACTATTTTCATGACCTTATCTGGAGATATATACGAATCTCCCACGTCACTTTCCATGTATCCAACAACCAAGAAACAGGATCTTGACAAAGCTCAACATTGATTGGAGCCTCAATGCCACTATATATGAATGAACCATTACACCAATTCAAGTTAGGAGGGCCTTCTTCACCTTAGATTTGTGGATTCTATTATTGTGTATTGAGGATCTAAGATTACTTGATTAGCTTATGTCGTATCCATTTACATTTTAGTGTCCACCAGTTGTTTCGACATGACCTCGGGAGGTCGGGTATGAGGAAAAAGTACTTGTAGATTCCCATGCTTGCATGTCACTTTTCCATCGTACAAAATGGTGAACCCAACGTGAACAAGTACACAATATTTTGATTCAGAGTTAGATTTCTACTTGTTCTTCTAATTAATATACTTTTCATCTTTTCACCCTTTTATCCTTCACATCAGCTTCACCAAAAAAATTGGTGAACCCGATGTGAAACAAACTAATATTCCTCTTTCTATTTTCATTTCTTCCATCCACCTTTGCTCTTTCCCATTATTTTGTGGGTATTCATATACCCCCCGAATATGTCAGGATATGATGCATATGGCAGACCTCTCTCAGGTCTCGAAGTAAACTATAGTCAAACAAATAGACAACCATCACCCTCACTTTCCATGTGGGCTGATAACTATTCGAGTAATTACTTGTCATCTCAAACTCCCCCTCATAGAACCAGTTCTAGTTCTTCATTCCGAATTGAGGATTTTGATCAGTTTACACAAACACAATAGCCAAAGCCATCAGGCTCTAATAATATGACATTTACTGGAGAATCCACTTCATCTCCTCGGGTCTTGTTCAGACCACAGATCAATAGAAAATCAGACCCACTCCCCTTTTTGGATGAGGAGTACTTGGCACGCTTCGCTAAAAGTGAACAATGCTTCCAAAATATGTATCCACCTTTAGGAAGTTTACAAATATAGTCTGATGCCCTATTCCAAGAGAACACCCCCATAACTCCACCTATGGGAAATACACTCAGTGAAGCTTGGCAAGTTAATGACCAATTCATAGTAGGGTATCATACCCCTTTACAACCTCAAGCCATACAACAAACACCCTTAAGGCAAAGCACTACGTCTTCACCAATGGAGGTCATTTCAGCCTTAGCTGAGAAGGTCAGAGGGCTAGAACTTGCTCAAGCAAACAAAAATTCATATTTTGGACAAGAAGGAATCCCCAACCCTTTGTATCACCCTAGTCAAGTTGATATCCTTACAAAGAAACATGCACGTTAGGCATGCCTCCTCAAAATCCTTATAATTATCCACAAAGAAACACCAACTAGGACAGCATTTTCAATTGCGCTCCAGCTTAAAAACATGACACCTCCCACTTGGCACCAAACAACTTGTACTAGAACAATGCTCCTTATTTAAACATCTATTCAAAATCACCACAAGGAGACATGTTCTCTTCTCTAGGATGTATTTTCAACCACGTGGGATTCCCTTATGTTCCTACAAATGCATATGCTATGCCATATCAACAACCCATTCCACCTCAAACCCTCGTGCCCCGTCGATGGTTGAGGCCTACGTAGTAGGGACTTATTTTGAATCTTTAAAAGAACCCCTAGACTTCACCATATGAAGTGTTATGCTTCTGAGACCTCTTCCTAATTTTACCATATATAAAGGGGAAGGGGACCCAAACGCACACATTAAGACCTATGCCACAGCCATATGGGAGTTACTCCCTTGGGACGGGGTTTTCACTAAAATATTCCCTAAGACCCTAGAAGGTATTGCCCTTGACTAGTATTATAGAATACTTGAAGCTTCGATACACTCATTTAAACAACTCGTGTCAAAATTCATCAAATCTTTCGACATGAACAAATTGTTAAGAACATGAATCAGGGAGTTCTTACATATCAAACAAGAACATAATGAATCTACTGCTCATTTTATCCAAAGATGGCGTACGGTTCTCTACTCATTAGCGAGTGCTCCAAATATGGATCAAATGGAACTATGTGATTTATTCCTTAATTCACTCAATAGAGAGATAAAGGAAGAAGTCCAGAAGTTCCCACTAAGAACTTATGATGAAGTACTCGAAAGTGCTCTCCGAATTGACCAAGAAGTGATTGATAGTGGTCGTAAAACATATGGGACAAATGGGAAATTTACCACTCCCAATCAAAACACCGCACCTATCCTAATGCTTGGGAAAACTAATCAAGGACCTAAGATCCTTGACAAGAACCATGGGGTTACAACAGATGGAGTAATCGACCAAGCTAAAAGGGAAAATGTTGTAAACGTTTTACCACCGTTAATAATCGGTGAAATAATAATTTTGCACCAACAATCAACATGGTGGATTTTAATCATCCACCACAAAGAACAAAAACAATAGTGACAAGTCTAGACACAAAGTCCAAATCAAAACCAAAGGCAACAACCTCAAAAATTTAACTCTAAAAACTAGCAACCTTATCGAATTTCGAGCCACAACAGGGTTTTAAATCAAAACCTCAAATTACAATCCCAATCTATAATGTGGCTTGCACAAGATTTAAGGCCACGATATTAGGACTTGTCATGAATACAAAATTCATCAAGTGTTTTCCGAAGATCAAAAACAACTCTTTATAGATATGTTTTTAGCAAATTCTATAGTACCCACGCCAAACGCTTATGCAGGGGCAGTTTCCCCTCAAAATGCATCCCTCAAGATCTTCAATGACCCACTCCCAAACCATTCTAACAACAACAGGTTAGATCCTAATGGAATAAATAAGGGTGTCATGACAGGAAACAATGATCATGAAGCTTCAACTTCATTAAATCCACCAGTCGCACCCCAATTAGGAACTCGACCTCAAACTAAGATAGTTGGTTTAGTGGAGTTAGACGCCGAGCTACCCGTAGAAACCATAACAAGAATATGGGATTATTCTTCTCAACCAACTCCAAGTTATTTATTAGATCCAGATAGCACTAAACAAACATTACTAAAACCTATAGGTGCATACGATCTAATTAATGATTTAACTAAAACCTTCTCACACATCTCCTTCTTAGATTTGTTAAAAAAGCTGTCTCGCCCATAGGGCTGCCCTCTTAGAAGCATTAGGCCTTGGCCATTTAATCAACATCACTCCTCCTCTACAAACACAAGTAAACCATGTGGATTTTGACATTTATCCTCCGGGGCAGCCAGATAGGGATACTGAATTTATATTCGATATAAGTAAAATGCCAACAAATGCTGAAATTACATGAAGAGGCGACCCAACTTTACATTTACAAGTTTGGGTCTATAATAATTATGTTAAACGTGCAATGGTTGATGATGGGGTAGCAGTAAACATAGTCCCCTTCGCTTTCCTTCAAAATCTAGGATATGGAGAAACAAACTGTTCCACGATGCAAAATAGGCTAAGAGGTTAAGATAGCCTTAAAGCTACTTTGATTGGAACCATAATTTTATCGGTCACTTTAGGACCCAAGAGGATCCTCACCGAGTTTTATATTATAGATCAGAAAACCAATTATAATATGATCCTTTCTTGGCCATGGATACACCACATGAAGGCAATCCCTTCCACATTATTCCAAGAAATAAGATTTCTACACTTATGGAAAATATTCATGGCACAAGGTGACCCAAAACCCTTCAATATACACCTAGCTGATTTGAAGAAAAGACCAGTGTTCACTCCGAGTTTGAACTCCCAACAAATCAGCTTGTCAAGCCAAATAATTGACAACCAAAAGAAAAGTTGATACACACCACCGAGTTGGAAATTAAAAATCCAACCGAGGAAGTTCCATAGATTAAAAAATGATACCAATGCTATAAAAGTAGTATCACAAGGGACTACCACAAATATTGTTGAGTTTCTAGAGAAAAATTACCTATTCTCCTACCATTTGATTCCATGGGTATGGAACACACCACAGGAATTGCTTCCTTCCATCAGACAAAGTTTTTATGGTAGAAGTAATCAAGCAAAAGAAATAGATACGACAAATATCCCAACGTCAATTTTTCCAAACAAATATTGGACTCTCCACTTTGATGGAGCTAGATGTCACTTTGGAGCTGGGGCGGGGTGATCTTTACTTCACCTAAGGGAAAGATCCTACCTTTCACCTTTAAATTAAACTTTGAATGTACAAACAACGGAGCTGAGTACGAAGCTCTCCTCCTTGGCCTCATCCTAGCTAAAAGAATGGGTGTCAATAACATTAGAGTGCTAGGAGACTCATAACTAGTTACAAACCAAGTCTCCGAGGTATATGAAACTAGGGTCTGAACATTTACAACTACACAAAACAGATTGTGTTAGATCTAGCGGGGATTCAAATTCATATCAATTGAAGCAATCCCACGAGAACAAAACCTTCTCATAGACTCAATAGCAACCTCACTTCCTGTTTCACCCAAAACAATGAGTTGGAGGACACGAATTTCACAAAGTATCACTTAAATGCCGAACCATTAGTGCGTAAAATACCAACAAACTCACTCCCGACTCATGGAGAAGCCGAGGATGATTTTTCTATCGTGGGTCACTTTGACGATGAAATATTCACTCTCGAACATCTAAAAACCTATGCGGAGCTACACCTTGCTCACCATATAGTTGATCTTTCGCTAATACCACATTCCTCTTCCTACTTTGGAAATCCCACGGTAAAGTCTCCTCCACATAATGATCTCAATATCTATGAGATAGAAAATGGATAAAGCTTGGAGTTACCTCTAGCCCCACCTGAATTTGAAGAAGGTAACGCTTCTTTGATAGAAGAAACCATTGATATAAACATTGGAACAGCAGGAGGAACCAATAATTTTGAAGTTGGGATCCTCGTTAACTCTAGAGGAAATAGAAATACACACCTGTGTCCTTAAAGAACATCAAAAGGCTTTTGTATTTAATTATAAAGAAATGAAGGGCATTGCACCACAAGTCACGTTACATAATTTCATCACTAAACCAAACGCAAAGCTAATTAAACAAAAGTCATGGCCAATGAAGCCAAAAGTGGCTCTCATGGTAAAAGAGGAAGTAATAAAACTTCTCCAAGTGGGTTCATCAAGCCCATTAACTATTCACAATGGGTATCTAATATTGTCCCTATCCTAAAAAAGAATGGGAAGATACATATTTACATAGATTTTCAGGATATTAACAAATCTTGTCCCAAGGATGACTTCCCATTACCATCCATTGATGTTATTGTTGATGCAACAATGAATTTGAGCTATTGTCCCTCATAAATGGGTTCTCGGGTATAATCAAATTAAAATATCTAAACAGGATCAAGCCAAAACTACATTTATAACTCCCTGGGGAACATATTGCTACGTTGTCATGCCATTTGGTCTTAAGAACGTCGGCGCTACATATCAGCAAGAAATGACATATATATTCCATGATCTTATCCATAAAATTGTGGAATCAAATGTGGATGACTTGTTGGCCAAGGCCAAGATGCTGTGATCATACAGAAGTGCTTCGTATCATCCTCTCACGACTAATTGAGTATGGTGTCACATTAAATCTAGAAAAGTGCGTGTTTAGTGTGACAGGAGGAAAACTTCTGGGCTACATTATATCGTCACAAGGGATTGATGTTGATCCAACCAAAATATGGGTTGTTCTCGAAATGATCCCACCATCAGATGAGTCTGGAATCAGGTCATTTCTTCAAAAATTTGGTGCAATCTGAAGGTTCATCCCAGATTTAAGCTTTGTCATTCATCCAATCAACAATCTACTCAAGAAATATTATAGCGTCGATTGGACTAAAGAATGCAACAAGGCCTTCAATAGTTAAACAATTCTTGTTATCACCACCCACGCTAATGCCTCCCAAGCTAGACTTCCTTTGATCCTATACTCATGAGCCACTCATGTCTCGCTAGCCTACATGCTAGCTCAAGAAGACAATGAAAACGAGAACGCATGATCTATTTCTGTTTTCACACAAAATTTTATTCCGAATAGAGTTACTTCTATCTTTTCATTCTCTTGAGAAATAGATAAGGGTTAGGGCTAGGAGGAATACCTGTTGAGTGTTGGGAAGGTGTGCACGTATTGTAGAGAGATTAGACTGATTGTGAAGAGATCCTTTTTGTCTAGGAAGGACTACCTGTAAATAAGAATGCAAGACCACCAGATTTTCGTCAAACAATAAGTGAGGGAACTGCCTTGGGCCCAGGAAATCTTAGACTTCCTTTCAAGGTGGTCAGTTCCCTTTTAATAAAAATTAATGCAAATGATAATAAAGAAGCTATTGTGAAATCATGATTTAGGTACCTCATTACTAAAATTAATAGAGACTAAACTACCAATAATAAAATATCATGTTGTTTGTTTGGTCACTTTGTTATTGATACGTTCGAGATCAAGTTACATGGATAGAAAAAGATGGATATGAGATTTTTGGAGGTAAATAGGTGAAAGGTTGGTTTTGGTATAAGTCACAGTGACCGACGTCGATCACTAGATAACCGACCATGGTTATAAAACCAATACTGGTAGGGGATGACCGATATCGGTAGGGGCAGTGATTTAGGGGCTTTTAAATGGAGGTTGGTTACAAGGTGGTTATGGGGCTTAGAAGGTTGGTAGATGGTTGAGGGGAGTTGTAGGGTGATAGAGAAGACTCAGAGAGTGAGAAGGCTATCTTTGGGGCAATATATAGATGGATGAATGAAGGTTAGGTGCAGGGTACTACCGGGTGGTAGATCCAGGAGTGAGCTTATAATCCCTATGAATCAAAAGTTCACAAAGTAGTGTCTAGAAGCATACAAGGTAATAAAAGAGACTACTTACTAGTTTTTGATGTGGATGCAGGTCTAAGGAATGCAGTGGTGAAGGCAAGGCTCAGTTGGGATGATCCGGTAATCGAAGTGAGCTGATGAAGCTATCCTCCAACTCTCCCAATGTTTGGATGAGTGTGACAATGATCTAGTTGCTCAGTTACAGTCTTGGGCTCAATACTCCTCTCTGCAACCTTTTCTCTCTTTCTCACTTGTCTCTCTCTTGCAAATGAATTCGAGATCCTTTGGTTTTGGTTGGGGGAGGTTATTTACAACGAACCGATGGTAGTTACCTAACCGATGCCGGTCAGAGTAGGGACCGATGTCGGTTAGGTCAAAGTTGGCTATTTTTAGTAAAATAGCCAACTTTCCCTCCTTTTCTCCCGAGGGGTCAGTTGTGGGCTTGGTCAAGTCATTATTAGGTTTGTTTTGGTGCGGGTGAGGGGTGATGAGTCATGGGTGTGGGTCTAGACCAAGTTATAGGTCTTAATTAGGTTAGTTTAGGGTTAGGGCTAGGTCATAGTGAGGTGGCGAGGTGAGGTAGAAGGGTTGGAGATGTGGATTTATTAATTATAAGGTAATTAATAAATAATTAAGTGTGTAAGGTTTAGGTGGTGAGGTAGGATTAGGTTGCGAGATGAGATGCGGGGAGCAGAGGGTCGCCAATTGGTTGTTATGGCCTTTGCGGTCGAGCCGATTGTCTTGTAAAGTTGCCTAGCCTCGGTGGGCCCGATTAAGGGTATAGGTAATCCCCCTCAAATCTCGGCCGATTGGACAGTTTTGGCCTCTCAATCGGGGATAGGGTTTGGTTGGTGGGCCTTAGGTCGATGATGGTTAGATGGCCCGGTGGGGCTGATTGTTAAGGAAGCGCGGCTCTGGTCGGGCTGAAATTGTTAGTTAGTGCGGCCTCGGTCGGGCCGATTGAAGTTAAACAAGTTCGCGGCCTCATGTTGGGCAAGGATTGATATGAGGCCTTGGGTCGAGCCTTTTGGTTGGTTGCAACCTCGGGTTGGGCCAATTAGTTGGTTGCGGCCTTGGGTCGGGCTGATTGATTGGTTATGGCCTTACGTCGGGCCGATTAGTTGGTTGCGGCCTTCGTTCGGGCTGATGAATTCAAAATAAGGCTATTTAGCAAAGCCGGGGGTAGGCAATGTGGTGAAAAATGGAGATTGGTGGATAAGGGTAGGAGTTAGGTTAAGATAAGTAGGTAACCGATATTGGTTATGGGTGACCAATATCGGTTAGAAGAGTGATATGGGTCTTCTAGGGCACGCCTAACCGATATCGGTTAGAGGTCAAAACCTATAAAAAGAAAAAAGTGGCATGTCATTTTCATATTGTGAATGTGAGCACCAAAACATCTCTTGTGGAGTTTTGAATTGATTGGGTTGAGTTGGCACTAGTTGAGTGGGTGAGTGAGTTATTGGTAGGCCCCAGAGATCGGGAGGCAGAGCTTGATTGGTTGAGGACCCTGCTGAGGAGATTTGGAGCTATGGCACAGGCTGGAGGAGCTGGACCACCACCACCTATCCACCATGATGACGTGTAGTCGTACCCAGGAGGCTACGAACCCCTATTTCGCATCAATTTTATGAATTTAGCTAGGATTTGGGTATTGGGGTAGGAATCCAAAATTTGATAAAATAATGAATAAATGAAGGTAAATTGCAAAAATGGATTGGGATAGATATGTTAGGTAGGCCAAAACGTCGGGGTGGGTAAAGTTTTAGGCAATTGTGCTAGGTAAATGGGTATAAATAGGGGAAAAAGGGGTTTAGGGGCCATTTTGGTTCAGCCCTAAACCCCATAGGACCGATGTTCGGTCACTAGGCTATCGCAAAGCGACATGTGGTCATGGAGTTTTTGGAGGTATAGATTGGTAGGTGCAAAGGTACCATCGGTCATGTGTCGATACGTTGGTTCATAAAATTTAAACATAGGGTGCGGGTGGGGACCGATGGTGGTTAGAGTGTGACCAAAGTGGTCACCTATAAAAGAAAAGGGTTGTAAAATTGCTTTGTTGGGTGTTGTTTTAGGTGGGTGGGATATATTATAGGGTTGAGGGGGAGAAGGTAGATTTGTTGAGTTGGCACTAGTTGAGTGGGTGAGTGAGTTATTGGTAGGCCCCAGAGATCGGGAGGCAGAGCTTGATTGGTTGAGGACCTGTTGAGGAGATTTGGAGCTATGGCACAGGCTGGAGGAGTAGGAGGTGTTTGGACCACCACCACCTATCCCACCATGATGACGTGTAGTCGTACCGGTAGGCTCTGAACCCCTATTTCTGTCAATTTTATGAATTTAGCTAGGATTTGGGTATTGGGGTAGGAATCCAAAATTTGATAAAATAATGAATAAATGAAGGTAAACAGTAAAATGGATTGGGTAGATATGTTAGGTAGGCAAAAACGTCAGGGTGGGTAAAGTTTTAGGCAATTGTGCTAGGTAAATGGGTAGAAATAGGGAAAAAGGGGGTTTGGGGGCCATTTTTGGTTCAGCCCCTAAACCCCACAGTGACCGATGTCGGTCACTAGTCGACCGACATCGGTCACAGTTTTTAGGTATAGATTGGTAGGTGCAGAGACCGGCATCGGTCATGTGTCGACCGACGTTGGTTCATAAAATTTAGACATAGGGTGCGGGTGGGGGACCGATGGCGGTCGAGGGTGACCAATAGCGGTCACCATGGGTAGGAGGTAGGGTTGTAAAATTGCTTTGTTGGGTGTTGTTTTAGGTGGGTAGGATAGATTATAGGGTTGAGGGGGGAGAAGGTAGATTTGTTGGGTGAGGTGGGTGAATTGCTAGCGGGGATTAGGTGGGATAAGTTGATTAGGGTAGGGGTTAATTGGGTGGTTGGGGTAAGATAGGTGGGTGTAAATGTGTTTACAGAGTTGGGTTGTGATTGGGTGGGTGAGTAAGTATAGAGGGTTAGGTTGGTTGTTTTGTTAAGGGTAGGACTGACGGAGTGGGTTGTTTTTGTAGGCACGCCAGCAGTTGACCATGCGAGATCGGATGCCGCCCCTATTGGAGCGGATGCAGCCACATGTGACCGTAGAGTAGTGGGCAGTTATGCGGGAGGTTGGACTCGGCGGAGTCCAGAGGTATAGGGCTGTGGATAGGGACCACAGCCTGATGGTTGCCCTCATCGAGAGATGGGATCCGGTAACCAATGCCTTCCATCTCCCTACTGGAGAGATGACAGTCACCCTAGAGGATGTGTATCACATCCTGAGACTATCGATCATAGGTGAGGAGGTGTTCCAGGTGGATGCCAAGACAACGTGATGGATAGCATCCTACAGGTATTCAGGGATGCAGCCCCATTGGTTACGTATCATAGTGTGAGCATCTGCTACGGCGAGATGTATCACACTCATCGATGGGAGACAGGCTTTGCCGTCTTGGTGATGGTTGTATATCACTTCGCCCTCCCTAACTCAAAAGGAGGCCGCTTCCCATGGGCTCTGATGGGAGTTTTACAGGAGATGGTGGAGGAGCACACTGCTATGCATAGGCACCAGGTGTATCTGGTGCAGCTATACAGAGAGCTCTGGGGCTATCACCGTATGAGGTGATTTGGTATATGTTCGACATTCTTGTTACACTGCTTTGGGCATATGAGCACATCATGTGTATGACCAGTAGGGTTTCCCCAGTAGCCAGGGCCACAAGAAGTCTATAGATATGGGTTTCAGAGGTGGTTGGGGGTCATGGGCCAGCCATGAGCAGTGGTCGCAGGGCGGGATGTCACCTTTTACAGACATATGTTAGAGGGCCTGACTGCATTAGATATTATATGGAGGCCATACAGAGGCCATCAGCCCCATGGAGGAGCCCGAGCATAGCTGCGATGGATCCAGTACATCTTCTGGATAGCTGGACGGAGACCCGGGGAGTATGAGTGGATTCCCCTAGAGAGGGTACGATGACAGCTAGGACTACGGCAGGATGTGCCACCTCCCCTCCCATAGTATCGGAGGGAGGATGTAGAGGCACCACTGCCTCTACCGCAGCCATTTGACCCAGTCTGGGTAGCAGAGAGACTGACAGATGACACAGTGGACGATGTTGGGGTTACAGGCTCATTTTTGGTTTGGTGGGCAGGGCAGAGGGCGGCCGTGAGAGCACAACCAGCACAACCAGATTTAGTGGCTATTATAGCGGAGAGGGACCATCTCTAGGTTAGGTGCAGGTACTACAAGGGTAGCTTGCTGCCACACAGGCACAGATTGGGGTGTTACAGGGGTAGTTAGCTTGAGCCCAGCACAGCACGAGCACGAGCACGAGCATAGTGCAACCTCAGGTCCCTATTCAGGTTCCGATGGCAGCTCCACCACCACCACAGGTACCGGCCCAGGTTTAGGGCATACAGGTAGGGTAGGGCCCACTTCTATTAGGAGCTGGGGACCAGCCCCACCAGCCATGGTTGCACGGGCCCATTACATGGAGGCTAGAGCAGAGGCCCGTTACTATCAGGACCTACTAGATGGTACCGTGTAGAGTATCAGCCATATGCGGCTCATAGAGCTGAGACTTCCCGAGTCACAGTCACAAGCGGCCGCAACCATGAGCATAAAGTGGGTCGATTCTGAGTAGGAGGTGAGACCCAACACAGGGGCCAGCTGAGGGACGGGCCGAGGAGGGGAGAGAGCTGAGTCACCCCAGGAGCGGAGACATTTTTGGTCAAGTTGGATAGATGATTTTTGATAGAGACACGGTCTGCAAACCGAGTGTGCATATAGGGGCCTGCGTGCCCACATAGGATTTATGTATTCATTTTTGTTGTATATACCGGCCTGCGAGCCGAGTACATTTTGTATAGTTGATACCGGCCTGCGAGCCGAGTATATTTTTGACATGAGAGACCGGCCTACGAGCTGAGTTGAGATTTTGACAGAGACAGCGGCCTGCATGCCGACTTTGTATTTTGGATTACAGAGGCCCCATGTAGGGAAATTTGTATATTTTGACATTGATTTGATGATATATAGATGATGAGTTTGATCCACATGGTGTGTATAATTTTTGATTTGATGCATATATTATAATGTTTCATGTGTTTTGTCGATCGTATTGGAATGTGATGTATATAGATGATGTTGATGATGTTTTGCTGATATGCATATGTTTTGAAATGTTGATGTTATGATGATGATGGAGTTGGATAGTGATGTCGTTATGCAGGGAAAAGAGGTAGGCTCCGCCAAAAATTTGTAAAAAACAAAGAAAAGGCCTAGGTATAAGCAAAAGGAGACAGGTGACCGATATCGGTTAGCTAACCGATGTCGGTCACTATGTGACCGATACCGGTTAGGTAACCGATATCGGTTATGCTAAAACGAGATTTTCTAAAAATAGAAAAGGCTTGGGAGGCAACTCAAATTCTTATTTTTAGAGTCATGCAACATGTTAAATACGAGGATGCGAGGCTGTTGACATCCATACAGGTTAATTGCATGGGAGAATTGAGTGATAAGGAGGAAAGAGACAGGTAAAGTGATCATGGGCTTGGATTAAGAAGGCGTAAAGGCAAGTTATAGTGAAGAGGGTGGTGAACATGGCTGAACAAGGAGAAGCATCCAGCGGGTAGAGAGGAGAGGAAGATAGGTTCCACCTCAAGCTGCTGCATCCCAAGAGGTATAAGTTTTGGTTGGAATTAGATTTTGCATGGTTATGAATAGGATGTGGTAAGGTAAGTGGGTAGAGATGAAAAGAAAGGTGATAGGCAAGGGTTTGGGATGGGGTGAGTGTTATGGGGTAGGTAATCAGGTGTTTTAGATATGTTTTTAGGTATAGAGAGGGGAAAATAAGCGAATAAGTTATCATAGGTGGTGTTTTTGAGCAGGGTGGATAGAATTGATAGTGACCGATATCGGTTTATGCCTAACTCGGTATCGGTTAGGTAACCGATATCGGTTACTGTGTAAAGTTACAGATTGTGATAAAAAACACTTGGGGATTTATTTGTTGTTTGTTGGTTTGATGTGTGCAGGTAGAGGCAGGGTTGAGGATGAATGATAGGGTGCCAGCTTTGTTATCACGGGTCCGAGTGGATGTAACACCAGCTGAGTGGGCATTAATAAACCGTGTGGGGTTAAGTGGAATCCGCTATTATTCATGAATCACACGCAATCATGCTATGTTGCGGTGCGTGATTGAGAGATGGAATCTAGAAAAGAATACCTTCCACCTGCCAACAGGGGAGATGACAGTGACATTAGAAGATGTGTTTCGAATTTTGAGACTTCCAATTACAGGAAGACTAGTGTATCAGGCAGGGCCCAACGGCGCGTGTAGCGATAACGGTAGTATTTGGTCCAGCCGCACGAGATCTGACACAGCGAGGCTTGACATTTACTTATGGTATAATGTTTGCACACCCTAAGGCAACAAGGTTGGCCATGGTATTAATGATAGCGGTGGGGTACTATGCATTACCTAGAGCGGATGGGGAAGATTTCCAAAATCATTGATGTGTATTATTCGTGAGATGATAGAAGGTAGCGTTACTTTTGCATGGGCACCCACATATCTGGCGGAGCTATACAGGGGTTTATGGGCATGCAGGTGAAATCACAGGACTACACTGGATTGTGCATACTTATTACATTGTTGGGCCTATGAGCACATTGTGTGTGTGCGACCAATAGGCTGACCAATCTAGGTAGGAGAGACAGATTGTAGAGGTTGGGATTTAGGCGATGGGTCCAGACAGAGCAAGAGGCAAGAGCCGAGACCGTGACAGATGACGCCGAGTACTATAGGTAGATGTTGGAGATGGTGACGATTACGGATATCCATTGGAGGCCTGATGGGAACTACATGGTGATGGTGAACATAGCCGAGGATTTGAGGGGTGTAGAGTAATTGAGGTGGATCGCAGGACACAGGCCAGGTGAGTACGAGAGGATTCCTCTAGATCACGTGTGCGGCGACAATTTGGATTTGTTCAGGATGTACCCATGGATCATAGACCATACAGGAGGATCGACGCCGAGGCACCATTCTCACCTCCACGGCCAACACTTCCAGAAGGACCAGAAGAGATAGCAGCCGATCGTAGGGTAATGGATGCAGGAGTGACAGAGTCTTATAGATTATGGTGGGCAGCAGAGCTGCGAGGTACACATGAGAGGGCCGATCATCTTGACATAGTTGTGATTATAGTGGAGAGAGACCACCTGTAGGGTTTAGTTCACCAGCTTCAAACATAGGTGAATGAGACCACGGATTATTAGAGGCTTCAGATCACGAGTGGAGAGACTAGAGGCAAGATTCCTCCACGTGAGAGGGCATATTCGTATGTTACAGGAGAGATTGGTGGATCAGTGGGAGGAACCAATAGCAGTGGTACCTTTGAGGATGGAGAGGCCAGGTGAGCGGCATCGATGATCACCATCGCTACCTAGTTCTAGGATGAGGCGCGGGGGCCTAAGTGAGTTTCATACATAGGGGTAGAAGAATAAATAAGGACTCCGACCTACGCGTCGATAATAGAGAAGATGTATTTGTTTAACATCTAAATAAAATTGAATATGTATGTTGATTTGAGTTATGATAATAATAAGACTGTTTGTGTTTTGAATGTTTGGATTGATAAAGGACAAAGGTGAGTGTTATAAATACGCAAAAATATTTATATTTTGAAGGAAACACAACACATGATAGGTTATGGTAGGGGATGGTCGAGCTAACCTTGGGAGACCCCATGTCTCCTAAGTGCTACCTACATAGCCCATTACACAAAGCAAGGAGGGGCCTCAGACCGATGTAGTTCTCCCTTAGGACCAGGGAGAGGTGAATTCAAGCAATTTGGTTGTGGTTAAGCAATTTGTTGGTTGGTAAAAGTTTGATGTTGGTAGGGTAATGTTGTTGGTGTTGGTAAGGGTATAGGTGAAGCGAGGGTTAGCTTACCCAAGCATAAGAAACTGTGTCCTGATTAAGGTCAACACATAATCCTAGATTTGGGTAAAAGAGGCAAAAGTGTCCCATAGTTGGAAAGATCTAAACAAACCACGTATTATCATAGGATGACTTGAATCCCTAGGTACCTTGCATAGGTAGAAGTCGATAGGTGAAAAGAGTTATATAATCACAATATATCGGATATACGTCACGTCCCTTGAGTTTTGTTGTTTTGAAGAATGGTGAGGTGAGGTGGATGGTATAGCTAGGGCAGAGAGAACTTGTTATAAGGTGATTATTCTGATGAAAGAGAACCAAACCTAAATAGACAAGTCCATGACTCAAAAGTGCTTTTGAATACTGCTTTTATTTTTCTGGATATAGACTGATCGATGTGGGAAGTCTATATGGGATATGCATTTTGTTGTTCTTGAGGTCTTCATGAAGCTGATCAATGTGAGAAGCTTCTGATAGAGGCTGACTTTGTATAGTTGTCCTTCAAGGGAGCAGTCTACTTATAGTAGCAGATGTGGCTTTACACATAGTTATCCTTCGAGGGAGCAGTCTAGTTTATAGCTTAGAGGTCTAGATGTCCGTTTGGCATGAAGCATCTAGTTTTGTAGGAAGTTTGACTCAAGAATATCCCAGAATTGTATAATTGAGAACTTGTTATTTTGATACTTTTAAGTCATGGACCAGACTAAAAAGGGGAAGGCATCTTTAAGAGGAGGTGATGATCAAACCACATGAGTTTGATTCTACTTTGAGATGCATGAAACAAGGTGTATGAGGTGGTAAATGAGCTCAAGGGACAAGCGCAAGGTAGATAAGAAGTGATGTAACACTAAATTCAACAGTAGAATGGTCGGAGATGCAAGGCATTAAGGGGTTCAGGCTCAGGTTTACCATTAAGTGAAGCTAAATGATAAGTACCTGATCCATAAGTGTGAGTGATAATGTAAGGCCCAATCCAATTAGGAGTAAATTTTCCACATTTACTCTTTTCTAGTTTGGTTACATGTTGATTCTCTTTGAGGACAAGATCACCAATCTTAAAGGTACGCTCATGAATTCACTTATCATAAGCACACTTGATGCGCTTTTGATAAAGTTGAAGGTGGTCAAGAGTGTAAGATGACACTCGTCAAGAAGCTCCAATTGGGCTAACCGCTCTTGGTGGAAGTCATCATTGGTGAGAATATCCTGGAGAGATATTCTGAGGGAAGGGATTTGTATTTCGAGAGGCAAGACAACCTCGGTACCATACACCAAAGAAAATGGTGTGGCATTAGTGGAAGTACAAATGCTGGTATGATAAGCCCAAAGGGCAAAGGGGATGTGATCATGCCAATTTTTCCCAAAATCGTTAATGACTTTCATGAGAATTTTGGTTAAGGTTTTGTTAGAAGATTCAGCTTGACCATTTTCTTGTGGATAGTAGGGTGACGAGAAGCTAAGTTTGATACCAAAGTTGTCACAAAGGGCTCGTAACAGCTTATTTTTGAAAGATTTTCCATTATCTGTTATCAGGCGATGAGGAACACCAAAATGACAGATAATGTGATGATTGATGAACTCAACGATTTTCTCTTTTTTGGTTGAAATGAGTGGAATGGCCTCCACCCATTTAGTGTAATATTCGGTTGCCGTGAGGATCCAATGGTGACGCTGTGAAGAAGGTGGGTGAATCTCACCAATAAGGTCTAAACCCCATTGTGAGAAAGGCCAAAGATCTCGTGCGACCTGTAGCGGGTGGCTGGGAGTATGTTGAAGGTTGGCATGTTGTTGACACATAACACAACGCTTAACGTATTCACAGTAGTCTTTATTAAGAGTAGGCCAATAATATCCTAGGTGAAGGATCCGCTTGGCCATGGCAAGGCCACTAAAGTGCCCACCACAAATTCCGTCATGGACTTGTTGGATGGTATGGGTGACTTCAGCACGGTTAGACATCGAAGGAGGATACCATCGAAGCCACATTTATAGAGGAGTCCCCCCATGATGACATAATGAGAAACACTTTTAAGAAAAGTGTATTTTCCATTACTAGTAAGGTCAGGTGGGAGAACAGAGGTTGTAAGGTAGTCATGAAATTGGTGATACCAGGTATCCTGTGAATCAGCAGATACATTATTTACCATACAAACATCCGGGACTAAGTAAGATGGGGAAAAGAGTTGTTGGACCAAGACAAATATGTCAGAGTCAGTTGGTGAGGCAGGAATTTGTGAGGCCAAGCAAGCCATAGTATCCACAAATTTATTAGTTGAGCGTGGAACGGTTTGGATAGAATAATGAGTAAATAAGGTCAAAAGTGAATCCACGTAACATTTGTACTTTTGAAGTTCCTCATTTTTACATTGGTAGATGCCAGTAACTTGATTTACTACCAATTGAGAGTCACCAAAAATGTTAATAGACTTCACACCTAAGTGTAACGTAACATGGAGACCCAAAACAAGGGCCTCGTATTCCACTATATTGTTAGTGCAGGGGAAATCGAGCCTGAATGAAAGAGGCATAGGTTCACCATCAAGAGGAATGAGAACAATGCCCACCCCTCCGCTTACACCGACATTTAGATCCATCGAAGAAGAGGGTCATCGGATAAGATGCATCACTGAGCGAAAGGGTTGCGATGAGTTCATCAGGGAAAGTAAAATTGGTAAATTGTTCCCCAGGTAAAGGGGCTTCCATGAGTTGATCCGTGATAGTTTGTCCTTTGACTGATTTCTGGTGTACAAACTCAAGGTCGAGGTTGGCGAGGAGCATAAGCCATCGGGTGATGCATTGGTTTAGATGAGGTTTGGCATACATATAATGTATGGGATCAGCATTGGTGATGACAAAAGTTTTGTGATTCAGGAGGTAATGTCGGAGTTTGGTGGCCACGAATGATAGGGCTAGGCACAAATTTTCTACGTGTGTATACCTAGTCTCGTAATCCACAAGAGTATGACTTATGTAATAAAATGCTTTCTCTCGATGCTCGAGTCACGATGTGTGAGCATGGCTCCTACAACATGGTCGGTGGCAGAAAGGTAAAGGTAGAAAGGGTGATCGTCTTGAGGTGGGATAAGCACGGGTGGCTGCAAGAGATAAGCTTTAAGAGCCTCAAAGGCTTGGTGGCACTCCTCACTCCATTGAAAGACAATGTCCTTTTTAAGGAGATGATGGAAAGGTTGACATCGATCCGAGAGTTGTGAGATGAAACACTGGATAGATTGGAGTTTTCCCTGCAAACTACGTAATTGTTTTAGGTTAGTGGGTGGGGGCATTTCTAAGATAGCTTTGACTTTAGCTGGGTTGACCTCAATGCCACACAAAGAGACGATAAAGCCAAGGAGTTTTCCCAAAAGGATGCCAAAGACACATTTCTTTGGTTGAAGATGAACATAGTATTGTAACAGGTGATCGAAAATAATGGTTAAAACATCGAGATGTTCACTGCGATGTTTGGATTTTCCAAGAAGATCATCGACATAATCCTCGAGGATAGTGTGCATAATGTCATGAAAAATGTAAGTCATAGCCCATTGATAGGTCACACCAGCATTCTTAAGGCCAAATGCGGCATGACACGATAGCAAAAGGTCCCCCAGGGGGTAATGAAGGCGGTTTTATGTTGATCGGTTGGGGTTACTAAAATTTGATTGTATCTCAAAACCATCCATGAGAGAAAGCATCTCATGGCCCATAGTGAGATCAACAAGTTGATCAATGCTAGGTAGGGGGAAGTCATCCTTTGGGCAAGCGAGGTTAAGGTCCTAGAAATCATACATATCCGAAGTCCCCCATCACTTTAGTGATAGGTACGACATTAGAAATCCATTGAGGATAGTCAATAGGTAAGATGAAAGAAACAGAAAGGAGTCATTGAAGCTCTTCTTTAACCAAGAGGGCAATGCGTGGATGCATTTTTCTCAGTTTCTATTTAACTGGTTTGGAGTCTGGTTTTAGAGTGATGTTATGGACAACAATGTCAGGATCGATTCCTGGCATGTCGGCGTAGGACCAAGCGAAAGCTTGATTGTGGGCACGGAGGAAGGTAGTGAAGGTAGCTTGTTCTGATGCGTCGAGAGATTGTCTGATCTTTACAATGTGAGGATCATCCTCCGTGTGGATGTTGATTTCTATAGTTGACTCATTCAACATGGTTTGGGTTTCAGATGGTAAGGCATGTTGAATATAAGAGTCATCCGCACCAAGGTAGGTGAGGATGGAGTCGTCATCCTGGCACTCCACAACATTAATCGAAGGCGAGTCTTCTTTGATCATGTCTAGATACAAAAGGGGGAGAGAAGATGGGTCTTCACCATCGTGTTGATAAGTGAGAGGACCTAGGAAGATAGCATTCACGAAAAAAAAAAATTAGGAGGGATAGATTCCGGGTCTATCGACTCTCGTGGTGAAGATGGCAAAATGGGCGTTGATGGTTCGGAAGGGGTGACTTCGTCATCTTCCTGGATACAATTGACATGAGGTTTCTTCGGTGTAGGTGGTTCAGAAAATCCAAGACCACTACGATCTTTGTGTTTGCGTGTAGTCATGGGAATGATCGTATGTCGGCCTTGTTCATAAAGACCAAAACCAAAACCTTTCCAAGCACAGCGAGTCAGGAAGGTGAGGGAAAAATGATGGTTGGTTAGATATTGAAAATCAGATTGGAAGGGAACCACACCAAGGGAAGGTTCAGGGGTGACAGAGGATGCATCGACACCCCCATACGTTAGGTTGGTGGTGATTAGGTGGTCCGTAGGAGATCACCTCCCCCACACGACGGTCGTAGGTAGGATGCGCATGTAACTATCCATACTCTTGTGGGGTATGGAAGGTGCTAACGTTGTATAGGTGGTACTCCCCCAATGTAAGGCAGTTGAAAAACACCTACCAAGGGATCCGAGGTTGGGATGTTGTCCACGGGGAAGGAAGAGGTATTCGCGTCGGTGGTTTCATTGGTCGAAGGTGTGGGTGTGGCTAAGGTGGATGGTTGAGGCGTGGTTGAAGTAGATGGTTGGGTCGGATCAATGGGTGCCTTGACTGGTACAAGCACATCATTAGGGTGGTATAACATATTACAGGTTTTGAAGGGGGAAGTGTCAGTTGTGACGGTGTATGACTTCCCCTCATACTCAAATTTTATGCATCTATGTAAGGTGGAGGGAACGCATCCCATAGCCCGGATCCAAGGGTGGCCTAACAACATGTTGTATTGGAACTCTCCCTCAAGGACATAGAAGAGTTCGGGCAAGGTACATGGCCCTACATGAATGTTAAGGATCACGGTGCCTAGGGTAGAAGTAATAGCATCGTTGAATGAACACAACATGGTGGGGTTGGCACACATGCAGCTAGGAGGGATATTCATCTATTGGAAGGATTTGGAAGAGATGATGTTTAGGCTAGCACCCCATCGATCATAACATGATGTACCTAATGTCTGGATGTAAGTTAAATGAAAAGAGTGGGGTTACGATCTTACGCACCAAAGACGACAATTTCTTCTTCGAAAAAACTGACATCAGCGGCTTGTTGTACAGGGACAGAGGTGGTTGTGGAGGTAGGTTGTTTGGTGAGAGAAGTGACATGGTTGGGTGTTAAGATGGAGGTGATGGGTAGGGTTTCGTTAGGTAGGACCTCTATCCCTTGGAGGATCTCAATTAGAGCTTGTCGATGAGATTCAGATGTTTGAATGAGATCATAGAGTGTCATTTTACATAGGAGATTGGTGAAGTTGTTTGATCATGGTGCGATGGGAAACTCCATCAGAGACTGGATAGGTAGGTCCACGAATAACCACTTTAGGTGGTGGTGCGATCGGGATGGCGGAAGGAGAAAGAGAGGTCGCAGGTGTGCTCTCTTTAGCTTTTCCATTGTTTTTCTGACCTCGAGTAGCAATGCTAATCATGTTGATCTCGTGAATACGAGATGAGGAAGATGGTAGGGATAAGTCATTGTTCTCGAGAGGTGGGGTTGCAATGATGATATATTTTGGTGAGGCGGGGATAGGTGGTATAGGAGAAGGGATCGAAGCTAAGGGCTTTTCCCTCCGTAAGTTGTCTTTCTTAGATTTTCCATCCGAGATAGGCAACTGGCGAAGGATGGCTTTCAAAGCTTTGCATCCTTCTACATTGTGTCCTGGTGTGCGGTGGTAGGCACAGATTTTAGATTCATCATAACCTATAGGTCGAGGTTTAGATGGATCATAGGGTCTGAGTGGGGGTAGGGAAATGGTCGCATCCCCTACCAACATATCAAGGATCTTGGCGTAAGATCCTTTGAGCGGGTCAAATTCAGATGAAGATGAGGCTATTGATTGAGTGGGTGAGATTATTGATTGTTTTGGTAATGGTTGGGTATGAGTGGTTCATACGGGTGGTGGTTTAGGCAAGGGATTTTGATGATTGGGTTTAACTAGGCATGGCTTCTTCTATGCAGAAGTCATGTTTAGCTGGTTAGATGATGAGGCCACAGATGACGTGGTGGCAGGAAACAACCACGGGGAAAGAGGAGCAACAAACAAGTCCTTCGATGATCGAGTTTTCTTAGGGTTGGTAGGTAGGCAGGATACTTGGGGTGATGGTGTTGAGATGCCCGGATTTTTGTATGGGTGCAGAAGGTGCGGAGTCATGTTAAAGAAGACGTGGGAGGCATGGTGTATTGAGGCAAGGTGGAGGGTGAGGCCCCAATATAGAAGGTAGGTGTGATGGTGAGGTTGAAACCATGCTGCTGTACTAGTGTGATCGGGGGTGAGGTTTTAGTTGTGGCGGAGGCATAGATTGGACTCGAGGAGATTGGAGTCTATCTCTAGGTGGATTGACGACTTTATTTTTGGATAAATCTAACCATTTAGGTGGATGCGTCAGGCTAGGTATTGGTGAAGTCCCAAGCATAGGGGAAGGTTTGGTTAGGTTGATAGAGGTGGATGAGGTATTCGGTAGAGATGAGGGGGGTGAAGGTGAGGACATAGGCATTTTGAGCTTTTGTAAAAACTTCGGGCATATGGTAGAGGTGTCTGGATTAGTCATCTACATTTGAGTAGAGCATGGTGTACTCAAACATTCCCATAAGACTCATCTATCTTCTGGGGGATGACAATCTTCACGTGTGGAATGGAAATTTTGGTATGGAAGAGAAGTGGGCTGTGATTCCGGTCCACTAGTGGGTGTGATATAGGGGTGAATGAGGCGCTATATCAATGGGTGTTAAGAGGTCAACCGGTCGTTGGAAAGATTTAGGCGATGAAGAATTGATAGGGAGGAGGGCATTTTCTAGAGGATCCATCATGGTTAAGGAGTTTGGTGATGTAGGCTCGAGGGGTTTCTCCTCTAAGGATGAAGAAAAAAAGTGGTGATCCTTCTTCTTGTGCAGCAAGAGTGGTGGAAGGAGATGTTTGGGAAATAGATAGGTTGGATAACATCCTCTCACAGTCTTACAGGGATGTGGTGTAAGAAGGATCTTCTGTGAGAAAATAACTCAGGTGGTTGATTCCTTTATGGGTAAAGGAATAGCGGGGCTGTCCTCTTGTCCTGATGAAGGAGAAGGGGGTGAGGACCCTGCGTTGGTGAAGAGGCTCGATTCAGAATTTCCTCGATGGAAGCCCTTGGTTGGGAGTTGAAAACCACATGGATCTCATGCACACTCTTCTCCTCGGCTGAGGTTTCTTGGTTTGTGTTATTGTTAGATGAATGGTTTGGAAATGGTTTGTTGAAGATTTTTAAATTTTGATTAGCAGGGGCATTAGGATTATCGAGGGTTATATCCCCTACATCAACCATTTCCTGCACTATATTTTTCAACATCTTGCAGTTTTCGTGGTTGTGTCCCTTCACGTGATGGAAGTTACAGAAGTCATTTTCTTTATACCAAGAAGGTATAGCATGGGTGGAATCAAACCGAGTGAGGTTTAATAGGAGGCAAGGTGATAGCTCCTACTTTAAGCAATTTGTCCAAGATCACATCATAAGTTTCTCCCAAGGGAGTGTACTTGATGGGCTCGGCTTTATACCTATAGGTGGGTTTTGGCTGGGTATTAGATGGTGCTTGAGATTTGACCATCACCGCGTGTACGGATCCTTTTGATTTCAAAGCAACCGATGCGTGAGAGTTGGTGGTGTTGGGTTTGTTGGTGGAGTCTTGGGTTTGGAAATTTGAGTTTTTGTTGCGCAACTTCAATTTCTCCTCCTCTAAGGCTCGAATCTCTAGTTTTGAGCCATAGTAAAGGCCTCATCAAAGGTGCGGAAAGTTTGAATTTGGAGGGTGGGAGAAATGTGTTTAGCATGCAGGCCCGCGTAAAGAGTTTGATGAGCTCGGCCTGAGGTAAGGCATAAGTAAGTTGGTTGATGAGGCCCCGCCATCGTCCAATGAAATCTGCGATAGACTCATCTTCAAATTGTCGGATGGCATAGAGGTCGGTAATGGATACTTTCTTGGCAATATTGATGGAGAAGTGATCCAAGAAAGATTGGGCTAACTAGTTAAAGGAGAAGATTGAGTGCTTGGGCTAAAGCACTGTACCACTCCAAGGCAGGTCTGATAAGGACATGGGGAAGGTACGGAGTAGTAAGGCATCGTCATGAGCAATCAGATAGCAGGCATGTCTAAACGATCGCAAGTGTTGTTGAGGGTCCTCCTTACTACTAAAGCGAGTAAATTTTGGTAATTCCCATTGAGGAGGATATGTATGAAGGGGGACAGAAGGATGAATAGGCTCCCAAAAACTTGCTCGTATGTCAGGGTGTTACGGCTTCCTGAAATAGAAGCCTCAATATTTTGCATCTTGTCCATCATCTGTTTGATTAAATCATTGGTTGGGTTAGATGATGGTGTTGTCATCGTAAATGAAGGAGGATTGGGCCAAGAGCCACTACTAGACAATGGTGGGGTTGAATGTTGATAAGGTAATGATGATGAATGTGTTGGGGTGGCCGAATAAGGGTGTCCTATATAAGATGTTGAGGCCACCAGATGAGTCTGCGGAAATGAAAAGGTGGGCGGAGCCTGAGAGGGAAAGCTCATGTGAATAGATGGTAGAGAGCGAGTTATGAAAGAGGCAATCTGCGGGAGAGATGAGGTAGGGGCAGTGGATGGTAGTGATATGTGGGGCCCCAGATTAACCAAAGGAAGGCCAATTGGTGCAGTATGAACCACCGAAGCCACTGAGGCTAGGAGATGGGGCTAAGGATGAAGACGGTGAGGCGGAGTTATTAGGTGGGGAAGGGCTAAGTGAGCGGCTATACTAATAGGCATACCCAAGAGGAGCTGACCATCGGGTGTATGGTCAGGGGTATGAGACAAATAATATTATACGGTGCTAGGATTAGCATCCAAAAATTTGGCAAAGTCCGGATCTCCTACAGAGATCTTGGGAAAAGCACTGGTGTCCGTAGGATTCCCCATAGGATGCGAAGGGGGTGACTCAGGCAAAGACACGAACAAGCATGTGAAACCATGGTTGCGGCTTGTTTCTGAGGTGATAACAACCATGGACAAGAGGATACAGCAGGGAATTAATCAATCAGGAACAGAAATAACAACAAAATGTTGGAATTGGTAGGTTGTTGGTTTGTCAGGAACTATGAAACATAGATAACGATATCGGTCAGTAACGATGTCGGTCGAGTCGAGACGGTAGCAGCGTCGGTCAGTGTAACCGATGTCGGTAGAAGAGGGACCGTGTCGGTCACTTTGTGAAGGCAAAGAGAGAATGTAAGAGGCTGCTTGGTTTGGGGATAACAAGGCTTAGTATACCCACCAAAACTATGCTGAAGTGATCACTAAGACAGGGTATAACAGAGAAACAAAACTGAAAGAAAAAAAAAAAACAAGCAAGATGCACAAGCAAATCAAGAGACTAACCCTAGGATTAGTTTTAATCACTTTGGGCTTATGCCTTAGATGCGCAAGATGATGATGTCAATCCTAAACAAAAGACCTAAGGGAGATGTCAAGTTTGTTTTGGCTTGTAAGGCTACCTCAATCGGGTGGAGGAATACCGCGGGAAGGGGGATGTTTGAGATGTTGTGTAGATTATGATGTGATTTGGTATGTGTTGTGCAGTGAGAGTAAGATTAATTTCTCATCAATACCATGGATATCACCCCCACGTGTATGACCTATTACTTAATCTACGTTCACTAGAATTAAAATAAAAGCAAGAATGTGATGCACATGTTTTAAACCCAAATCAAAAATGATATTCGATGAAGCAAAGAAAGAGAAGAGGTTAAGAAGATGACTTTCACTAATGCAAAGATGTGAAAGAAAGACAAGTTCTTTTACCAAAATGACAAAATATTTTGTGAATATTTAGAAGAAAGAAACAACAAGTGTGCTCCCTATATGAAAACAAGCAAGAAAGAAAGAAACCCGAGAAGGGTCCCACCGGGTCGTGCCAAAATGTTTCACACAGAATTTTGTTCCAGAATAGAGTTATTTCTATCTTTTCATTCTCTTGAGAAACAGATAAGGGTTAGGGCTAGGAGGAATACATGTTGAGTGTTGGGAAGGTGTGCGCGTACCATAGAGAGATCAAACCGATTGTGAAGAGCTCCTTTTTGTCTAGGAAGGACTACCTATAAATAAGAATGCAAGACCACCAGATTTTCATTAAACAATAAGTGAGGGAACTACCTTGGGCCCAGGAAATATTAGACTTCCTTTCAAAGGTGGTCAGTTCCCTTTTAATACAAATTAATGCAAATGATAATAAAGAAGCTATTGCGAAATCACGATTTAGGTACCTCGTTACTAAAAGCAATAGAGACTAAACTACCAATAATAAAATATCATGTTGTTTGTTTGGTCACTGATTATTGATATGTTCGAGATCAAGTTACGAGGGATAGAAAAAGCTGGATATGAGATTGTTTGGAGGTAAATAGGTGAAAGGTTGGTTTTGGTATAAGTCACGGTGTGACCGATGCGGTCACTGGATAACCGATCCATGCGTTATAAAACCGATACCGGTAGGGGATGACCGATATCGGTAGGGCGGTGATTTAGGGATTTTAAATGGAGGTTGGTTACAAGGTGGTTATGGGGTTTTAGAAGGTTGGTAGATGGTTGAGGGGAGTAGTAGGGTGATAGAAGACTCGAGAGAGTGAAAGGTTGTCTTTGGGGCAATATAGAGATGGATGAATGAAGGTTAGGTGCGGGGTGCTTCTGGGGTGGTAGATCCAGAGTGAGCTTATAATCCTATGAATCAAAAGTTCACAAAGTAGTGTCTAGAAGCATACAAGGTAATAAAAGAGACTACTTACTAGTTTTGATGTGGATGCAGGTCCAAGGAATGCAGTGGTGAAGGCAAGGCTCAGTTGGGATGATCTAGAAATCGGAAGTGAGCTGATGAAGCTATCCTCTGACTCTCCCAATGTTTGGATGAGTGTGACAGTGATCTAGTTGCTCAGTTATAGTCTTGGGCTCAATACTCCTCTCTGCAACCTTTTCTCTCTTTCTCACTTGTCTCTCTCTTGCAAATGAATTTGGATCCTTTGGTTTTGGTTGGGGGAGGTCATTTACAGGGAACCGATGGCGGTTACCTAACCGAACCGCTTGATAGTCGAGTAGGGACCGATGTCGGTTAGGTCAAAGTTGGCTATTTTTAGTAAAATAGCCAACTTTCCCTCCTTTTCTCCCAAGGGGTCAGTTGTGGGCTTGGTCAAGTCATTATTAGGTTCGTTTTGGTGTGGGTGAGGGGTGATGAGTCATGGGTGTGGGTCTGGACCAAGTTATAGGTCTTAATTAGGTTAGTTTAGGGTTAGGGCTAGGTCATGGTGAGGTGGCGAGGTGAGGTGGCAGGGTTGGAGATGTGGATTTATTAATTATAAGGTAATTAATAAATAATTAAGTGTGTAAGGTTTAGGATTAGGTGGATGAGATGCCCCCATTTCTACATGTCCCCAGATATCGATATCATCAATTTTATCATGGACCATACATACCCAGAAGGTGCCACATCACAACAAATAAGGTGGTTATGCATTATTACCACTAAATATGTTGTTTTAGACCAAGTACTCTATCGTAGAGCCTTCGACGACATGCTTCTAAGATGCATCAACATAGAAGAATCCAAGAGGATTCTTCATGAATCCCACAGTGGGATATGTGGGGGCCACTTTGGTGGTCATGCCACCACTAACAAAATACATCGGATGGGCTATTTTTGGCCCACTCTCAAGCATGACATAGTGGAATTTTTAAGTAAATGCCACAAATGCCAAGAATTCTCTCACGAGATTCACATGCCAACAAAATCCCTATAACCAATAGCGACTCCATGGCCCTTCTCCATGTGGGGTCTAGACTTGATAGGAAGTTCTCTACCCATCAACCAATGGCCATAATTTTATAATCATAGGCATGGAATATTTTACCAAATGGGTGGAGTCCATGCCTCTCCCCACCATACTAGGTTCAAGTAATTGCCAAATTCATTCTCGAACCAAATTATCTACAGGTATGGTGTCCCATAATTCATTATCTCAGATAATGGTACGTCCTTTAAAAATGAAAAATTCATGTGAGTTATGTAGCAAATTCAAGATAAACCATCACACATCCTCTCTTTAATACCCTCAAGCCAATGGGTAGGTCAAGCGACAAACAAAACGTTAAAAGCTATTCTCCTCAAAATAGTCAGGAGAACAAATGAGATTGGCATTTAAAGCTATATTCGGCCTTATGGGCCCATCAAACCTGAATAAGAACACCAACAAGAGAAACTCCTTTCTCACTTTGGTATTCAGGCGTAAGCAGCTCTCCCACTTGAGGTTGAAATACCCAGTCTCGTATCTCATTACAAGGGATTCTAGATGAAGAAGCTTACAGGAGGTATGCCTCTCTCAACTAGAAAGCCTTGATGAGGCAAGATTAAATGCCAAACAACGGCATAGAGCCTATGCTGACCCGATGTGTCGAATTACAATTAAAAAGTCTATGAGTGAGAAATATATGAAGGATATTTAGTTCTAAGACTGGACAGTCGGATCGATAAGAAAACCGGCGAAGGAAGGAAGTTCCAGCCCAAATGGTTGGGCCCATACCGAGTCATGAAGGACTATGGAAATGGTGTGTATCTCTTGTGCACACTAGAAGGTGAGGAATTTGGTGAAACTGTCAATTCCTTACATCTTAAGTGGTTTTATGCATAAAACACCAAAGTCATTACTAGTACATTATAGCTACTTACATTGCATTAGTCTCTTAGCTACTTCATTTTGTCCATTTCGTAAAAATGGTAGTCCAGGAGCTTACTCTTAAAACAATTTGTTACAAATTTATGAAATATTGGTAAAAGCATTCATATCACATCTCTCCAAGCATCATCAACTATTTTCAAATCTTCTCATCAATTTCGACAGACAAACATTGATGGAAACCATACCAAGACCTATATACTTGGCTTTGCTCTTTCTTTCTACTAGGTGAAGCTGTCCCCTGCCTACGGTCCTGCTTCCTAAGCTTCTTGGTGTCATATCTATCCCTCTTAAAATCTTTTTGGAATGAAAGGATATCCCAAAGTCATAGATCGAAATGTAAAAATCAAATGAAATCGAAGCACCAAGCAAACAAAAAAATTTATTTTACACACTTCTTTTCGCCCCATCAACCTTTGATGATAAGCCCACATCTCTTATTGGTGATGTGAGGTTAGGAAAGGAAAGAAGTGCCCTTACTCACCTATATCCCGCCTTTGGTGAAAAACTCATGCTTTTTCTTGGTAGCATGAAGTAGGGTGTGGGGGTCCAAATCACACAAAACTAACAAATCTTGGTATGCTAAAAACACAAATCAAATTCTATTAAGAGGAAACAAATATCCAAATATCCAAATTCCAAAGAGATCAAATCCTCAAAACTATATTTTGTCAACCAGGTTATCATTGGTGAATCTAAGTCTAGATAAACTGAAAAGTAAGTGGATTTTTAAGTGTGGTAGTAGTTCCGAGTAGGGTGGTTATGTAGGTCCAAATTTGGTTCTTATTCTATGGTTTGTCTGTCTCTCATCAATCCATTCAGTCAAACTCATACAACTTGTGCCCTTCCTAACTCTTGGTGTTGAGCCCTCGCGTCTTACTAGTTACGTGGATTTGGGATTGGGGCAAGTTCATCTCTTTATCACTATGCATTCATCATTTTTTCCAACATAAGAAGAAATTACAAACATTTCCCAAAGAGTTCAAAAGTTCAATACTACCATATGTTAGTATCATATCATATTAGCACTACAAAAACATACAGAGTAAAATATTCTATCTACTATCATTTGTTATCCATTACATACATTCTGAAAACATGAAAATAGTATTCTAAAAACATCTAAAATACACATATAGAAATGAGTCACAAAATTCAAGATGCCAAGAGTCTAGATCCAAAGATATATATATATATATATATATATATATATATATATATATATATATATATATAAATCAGGTTTCGTATACAATGCCATCATGCACTAGGCATGGTCAAAACGCTCAATGAGCCCGAAAAGTACAAAAACACTCGTATAAACATCTGACAAAATACTACAAAAATAGTCTCTCAATCCCTATGGGATCCCTCGGGGTGCGCGTACGCCTATGACTCTAGCTATGCTTGCACTCTAAATGCACTAAGGGCTCGCGGTCACTCTTGATAGATTCCGTCTCGCTACGAGAATGGATCCTCCTCATCAAGCACTCGACTATCCTATATATAGCCACCTCTGTGCAGAGAGAAGTCATAATCTTCACCACATACCAGACTGAGGTAAAAACATCGATGTTCCTACCAGATGCTGAGGGCTCCCCATGTCCATGGAAAGCTCAGCGGAGTCTTCTCTAAGGGGAAAAGCAGGGTATCGGTACACACTCGGCGAATCAAGTCTCACCACTCATCAACAATCACTGCAAACAAAGGAGAAAACAAGTTAGAAAATAATCAATGATAGAATCAAGAGTAAATGAAACAAAAAGAAATAACAAACTAAGATAAGTCTAACTAAAACAAATGTCAGGAGAAGAGTGACAACTCACTAGGATCGCTAGGCCTCCAAGAAGGATCTCTAGGATCCGCGCCTGCCACTGACGCTGCCATTAACTGGTGCCCCTCTCCCACATCTAGGGCAATGTGACAGCCTACAATAGACTCGCCATCTCCACCTGGGTCCCAAGAGAGTAACTCCTCTAAAACCAGAGTCACCCTCTCTATGCTCTACTCCGCCCTCATGACCTATAGGATCTCCTAGGTGTCATGCCACTTAGGATCACTCTCATCCCCCACCCATCTCACTGATCTCCATGCCCTCTGTCTCCTCCTCAGTCTCTTCCCCCTGAACTCCTCAGACTCGGAGTCCACATCGATGGGCTCATCACCGCTATGAGCGGGACCAAATGGCAATCTGAAGTAAGGGTGCCCGAGAAGCACCGGATCTCCCCTCATGCACGTACCACCCTCCTAGCTGCAATAAGAGTACTAGGTGTAACAATGGTCCACCCCGGCCTATAGGACCTCCCTGAGCCTCACGAATAGATCTATATACGGGCCCCACCGAAGGAAGCATGTCACTATAGGGGAGGCCGATATCTTTGTGGAACTCTATCAAAGGTGTGTATCTCACACATCCCCACCCCGTCTATCAATTGGCCGGTGGTCCGATATGTAATCAAAGTGACAGCCTCTCTCTCCCCATACCCCTACCATGGCCTTATACGGAGTGGCCTCCATGTCTGTAGTAGTCAGAGAAGCCACTGGCCTGTGGGGTGCTCTAAGAACTATCATCGTTGTCCACCTCGCTGCCCTGATGGACCCGGGATCCTCCACCTCTACACCTCTTCCATATGGGGTGATATGCTCATACACCCAACTCATGACAAGAGTTAGGTGGCTCAGTGACTACCCCGTAAATGGACCACCCCATATAAGTCATGGTAGGTAGTCCCAAGGATATCTTCTCCCGGGCGTAGACACGTCCATGGCCCTCAATCAGAAATAATTAGGGCCCAAAGAATATAAGGTGTCCCCTCCTTATCCCCAATTAGTCTAGATGCAAGGATGCCCATGATGTCCTTGCGCAGAGCAAGGGAATTTCTCGACTCAATAATAGAGTGGATCCTCATGCCCTTCTTCGACCCCATCGATACAACCACATCTCCCATGTAGATGGCCCGCTAAACCACCTATGATCTAGATACAAATTATCTTAAGAGACACGTGCCGCCAATGGATCAAAACCCCAAAGATACTGGTAGAAACATCCTTCGTGGTTATAGACCACTCACCCCTAACTCTTGGCACTCGGAAGGTGTTTTGATCTGCATCCCAATATGAGAACAAGTCACATAATATGTGGCTAGCAAGTACAACATGAGGAACCTGTGCAATCCTCTATAGACCAGCCCTCTGGAGAGTATCCCACTCTACCTAGGAGAGTGCCTCCAACACTGCCGAGAGCCAATCACACTCCCTCTCCTGGCTCCATCTAATGTACTCCTTCTTTTGCATACACCCAAAAACACACAAAAAGGAGTAAGTTAGTACCAAAATTGCATTGGAAAAACTATTAAGAACATGAAAGAATGCTAAAAATTCAAAAACAAGTTAAGTAAAGTGTTTTTTTGACACTCTGTAATGGACCGCCACCCCGCTCGGGGTAGTGGTCTTGCCTCGCGAGTCCAAATGGGTCATGTGCCCTAAAAATACTCAAAAATGCAAAAATTGACCATTTTAACTAAAACAAAAGCCTACCCATTAGGCACCCCCTAAGTGACCCTATTAACACTAGCATTTCTAAAAATGACCCCCAAGACAAAGATTTCAACATTTTAACATTTTGGGTGCAAAAATGGTAAATTGAGAAGAACTAACTTGAGATCTCGTGGGTCGACATTCCACTCTCAGAGGCATGATCGCTATCTCACCATGAACCTTTTGACTATACTCTCGTCGAAAATTGTCACCGTGGGTCCAAAAGCTCAAAACCTATCAAATCAACATCCGCAAATGAATAGGAAAATGAGCCCATTTTATATATATAGTGTTTTGACTCATTTTTGAATGCCCCTTTCATAAGTTTGGAGCGCCGACGGAGGTAAGTTCTTATCCCCACGTAAATGGTAAGTCCTCATTTCATATTAATTTAGTATTTATTTTCTCAACTTATTTTATCTATCTACACTTGAGTCCTCTTTTCATTTTACAGGTAGCGGGAATTTGGATGGCATCATTTCGACACATGGGCGTGTCGTATAATTTCTAGTTTCCCATTTTGGGACTGCCATCACCAATCCGACACTATGATAATTCTTCACCGAACTCCTCGTGCTATGATTATTTACTAATGCACACCTTTAGTTTGGTGGATGTAACTGAAACAAAACAACAAACATAACACAAGAATACCATCGACTATGATAAGATAGAATGATGAAAAATCTGAAATATCAAAATAAATTATAATATTAACATGAAATCATATAATCTCACCCATGAGGTACTTCAAGTGTTATTGACTTCACTTTCCTTTCACCAAGACTATGGGAGAAACTTTACAATTACACCTCTTAATGGCTTCTTCAACACACCTTTAAACTGATGGCTTCCTTTGCACACTTCCTACAATATTTCTCACTACTTCCTTCTATGCTAAATGAGGGGGGTAGCCTCTCTATTTATAGAACTTCCAGGCTTATCCATCTTATCTCTAAGATAGGATAATAAATCCACTCTGACGAATCATATTTCATACCTTAACTCTTATCTCGTACATGTAAGCTTATCTTCTAAGATAAGATAAACCTTATCATTTTACATGGGTTCCACATTTTTAGACTTTTTACAAATAAAATACACAAAATATTTATGACCTCACTCCTTGTCCTTATTACCAATATAATATTTCTAATTCCTAATCACATAGACCCTACTTCTCTAATTACCCAAACTTTGACATTTTAACATTACCGGACCACTTACGACAAATATTTACTTTTATAACATTCCTATTGTACTTTGACTATTACCGTACTCCACATTATTGGCGGCACCGTACTGATGGTGTCGTTATCTTCTATCAGACGCTACTAATAATTATACTTAACAACATCATATTCCTAATACATACATTAATGAAATAGAAATTATGGAGGAAAATTTTAGTGTCGACATCTTCCCCTTTCCTAGCTTCTACTCCGTCCTCGGAGTAGACTATTCTGGTGCTTGGAAAATCTTCAACTTGTTGCGGTTGACCCATTTCGTAATGGGAGTGCCATCCAATTCCTCCAGTCGGTACATACCATTTTTATACACAAATGCTATTTTGTAGTGCCCCATCCATTTGGAAGAAATTTTCTCTGTCTTCTTTTTTGTATCCGGAATCATATACTAGAACCAAGTCATTCACATGAAATGGAGACCACCGGATCTTTTGAACAAAGTATTCCTTCTCGCTTCATTTTCTTCTTATGGCTTGTATCCTTTGTTATTTCTCTCATTTCCTCCAAAGAAATGAAGATGTACCAACCTTTATTTTACCGAATCACTTTCATCCATCCTTTCATTTTTCATAACTCTCACAAAGGGGAATATCAAACTCAATAGGAAGAATCTGATCAATGTCGTAGGCCAACTGAAATGGGGAGTATCCTGTTGCTGACTTTGATGTTTCCCTATATGCCCACAATGCCGCATGAATCCTTTTATCCCATTTATGTACTGCAAGGCCGCATCTTTTGCTAGAATTTGACACAACACAAAATTTGTTCGCTCCACTCGTCCATTTGTGCTTGGCTTGTATGTTGTTGCCTTCTTGTGCTTAATAGAAAACTTATTGACTAGGGCTTCTACCACCTCATTAATGAAGTGGCTTCCTTGATCTGGTTATAATTTATAATGGGCAACCAAATCGGTGACAATGCGTTCATACATGAACCTTGCCACTTCATCCATGGAAGTTGTTTTCAATGGCCTAGCTTCAACCCACTTGGTTAAATAATCTGCATGGCAACTACAATATACTTATTTTGGCGTGATGTAGTTGAAGTGGACCTCACAATGTCTATTCCCCACTTTTCAAAGGGACCAAGGGGAAGAATAGGACATAATGGAGCTGATGAAGTCTTACGGTTACCATGTGTTTGACAAATATCACATGTCTTACAATAATTATAACAATCTTTAAAAAGAGTGGGCTAGTGATAACCTGCATCCAAGATCCTTCTTTCGTAAGTTGTCCGTAGAAGTGCCCTCCACATGTACCATTGTGGAATTCTTCTAACAGATTCCTTCCTTGATCACGTCTAACGCCTCTTCAGACTCATCCCATCGTGTCCTATTCGAAATAATACTCCATGCAGAATAGAATATGGATGACTGGCTTGAGTAATCTTTCTCTTAGTCTTTGCATTGGCACCATCAGGAAACTTGAATTCATTCAGATAATTCCAAATATCTATGTATTCACTAGGGATTGTATCAAGGGATAACAATGTTGAATCGGGAAATCATTATCATCACAAGATGATCCTAAACCATCATAGGCTCGAGAGAGTGCGTCTCGCATTGACATGCTTCTTTCCCGGCCTATCTATAATATCAAATTCAAACTCTTGTAGAAAAATTATCCTTCTTGATATCATCCCCGATGGGTTAGGCTTATTTACAATATATTTTAGAGCTCGATGATCTCATTACAACTAGAAATTTTTGCCCTAGCAAGTAATTTCTAAACTTCTTTATAGCAAAAATGATAGCCGAGCCTCTTTTTCAGTTACAGTATAATTTACCTCAAGATCGCTCATTTTTCTCGCTCCCAAAGTAAATTAGATGTTCATTCCCATTTTCATCCTTTTGGCTCAAATTACTTCCGAGTGCTGCATCTCGAGGCATCGTGTACACAATGAATGGCTTGCTCCAACTGATTCTTCAAAATAGGTGAAGACACTAGGGCTTCCTTCAATTGTCCAACACTTCATGTGCCTTATTTCTTGGATCATAAGTAACATCCTTCTTCAAGAATCAAGGTTAGTGGCAAGGCAATCTTTGAGAAATTCTTGATGAACCTTCTATAGTAACCCACATGGCCTAAAAATGATCTCAACTTACTTCTTTTAAGAGGAAATGGTAAATCTTTGATTTTTGAAACTTTATCAGGATCAGTACCAATACCATCTCTGGATACAACATGCCCTAACAAAACACCTTTAGAACATCCAAAGACACACTTTGTAGGGTTTAGTGAGGCTTGTGCTTCATCTAACCTTCAAATGTTGTCTCCATTTGGTGCAGGTGGTCCAACTTGCTCCCATAGATGCAAAAATCATCCAGAAATACTCTGATGAAGGTCCTAATGTAGGGTTTGAACACCCTATTCATCAAACGCTGGAATGTTGCTGGAGCTTTACACAACCCAAAAGGTATAACTCTATAAGAAAACGTTCCCCAAGGAGTGGTGAACGTGGTCTTCAGCTGATATTTCTCTGCTATACGAACTTGGTTGTATCCGCTATATCCATCAACAAAACTATAGCACTCTTGGCCAGCTACTTCATCCAAGATCTGATCTGAAAATGGAAGAGGGTAATGATCCTTCTTTGTTGCCTTATTGAGCTTCCTATAATCAACACAAATGCGTAGCTTCCCATTCTTTTTTATTGAGATCACAATGGGAGAAACCCATTCTGAATTCTCCACAAAGCAAATATGAATCCTGCATCAAGCAACTTATCTATTTCTTCTTTTATAGTTTTGGAAAAATTAGGATTCATTCTATATGGCATTTGCTTTATGGGCTTAGCACCATCTACTAGCTCAATACAATGTTCAACCCAACTTACTTGACGGAGTTCCTTGTAATCAAAAGTGAATAGGTGTATGTACCTTCGAAAGAGCTGGAGGTAGGATTCCTTCTCACTCTCCATCATAGCATCACCAATCTTTATTTGTTGGAGACGATCATCAACTTCTTCTTCAGATAATTTTATGGGGTCATGAGTTGGTGTGATCGGAAGGATATCCATGACCGAAACATCCACGTCACTTTCTTCATCTTTAGTGTCCACTTCACCGGTACTAGAGTAATCGAGAGGATGTCCAATCATCGGTTTCATCACTTGAATCCACGAGTGTTCTCCTTATGATGTCGAGGATCACATTTATCTTCACCCTCTCTCTACCACATCCAAGTGTCATGAAACCTTCATTCCAAAGAGTTTCTTGCATGAACTCTCCTTAGCCATGGTCTTCCCAGCAGCATTGGGTACGCAACAGTACCATTTTTCATCACCTGAAAGTCTACCACACATACCACACCCATAACAGATATTGCCACATTTGAAACTACACCTTCTGGTTTAGTTTTTCCTTTATTTAATGACCTTAACATAAGTGTTGAAGGGCGATCAATTTTTAAACCCAACATATTCATTACAGACTCGGTCATTACATTAATTGTAGCACCTCCATCAACTAAGACATCATGAATTGAAATACCATTACATAATACCTCACCAGTGGAGCATAGGGATCTCGCCTCGCCTCCAAAATAGGGACCTCAACCTCCTTTCTTCTTCGAGCATTGAGTCCACCTCACAACTCCCGCCTCTTCTCGAAGACATAGCCAAGAGTTGACCATATGTAATATTTTCAGCCTTTTGGATAGATCTTCCAAGATGGAGTATGGTCCTTGCCCCCGTAAAATCAAAAATCCCGTGCACACCCAACTTTCTTTTCCTATGTTTCTTACTAGTTTCTTCTTTCATCTTCTTAGGATCATTTCCATCTTGATTATCTTTTTCTTTCTTTCTTTTTGTTACAAACACATCTACTTCATTATTTCTACTCTCATCTACTACATCAAAAGAATTCACAAGTGCTTTTCCTTTTTCATTATCTCCTTTACTGAGATGTAGAAGCTCTATCTAGACAATTATACTTATAATGACCCTTTTATAACAACCATAACAAACAACTTCAAAATATTTATTTTTGGACCTTTATCTCCTCCCTGAGAACTAAATTCCTTTCCTTGAAGAAGATTAATAGTTAACTGACCCATCTTTTTGAGCAGATCTTCATACTCAGTAGATGTACTAGGAGAAATATTTGTGCTCACCGGGAGTGGTTGTAGATTCTAGACCAAAGGTGCTGGTGTAGGCTCTACTTTAGCAACAATTTCTTTAGGCTCCTCTTCCATGCTTTCTTCTTGCCTTCTTGCAATCTCCTTTGCTTGTTCAATGGTAGATGGGTGGTCATACTTCACTCGTTGTCTGATCTCTGGCTTCATCCCAAGAATGAAGTGCTTACAGAGAGGAGATTATCCATGCCATTCATCAACCCATCCTCTAGTCCTTCCTTCCTGATCTTGGCATCGAGCTTCCTCCTTAGCTCTAGAACACGAGCATGATAATCCCTTATCTTCTCCTTCTCTCCTTGGGATAGCTTTGTGATCTCGATCATGAGATCTGCATATTTTTGTTGTTCACCAAATTCTTCAAGAAAACTTTCAGTTAATAAATCCCATGAATTTTTCACATTATCACCTAGTGTTTCAAACCACCTAAGTGTTGAACCATCCAAAAAGGTAGGAAAAAATTCAGTCCATTGTTCCCTTCTTATAAGGCCATTACAAATACAAGATCGCTTAAACTCTTGAATGAAAGAAGAAGCATCTTCATTAGATTGAGCTGAAAAAATAGGAATCTTTCCCATTTTCAAAAGTAACCACCGTGAAATACCAACTCACAAGTACAATCAACAAGACTTATGTGTACAAATAATTGGAATCACTATACTAGAAAGTGACTTTACACCTTTCTACAGTAAAATAGAAATGACCACGGTAAACTATGGTAAAACTTGACTTATTGCGTAAAAACTGACTTTACTGTGGTAAACACTATTCACGGTAAAAAGTGAAGTTACTGCGATAAATACTATTCATGGTAAAAAGTGACTTTACTGCGGTAAATACTATTCCAGAAAAAATGACTTTACCATGGTAACTACTATTCATGGAAAAAATGACTTTACCATGGTAACTACTATGCACAGTAAAAACAAGGTTACCCTCTAATTGATTTTTGACTAAGTGAGAATATCTCTCCGTAAAATCCACCAACGAGGAATGGTCCCAAAGAACGGAACCAAAATGTCATCACCAATCGGGCACTATGATAATTCTTCACCGGGAACTCCTCGTCTTTATAATTATTTACTAATGCACAGACCTTTAGTTTGGTGGATGTAATCTGAAACAAAACAACAAACATAACACAAGAATACCATCGACTATGATAAGACAATAATGATGAAAAATCTGAAATATCAAAATAAATTATAATATTAACATGAAACTTTTACAATCTCACCCATGAGGTACTTAAAGTGTTATTGACTTCACTTGCCTTTCACCAAGACTATGGGAGAAACTTTACAATTACACCTCTTAATGGCTTCTTCAACACACCTTTAAACTAATGGCTTCCTTCGCACACTTCCTACAATATTTCTCACTACTTCCTTCTATGCTAAATGAGGGGGGTAGCCTCTCTATTTATAGAACTTCCAGGCTTATCCATCTTATCTCTAAGATAGGATAAGAAATCCACTCTGACGAATCATATTCCATACCTTAACTCTTATCTGTACATGTAAGCTTATCTTCTAAGATAAGATAAACCTTATCATTTTACATGGGTTCCACATTTTTAGACTTTTTACAAATAAAATACACAAAATATTTATGACCTCACTCCTTGTCCTTATTACCAATATAATATTTCTAATTCCTAATCATGTAGACCCTACTTCTCTAATTACCCAAACCTTGACATTTTAACATTACCGGACCACTTACGACAAATATTTACTTTTTACAACATTCCTATTGTACTTTGGATCATTACCGTACTCCACATTATTGGCGGCACCGCATCGACGGTGCCGTTATCTTCTATCGACGCTACTACTAATTATACTTAACAACATCATATTCTTAATACATACATTAATGAAATAGAAATTACGGAGGAAAATTTTAGTTTCGACAGACCACCATACTCGGACCCACCGTTTTACACCTCTTCATGGCTAAAATTCTTCTCTCGAGGGGGTAATATGTATGTACCCAAAATTGTAGGGTACAATCGCACTACCGGAAAGATGTTACACATGCCTCAATGATGATACAGTCACCTCACAAGGTTTTCGGGATCCAAAGAAGCTTGGGAATTATATGTTAGCATCCCAAATGCTTTATCTAAGTTCCTTGTGCTTTGTTTTATCCCTTGCCCCCTTTTCTTGGCTTTTTGACCTTCAAGATACTTAAATCGCCACCTGCCAGGGCGGCGGTCCTATAAATACCACTCTGCCGAGGGCATTGGTCCTTCACCCGTTCTCCGAACATTCCTTTGATCACAACTTGTATGAATTTTCAACATTTACCAGCTTTTCTCAACCGCCTTAGCTTGTATTTATGTTTTTGGTTCCCTATAATAGTGTTTCTCCATTTTTTAATGGTAAAAGAGTTCCATTCCAAGTTACCCTTTGGTGAATGGGAATTCTATAAATAACTGGTTTGTTTTCAAACAAATGGCCCCTCATCCTCTCAATTCTCTTGTTCAATTTTTCAATTTCTTACATAGAATTTTGTTAGTTTCAGGTTTTGCTTCCATTGTTGGCATTTTGGAGGTCATATCATCTTCTTGTTTCATTGCTACTACATAAAGTTAGTTTAAAACATAGAATAGCTTCATTTCTAGACTAGAATCCATTAAAGTTACAGGTTTTGTTTTGTCACAAGGATAATTTATGAAACTCTCAGGTACACTTGTGTTGTATTCCCACAATAAATCCCTCTAGGAATTGCATAGTCAAGCTCTATTCACTTGCGTTATCCCTCTCCTACTCACATTATATTTGGTCTATATCCAAAGCTGCCATTATTCGATTGCTATCTTCTGTTAATACTATCATATACACACTTTCTACATTCACAAGGACATGAAGGAATGAGGAGATCACACTGAGGGGATGAAATCACACACAATTGGATTTACCACTATTCTATAAATTCCAGGTTTGAGCTATCAAAGTTCTTGTTACAACATATCAAATAGAGTAGTGAATTATTTTATTTCAATCAAAATCTTGTTCTCGATATCGCTAGGGAAGCTATGGGGATTGATAGTTTCTGAGAAACTGTGATTCATTCCTCACTTCTGAGGTAGGATCGAGAGCCTTTAAAATTAATATGTTTACTTGCTTAGATATTTAAGATAAAATCATAATTTCACAGGCAAATAGCCGTGCTACTTTGTTTGTTTTCATTTTGTGTTTAGATTAGTTGTCCATTTTATAAATATACTAGAGTATCTGCTCTTCAATTTCATTGAAATACGTCATTGAAAAAAACAAAAATAGTAGGATTCTTGCATTGTGTAAATACCTCTTTTGTAATCATTTTATTTAATGTTAGTTAAAATTTGAATCATCTTTGTATGACAATCACAGGGACCTAGAGAGCCTAGAGATTATATATTTGAACCCATAGTGCCTCAGGCCAAATCTACCCATGACTTTAGTTTATATAAATCAAGACCTTAGGATACAGGTCTTTCAAGCCATAACAAACTTACAAGCAATTAGTGAGCAAATAAGAGGAATTAATATCGAAGATGAAAAAACTTACACATTCGGGTCAAACCATCCGAATTATAGATTGCCTTGATAAAACACCGAACGACCATGCGAGGGTTCAAATGAGAAAAAAATTTGTTGTAACGATCCTTTGGTTTTGCAACCTAATACAAGAGACATCCTCATTGATATAGACACTAGCTTACGTATCCAAGTTGCGAAAACACACATAGGTACTCCGAGAAAATCATACAACTTCTAGTTCTAAACATAGAAGTTGAAAAGGCATACGATTCTTTGGATAGTCGGAAGAAGGGATTGATTCTTCACATGACCATAACAGGTCCACAACAACCACACACTCATGGTTGTGATCCCCAAGTCCCGAACCCAATGGGACAACAAACCACCAAGTATTGACACCACTTGTGAACACCGGTGTTTAGATCCTCACCACTCCCACAAGATATTATAGTACAGTTCTCTGTATTAAACATCGAAGCTAATCAATCCAATATTTTCTAGGCTAGACCAGAAAACCTCCCATAACTAACCACAAAATCCACTAAAATGACCTACCACTATTTTCATGACCTTGTTTGGAGATATATACGAAGCTCCCACAAGTCACTTTCCACATATCCAATAACCAAGAAATAGGATCTTGGCAGAGCTCGACATTGATTGGAGCCTCCGAATAGCCATTATATCTAAACAATCCATTACACCAATTCAAGTTAGGAGGGCCTTCTTCACCTTAGATTCACAAATTCCATTATTGCGTATTGAGGATCTAAGATTACCTGATTAGCTTGTTTGTATCCATTCACATTTTAGAGTCCACCGGCTATCTCGACACGACCTCAGAAGGTTGGGTACAAGGAAGAGGTACTTGTAGATTCCCATGCTTGCATGTCACTTTTCCATCGTACAGTCCTCCTGGCGCTTCTTTGAAATAAAACTTAGGGGCTAGTCGCCAAACATGTGTGGTCCCTCCACGTGTCCCAGGCCTTTAGAAAGTTGCTTGAAAAGTCCAAGTATGGGAAGACCCAGCAGAAGCCTCTACGTGTCTTCATGGCACAATTTCAAGATGGTTCCCAAGAGCAGAAACCCTAAACAAGAGTGAGCTCACCACATGTGCTAGGCCTTAGAAAAATGTATTAAAAAGTCCAAGTACAAAGTAGATCCGACGGAAGCCTCCACGTGTCTCCTGTCGTAATTGTTAAGGTGGGACCCTGAGGCGGATCCTCAAATGAGTGCTAGCCCTCCACATGTCCATAGTCTACCAAAACTATACCGACTACATGAAAAAAATTTCTAAGTCTTGGAAAAGCAATGGAAACCTCCACGTGTCCCCCCGGTGCAACTCCAAGGCCAAACCAAAAGGTGAATTTTCAAGTGAAAGTCATTCTTCCACGTCGACAATTTTTGGGTTGAAGTGATCCTTAGAGTTTTTAGAGTTCCCCACCAAGCCACATCCAACCGTAGAAGGTCCACATTTCCATTAATTCTAAGAAGTAAATTTGACTGGGAAAAATACATCCATCAAACCATAAAATGCAGGAAAATCACCATTTGAGCCTGGAAATGAATCTTTCTTCAAGGACAAAGAACTTGGAAATGTTATAAGGATTCAAATATGATCCTCTAAGATACATCCAATCATTTTTCCATATGTATTTGGGACAAAAATTATAGGAACAACAAAAACGTGACTATGGAAAATGGAAGGATAGGAAAAACTCGAGTTTTATGCCCAAGTTACAGAGACTCTTTCGGATGGACAAAGGAACAAAAAAATTATGTACCTTTAAGTGATCCTCAACCAAGGAAAGGACTAATCATGGCAACCAAATGGAGGGAAAAATTTCAAGCACCAATACGGGAGATAGAAAACATGAAAAATGCCACAAAGGCGAGGAATTTCAATGACAAACGGGTGAGACTAATTTGAGCACCAACACCTCCTAACACTGCATTACCCAAATATGTTCCTTGTGACATAGCCCAAATCTTGAGTCAAATCAAGATTTTTGTTCCTATTGTTGAATTTCTTAGAATCCCTGAGCATAGGAGTAGAGCATTCAAATATCTAGGGTTTAGAGAAGAAAAGGTCACCCAAGGTAGAAATGTTGAGACTCCTACTATTTCGAGTTTAAAAAACCCAAGTACTAGAGGAACCAGGTGAACCACCTGAAGTTTACTTGGGAACATATTTGGTTGAGTCTCAATTAAATGTTGATCCATTTTTACAACGCTGATTATTAAGGATAGACTACTGCACAATTGTATGTCTTATTCTGGAGCATCATGCAATGTTATTCCTCTAGAGGTTATGAATGAATTGGACATTAAAGTGACAACAACTTATGGCAAGTGTACTACAATGGATTCTAGAGAGGTGCACATGTTGTAGGATGTGTAAAAGTTTTGTTGGTACAACTTGCAGCTTATCCAGGTAAGAACTTGAAACTTGATGTTGTTATTATTGATTGCCATACCAAATGGGGCATGTTGTTATCAATAAAGTGGGCTGTAAGTGTTGATATAAATGTTCAGATGGACATGTCTTATGCCACCATACCAATTGAGGGCAGCCTTGTGAAGTTACCTAGTGAAAAGAAAATGTTATATCTTATTGAGGACCCCAACAATGTTTCTTATGAAGTATTGCATGCAGATATTGATATTGATAACTCTGTGAGCTATGTTGCTTTTAAGGAATATGAAATTGATCAATGTAGGTATCATGAGCAGGATGATTTTCCTAGGAATTTGATGTTTGATGCAGCCTCGAAGGATGTTAAAAAACTTGGCCCAAGCATGAGGGGTAAGCCTGAAAAAATGTGGTTAGATAGCGACTTGGATGGAAAAGAGAGACAATCATATGACCAGCTATTAAAGACATATCAAGACTGTTTAGCATGATCATATCCAGAATGGCAAGCATTTGAAACATTTCCTTGATTTGTTTCTCAGAATCAAAGTATACTTCATTTGTACAGTGTATAGTTCTTTGTTCTCGTCTACATTATTGTTTTTATTTGTTCTGGTCCTTGGCGACCTGGTTTTGCTGGTTTCTTAGTTAGTTTTTGGAGGATGGTTATGGTTGTTCTCCTCTACAAGCTTATTCTTTGACTCCATTTCCCAATGGTCTATTTTTGGCACTTGGTATGTTATTTTTTCATGTGGCACTCACAAGGAATGCCCATCCTAGATTCAGAGCCAATGTTGGTGCTCAAATTAGTCTCGCCCCATTTTCATTGAAATTCCTCAGTTTGTGGCCTCTATCATGTTTTCTATCTCCCCATATGGGTGCTTGAAAACTCTTGTCCTCCATTTGGTTTCCATGATCAGTCCTTTCCTTGGTCAAGGATCACTTAAAGGTCTAGAATTTGTTTTTGTTCCTCTATCCATCTGAAAGAGTCTGTAACTTGGGCATAAAACTCAAGTTTTTCCTTTCCTTCCATTTTCCATAGTTACATTTTTGTTGTCCCTATCATTTTTGTCCCAAATACCTATGGAAATGTGATTGGATGTAACTCGGAGGATCATATTTGAAGCCTCATAACATTTCCAAGTTCTCTATCCTTGAAGAAAGATTCATTTCCGGGCTCAAATGGTGATTTTCCTACATTTTACGGTTTGATGAGATGTATTTTTCTCGGTCAAATTTATTTCTCAGCATCAATGGAAACGTGGCCCTTTCTAGTTGGATGCAGCTAGGTGAGGTACTCTAAAATATCTAAGGCTTGCTTCAACCCAAAACTTGTCCACGTGGAGGAACGATGCTCATTTGAAAATTCACCTTTTGGTTTGGCCTTGGAGTTGCGCCAGGGGGACACGTGGAGGTTTCCGTTGCTTTTCCCAGACTTAGAAAAAAATTCATGCGGTTGGTATAGTTTTTGCAAACTATGGACATGTGGAGGGTTGGTACTCATTTGAGGATCCGCCTCAGGGTCCCACCTTAACAATTGCGATAGGGAGACATGTGGAGGCTTCTGTCAGCTCTGCTTTGTACTTGGACTTTTCAAAGCATTTTTCTAAGGCCTAGGACATGTGGTGAGATCTATCTTGTTCGGGGTCTCCACTCCTGGGCACCATCTTGAAATTCGCCATGAAGACACGTAGAGGCTTCTGTCAAGTCTTCCCATACTTGGACTTTTCAAGTAACTTTCTAAAGGCACGGGACACATGGAGGGACCGCACTGTTTGGGGACTCGCCCTAATTTTTATTTCAAAGAAGCACCGGAGGACACTTGAAGGCTTTTTCTCACTCCCCTTTCCTTGGACTTTTCAATGGCCAAGGAGAACTTTTATGGACCCTGGACACTTGGCACCTTCCACTGATCCTTCAACTTTTTAATGGACTCTCTGGACCGAGACACGTGTTGAGCCCATGCTTTTTGGGGTCCTTTCTTTTAGGGACCATCTAAAAATGTGCCATTAAGACATATGGAGGCTTCCGCTGGATCCTTTTTACACCGAGACTTTTTAAAGGCAAAAACACATTTTTCTTGGGCCCAAGATATGTGGAAGGCTCGCACTTGTTTGGGACTTTCCTTTGTGCTTCTCCTTTTTAGTTGTGCTTAGGAAACATATGGATGATTGTGATATAAAGTGGAAAAGGGGAAAAATAAACAGTTCTTTGTGCATTTCACTTATTTTTCTACCATTTTTGCTCCAAGACTCTGGAGACGTGAATACGCACTATTTTTCATCGTTCTTTGATGAAATTCCTTGTCGTCTCTGTCTGTAAGGTGCCATTGAATGGATTTGAAACTTAAATTATGAGTCCAAGGATTGTTAAGGTCAATATTTTGAAGTGGGAATTTCTCAAGCACTCGCAAAAATGGGAATTACCAAAGGAAATGGATGTGGGGTAGAATTGTAGAGGAAAAAGAGGGAAAAGGGATGAAATGATGAAAGTGCAAGTGCAAAAGATGAAAAAGGTGTTGCCTCCATAGCGAAAAGTATTACTGTCATATCAAGTTGTGAAGAGTCTTCAAAAATGATTAAAAGGGGATTTCTCACATAACAGAATCGGAATGATTAGAAGGATTGTAGAGAAGTTGTGGCATGGCATCCTAGTCATTAGTTGAGGGCCCAAGAAATGTGATCAGTTCACAATTGGTCCACTGGCGCACTTTCAAATCTGAATTTGCTAAAATGTCACTTTTTCAAGCAAATGGTTAACAAGAAAAGGTACCTAGAATATTCTTTTTTTTGGAAGAAAATTGAGTGAGTAAAACGTATAAATGCAATGAGAATACTCTTGCAAATGGTCATAGTTTGAATTCCTAAGAGAAAATTTGAGAAATCCTTATTCTGAGAAGCCCATAGGAGATACCTGGTTAATTTCCTTTGTGTTAGATTTTCTATCATTTCAAGATGGTTACAGATGTATAGCTATACATGAGCAATGCATTTTCTCTAGAAGCTTTCCCTTGTTGATGAATTTAAGCAATTTTGAAATTAATTTATGTCCAATCTCTAGCAATTTGTGTTTTCTTTGTTTCAGAATGTCTACAAATAGTTTCTTTCATTCCTATTGCAATATTACATTGAAATCTTTGTGAAATCACATAGGATCTCATCCCTATGACAGTTTAATGGTATTTGTAATTTCATTTTAAGAAGATCCTTCATCTTGGATGAGATAAACAAATTTAAAATCAATTCACTGTCATTTATTGATAAAGATTGTCTGTAAGTCTTCGAGTGTACCTTAGGCATGATTGATCAAAGACTTTGGTGTTTAATTGAGTCTTTCAATTTGATCCTTCGTGTTAGAGTCTCAAAGATTATGTGAAAATGTGGTAATATTTTCCTCCATTGAAGCACACCTTCTAGTTGAAGGAACATCTTAACTGTTCTGAAGTATTCTATTGTTGAGTTGTTCATTGTTGTGAAGTCCCTTTGAAGATCTAGTATAATCAACTTTATCCTGCTTCATCTCCCACCAAAATCATTCAAAAACCATGAATCCGCCCTAAACCACCCCTGTTTTCCCTATGTATCAACAAAGGAACAAAATCTACTTGCAAAAATATGTAGAAAATTCAGCATTGTTTAATGTCTTCAATAACCTTTGCCTTGTGTTGAAAGTATCTCCATCGTTTAGAAGTGACAACTCTTAAGAATTAAATCATGGAGTATTGACCGTATTTTCCCAAGGTTATCTTCATAGAATTTATGCAAAAGAAGGATATCTCCATCTCCTTCATCAATCGAGAGTTACACTAAGGGTCCTCTCACCTCGGTCGAAGAGGCACGGCCTAAACTAGTGAGGACAGTCAAATCCTCTTAAAGGTGTTATGCATCTCTCCACAAATCTGAGTAAAAATGGGCCGCTTAGTTCTCATCCCCAACTACAAAATGACACACACTATGATCTATATGCCTCTAAGCTCCACGTCCAATCTGTGTTTCTACTCGTTGAAAGGGATAAAAACTTGGATACCAACAACGATAACACCATATCTATTGCCTTAACATTTTTTTAGTCAATACCATTTCACCGGTACCATTAAATTATCAAGTTAATGACAAAATTGAATCCATCCCCTAGTGTTGCCACATATGATAGAGGAAGATTCCCCTACTACTAAAATTATCCAATTCCGCAACAATGATGCCATCCTAACCTATATGGGCACTGAAGATCATTATCAGAATACCTTTCCATCTGACACATCTATCCTCCTTAATGAATCCATTATCGATGTTCACATTGGCACACCACAAAATCCACACATTTTCAATATCGCCAAGATTTAAACCCACACGAACATCAAGAATTCACCACTTTCTATCTAAACATAGTCAAGCCTTCACATGCTACTATAGTGACATGCCAAGTATATACCCTATCAACATCATCCAAACTATTGTTACTATCCCGGATCCTAAACCGTTGAAGCATAAACTTTAGATAATTCATCTGCGTGTCACACTTCTAATCAAAGAGGAACTTTAATGTCTTCTTTCAACCAAATTCATACTTCTCATTGATTATCCACAATGGGTTTCTAATATCACACCCTCCATTAAAGCCACTAGAAAACCACGCATTTGCATGGACTTCGAGACTTGAACTCTTCTTATCCCAAAGATGGTTTTACTCTTTCTAACATTGACCAACTTGTCAATTTAATCACAAGCCACGAAATTCTCTCCCATGGATGGTTTTTCTAGTTATAATCAAATTTAAATCACACCTGAGGATCAGCAAAGACCTCTTTTATCACCCCATGGGGAACCTTATGCCATAGAGTAATTCCCTTTGGCCTGAAAAATGCAGGAGCTACTTATCAACATGTTATGACCTACATCTTCCATGATCTTATCCACAAGATTTTGGAATATTACATTGACGATCTCTTAGGTAAATCTAAACTCAAAACCATCTAGCTATCCTTGACATGATCTTTGCATGTATTCTATATTTCTTCCTTCGTCTTAATCCCGCTAAGTATGTATTTAAATTTCTCCCGAGAAACTCCTTGGATTCATTTTGTTTGTTAGGGAATTGAATTTGACCCTACTAAAGTCAAAGCCATCATCAAAATTCCTCCAATCTTAAACAACTTTGCAGCCTTCAAGTAAAATTTCAATCTATTCATCATTTCATCTTATAGCTATCATATTTTTGTCAACCCTTCCATCATCTTTTGTGAAAATACATCCACTTTAAGTGGGATGATCATTGCCAACAGGCCTTTGACACCCTCAAAGGATACCTCTGGTCACTACCTATGCTCACACCTCCACGTGAGGGGGATCCTTTCTAGCTATATATTTGTAGAATCGACCATGCATTTGGATCCATGCTTGTGCATCAATACAAACAAGGTAAAGAATAGGTTGTCTATTACTTAAGTCACACACTTCATGAGTACGGAAATTTCTATTCTAAAATTGAAAGGTTGTGTTGTGACTTGTACTTTACAAATTCTAAACTTTTTCACTACCTTCTCAATCACAAAACCTACGTTGTCACAAATTTCAATCCACTAAAAACCATGCATTCTAAACCTTAGCACAATGATCACATCACTATATGGCTCATGTTCATGACCAAATTTGACCTCAAGTTCATCTCTCAAAAATACATTAAGGGGTAGGTCATTGTTTATCGGCTCGTTGAATATTCCCTTCATACTAATCAACTTCCTTACAAACACTTCCCTAATGAATCAATCAACACTCTTGATCAATAATTGAGCCCCTCTCAAAATGATCTTATTTTTCGATAGGTTCAACTTTAGGTAGGGGGAGGTGCTAGAATAATCATAATACCACGTTGTGACACCCCTATTTCTTTTTCTTTCAAACTCAATTTTGAATGCACTAATAACATGGCAAAATATGAAGCCCTCATTATAGGTCTCTAGAATGTTGTCTTTCTAGGTGTACAAATCCTAGACATCTATCGTGACTCATAACTTGTCATCTATTAAATCAAAATAATTTCACAAATGTAAAAAATAAGTCCTTAAAAAATACAAAACCATTTTCGAATATCTCTTACAAATTTTTGACCATTATGAAATTTAAACAACCCCTCAATCATCTAATAAATTCACAGACACTATGGCTTCTCTCACTTCTCTCATTCCTTTATCACTAGACAAATCCAAAAAAATTCTTCATACACAAACTTGATCAACCATCCTACACCAAAGCAATGATCTCCCAACCATCAATCATATAGAAGTTATCTCATTTGATACTTGGTACACTCAAACATACGACTATCTTTCCACCAACAAATCACCCTTAGATCTATCTTGAAATGGAAAATTATCTTTTCAATGACATGCATCTTGTTATGTCATATTAGGAGGTATCCTTTACAAACATGATTTGATGACCTCCTCCTCGATGTCTTAAAATATAAAAGGTGGATCTAACTATCTAAGAGGTCCACGATGGCATATGTGGTGGAAACTTCAATGGTTTGTCCATCGCTAAACGCATCTTACTAATGGGATACTATTAGCCCACACTTAATCAAGATTGTTGTGATTACGTTAAGAAATGTGTCAAAATTGCAATACCATGCCAACCTCACACATGTTCCTAGTCACGCTCTTCAGTCGGCTCAAGATTTGTGGCCATTCTCATAATGTGGGCTTCACCTCATCTTCCTTATCAACCCTTGCTCATCACAATGACACAACTTCATTATTACAACAATTGAATATTTTACTAAGTGGGTGGAAGAAATCCCCTCATTTCTACAAATGAAGATAAAATTGTCAACTTTATCCATCATCACACTATTTTTCTCTTTGTTATTCCTCATAAGATCATCACAGACAACGGAAAATCATTCAAAAATAAAAAGGTTTTACAACTTTGCAACACCTACAACATCAATCTTATCTTTTCAACTCCTTACTATCCACAAGTAAATTGTCAAGTAGAATTCTCTAACAAAACACTCATCAAAATCCTCACGAAAAATCTTGACCAAGTTGGTAGAGATTGGCATCTCTAAATCCTATTTGCATTATGGGCATATCGAACTAATTTTCACACACCTATGGGTGTTACACCCTTCTCTTTAGTTTACGGAACCGAAGTCATCCTTCCTCTCGATGTCCAAATCCCATCTCTACGTGTTTCCCTTAAATATATCCTCCTAGATGAGGATTATCATCAAGAACACTTATCACAACTTGAAATTTTAGATGAACATCATCTAAGAGACCTTGAACATTGTCTAAATTAAGCTAGGTTTCCTTGTGTTAGTCACACTAAGATACTTGAGCTATAATTATTTCTCCCCTGAAATGTATCGATTTCCCTAATCTACATTAGTTAAAAAAATGTTAACTTCACCCGAATAGATAAATTAGTTCTTAATCTATATTGTTAAATAAAATGATCCAATAAAATAGGTAATAGTTAACCCAATAACCAACGAAAATCACCATACCCGAGTTCCTTAAAAAGAGGTTGAGTTTAGTCCATGGTTCACATTTCCAAACTTATTATTAAATCTAAAATTACATTATGTATATATATATATATATATAGGTAAATTAAATAGGTTTCATATAAACCAATTAAATTTTGTTGTGCATATCTAAATTCTATCACCTTCTATTTTATATTAAAATTTTGCATATTTCATCAATGTAAATAATAAAATTAAAAAAACATTCACATGTATATTTAAATAAAACCAAAGGTTTATCTCATTTTATATTAATTTACAACAATAATTACATAGTTCGGATAGAAAATTATCTCGAGACAAGTTGTAAGCAATTTGATATAAAAATTTGTTAGATATATACCAACAAAGTTATATTTGGGATCCATTTGCGGTGCGGTTTGTACCTCACTTCAAAAAGGGGTGTGGGGGCTCTCCCCTCCACTCATGTCGCAAAGGGTCTAGGGGTGACATGTTACGGATCCCCTAAATTAAAAATTAAGGAGTCACTCCTTTGTTTCTAGAAAGAAGAATTCAACCAAATTCTATTTTTAGGAAGGAAAATCCTAATGGTGTTTTTCCACTCTATTTTTAGGAGGAATCATAACTGTACTTCACCAATTAGGTGTATATATTTTTGTGGAGATCTAAATTTTCTCATATAACGATTTTACATGCAATTTTTTCATCTTGAGTTAATAAAAGATTGATATCTTGCACCGTAGATGTTTTTCCTAAGCACTCACAGTGGGTTTTACCATGTAGATCTAGTGTTCATCTCTTGCTTTGTTTGGTATTTTCTATATTTCATTTATCTCTATCTTTGTAAATTGTTATTTTTTTATTCAACTTTATGTGTATTCATTTCTTCAAAGTCTATGATTTTAATAAAGTTACAATGCACACTATGGTAACAGACACCTAACTATGGTCGCGCTATAAAGAGGAAATATTATACACCAAGTGTATTCTTGTTTCCCTTACCAAGAACCATCCAAAGTGTACATTGTACCAATGGTTAGGAAACCCCTAGTTCCCCTCTCTCTTTCCCACTATGTGCTTATACCCTTGTCTACCTTGGAATTACTATCCATAGGTCAAATCTCGGGATAATTAAAATTCTCTCCCAAATATCACTTGTAAATTATTTTTACCCCGCATATCCCCCTCTCATTAATTTAATATTCCTCTCTTATAATATTTCCATGGGTAATTATGAACCCACATAAGGGTCCCATACTTTTCATTTTAATGAATCTCATTTTGGTTAAATACTTGAGTTATTAACTCCCACATTTATTTTTTAGTAATTTATCATAGTGCCTTTGTTGTAAATAATCTCAACTCAAAATTTTATTATATAATAATTCAACAAGCCTTTAATGATTAAATATTTGGGGATTTAGTCACATAACATTTCTCCCCCTTGAATCAGCTATTATCCTTAGTAGTTCCAATTTTATTATTAAAATCACACAAAAACACAATTTATTAGTTAAATAATTCAGGATACTTGATCTTTTAGAAAATATTCTCTTTCCCATGTAGCACTTTCAAAATTAAAAAGTCCACTTTACTTTAACCTCTTTAATTTACCTATTTCTAAGATCTTTAGTCCTTTACAAAATTAATCAAATTCAATTTTAAATTCACATGTAGGTTCAACAACTATGTTTTTCCAATCTGTGACATGGTTAGCATCGTATACATATTTCTTTAATAAACATACATGAAAAACGTTATGTATTTTAGATAACTTAGGAGACCTAAAGCGGGTTTATAAGAAAGAGTTCCTATTTTTCCAAAATTTGAAATGGTCCACAATAGAAAGGATCCAATTTATCATATTTACCTAATTTTAAATAACTTTTCTTATGTTTAAATCTAATAAATACTTGATCAGCTATTTGAAATTCTCTAACATATATTTTTGAATTAGCCTAGTGTTTATACCTAGCTTGGGCAACTTTCATGTTTTGTTTTGTGTTGTTTATAATATCTTCTATTTCTTTTAAGTTATCATTTTAGTACACCAAGTTGTATGTTAAGGATTCAACCAATAAATCGAGTAGGACAATTCTTACCATAAAAACTTCAAAAGGGGTCATTTTGGTCATATTATCCCAAGTCATAATGTGAGTGTGTTATAACATGCTCGTTTCATTACATGGTCTCTTTATAATGGGACTGAACCATAACATGCTCATGTTATGTGAAAATGGCCAAAAAAGTATTTTCACCACTTTTTAGTCCCACGTCTCCATGCACATGCCCATAATATAGACCCCATATTTTCACTTAATGTACAAGATATCACTAACATTTTTATATTTAGTGACCATGAATTTCATTTTCAACTCTCAATAAACTTTGACCTACTTCACAACATCATGTGAACGCAACCTCATGTGTCATAAATTTTTCACCATATAGCCATTGAGAATGTGTGATCAATCTATGCTAAGAAGCATGTTGTATGCCTCAATGATGTCCACCACTTAGATATCAATCAACCAATGGACTATTGGGTTTGTGGCAAGCTACATGTGGATACGCAAGATTTAACTAACCACATTCACTTTTGTCTTATCCAACTTCACCACCCTACAACCGGATTTGTGGTGTTAATCCTAATTTTTGGGAAATAGAGAATGACATGACATTTCCAAAGGTTCATAAATAAACTAAAAAAATGTGTAATTTTTTACCAAAAATTCTATTTTTATTAAGAAAGGAGGAGATTCCAACTTTTATTTATAATTTTCTAATGTGCATCGGTTTCTTTACCAATTAGTTTCTCAAGGGGGATTATGGATTCAAACTTTACTTTTAGTTACTAATTTGGAGCAACTTAAACCTAGATATATTGGCTTTAGTCTTGTCCAGTAACTAATCACGCTTTCATTTTTAGGTTGGGAATTCAATTGGTGATTATTGTGTTGGAAGTTGAAGATGTTGGGAAACTAATAAAAGGTTAGAATTGGTCATATTGCCCCCTTTCCTCTACAAGTTGGTTACATCATTTGATAATTTTTTATGATTTAATGTAATTCTCTTACTTTTGTGTTAGATTAAGGAAATCCAGGACACAAAAAGAGGTTTGTTTTGAGAATATTGCGTAGAAGGATTCATATATGTGGGATTTGTGCAAGGTTCGATGCGATTTTATTGGTGACTTTGCCATGGAATGATGATTCAATGCAATAAAATGAAAATATTGGTTGTTAATCTACAATGAAAATTTATTATATGAAAATCTCATGGGAGAAGGGATAGATGTCAAAGGAGTAGTAAATTGGTTATAAGTAGGGATATATGCGTTGTAAATTTGGTTAAGAAAGGGATGACCATGCATGAGCACTTGGTTTATGACTTCTATCTGGTTTTACACAACATGTCATCCCGGTGAAGGTATCGGACTTGTGGAATGAAGATCTTGAGGTACCATTTTTGGTCAATTTTGAGAGCCTCTTTATATGCACAAGTCAAGGTGGTCAACATAGTGATGGCTATGTGTAAATACATGGAATTGAGATAGTCAAAGGATTTCGAGATAAGTTTGGGTCATTGTGGAATTGGTATGACTGTGAAGATTTTTAATCCATTGATAGATCTTTTTAAAGCACTCATTGAAAAACTCATCATCTCATGTGTCTCCATGCACGTGGAGGAAAACTGGTGGTAGAATATGAATGGGTTGAAAGGAATTGTGATGTGGTTGATAATTATGGCCTCTAAACAATTCCACAAAGTGATAAAACCATTAGGAAGGCCTAAATACCAGTTGTATGATATTTCATCCAATGCATATGGGAAACACCTACAAGAGACTTCCTCATGAATGATTTGTGTGTTTTTAAGACCATTCCTATAGTCTTGGATATGCTCTGTTATAGTCGATGTGCCACCATACACCTATGCATTGAAAATTTTATTTAGGTTATTCGAGAATTTCATGGTAAGTGTCAATAATAACAAGAGATTCCCTAATGTTTCCCAACCAAGGTGTCATGGTTATAATTTTCATGGCTATGAAGGGATTGACAAAAGGAATGGTATCATGAGGAAAGCTACTTGTGGAATGAGTTTTTCTTAGTTTAAACTCTCCTTTGTTGGTTTGTGATTTCTTTGGGTTGGAAGGCTTAAAAATTCAAATTTTCCTTCAACCGAAATCGATATTGTAATGACTCATCTAGTTTACAATCTAGACGCTTAAGATTTTTCTCTCCTCCTAGTTCCAAAATATGTTTTTCCATGCATGTTCCCAGCCCACTCATTTTTTCAAGCCTCTATTTTAAGATAGAGTCTCTCCTAAATGGGTTGAGTCAAGCCTCTATTTTAAGGAGGCATGTGTAATGGATTGTGCAAGACACTTCCTTAAGGTTAACTCTCATCAGTCTTGGAGGCCATAAAATATTACTAAGAATAGCACAAGGGGTCTGGTATTTTTTTTTTTAAGGGTGTTTGTTGGTTCAAACCAAATGTGTAAAATATGGCTTAAAAATTCACTCACAGGGAATCAGTTGAAGGATTTTGCAAGAAAAACAATCGAATAGATTTAAATAAATTTAAATTTTAATCAGAGGACTGAGATCAAACAAATATAGAAGTAATAAACACAATATAACATGTAAATTCCAAGGAAGAGTGTAAAATAGGATATGAGAGCGACTTATCTTATATCGGGAGATCTAGATTGATACTAGGGTGGAAACCGACTAAATTAGGTTAAATTTAGACTATGTAAGCTCTATGTGAGAGAATAGAATATGGAACCTCTTCAGATGGGAGTGCCCACTTGTGGACAGGAATGCACAGGCACTAGTTTCGAGTTGGGTGCTAATTTCCTCAAAAGTGCTATGCTTTTAATCTTTTAAGAGTCTCAACTTATCTTCTTCCTTTCTCTCTTTGTTGCATCCACTTTGTTGTAGGATTCTTTTGTCACACTTGAACCTACAAAATAAACCCTATTTACCTACATAAAAGCACAAAAAAACATTAGATGAAAAAAATAATGCATATGTTTGAGTTAGATGACCTTAGAGGTCACCTAAACATGTTTTTCACATAGTGCTACACTACATTTCTAATTTTATGTAGTTCTTGTGTGTGTGATTTGAATCGTGTCGCTTGAAGCTAGGTTTCCCTTGTTCTAGTCACACCAAGATAGCGGCCTACAATTATTTTTCCCCAAGTATTAATGTGTGAGATGGAATTCATAAATATCCCCTCTTATGTAATAAATAATGCAACCCAAATGCATTCCTCGAATTTTTCTCTTTTCCCAAGTAGTAGATAGTAAGTATTAGCCCCAAATTGTCTAGCCCCTAATAATATTCAGTAATTTGTGTGTATATACGACTTCCTTGTTTGAATTTCGACACTTAGTGACATCAAAATCTAACTCAAAGAATTAGAAAATACCTAAAGTTAAGTTCTAAATGATAATTTATAAAACCAAAGAGAAAGGATAAAAACTCCCATAAGGGACACTAGTGCCCAAACGGTAGTGTCTGTAATGGGCGGTATTGTCCCAAGGTTAAAAAATAGAAATAAGACTAAGTACGGGGATAGGGATCAATGTGACTTGACCAAAATATTTAAATACAATAATTATAAGACAATGTCACTATAAAAATCAACCAAAAGAAAATAGGACTAGGAAAAAGTGTCACCAATGTCTAACCTTCGTACTTAAATCATGTATACAACAACATACTAGAGGTGTGATGTAATAGTAATAAGTGCATAATTTTGTCTCTACATTCCCCTATATGTTATTTGGATGAAATTGAATAGCATAAAGGATATAAGAAGAACAAACATGTAGAGGGCCTAAGGAGTTATAACTAAAGGTGTGCCAATAGTAATAATATCAAAGGCATGGATAATCATGGATCACTATTTTGATCCATGCAGGGTGAGTGTGTTGTCATAAGAGAATTTGTTAGATAGAAAATTTGCTAATGATATATAGGACATTTTGAAACTTGGAGATGTAAGGAGGGATCGAGAGTTATAAATTCTTGATCTAATGTGAAAACTCTATGGATTTGAGCATCTTGGTGCTAGAGAAAGAGTTTTGGGAGAGCAATCAAATTTTCTCCCCACCATGACACTTCCTCAAAATAGGTTGCACCACTGTAGATGGAAATGAACCAAATATTACGTGTTTACTAGTCACAAAAAAAATCCCTGTAAAGTGGCCAACAATGGACAATGACATCTCATTGCCCTACTTCACAATATAAGGGTGTAAACCAAGTAAAATGGGACAGTGCCTAAAATTTTACCGCTCTCAAGTTAGGTCATCTAGGAGGGATATTGATACTATTGGAATTAGAATTTCAAAATGGCTTATATTGATTTAAACATAGTAATTTTTTAACTTGATTGATTTAAAACTACTTTTGAGAGTTGAATTGCCCCTGGCTAGGTCATTTGAAGGGAAATTTTGTGAGAATCTAAGATTGTTTTGTACTTGGAATAGATTGAACATTGTGATTTTAGGTCATTACCTTTTTAGGATTTGAAGATTGCTTTGTGATTGGTAATATGTGACGTGATTGTGAGTATTACATTTTTAAATTTTCTTGAATAATTCTAGGAGGGTAATATAATAAACCCAAATGTTTTCCCCTCTTACGACGAAGGGTGAGAAGAAAGGCATCAAATCATGAGTCGAAATAAAAGTAGAGTAATTTTTATCACCAAATCATAGCGCCCTGTGTTTATAAAAGTGCATATACTAGAACTCATGGTGTGATTGGATAACATGGGTACTATCTCCAAGTTGTGGGGCTTGCTACTTGAGATAGACCTCCGTGAGAAAACGGTTCTTGCTCCTAAACTACCTGCCACAATCTACTCTAATGCAGGGGAAACTAACTATTCTAATCTAAATTTCCAAGGGACCAGAGAGAGAGAATGCATAAAATGAAATCCTACACTAAAGCGGTGATACACCAGAAAAGGAGGGTGTGAGAGTAGTCTCCAAATGCGTGAAATACAGAGGCAAAGTACACACTAGAAGAGGTGATGACAGTTCTCCATAATCTAGAAAAATGCATTCACAACGATATTCCAAGCATACACAATGATAATGGATCCCTGCAAGAACATAATAATAGACACAATATTCTTGTAGAAAGATTAAAGGGGCAAGAAGAATGCAAGAAAACACAGCAGGGGAAGATACATCCACAAACTGATATTTTATTGCTTCATGATATGCACAGTTCAATCTATTACAAGATAAGGGCCTGGATCACCATGCAAGGAGTCCACTACAAGGGCCTATAGCACATTGGCTTCACAAAGCAATTTTGACAGAGCTTTGCTATCTAAAAACTCCCTCCTTTACAATGAGCCCAACACTCCAATTTATAGAAAAATGAGAAGGGAAAGAGAAGGGAAAATGGAAATCCTAAAATATTTCCTTCAACCACTTGTAAGAGGCATTAAATGGATTAAAATGATTATATATTACTTGCAAAAGGCTCCCCATACTATCCCAGGTGCTGCAGCAGAGAAAGAATGATGACCATGCCTCTTAATTGCACTCCCAACCACAAAATAAAACACTGTTATGAACCTGGCCACGTTTTGTTAAAAATCTTGATCAATCTCTAATCAAATCCAGAATTTCTTGATTTCTGTGCATCGGGCTCGGAGCCACAATTCCAACAGTACCAATTTTGTGTGATTTCGTTGAGAAATGCAAAAGTTATGGCCTTCTGAGTGTGGGTAGCTATTTTGGGTCAGCGGTGTTTTTGTCATTTGATGGGAATGAGCATTAACCGACTTTGGAGCATAGAGAGACGTCATGCTCATTCCGAAATTCTAATTTTGTGAAAATCGGAGCTCGAGTCAAAAGTTATGGTCGTTTGAAGTTTCACGGGTCAAACGTTGACTTTTCTTCTTTGCCTTCGGCCGCTTCGGCTTTTCGCGTCCCACGCGTACTTTTGGCCCGGATGTCCCAAACTGCCTTGGACGAAAGTCTCATGTTTCGGCCGAATCAGCCGGTTCGCGTCCTCCGCGTACTTTTGTCCCAGATGTCCCAAACTTGACAATTTTTTCTCTCGGCCGGTTCGGATTTTCGCATCCCGCGCGTACCTTTGGCCCGGATGTCCCAAACTTGACAATTTTTTTCTTTCGGCCGGTTCACCTTTTCGCGTCCGCGCATCCCGACGTCCCAACTATCCCAAATGCTGCGCAGACCACCTGGCGGCTTTTCGGCCGATTCACGCCCAGATGTCCCTCATGTCCCGACTATTGCGAGGACTAGGACTTAGCCATTTTTCATGATTTTTCCTGCCCAAGCTTGTTTTCTGCAATTTTTTCACCTTTTCTCAAAACTTTCTCTCTTCTTCTTAGACAGGGGAGTTAGAAAAAATCTAAGGGGACCCTAGAAACATGATTTTTGCCCTGACTCAATCTATTTGCCTAGGACTTGAGAATTTAATGCATGTTATCAAATTTACTCTGGGTGCAAATTGGATAACAATTTGGCGACTCAGTGGGGTTACCTGCCTGCTAGGTAGAATGGCCAGCTACTTGTAGCAATCCATTGGGCATGGAGTCTGTTTGATAACCTCTCAGCTGATCTGAAATTTGAAAACTTGTGTCCTTGAGCCATTGAAACATTTGTTGAGCTGGTTTTCCTGTGGCTGCAATTCTTTTCCAGGAGCTTGATGAACTGCAAACATGCACATACTAGAAGCAATAGGACATGTGCACAAGCACTTAGGGAAATAAAAACTACTCTAACAGTAGTACAATGTGCATAAGCACTTAGAGGAATGGAAATTCTAAATTAATATTTACAAGGGTGAAAATCTATCTTTCTAGTAGCAACGTTTGAGATAGATCCCATTGACCGGAATCTGCAATTCTTCACCATCCAACTTAGCCAGTCGGAAAGCATTGCTACCTTTGCATTCAATGATCATGTATGGGCCACTCTAGATGGCATCAAACTTGGAGTGCTTTCCCGGTTTTACACGATCAGCATCCCACTTCAGTACCAAATCTCCAGTTTGTAATATCCTGGCCTTAGCTTTCTTGTCAAAACTCTTTTTGACCAATGCTTTATCCTTTTCTATGGTCTGCATTGCGTGCTCTCTTGTCTCTTCTAATTCCATCAGCTCTGCATACCTGATTTCCATAGGTTCAAACTCAGCTAGTTCCAACTATTTCATGAGCTCCAATGCTGGCAACTCAAGTGATATAGGTAGAACTGCTTCTTTCCCGTACACAAGCTTGTATGGAGAGCTTCCTGTAGACCTCTTGGGTGTGATCCTATCAGCCCATAGGGCTGATTTGAGCTTTGCGTGCCAAGTTCTTTGATTTTCATCCAGAGTCCTTCTGATGATTCTTAGTAGGTTCTTGTTTGTAGACTCGGCTTGGCCATTACCTTGAGGGTAATAGTTCGATGAAGTGCTGAGATACACACAATTCTTGACAGCCCATTCAGTGATCTTTGTGCCAAGGAATGCCAATGCATTGTCAGATATGATAGTGGCAGGGGCACCAAACCTCGTGACTATCCCTTCATAGAAATCTAAGATATTGGATTCATTTGCCTCCTTTAGTGCCACTGCTTCAGTCCACTTGGTGAAATAGTCATTGCTGCAAGTATCCACTTGTGACCTTGACTTGAATTGGGATTGATAACCCCAATGAAGTCCAATCCCCATTGCATGAATGGCTGATTTACTGAAATTGGACGAAGAGGCGGTCTGCTAACCTTTGTTTCCCAGTGAAGAATGCACATTTCTGCATTTCTTGACCCATGAGTAGCAATCATTGAACACGGTGAGGCCAATAGTAACTAGCTTTCATGATTTTGAGAGTGCATCAATCACGGAGCAAAGTGGCCTCCTGCTTCCCGATCATGGAACTCGTGTAAAATTTTCTCAACTTGACCTGTTCCAATGCATCTTAATAGAACACCATTGATGTCCTTCTTGAACAAGATACCATTAATGAGTACATACGGGATAGCTTGTAATCTAAAGTATCTCCTCTTTGCCTTGCTCACTTCTAGAGGGCACAAGCCTGTTTGGAGGTAATGCACCAAGTCTTGAGTCCAACATGGAATGAGTGCATCATCAGTTGGTTGTTCTTGATCATTCTATAGTAGCAGAGACAACATCTTCTTCACTTTTTGACTCGTCTGGTTGTTTGGAAGCGAGCTGCTCACACAAGCCTTTGCCACGAACTAGCTTGGTCACTTTGATTTCAATATCATATTCCATCACCCGAGTGATCCAACCTGCTCTCTTCTCATTTAAATCCTTGTTTAGGAGGAATTCCTTGACACCAGCAGTTGAATCTTAATGTTTGAGACCAAATGTTTGAACTTCTTCAAGCTCCCGATGATAAGCAGGACGTGCTTTTCAATGAAACAATACTTTATTTCGTAATCTTCCAAGGTTTGGCTGAAGAATGCTATGGGTTGTTCTGAACCTTCTCTATTCAGTTGTGTCAAGATAGCTGAGATTGTGTCTGATCCTCCAAATGCATACAACATGAAGTCCTTTGAAAAGTCTGGGTTGATAAGAGTTGGAGCTTGTGATATTTCATGCTTGATGTTTTCAAAACTCTCTTTGCCTTCTACTGTCCATTTGAATGCAAGACTCTTCTTCAACATCATTGTTAGAGGCTTCACAAGAGTGGCAAAATTAGGCACAAATCTGTGGACAAATTTTATCCTTCCCAAGAAGCTTTGAAGGGATTTCTTGTGGTGTGGCAATGGAAGCGTTCGGATGGCTTCAATCCTTTCAGGATCAATTGTTAGCCCTTCCCTAGAGACAATGTGGCCCAACAATCTACACTCGTGTGCCAAGAATATACATTTCTTTGGATCCAACGACACTCCGAACCTTCTACACCTTTGAAACACTTGTCTGAGGTGAAAGAGATGGTCTGCTACATTCTTTGAGAAGACAGTGATATCATCTAGGTATACCAGCACTATATTGTTGATTAAGCCTTTGAATGCCATATCCATAGCTCGCTGAAATGTTGCTCCAGCATTTGACAGTCCAAATGGCATTTTCTTGTAAGCATATGTGCCCCATTTTGTAGTGAAGGTCGTCTTGAATTGATCTTCTTCTTTCACCATTATCTGATTATAGCCTGAATATCCATCTAGCAATGAAAACCTTTCTGAACCAGCTACAACCTATAATATTTGTTCCATTGATGGAAGTGGATAATGATCTTTGAGTGATGCTCTATTTAGATCGCGAAATTCCACACACAATCTTATTTCTCCATTTCTCTTTCTTACTGACACCAAGTTTGCAACCCAACTTGAGTGTTTGATGGGGAAGATGATACTGCCTCAATGAGCTTGCTTAACTCTTTTCTCATGAGAGGTTCGATATGAGGATTTAATGGCCTTTTCTTTTGCCTGACAAGTTTGGATTCCGGATCTAGCTCAATAGTATGTTGTGCCAACTTTGGGTTGAAACCTCTTAAATCTTTGTAAGTCCAAGCGAAGACATCAGGAATTCTTTACAAAGCTGAACAAAATCAGATTTCTCTTGTGGAGTACTTACTTTGCCAATTTGCAATGTCTTGCCTTCATCCACTAAAATAGGTTCTGAATCTTCACCTTTTACTTGAATGTTCGCTTTCTCCTTCCGGAAATGATCATTCGGGTTGAAGATTGACTCTAAGGTTATGAGGCCTTTTGGTAATTTGTTAGTTCTCAGCTGCACCACTTGGTCACCATATTGCTGCTCCAACTTGTCTTGATTTCTCATGGAGAACTCAGCTTCTTCTTGTAGGAAATTAACAATCTTTGATCATTCTCAAAGACTTGCCAACTTGTATTGTTATCCGGAATAGCTGGTCTCACAACAAATTTGATATGAGGCTGAGTTTTCTCACTTTTGATATTTTCTACAACATCAAACGCAGCCCCAATTGCTGCCAGCCTGTCAGCGGCTTCATTCTTTTTCCTTGGGATGGAATTGATGCTAAAAGCTTCAAAATCTTCAATGAGATCCCATACCCGATTTTTGTAGTTCTTCAACAGATCATTTTTGGCAGCATTTTTTCCTTTGACTTGGTTTACGATCAGCTCACTATCACCAAATACTTGTAAATTCTTGATGCATTTCTTCTTTTCCCAGTGCAGTCCATGAATTAAGGCTTCATACTCAGCTGTGTTGTTTGAACAGGAAAACTGGAAACGGAAGGCTGAGTAATACCTTATACCTTGCGGTGAAATGAGCATAGCTCCTCCTCCTGCACCTTGTCTACTCCTTGACCCATCAAAGAACAATTTCCATACTTCATTCTTGTCTTTATGATCTGGCTTGGTGATGTTGGGGAGAGGTTGATTCTCTTCATGTAAACAATAAACTCCTAGCTCAGATTCTTCTATTTCTTGATAAGGATCAAAAGCATGCACCTTGCTTGCCCATTCATCAAGAGTCAAATATGGGATGCTTCCAACCTTGGTGTCAGCTTCATCAGTGCTTGGATAATCTTCTTGATCAAATGCTGAACAGTTGGTATTGATTTGGCTTGGAGTGTAAGGCTCAATGTGAAATTTTGCGATAGGTTCAGATTTGATTGTGGCCTTAGTTCCATACCTTGTTCTGAACAACATGTGTGACCAATCCGTAGAAAGATAGCCTCCAATTTTAGCAGTGAAGTCTCTTGACAAGCACAATGCAAAGAGTGGTGGCAGGTCTATGACTGACACATCTTGTAACACTATTACGTTGGGACATGCGTGCAGTGTGAGGCTCAAACCTTTGATTACTCCAACCATTGTCACTGTTGTCCCGTCTAATTGCACTACACCCTTGGAGATGACTTCATATTGAAGCCCTAGCTGATCAGCTATTTGCTTGGGCATCACTGAGCTACTTGCCCCGGAATCAATCATGCAATTGTGAACCAATTGGTTTCCAATGATTAATGAGACATAAAAAGGAGGGGGCTTCAACATTTTACCTTGTTGTCCTCCATGATTTCCTTCAGGCTGGGCAACATTTGTGAGTACCTTCTCTTGCATCTGGACCTATTGATTTGAAGTTGACCAGTCCTTCATGGCAGCTTGTAGCAAATCTCTTTGTCCTGGGATAGATAGTGATTCCCACATTGATATGTTTACATTTTTCTTCTTCATCTGATCAATGATACTGAATGGAGATGAAGTATCCCTCTGCTGTCCCTTGGCCTGCACATTCATTCCTTGCAAATGAGTGGTAGCAGCTAGCATCTGAGTTGGTTTAGGAGCTGGTTTGGATGCTCCTTGCATGTTTGGAACTATAGTTTGTTTGCAGCTTGTGGAGTGGTAGAAGGTTGTGGATTACTCGAAGCCAATGGTTGTTCTTCACCCAAATTTCTCCTCTTTGACCTTGTGTTGGCTGCAACACTTTGAGAGGGTATTTGATTCATACCACATAAATCTTCACTGCCAATTGACAAGAGTAGTTTTGTTTGGAGATGTTCCTTGCTGAGGTGCTTCTTACTGTTGATCCTCTTCGTGGCTGGACTCTTGCGACCCACCAATGGTTTGCACCATTAGAGCTTGATTTAATGCACCGTTAAAGCACATTGATTGGTTATGTGGCTGACTACATGGGAAACACCAATCATATTCTTGGGCCATGTTATTTTGGACTGGCACTAATGCTTTAGAAGAAGATACAACATTAGGGTTATAGGGCTGAAATGGTCTATTAGCGGGAGGCCTTACTTGGCTTTGATTTTGATTTGCAGCCTGAGTTGGTGACCTATTTTGTTGGTATGGGGGCCTAGCCTGCACAGCTGCGCTTGAGGCGTACGGTCTAGCACTTTGAGTTTGCTGTCTTTTGATAGTAACTAGCTCATTTCCCAAATTTTGCAATTGTTTCATGACCTCTTGGAGTTCATTTGAAGCACTAGAGGATGAAGTAGAAGTCTCATTTGAACTTTGATTTCTAGGGGTGGGAATAGGAGCCAAAGTGGGTGCTTGACTAGTGCTTGGATTTTCTAAGTTTGGATACAAGGGCATGGGAGGCCTAGGAGCCAGTTTACCAGCTTGAATAAGACAGTTTTTGGCTCTAATGGCAATGCTATAAGCAGCAGGTAAGGTTGTGCCTCCCATAGATTGAATTAACATAGAAATATCAGAATTCAAAGCTTTAAGGTAATATAGAAAAGCACCTTCATTGTTGGCCTGACTACCACTGGAATCCTATCCCAAGACCTTTGAAATCTGAAGTTGAAGTCAGTCAGCTGCTCGTTGGGGGCTCTCTTGATAGTTGTCAATTGTTCTAGTAGAGACAAATTGTCTCCCTTTTCCCCAAACTGCTCATGGAGAACTATGCATAACTGATTCCAATTTGTGATAGAACCAGCTCCAAGGCTCCTAAACCATTGCAATGCCTTCCCTTTGAACGAAGATGCTAGTAATTTGACAGCCACATCCATTTCATTTATCTCATGGATTGCACAGACATTAGCAATGTCTTTGACATGATCACCAGGAGTGGTATGATTTTCTCCAGTGAAAAATGGAATGTTCTTTAATGCTGCAATTGGGCTGGATTACGTATTGAGGGCAAGTGGGTCAAACGGTGAAATTGACAATTTTACGTGCACGAGAGGTAATTCCATCATGGTTCGAGAGAGTTGTAGAGGAATTATTACTCGGACAATAGATCACTTTTGGTAAGTACTATGTTTTTGAATTAGGTTGTGTATTGTTATGACAGCTTTTAGTCATTTTAACATTTTTCATTTTTTTGTGAAATTGGGTGGTTCTATCCAAGATGGATCTAGTGGGGACAGCTTTTTCATTTGGACAGGACCATCTAGTTTTAAACGATTGTGTCAAGTTATAGTAGTATTGTCCAAGGTGTTGGATGATTCTGTCACAAGAGAGATGCATGAGCATAGGAGTATATTTGAGTATAATTTGATATGCTAACTTGGAACCGTTATGCCTATCTGTGTTATGCAGAGACATGCATTAATGGTATTTCCATACGTGGCATACATTTATCAACATTATTGGCACTAGGATTAGAGGAGGATGAGTGAGATACATTAGACCGTGTTGGGATACAACACATCACTAGATTGGGGGATGTGTCCAATAATATCCATATGATTACTACACTCTGCAAGATATGGTGTGTAGATACATGCACATTTTGGTTTCCTACGGGGGAGATGACAATGATTTTAAAGAATGTGTATAGGATACTTTGGTTACCATTTGTGGGAGATCAATTGCAAGTTTTTCCTCCGGGTGATACGGGGTGGCGGTAGAGACATACGAGATAGTATTTAATAGGGTCTTGGGCATAGGTAAAGTCATCAATTACCCTTGATGATATATTGAGATTAGGTGTCCTGTGGTTGTGGAAGTTTATTATAGTTGTATTGTCTTCTTTCATTTTTGTGGACAAAGGAGTGTATTCGTATCATATAGGATGCACAAGATTTGTATGAGTATTAAGTAGCATGGAACGCAATATGCTTGGAGTCAATGTGTGTCATCTCACTTGTATATACTTGTATATATATACACAAGAGGATCTCGGTCGAGGTATTGGTCATACTACTCTTTTGCATATATGGGCATATGAGCACATAACAATAGTGAGGTCATTGAGTGGTCCACGAGTGGATTGGGCATGACCCGATATTTATTTTAGCTAGATGGGTTGGACCTAAGGGTCGTTGGTTTGATACAATAATATATATATCTATTTTAGACAAGATGGGGCCTAGTGCCATGATTTGGAGACCTTATAGGGACTATGGTGGTTAGACAGAGGGACCGAGTTGAGTTCTGAATGCATTCAACATAGCATGTGGTTAGAGGACATGTTTCCAAGAGTAGTTGAGTTCTTCCCGTATGAGCATGTGTTGCAAAATTTTGGGATAGCCTAGGATGTTCTCCTAGATCCATATGTATGGCATATATCGATTCAAGCTACGAGGAGAGAAAGGGCAAGGCCAAGTCTCATAGGAGGCCACTTGCAGCTATCGGTGTAGATGAGGTCTATTCGGATATAGTCTCGATACAAGCCGATGACGCATGATGCACATTGTCTTATACACAAAGGTGGTGGGTAGAGCACCGATGGGTGTTGCTATTCCCTATAGTGGTGGATGCAGTAGGAGAGCCTCCAAGTGCATAGGAAGGAGGATAGATAGTAAGAGGTTAGGGACTGTCCCTAAGGGTGATTCAAAGGCAGCAGAGTAATTACACGATGTAAGCATGATATATTGTGATTTTCATTTTATTTTGTGATTCATATTATGCATGCAATGTGGTGATGATGTACTAATATGGTTTTAGATCTTGCAAGTGATGATTATTAGAGTTTTTTCATAAATACGGTGGTGCGGACGTTGACACGCAATGTGTCCATGGATGTCTTCATAGGAGGATGACTCTTAGAGAGAGTGGATCACATTGTAGGAGAGCATGATCACTTATTTGATCCCATGGAGGTGACAACATCCACTTACACACGATCCTATACTCGAGATTGAGATGAGGCTAGGATAGAGCTATCATGGGAGAGAGAGGCAATTAGAGGTAGTGGACTAGCTCAAAGCATGTTTGAGAGATATGTGGAGCTCTAAGGCCGATATGCATAGTGACATAACTACGGACCTAATTAGAGGAGCAAAGGTCCCAAACATAGAGTTGGATATCTAGTGGTGAGGCTTCAAGTTGAAGGTTTGTGATAGTAGCCTCCAATATTAGTAAGGAGGATGTATGATATGTGTTGTAGTGGGAATTGCCCCTTGATTTTTATTATGAATATTTTGAGAGATGTATAGATATATATGATGAGATATTTTTTTATTTTATGATGTGTACTTGTGTATGTGATATGATTTATTGGTTATCTAATTTGATTTGATATGATATGTTGCTGAAATGGTGATTATATACCGTTATAAATTGATGTTGTAGTATGGAGTATATGTGTCGATGGCATAGAATATAGTATAGGATATAATATATGTGACAATAACATATCATGATGATATTAGAATAGAAGGTAGAATGAAAATAGGCATGTATGTAAGATGATCGTATAATAGAGATTATAGTAAAACTAATAACAATTGTGAAGAAAACTAGGGAAAAATATGTTGTATAAAATGATAAAAAAAGTGTCATAAATTTAGATAATACACATAAACTCATGTAGCTATAAATAACATATAGCATTTAGCTAGACAAAACGTAATGATTGCGCATGCAAGTGCTCAAACAATGTTGTGTGATGAGCATATTTAGCAAATGATAAGACCAAAGTGATCATTACATAACTAGGAATATTTTAATCATCTAATAGTGAGTGGTTCTCCTTCGGGACCCACTTAAGTCTATGGTGTATGACAAGTGGGGAAGTGGCTCATGCATATTCAAAGTCAAGGAGGAGAATACAAAATAACCCCTGAGATGAAGAGAGGTGTTCAAAGTAACAGATGTCAATGTGTGGTGTCGCATCATAGGAGAATGTCATCTATCAACATGGCGTGTGTGAAAATTAATGACACCCTTATCCTCAAGAAACTAAAGCCTTAAGAGATGGATTAGAACATGGTGGAGGTTTGCGATTAAGTAGTAGATGATCATGGGTATGTCTAATAGGAGATGGCGAATGTGAAGGATTTGTAATAGGAAGAAGAGAATATGTAGTGTATGGAGAAGTGGTATAATAAATAGAAACATGGGTAATAGTATGTTCATTAATAATATCTTCATCTAAAGATATAAACTTAAAGAAAATAGTTGTAAAATATTCACATGTATCATATAATAATTTTTCTTTCAAAGGAATAATCAAGCCATGACAAAAGATATATTGCATTTCTAGATTAATAGGCTGATAAAGTAAATGATGCATGAAAATTTTTAAATGTAGGATGTAATCATTAATAGGTTCATTATTTCCTTGATGCAAAGAAGGAAAATGCTCAAATGTAACTTTACGACCATTGTTAGAAATAAAACATCTAAGAAAGGCTTCTTCCATAAGTAGATCCACTAAGAAAATGATGAAATCAATGAGAAGAAATATCAGTAAGGCTACTAGGAAATTATTTAAGAAGTAATATATCATTAGAATTTAAATCCATGGCTAATCTTAAATCCTTAACATGCAAATAAGGATTTCACGTACCTCAAAAAATCTTAAAAGTAGGAAAAGTTGAATTGTAAATCTTCTTAGGAATACCATTTACATGAAGTGAATTATTACCATTGATAGCATAATAGGACCTACTCTCAAGGGTAAGGGTATGGATATTATTTTGTAAATAACCTAAAAAATGCATAAGAGAATGGAATTTTTGTGTAGAAATGGCATAAACATTAAGGGGTTGAATCTTGCCATTGTAAGTAGCCATATGAACACTATTGGGTTGAAATTCAACTTTTGGATCAATAAGTGGAAAACTAGGAATAGAAACATGGGAAGAAGAATCAATAGGAGAAGAATTTTACACACTTTTATTAACAAGTTTAGTAGAATATGAAATATGCACATTATCCTTATAATCATCATTTTGTATGCTATCTTTGGAAACATCAAGAGTAGAAACACACCCATCATGAAATTTTGCTTATTTTTACACATTATGAGAAGAAAATGAATACTAACATCATTAGGAATCACACAAGAGGTGAAGGAAGAAAGATATGAATTTTGAGGCACAATATTTAATGAAGAAGTAATTAGTTGAAAAGAAGAAGAGAGGACCGAAATATCATTAGCAATAGTAATAGGATCAGCTTTAATGATTTATGCATACGTAAGTGGAGGACGAGAAGGGGTAGGGTGAGGGACATTGATGATAACATATACAATATCAAAATAAGTATGAGTATTAAGAGAAACATTAAGAAGACCTTACTCATCTAAAAAATAACCAAATCCTCAACACATGTATCATTTGTAGCAATAGAAGAAACATCACTTTCAGATTCACAAGAACTAGTGGCCTTAATGGGGGTAGGAGTACAACATCTAGACTGGGTTGTAAAGCTTTGTAAAGACACAAGGGATTTTGGGATGACATGTAGCAGTAATATGTGACTTACGATATAAGTTCACTTCTATTCGGCATTTACAAAATAAATTTGAATATCAGTCATAGGAATAGGTTTATACTTGGGAAAAGGATGTTAAGGATGATGGATTCGTAACAAATTTTGAAAAGCCATAAGGAAGACACAAAATGAAGGATAGGGTTTGATCAATAAATGGCTTAGCCAAATTATTTAAATAAATTTAAACCTTTATCATAGGCCTGAAATCAAATAAATATAGCATAAATAAACACGATCTAGCATGCAAAGTACAAGCAAGTATGTAAGATAGGAGATGAGAGTGATTTATCTTGTATCGGGAGATTTGGACTAATTATAGGTTGGAAAATGACTAGAACATATTGGATCTGAACTATGTAATCTCTATCTCGAGAGACTGGAATTTTTAACCTCTTGAAACAAACAGAGCACCCAGATGTGGATAAGACCGCTTGGGTGCTTGTGTGTCTCGAACTAGGCACTAGTGTACTAGAAATTTCTTGCTTCTGATCTTTTCATGGTCTCAAATTAATTTCTTCATTTCTCTCTTTATCACATACACTTCATTGTATGGTTTATGTGTCACACATGTACCTACATAAAAACCCTAGCTACTTTCATAAAATCTCAATCAAACATAAGATGAAAAAATGCATATGCTTGAGTCGAATTGACTTCGATGGTCACCCCAATGTGATTTTTGTGAAGCGTTGCACTACATTTCATAATCTATGTAGTTCGCTTATATGTGATTGATTGTAATTGTGTCCCTTGAAGTTAGGTTTCCCTTATGCTAGTTGCACCAAGATAGTGGGCTACAACTATTTTCCCCCAAGATGAGTCTCAGTGCGATGGAATTTAGAAATATACCCTCCTATGGAGTGAATAATGCAACCAAAATGTGGTACTTGAATTTCATTCTTTTCCCAAGTAGTAGATAGTAAGTATTAGCCCCAATTTTCCAACACCTAACAATAGTGAGTAATTTGTGTATATATATGACTTCCTTATTTGAATTTTGAGACTGGGTGACACCAAAGGCCGACCCAAAGAATTACAAAAGACCCAAAGTGAAGTGACAAATAATAATTTAGAAAACCAAAGAGAATGGACAAAAGTATTCCTAGGCAATAGTGTATCAGAATGGGTGCTATTGCCCCAAAGTCAATAAATAAAAACAAGACCAAGAACAAGGATAGGGATCCCCATGACTTGACCAAAAGATGTAAATCCAAGAAGTATAATATAATGTCACAATAAAAATCAATCAAAAGGAAATAGGACTAAGAAAAAGTTTCACTATTGTCTAATATTCTTACATATAAATCATGTATACAACAACATATTAGAGGTATGATGTAATAGTACTAAATGCATAATTTTGTATATACAGTAATTAGAGAATGTTTTCATATCATATTCAGTATACATGAGCCACATATGAATATTCATATATGAATTTCACTTACAACTAATAGGTATGAATCTTTATAAACACTTCTAAGATTTATTCCTATATTAATCTAATATACCAAGATTATAAAAAAGTGTAAAAGATGAGAAGGGTAGGAAGAGAAAAATAAGTTGCAGATTGCAATGCAAGTTCTAATTTGTTTTAATTCCAAGATCTTGTAACCATGCCCACACTCATACCAATATGCACTTGATCAAGACACAAACATGTGCAAGAGTATGAGGGAATCAAATAGGAAGCCATAGGAAACATAATGTCATCAAATGCACTAGAAATGTGATCATGTTCCACTAATAACATAATAGAAATATATTGGAAGTAATAGACAATTGGGATCCTCTAACATTCAATTGGAATCAAGAAAATTACCTTTCGATTACTTAGGTTAAATGTCCCACTTCCTAGGATCGACATGACAAAGACCCTTAGCCTATTCTTTCTTCTCGATGGCTAAGGATGATTTTAAAGGGGAGATTTAAGTTCTCTAAATTTATTATAAAGTGCAAGAAAATAAAATAAAACATTATAAAAAAGCACTTATAATAAATTAATGGACTTAATAATAAAATAAACATAGAAAAAAAAAGATAAAGCACTTAGCAAAAATTGTATTTCCTAAGGAAAAGTGCGACTAGCCTAGGGAGCAATGAAAAGGGTAAAAAGCTCATGGGTTGAATTTTATTCTCTTTATAAAATGTGACTTGCTCTAGGATAGAAAAATAGAGGAAGAAAAAGCATTTAATGTTGAAAGGAGCTCATTGGTTGTGTAGAAGGTCACTTTGGGTCACTTCTTCCTTTAAAAGGGAAAAGTCGACTTGTAGTAGATGCATTCTATGATCATTATATTTTATCAAAGTGGCTTGTAATCTAACCATTTTTGCTTTCATTTTCTGAGGACGAAAACCCTCAGGAAAAGTGGAAGGAAGAACAAAAACTCTTCCTCTTCATTGTATCTTTTTGTTGAATATTCAAAGGGAAATCTAATTATTGAAGTATCTTATTTTGGTAAGCTAAAGTGACCCAGTTTAAGGTTGTTTGGGCATTGATAAAGGATATAAAAATCATTTTTTGTACGTTTTATTTGGAGGTGATTTTTTAGTCCTCTTCCGACATAGTTGGAGTGTTTTCTAGGTTTCCAAACCCTCTATTTCAGTTGTACTTATAGACCTGGTCCTATAGAATTTTATTAAATAAAGTCTTTCATGTTAGATCTCATAAATTGGTACTTTATTCTACAGATTTTATAAATTATTTCAGATATGTTTTGCATCATATATCTGCATGTACTTTCAGATTTTGGTCTTGAAAAATCACTATTTCAGTTTGGAGTAAAAAGAGTTAATTAGTTTGGCTGATTTATATGGGTTTCCCAATAAACCCTAGTCACATTTCTTTGAGTTGAATCTAATCTGCCATAAATATAATTATGTTTGTATTTACCATAAATCCAACATGGGGTCAAATTGTCCCATTTCAAGACATTACATTAGGCCTAAATCTTGGAAAGCAAAGTGGTACAAAGAAAATACATAAGAAAACTTTCAGAATCTTTTCTATTCCAAATTCACTTACCCTTTACAAAGTGTTTCATTTGGGTATTTATAGGAATACTAAGCTATTAATAGTGTCTAAAGTCATTAATTACAATATGTATTATACTTCATAGCTTAGATATGACAAATTTACTACAAAGTGGATGCATAGTTGTTGTCCTACAAAATTTACAAGGGCAATTTTGCAGGTAACCATACCAAAATTTCTGTTTTGGTCCCCCGTTGAGGTCTCTTAACGTTCGAATGGCATAAAATCCCTTTCCAGAAAATCTAGTTTTTAGAACTTGGTCATTTTCAACCTTTTTGGGTTGGGCACAGTTTTCATTCACGTTACATCAACCAAAATTGCGCCCCTCTATTCCTTTGGCACATTCTAGGGAGTGTCAACACTCCAAATGTTGCACCTCTCAATGTTGCACCAAGGTGCAAGCGCCACCTTGTTATCACTCTCTAAAGTGCGAAGTGGGTGCTGAAAACATAGTGTCAACACTCTCAAAGTTGTGCCATGGTGTAAATCTCTTCGTGTCGACATCCACTTAAGTGCGCCATAGAAAAAGTTGGTGGCACATTTATTACACCTTTTGCTATATATAGGTGCGTCTGACCTGTCATTTTCACAATTGAAAAAACATGAAAATTTATTCCTCTATACTTTTCAGCGTTCCTATCAGCCCCACGTGTTGCCATTTGTCACGTTCGTGGACCCCACATCGTCTCCTTTATTGTTATATATTCCTGGTAAGTGGCCCTTTCCCTTCTTGTGGATTTTTTGTGGTTTTTATGTTGATTTAGGTGATTAGGATTCATAATAAATATGAACCTAAGAAGATAACACAATCCCAAAACATATTGCAAAACCCACCTTCAAATCAAGTTTTTCACTCTCCTTCCGGATCTACTAATGGGAAGGCTCTGCGCCTCATAATGAACCCCCCCTTTTCTCCTCTATCTCCTACTTTACCAAGGTTAAACCCTTGCTATCAAAATCTGAGCCAAAAGAGTGAAAATCATAAAATTTTTGCAAACAACCCACTATTTTTCCTTCGGCACAAGCTTCATTCTTGTTACATCAAACACAGTCGCACCATAGGTGCACTATCCCTACATGTGGCATAAGCCTTCTCCGTGCCTTATAAACATTGTAAAATTCCCTAGGCGCAAGAGTGGCACCAAAGCAACTACAACAACATTTGAATGTTGTGCAAACCTTTCCCACGTCGTGTAAACTAAACCACTTGGCGCACCTCACTCTCATGTAACATCTACCACATATGTGCATCCTGGGACCTTGCTACACCAATCATATATGCGCCCCACTTAAAAATACTTCCAATGGCACAAGCGCACATCCCTTGACACCAACATCTGAATGTTGTGTGTAGCCTTTCCGCACCTTCGTGCCCCTTTTGGCACTATTTTCTCCCATGCAACACTTTCCCAAAGTGCGCCTTGCTTTTCTAAGTCCCTACAACCTGTAGTAAAGTTGCGCCTTGCGCCCAGAGGCTCATAAATTGCTAACTTTTCATTCTGTAAGCTTTGATGGATGACTTAATAGCTAACATGGCTCTTCTGTGATGGACTTCCCTAATTCTTCTTACAGATCAACAGCTGAACTCGATTCACACATGTCTTCATCAAGTAATAAGCCAACTAAGTCCAAGGGTAAAGCCAAGCTAACATAAGAAGAAATGAAATATAAATACCAAAGGGTCGATTCTGAATCTCTTATCGAGTGTGATCTCTATATCGAGATTCATAACTTGAGCACATTGACATGGAGGACTTCTGGGCCAAAACCAAGAAGGTCACAGGCATCCCATGGATGGATAAATTGGTTGGCAGTGGTCTACACTTTGTTACAGGGATCCCAGTGAGCGCAATCAACAATGAATTTATGATGTTGGTGGGCCGTTGTTACAATAAGGACACAAGATGTGTCGAAAATGAGAAGGGTGAGGTGATAATCAACCTCACAGCCCAACATTTTGAGATCATGTTGGGTATCCCTCACCACTAACATTTTGTAGTAGTAAGCCAGGAGGACTGCATGAAGACATGGACTGAAAATGAAGACAAATGTATGCAGTTAATGAATGAGGTGTACTTCAAAAATAAGAAAGTGATAAGCGAGTGTGCCCACAATTCATTCATCACAGTGACTTTTCAAAGGAGATGAGTGACACAATCACCTTCCTGAGTAGGGTATTTGGGCTCCCTAATGCCCATTACTTTCACAAATGGATGCTCCGGTATTTAGAAACAATGAATAAAAATGTTCTTGATCAGCGTTTTGAATGGGGAGAGATTATCAACAGCACAATCTCGGAGCAGCTTCAACAACTTTCAACAACTAGGAGGTTCTATATGAACTCCTATGTGGTATATGTTGCTACCTCAGAGAGGGACTACCCAGATTGAATTGGTGCGGGGTATGGCCCAGTGTCAAAATATACAAGTAATATCCAAAGTTAAGACTGGAAAATAGCATAGCCCAATTCAGTAAAGTCAACGATGTCTTCTTCTATGGCGTCATCTGCCTCTTGAGGCCCAACATGACTTATGGTTAGATGACCAAAAGCATGGTCACCACCATAGAGAAGTGGGGAGTGTTATTCATGCAATTCCCCACTTTCACCTATCTCAGAGCCGCTAACTTCTTGGGAGAGCCCACCAAATTTCCAAGGTATGCGGGACCCAAACTGATTCTGTTTGAGTTATCCACACAGCTCATTACATACCATGAGAAGTGTTTGTAAAGGAAGAAGGGTGGAACTCCATTCCCCCTCACAGGTGGGTAGGTACACCTGCACTTCATAGAGCAAAGCCCAAGAGATGTTTGCAGAGCTTGAATTTCTCAATTTGAAGCATAATTTCTGGCAAGGCCAACCTTTGATCCTCATGATTACCTTCCAAGGGCAAAGATCGATCCAATTCATGTCCCTCAGATCGAAGATATCTACATCGATCTATATCACGAAGTTGAGCTCAGATGAAAGGATCACTCCCACCTATCCCTGAAAAGATCATTCAATATGGTGTGGCTATCATCCCAAAGGATTTCCAAGCAACTGATCAAGAAGTTGATCAAGTTTATCTAGACATAGATGGGGACAATTGGTCATTTGTTGAAATTGATAGAAACAAGGCCCCTCAGACTATTGAGGAAAGGGTCAAAGGCACTCTGTAACACACTGAGCATTGGTGTAAGAAAAATGGTATCATCTACCTTGGGGTAGAATTTACCACGTCTCCCTTGGGCGATGCACCCACCAGGCCGAAACACTTGCCTAAAGGCAAAGGAAAAGATATAGAAGGAGAGGCAAGCACTGCTTAGAAAGAAGTTCCTAAAATCCCTCCTTCCACTGCCGAGGAACAAGTTGTGGACTTAGTGTCCCCAAGAAGAGAAGAAGCGGCCAGTGCTCCAACGGACACATCCACTCAAGATGTTGTCACATCTACAACTGGCGAGGTATCAACCATTCCCCCTCTTGCTCCTCCTTCCCCTCCTCATGTCACTCAACCAACCGCTCCTTTGGTTGTGTCTTCTCCCCATCTTCTACCATTCCCCCTCCCTCTTCCTCCATCTTCTCTTCCCTCGTGGATCTATCCCCAGTATTTCTTCCCTCATCTCACAGATCCCTTCCATCCCCACGGTTTCCTCTCCTGTAGTCACTCCTAACCCCGTGAGCATTGGAGTGTTAGATTCTTTCTCAATGCTGCCACCAAGTGTCCACTAAAGTTTCTCCTTCTTCCACCCACATTTCCTCCTCTTCCTCTAGTCCCACTCCCCCAACTCCGAATGGATCTCCGAACACTGAGCGGCAAAAAAGAGGAAAGTCCCTATTGCACCCATGGACTTCTCTATTATTCTGGCTAAAAAGGGCCTAAGAAGCAAAAGGCTATAACTCGCTTCTTTCAAAGTGCTTCTAATCTTACAAAGAATAAATAAGATCTGTCTCTTACAAATTTTACAGTGACTTAGGTCACCATGGGAACATCATCAAAGAGCCTACAAGGAGAGGCCTTATCCACAGTGGATGCCCTTTGCAAGAATCTTTAAGAAGCAAAGGAAGAGAAGAGAATATTAAAAGAGAAAAAAAAACATCTTCTCCATGCCCTGTAAAATATGGGTAATGCCCCTCCTATAACTGTCGCCGATCCTCCCAAAGTTCTTAGTCAAGAGAAGATAAATGAGTATGCCAAGATCAGTAATCAAGGTACAGCAGTGTCCGCCTGGAGAGAGTAGATCCTCAAAGATAGTGAGGAAGTGATTACCAAGTTCACAGAGCTCTATCAAAATATAGATCAAGCTAACAAGGAACTCCAGGAAATAGCAGGACCTATCTCCAAATAGTTGGACCTATCATCACCAATCCGGCACTATGATAATTCTTCACCGGGAACTCCTCGTGCTATGATTATTTACTAATGCATAGCCTTTAGTTTGGTGGATGTAATCTGGAAACAAAACAACAAACATAACACAAGAATACCATCGACTATGATAAGACAGAATGATGACAAATCTGAAATATCAAAGTAAATTATAATATTAACATGAAATTGTTACAATCTCACCCATGAGGTACTTCAAGTGTTATTGACTTCACTTGCCTTCCACCAATACTATGGGAGAAACTTTACAATTACACCTCTTAATGGCTTCTTCAACACACCTTTAAACTGATGGCTTCCTTTACACACTTCATACAATATTTCTCACTACTTCCTTCTATGCTAAATGAGGGGGGTGGCCTCTCTATTTATAGACTTCTAGGCTTATCCATCTTATTTCTAAGATAGGATAAGAAATCCACTCGACAAATCATATTCCATACCTTAACTCTTATCTATACATGTAAGCTTATCTCTTAAGATAAGATAAACTTTATCATTTCACATGGGTTCCACATTTTTAGACTTTTTACAAATAAAATACACAAAATATTTATGACCTCACTCCTTGTCCTTATTACCAATATAATATTTCTAATTCCTAATCATGTAGACCCTACTTATCTACTTATCCCAACTTTCACATTTTAACATTACCGGACCACTTACGACAAATATTTACTTTTACAACATTCCTATTGTACTTTGACTGTTACCATACTATACATTATTGGCGGCGTCGTACTGGCAACGTCGTTATCTTCTATCAGATGCTACTACTAATTATACTTAACAACATCCTATTCCTAATACATACATTAATGAAATAGAAATTACGGATGAAAATTTTAGTGTCGACATCTTCCCCTTCTAGCTTCTACTCCGTCCTCGAGTAGACTCTTCTTACAGTGCTTGGAAAATCTTCAACTTGTCGTGGTTGACCCATTTTGTAATGGGAGTTCCATCCAATTCCTCCAACAAGACGTATTACATTTTCATGCACAAATTTCTGCTATTTTGTAGGGCCCCATCCATTTTGGAATAAATTTTCTCTGTCTTCTTTTTTGTATCTGGAATCATATACTAGAACCAAGTCATTCACATGAAATGGAGACCACCAGATCTTTTGATCAAAGTATTCCTTCTACTTCATTTTCTTCTTATAGCTTGTATCCTTAGCTATTTCCCTCATTTCCTCTAGCAAATGAAGATGTACCAACCTTTCTTTTACTGAATCACTTTCATCCATTCTTTCATTTTTCATTACTCTGACCGTGGGAATATCAAACTCAATAGGAAGAACTAGATCAATGCCATAAGCCAACTGAAATGGGGAGTATCATGTTGCTGACTTTGATGTTGCCCTATATGCCCACAATGCTGCATGAATCCTTTTATCCCATTTATGTACCTGCAAGGCTGCATCTTTTGCTAGAATTTGACACAACACAAAATTTGTTCATTCCACCTGTCCATTTGTGCTTGGCTTGTATGTTGTTGCCTTCCTGTGCTTAATAGAAAACTTATTGACTAGCGCTTCTACAACCTCATTAATGAAGTGGCTTCCTTGATCTATTACAATTTCTAATGGACAACCAAATCTGGTGACAATGCGTTCATATATGAACCTTGCCACTTCATCCATGGAAGCTATTTTTAATGGCCTAGCTTCAACCCACTTGGTTAAATAATGCATGGCAACTACAATATAGTTATTTTGGCATGAGGTAGTTGGAAGTGGACCTAAAATGTCTATTCCCCACTTTTTAAAAGGGACCAAGTGGAAGAATAGGAAATATTGGAGCTGATGAAGTCTTACGGTTACCATGTGTTTGACAAATATCACATGTCTTACAATAATTATAACAATCTTTAAAAAGAGTGGGCCGGTGATAACTGCATTCAAGATCCTTCTTGCTTGTAAGTTATCCAGAGAAGTGCCCTCCACATGTACCATTGTGGAATTCTTCTAGCAGCTTCCTTCCCTTGATCACGTCCAATCGCCCTCTTGTACTTTCCATCCATCGGTCCTATTCGAAATAATACTCCATGCAAAATAGAATATGGACGACCGGTAAACTTGAGTAATCTTTCTCTTAGTCTTTGCATTGCCACCATCGAAACTTGAATTCATTCAAATAATTTCAAATATCTATGTATTCACTAGGGATTGTGTCAAGGATAACAATGTTGCATCGGGAAATCATCATCATCACAAGATGATCCTAAACCATCATAGGCTCGAGAGAGTGCATCTGCGCATTGACATGCTTCTTTCTGGCCTATCTATAATATCAAATTCAAATTCTTGTAGCAAAATTATCCATCTTGCTATTCTCCTCGAAGGGGTTAGGATTATTGACAATATATTTTAGAGCACGATGATCTGTTACAACTACAAATTTCTGCCCTAGCAAGTAATTTCTAAACTTCTTTATAGCAAAAATGATAGCCAGAGCCTCTTTTTCAGTTATGATATAGTTTACCTTAGCACTGCTCATTTTTCTGCTCCCAAAGTAAACTGGATGTTCATTCCCATTTTCATCCTTTTGGCTCAAAGTACTTCCTAGTGCTGCATCTCGAGTCATCGTGTGTACACAATGAATGGCTTGTTCTAATCTGATTCTTTAAAACAGGTGAAGACACGGGGGCCTTCTTCGCTTTTCCAAAAGCTTCATGTGCCTTATTTATTGGTTCATAAGTAACATCCTTCTTCAAGAACTGGATTAGTGGTTATGCAATCTTTGAGAAATTCTTGATGAACCTTCTATAGTAACCCACATGGCCTAAAAATGATCTCAACTTACTTCTATTCATAGGAAATGGTAAATCTTTGATTTTGAAACTTTATCAAGATCGGTTACCAATACCATCTCTAGATACAACATGCCCTATCAAAACGCCTTTAGAACATCCAAAGACACACTTTGTAGGGTTTAGTGAGGCTTGCGCTTCATCTAACCTTTGAAATGTTGTCTCCATTTGGTGCAGGTGGTCCAACTTGCTCCCATAGATGCAAAAATCATCAATAAATACTCTGATGAAGGTCCCAATGTAGGGTTCTAACACCCTATTCATCAAACGCTGGAATGTTTCCAGATCATTACACAACCCAAAAGGCATAACTCTATAAGAAAACATTCCCCAAGGAGTGGTGAACGTGGTCTTCAACTTATCTTTCTCTGCTATACAAACTTGGTTGTAGTCATTGTTATATCCATCAAGAAAACTATAGCACTCTAGCATACTACTTCATCCAAGATCCGAATCGAAATGGAAGAGGGTAATGATCCTTCTTTGTTGCCTTATTGAGCTTCCTGTAATCAACACAAATACGTAGCTTCCCATTCTTTTTTATTGAGATCATAATGGGAGAAACCCATTCTGAATTCTCCATAGCAAATATGAATCCTGCATCAAGCAAATTATCTATTTCTTCTTTTATAGTCTTGGAAAAATTAGGATTCATTCTATATGGCATTTTCTTTATAGGCTTAGCACCATCTACCAGCTCAATAGAATGTTCTACCCAACTTACTTGACGGAGTTCCTTGTAATCAAAAGTGAATATGTGTATGTACCTTCGAAAGAGCTAGAGGTAGGATTCCTTCTCACTCTCCATCACAGATCACCAATCTTTATTTGTTGGAGACGATCATCAACTTCTTCTTCAGATAATTTTATGGGGTCATGAGTCGGTGTGACTGGAAGGATATCCATGACTGAAACATCAACCTCACTTTCTTCATCTTCAGTGTCCACTTCACTGGTACTAGAGTAATCAGAGGATGTCTAATCATCGGTTTCATCACTTGAATCCACAGGTTCTACCTTATGATGTCGAGGGATCACATTTATCTTCACCCTCTCTCTACCACGTCCAAGTGTCATGAAGCCTTCATTCCAGTAGTTTCTTACATGAACTCTCCTTAGCCATGGTCTTCCCAGCAGCATTGGGTACGCAACAGTACCATTTTTCATCACCTGAAAGTCTACCACACATACAACACCCATAACAGATATTGCCACATTTGAAACTACACCTTCTGGTTTAGTTTTTCCTTTATTTAATGACCTTAACATAAGTGTTGAAGGGCGATCAATTTTTAAACCCAACATATTCATTACAGACTTGGTCATTACATTAACTGCAGCACCTCCATCAACTAAGACATCATGAATTGAAATACCATTACATAATACCTCAGCTTGTGGAGCATAGGGATCCGCCTCGCCTCCCAATGTGGGACCTCAACCTCCTTCCTTCGTTGAGCATTGAGTCCACTTCGTAACTCCCGCCTCTTCTCAGAAGACATAGCCAAGAGTTGACCATATGTAATATTTGCAGGCCTTTTGGACAGATCTTCCAAGATGGAGTATGGTCCTTGCCTTACGTGAAATCGAAAATCTTGCACACCCAACTTTCTTCTCCTATGTTTCTTACTAGTTTCTCCTTTCATCTTCTTAGGATCATTTCCATCTTGATTATCTTTTTCTTTCTTTATTTTTGTTACAAACACATCTACTTCATTATTTCTGCTCTTATCTACATCAAAAGAATTCACAGGTGCTTTTCCTTTATCATTATCTCCTTTACCAGATGTAGAAGCTCTATCTGGACAATTATACTTATAATGACCCTTTTTATAACAACCATAACATACAACTTCAGAAATATTTCTTTTTGGACCTATATCTCCTCCCTGAGAACTAAATTCTTTTCCTTGAAGAAGATTAATAGTTAATTGACCCATCTTTTTGAGCAAGATCTTCATACTCGGTAGATGTACTAGGAGAAATATTTGTGCTCACCAGGAGTGGTTGTGGATTCTGGACCAAAGGTGTTGGTGTAGGCTCTACTTTAGCAACAATTTCTTTGGGCTCCTCTTCCATGCTTTCTTCTTGCCTTTTTGCAATCTCCTTTGCTTGTTCAATGGTAGCTAGGCGGTCATACTTCACTCGTTGTCTGATCTCTGGCTTCATCCCAAGAATGAAGTGCTTACATAGGAGATTATCCACGTCGTTCATCAACCCATCCGCTAATCCTTCCTTCCAGATCTGGGCATCGAGCTTCCTCCTTAGCTCTAGAACACGAGCATGATAATCCCTTATCTTCTCCTTCTCTCCTTGGGATAGCTTTGTGATCTCGATCATGAGATCTGCATATTTCTGTTGTTCACCAAATTCTTTAAGAAAACTTTTAGTTAATAAGTCCCATGATTTTTTCACATTATCACCTAGTGTTTCAAACCACCTAAGAGCTAAACCATCCAAAAAAGGTAGGAAAAATTTAGTTCATTGTTCCCTTCTTATAAGGCCATTACAAATACAAGATCGTTTAAACTCTTGAATAAAAGAAGAAGCATCTTCATTAGATTGAGTTAAAAAATAGGAATCTTTCCCATTTTCAAAAGTAACCACCGTGAAATACGAACCCACAAGTACAATCAACAAGACTTATGTGTACAAATAATTGGAATCACTATACTAGAAAGTGACTTTACACCTTTCTACAATAAAATAGAAATGACCATGGTAAACTATGGTAAAACTTGACTTATGCGGTAAAAACGACTTTCTTGTGGTAAACACTATTTATAGTAAAAATTGAAGTTACAGCGGTAAATAATATTCATGGTAAAAGTGACTTTACTCTTGTGGCAAATACTATTCACAGCAAAAATGACTTTACCATGATAACTATTGTTCATAGCAAAAATGACTTTACCATGGTAACTACTATGCACAGTAAAAATAAGGTTACCCTCTAATTAATTTTTAACTAAGTGGGAATATCTCTCCAGACAATCCACCAACGAGGAATGGTCCCGGCAATGGAACCAAAATGTCATCACCAATCCGGCACTATGATAATTCTTCACCGGAACTCCTCGTGCTATGATTATTTACTAATGCACAACCTTTAGTTTGGTGGATGTAATCTGGAAACAAAACAACAAACATAACACAAGAATACCATCGACTATGATAAGACGGAATGATGAAAAATCTGAAATATCAAAGTAAATTATAATATTAACATGAAATTGTTACAATCTCACCCATGAGGTACTTCAAGTGTTATTGACTTCACTTGCCTTCCACCAATATTATGGGAGAAACTTTACAATTACACCTCTTGATGGCTTCTTCAACACACCTTTAATCGATGGCTTCCTTTGCACACTTCCTACAATATTTCTCACTACTTCTTTCTATGCTAAATGAGGGGGTGGCCTCTCTATTTATAGAACTTCCAAGATTATCCATCATATTTCTAAGATAGGATAAGAAATCCACTCGACGAATCATATTCCATACCTTAACTCTTATCTCGTACATGTAAGTTTATCTCTTAAGATAAGATAAACCTTATCATTTTACATGGGTTCCACATTTTTAGACTTTTTACAAATAAAATACACAAAATATTTATGACCTCACTCCTTGTCCTTATTACCAATATAATATTTCTAATTCCTAATCATGTAGACCCTACTTCTCTACTTATCCCAACTTTGACATTTTAACATTACCGGACCACTTACGAAAAATATTTACTTTTACAACATTCCTATTGTACTTTGATTTATTACTGTACTTATACATTATTGGCGGCGTCGTACTGGCAGCACCGTTATCTTCTATCGGACGCTACTACTAATTATACTTAACAACATCCTATTCCTAATACATACATTAATGAAATAGAAATTACAGAGGAAAATTTTAGTGTCGACGAGACCATGCCAAGTTGCAACACGAGACATTCCAAAAGATGCTCGACTTCCCAGTTGATGACTTAGTGAAATTCGGTGTCTTTGATCACCCACTGAGCACCCAACAAAGTCCTTGCTGCTTTAGACTATTGGGTTGACCAAATGGATTTTATCTTGGAAAAGATAGACAAAATCAAGGAGGAATCCCTGGATGCCATGCATCAAATGGAGTAGATCGTCTTAAGAATGTCTCTAGGGTTGCTCGGTGCAGTGTATGCCTTGAGGAAGGTAGATGATACTATTCATATTTTCAAGGAAATCGTGTCACAAGGTTTAGCATCAAAGGCCACTTTTGATATAGAATCTATCAACAACCTTCTAGCCTACCACAACTTTGTTGGATACCTGATGGAGGTAGGAAATAAATACTTCAAACTCTCGAAAAGACTCAGAGATGAATGAGAAACTTATGAAGTCATTGGAGATCACACCAAGGGTCTAGCTTAGGATCAAATTCAAGTGATGGTCAACAAGTTCATGGAGTATCAAGCTCAGTTTCACATTACCTCTCCCGAAGCGTATGACACTCCTTTCAAGCCAACGGATGACGACGAATAGGCTCCTTCCTCCTGGGATAAATTCTATTTTTGTAAAATTATTTTAAAGTATGTTGGCATAAATGATGACATCATCCATGTTACACCATGAGATGTTGTCATCCAAAAATTACTCCAAAGTCAACATTTGACTTTTAGATATTTTGTAAATAGTTGGCTCCTTTTTGTCTTCTTTCTCCTTCTCCTTCTATAAATACTTGGATACTTGTAGTATTCAAGGGTGAGCAAATTTTTATGAAAAATAGAAGTGAGGAGAGAAATACTTTGAGATTTCTTGTAACAGAACAAATATTAATACAAAAATTGAGACTTTGTGTTGAATTCCTGTGTTATGTGTTAGATCTTTCTTAAGTTAGATCTGCATGCTTATTCTGTTGGATTCACATATGCTTTTGTCATTTGTTTATCAGTATTACTTTGTTTTTTTATGTGAGTAAGTTTGGCTCTATTTACTACCGTCCCGAAACATAAACTCTGTGACCTTTCTACTTTGGAATTCATTTCTTTTTTCCTTTCAAATCCATCTTTCTTCTATTCCTTCCTTCATCCCTTTCTATTCTTCGTTGGAACTAACTCTATTGGGATGAGATCCCAAACCCCCCTGAAGGCAGAATACTATAAGACTTGCATGATTCCTCTTTTGGTAGAATAGCAATAAACTAGTTTCGCTTTGTTGTCTCAAAGAGGGGCTATGCCCTACACACTATTGGCCTGTCTATCCATAGATCTGTCCACCCGACAGATTTTCAGACCAACAATTTTTGGTGACTCTGTTGGGGATTGAACTAGATCTATGTGAGTCTTATGTCAGCTAAAAAGACCACTTGATTTTTAACGTTCTTTGGGAGACTAAGAAAATAGATAAAGCTGTAAAAAATCACTACCTATTTGTAAATCTTAACTCTTTGTTTAAAATCCAAATTTTTGCAAAAGTGATCCAAATTAAAAATTTTCTTAAGAGATCCATAGATCTGGACTAGTTAGAAACCTTTAGTTCACTAGTGTTTTTATAAAAATCTTTGTATTTTCATAGATCTGAGATTCTGATAGTTTTACAAATATTTTCAAACCCTTGCAAAAATCAAATCTAAGATCCAAAAATTAGCTTACTAAGTTAACCATCATTTTATCCTCACTAATCTTTGTCATTAAACACAATTGGTTTTCAAAAGAGGGATAAAATTAAATATTTAGAAAAGTACATGCTGCTGATTTTTGTCAGAAAAATCAAAAAATCAGCAAGTACAAACAAAAAGAGTTTTTATAAATCTACTCTAAAAATCACTGGAACAAGTACACTAGCGGGTGAGCCATTTACTCGTAGACGGAGAGCTCATTGAGAAGTTGATCCTATTTTCAATCTACTTTAGAGGAACAACTTCAGATTACACCGGCGTGCTTCACGTCGCTAAGTTCAGCTGATCGGTCAACCAGAAGTGCCTCGCCTCCACGAAAGAACCATTTTTCCAAAGGAGCCTCCACATCAATTTGCAGTGCTTTCATTGTTAAACCGCAAACCGCACTCCGGCTCACGTCCTCTTTCCATCTTTTCAAATGGCAGTACCATGGGGAAATGTTATGGGCCCTCTTACATTGCCACACCCAATTCACGCACTCTCTCATGGGAATCACAAGAATTTCCCAAGATTTGATGGAAGTGGAAATCAAAGCACAGATTCACGTATATCTACATTCATTATGCCATGCAGCATCCTAGATGTGACCCATGAAGACGTGTCGGTACGTCTCTTTCTAGAGACCTTGCAAGGACCTGCAGTAGAGTGGTTCCAACATTTATTAGTTGGATCTATCACCAGTTGGGCCACATTACGAACTGCATTTGAAGACAGGTATAAGCCTTCAGAAGATGCATTTGTGTTACTTCATTAAAGATTACACACTTGAAGAAGGAGACCAATGAAACCATGCGTGATTTTATCACCCGTTTCAATTTGTTGATTAACCGTGTGCCACCTGCCATGTTGCCAACACCAGAAAATCAAAAGTGTTTCTTTGTGAATGCCATGAGCTCAAGAGTGAGTTTCTTACTCTTATAAGAACAAATCACCACCTTGGTCCTCGCTCAAGCTACGGCCATTCGGATAGAAGACAACTTTTTTATATCTAGCGATTTAAAACAAGAGCCATCTAAACCTAAGGCTTCAACTCCTTCTCAAGCCACTTCATTAGATCCGGCATTCCAAAAGATGGCAAATGACTTGCTCGCATTAAAGAAGCAATTAGCTCAAGCTTCGTTTACCACTCCATACTTGAGATATCCCATGGAGGAACTTCACTCCCTAAAATGCCCCATAAATTCCACGTTTTCTTGCTGCTGCTCCAAGGTTGGCACTTAAGGCCCCTCCGATTAATGCCTTGGTCGAGATCGAAGAGGATGAACAAATTTATGAAGAACCTTCATCGCAAGGTGAAGATGACCAAGATGTTGGTGAACCGACTGGCAACTCTACAATCGGGTATATGGAATTTGAAGATGAGGAGTCTGATGAAGAGGAAGGTACCCAAGGGTATGCAAGTGGACAGTTATATTCTATTTTCACCCACTCATAAGGAAAATAAGTAGAAGTTTCGCCAATATACAAAAGGATAAGGTTATGTCAAATACGCCTCCCATAATTACTAAAAGAGGTAATCCCCTTCCTGCTCAACCTCCTATTAAACCTTTTATGAAGAAATATTTTCCTCTCATCTCTCCTCCAAATCAGCCTTCTTTTGTTTCCATAAAGACCAGTAACCCTACCCTACCATCGTGAAATGAAGGACTCATTCCTTCGTCAACACAACCCTTGGTCGCATTCGACATAGTCGATCACGCTAAAAAGACCAAGATTCAAATGTCTGAAGCTGAGTATCTTCATTCTAACCCTGAACAACTTGTAAGATTAACCGAATATATCTGAAACCAAGCTGTCGTCCCCTCTCCTGTCTCCCCGAAAGGAATCCTTTCCATTCCTCCTACATCTCACATAAATTTTGCCTTGACTTCCACGTCAGGAAAAATTGAACCTTTTTATCTCTCCCTCCTAATCAATGGTCACAAACTAAGCAACTACATAATTGATTCTGGGGCTTCCGATAATGTAATGTTAGTAAAGGTCACTCATGCTTTAGGCCTCACCCTTACCAAGCCTTTCGACATATGTTACTCCATGGAAACCAAATAGGTTCCATTGATTGGTCAGATCAAAGACACACATTTTACATTTGCAACATTCCTAGAGAAAAGGGTAAAAATGACCATCCTCATTGCTGATATCCTAGCAGCATATGGAATTCTACTAGGGAGAAGATTTTGTAGAGAAGTTGGTGGAGAGATTCACATGGACTGGTCCAAAGCCGAATCCCCATAAAAGGAGTAATGCGGACTTAAGAGCCTCGAATCACGAAAGAAGTACCTAGTCACCAACTCTGATGACCCCAAGGCCCAAATTCTCTTTGAATCATCAAGGATGGGGAATTACTTCTTATCCACTGAGTCTGATAGAATGGATGTTCTCGTCCCAGAGGAGGACCTTAACAAGATATGGACACTGCAGTTTGAAGGAAGTTGTGTAATAAGTGGATGTGGTGCTGGAGTCGTCTTGGTATCTCCTAAAGAAGAGATTTTTTCTCTTTCTTTCAAATTGTAGTTTTTTAATACAAACAATACCGTTGAGTATGAATCTTTGTTACTCAGTATGTAAGCTGCAAAGGAAAGAGGAATCAAGAACCTAAAAGTACAAGGTGATGCCGAATTGATCGTCAACCAGGTAAAAGGGGTGTACCAGGTAAAGAATGACAGACTTAGGCACTACCGCAACGCAGTATGGGATGTTAGAGTAGGTATTTACCTTAGTTCATGTTCACCTAGGTACATTATTTACCTTTATTGTATTTATCCTCACCCACTTATGTGTGTGAATATTTCTTTTTATTTTTAGATATTAGGAGATATTATCTAGTTGTTAGGTATAGTTCTTTCGTTGATCTATGGTATTGACTAGTTCTTTCCTAGATCTATGGTATTGACTAGATCCTTGATGTCTAGTTCTCTCATAAATCTATGGACTTGACTAGTTCTTTGATGACTAGTTCTTTCCATGACTTATGGCTTGATCTACGACCTTGACTAGTTCTTAGATTGTTATTCCTTGCCTATATAAGCAAGGTTTTGTGTAAAGGTATTCGCGAATTACTTTCATCTTATTGATCATGTTGTTTGATTAGCATCTATGTTCTTGGCTTGCACGATCTGGTTATCGCTCCTTTTATTGTATCGAGAGAAGGAGATTGATATTGACATCCATCTGTAAGTTTCATTTTGCAAGAATTTTATAAAATATTCATATATTCAGGATTTGTCTATATTTTGTTGCTGTGTGTATTTTTATGCAAAACAAAGGCTTTCATTGGATCTGGAAGGTAGAAAACCTTAATATCAATTTGTAAAATCGACCATTTCGGAGGCGGCGGTTTTTTGTTTTTTTGTTGTACGAGAAAACGTCTGGATTCGCCTCGGGATTCGCACTGATTTGCACCATACGAAAAGGAAAGCAAGAAAAAAATTTGGGTTTTGCTGGGTTTCTAGAGATCCGATCTGGGGTTTTTTTTTGCAGCATAGCATTTTCGGTTTGCGCGCAGGAGGTCTTCTTTTGAAAATATGTTTCTTTCCTCTTTTAGCAGGGGTCCATGGACGACGGTGCACTTTTTACTATTTTGGGAAAATCCACAGACTACTATTCTGGGCATTTTTTACCAAAAGAAGTAGTTAGATGTGACTTTCTTGAAAACCAGACATGAGACCCCAAAATAGTAAGTTACACACACCCATTGAAATCCTTAGCCCCTGGTCATATGAGGGCTTAAAGCTTGTGATTCCTACTAGTAGGTGCTTAACTCTAACCCCCTTTCATTTTATTTGTGTGGTGAAGGCAAGAGCATTTTATTCTATTTTAGTGGAAACTAAAATAAATAGTAGAGCATAATATTGAAAACCTTGTATCTTTTGATCGGTAACTCGGTTTTGAGTGTCATTTTTGCAAAAGTGCATAGTTTTTTATGCTCTTTCCATTGGAAATATTTATTTTGAGAATTGCACTATAATTATAAAGTGCCATATTGTAACACGCACTCATTATAAAGTGCCAAAATGCGGGGGCTCTTGTTGCATTGTTTGGGGGTCTTGTTGCATTACTTGGTTCTTCCATTTCTTTTGGTGATTTTTTTAAGATGGCATCTACTTCTACATTAACTCATGTTGAGCCATTAACAACACATAATTACCACACATGGAAACCAAGAATGGAAACAATAATTAAGTTTGAAAGGATTATAGGCTTTAACTTCTAAAGAATAACCAATGTTCACTAGAGAATATGAGAAATTTCAGTACTGTGTAAATTTGATGGGTGTATGGGTTTGATAGGAACTTATGTAAGTGGCATATTTTATTTCATTTGGAAAAGTGTGAATCTCCTTTCAAAATATGGGAGAAATTGGAGGATTTATTTGGTAAGGTGGATCATATGAGAGCTATACAACTCGAAATTGAGATCATCACTCTCTTAATCCCGAATATTTTCAAAAATTATAGACTATCTTACCAAGTTCAAGTATTTTTGACACAGTTGAAGGGGAGTGGAAGAGATAAGAAAGATGAAGAGTGTGTTTACTTGATTCTATCCAAGTTGAGAGGACCATTCCAAATTTTTCCTTCTACCTTTTTCTCTAACATGGATGCCTTAGGTGTGACACTTCAAAATGCCTAACTTAGAAACATTTTGTGAAAGACTTACTAGGAAGAATCCAAATTATCTCACCTTGAGTCTTCCACCTCTCAAAAGGCATTAGTTGCATCTAATCCTAAGGGCAAGGGAAAACTAAACAATAAAGCCAAATCCACACCTTCTCCATCTCAAAATGCTCCTAAACCCAAAGAAAACAATTCAAAACCCAAGGAGTCTTCTAAATCCAAGAATAAGTCTAGCCGTTCATGCTCTTTTTGTGGGGGTAGTAATCATGAAGAAAATAGGTTTTATAAGTGAATGCAAGCCTTAGAGGATGCAGTCAAGAAACAAAAAAATCTATCTCCACTCCACCTCCTTCTAATCAGCATGGAAAAGCACTTAATATTGTTGGAAGATCTCAGTCACCACTTGTAGACAATTGGGTTATAGATTCTACTGCTTCTCATCACATGAATTCTTCCAATGAGTCTTTTGTTTCTCTAGGTTTGAGTTCTAATTCCAAAACTGAGGTTGGAGATTCTTCCTTTCTTTCTATTGAGGGAAAAGGTGATATGCATCTTGATGGTGGAAATATCCAAGATGCACTATATGTTCCTAACATCACTACAAATTTACTTTACGTATATCAAATTTGGCATTCGGTTTAGGGAAAACAGTTGACTTTTACACCACATGGGGCAGAAGTAAGAACTTTTTGGAGCCTTTTTCACTTGTTTCTCGGGGTATTGTTGACCATAGTTCAAGACTATATCACTTTGAGGGTTTTGATGACACTTCTTCTATAGGGACAGGATTGGTTTCTCATCCAGTTCGAGAGAGTAAGCTTTGGCATGAAAGATTTGGACATCTCAATTATATATATTTGAAGGAGTTGAGCACTCATGGTATGGTAGATGGTCTTCCTATAGTTTCTAGTCTTGAGGGAGTTTGCTCTAGCTGTGCATTAGGAAATAACACCAAGATCAATTTCCTAAAAAAATTTCTAAACGAGTTTCTTCACCACTTGAGCTTGTGTATAGTGACTTGATGGTTTTTCCTACCCCCTCTTTCAATGGAGCTAAGTATGCACTTACATTTATTGATAATTTCTTGAGGCATACTTGGGTTTATTTTCTCAAGTAAAAAAGTGATGTTTTTTCACACTTCAAAGTCTTCAAGGCTTTGGTCGAGAAACAATCTTCTAGTTGCATAAAGAACCTTTGTACTGATAATGGGGGAGTACTTCAGCGATGAGTTTTCTAAATTTTTGGAAACTCAAGGCATTATTCACCAACATTATGTTCCTCATACTCCACAACAGAATGGCTTAGCAGAAAGGAAGAATAGAACTTTGAAGGAAATGGCTAATCAGTATGATGCATTCTAGAGATTTACCTCCTATCTATTGGGTAGAAGCAGTTAATTGTGCTAACTATATTCAGAATTACACACCACATAGAGCACTTGAGCATTTGACTCCAGAGGAAGCTTGGTCCAACACTAAGCCAGATGTCTCATTTTTTCGAGTCTTTGGGAGCCATGCTTGGGCCTTTGTGCCAAAGAAGAAAAGGAAAGCTTTGGATAAGAAGAGTAAACCCTTGATCTTTGTAGGGTATTGTGAGGACATGAGAGCTTATCATCTTTTAGATCTTGATACACATGATGTTATTTTTCAAACACATGTTCAGTTTGATGAGCGTTTCACTCCTCATGATTCTTCATCTTCTTCCATTCCTTCTTCTTCTTCATCTCATCTTGAGGATATTTTCTTTGAGGAGATTGATGAGGAGGTTATAGATTCCATTGAGGATCCTATTCCCACTAATGTTGTCACTATGCCTAAGTGGGCTCGTACTACAGTTTATGAGGCAACACCTTTCATAGAGGATCTTCCACCCACTAGGCATCATCACGCACATTCTACAGGTTCTGGACTTTTATGTCAGGTAGTTTCTAAGGATCCACAGTCTTTTTCAAAGGCTCATGGGATACAGGAGTGGGATGATGCGATGATAGTTGAGTATTCTTCTTTGATGAAGAATCATACTTGGGATTTGGTATCTCTTCCTAAAGGAAGAAAGATGGTTAGGTGTAAGTGGGTATACCGAACCAAATACATAGCTGATGGGTCCATTGACAAGTATAAGGCTCGTCTTGTTGCAAAGGGTTTTTCACAAGTTGAAGGTATTGATTACTCGATATTGTTATACCAATTGCCAAGATGGATTATGTACGGGTTATACTTGCTATTGCTGCATCACAGGGGTGGCCCATATACCAAATGGACATGAAGAGTGCCTTCTTACATGGATATCTAAAAGAGGAAATATATATGGAGCAACCGACTAGATTTGTTTAGGATTCTTCTCTTGTTTGTCGGCTCCGAAGGTCTCTCTACGGTCTCAAACAAGCCCCTCGAGCTTGGTATGAGAAGATGGATTGTTTTCTTCTATCTACTAGTTTTGTTCATTGCCACTCCAATCATACAATGTATCTCCAACATGTCGGTGAGGATATTGTGATACTTGTCTTGTATGTTGATCATCTATTACTTACTAGCATCTCTTCTTCCCACATTCGAGTATTCAGAGGGCTCTTTCTACACAATTTGACATGACAGATCTTGGGATATTGCATTATTTCCTTGGTTTACATGATTTCTTAGGCAGTTCAGGGATTCATTTAAGTTAACAAAAGTACACCCATGATCTTCTTAGGCACTTTGATATGGCTAATTAAAAGCCAAGTCCATCTCCTTTTCGATCTGAGTTACTCTTACATCCACATGTACCACACCACTTTGTGATCCTACATTGTATAGGCGGTTGGTTAGGAGTCTCATTTACTTGACCCATACTCGCCCGATATTTCATTTGTAGTAGGCCTTGTATCTCGGTTGCACATTCTCCTCATAATAGTCAGCTGGAAGGCTGCTAAAAGGATTTTGTGCTATTTTCATGGCACTTCCCACTTTGGCCTACACTACACTAGGGGCTCTACTCAGTTGGTTGGGTATACAGATTCAGATTGGGCAGGTTCTATTGATGATAGGAATTCCACTTCTAGCTATCTTTTTGTCTTGGTTCTTCTCCAATTGCTTGGGCATGCAAAAACAACAAGCTATTGCACTTTCATCTTTAGAGGTAGAGTACAGGGTAGCAATTACAGCGATTCAGCATATTCTTTGGCTTCGCTAGTTATTTACATAGTTTGGATTCCAACAAGATTCATTGACTGTACTTTGGTGTGACAACCAAAGTGTAATTCACATGTCTCACAACCCAGTTGAGCACTAGTAGACCAAGCATATTGAGATACACATCCATTTCATTCGACAGCACATTCAGGATGGAGTTCTTTGCTTGGAGTACCTTCCGACTCAGCAGCAGGTTGCAGACATCTTTACAAAGCCTTTTCATCACCTCGCTACCTTGAGTTACATGGAATGCTTAGGGTTTTGGAAGTTGTTCTTGGGGGTGTTCATGAGAACATCTTCCTTTTTATTCTTTCTCTTTCCTTATTTTGATTCGAGATTTCTTCATGGATATATTGTACATGAGTACCTCATCAGGCCTAGTTACTGGGACTCATACTGTGGACATGCCACTTCTATTTTGGCCCCTAGCTTCACTTGAGGGGGGGTGTTAGAGTAGGTATTTACCTTATCTCATGTTCACCTAGGTATATTATTTACCTTTATTTTATTTATCCTCACCCACTTATGTGTGTGGATATTTATTTTTATTTTTAGATATTATGAGATATTATCTAGTTGTTAGGTATAGTTCTTTCCTTGATCTATGGTATTGACTAGATCCTTGATGTCTAGTTCTCTCATAAATTGATGGACTTGACTAGTTCTTTCCATGATTTATGGCTTGATCTACGACCTTGAATGGTTCTTATATTGTTATTCCTTACCTATATAAGCAAGGCCCATTCTCATTGTATTTCATTGAGCTCCATAGTAATATATGATATTGCTACTCATTTGTTTGCAAAGGTTTTGTGTAAAGTTATTCTAGTGAATTACTTTCATCTTATTGATCATGGTGTTTGATTAGCATCTGTGTTCTTGGCTTGCACGATCTAGTTATCGTTCCTTTTATGGGAAAGCATTGAGGAATTTGACGCTTTCTCAATAAAAGCCATTCCAAGAGCTCAAAATGACATGGCTGATTCATTGGCCATCTCAGTGTCTCTTATGCTCCCTCACCCAGGATGAAAACTAACACATATACCATTGAGGTAGTCTTTCGCCCAAGTGTGCCAGATAATTCTCAACATTGGCAGGTATTAGATGATGACAATCAGCTTGTTGCTTTTCTAGAAAAAGCTGATAATTTTAATGAGCTTCATTTTGAGGGATCTACTTCTGCATGTCGTGAATCTGTCACTGGTCAAGAAAATAAATCAAAAGAAGGCGATGGCATATGTCAGCTCAAGGGAAATAAAATTCAAGGGTTTAGTCTCTCTGGAATGATTGTTTGACAAACATGATCATTTTGTCAAGAAGAATCGAAAAGACAATCATAACTCTTCTCCGTGAGACCGAATCACAACTCGGGTACTTGTAGAACATCCATAGTTTGTGAACATCGGAAATGTTGTACACCCGAAGAAAAGTGGAAGTTTGTCAAATTGCTGAAGAAATATATGGACGTATTGGCATGGTCTTATGCCGATCTAAAGTCTTTCAAGCCTAAGGACATTTAGCATGACATCCCGTTAAAGGACGATGTCAAACCCTTTCACCAGAAATAGAGGAATTACAATCCCAAGATCTCGGTACCATCTAGGTAGAAATACAGAAAATGTTGGATGCGAGAATCATCTTTCCTATCCATCACAGTACTTGGGTCACAAACATCATGCCCATACGAAAGAAGAATGGTGAGATACGCATATGCGTAGATTTTTGCAATCTGAATCAAGCGTCCTTGAAGGACAATTACCCACTACCCATAATGGATCAGGTTCTACAGTAGTAACCGGTTCAGAGATGTTGTCCATGCTTGATGGTTTTTAGGCTATAATCAGATTGAAGTCTCACTTGAAGACCAATTCAAAACAGCATTCACTACTCCCTGGGGCACATTCACCTATAGCAGGATGCCTTTTGGCTTGACCAATACTAGTACCACCTTTCAGAGCGATGGACTTCGCATTCAAAGGTATGATGGGAAAGGTCATCGTAGTTTATTTGGATGACTTAACTATGTTCTCAAAAAGTGAAGTGATCATTGTGATCATTTGGAGCAAGTATTGATTAGATGTCGAGAACACGGGATTTCCCTAAATCCAAAAAGTTTGTTTTTGGGGTCACTGAAGGAAAGTTGTTGGGACACGTTGTCAGCAAGGAAGGAAAAAGATAGATGTCGAAAGGTTAAGGCTATTCAGAGCCTTACCTTACCCACAAGCAAGACCGGTGTTCACTCCTTCTTCGGAAAGGTGAATTTTCTCAGACGCTTTGTTCTCGACTTCGCTGAAAAGACTCGTCACATATCAAATATGATGAAAGGGTCACAAAAATTCCAGTGGATTGAAGAAGGAAAGATGTCATTCGAGGATATAAAAGCCTCTCGTTGCTCATGCACCAGTCTGGTATGTCCCGACTTCTCCAAGGATTTTATCATGTATAGTTATGCATCTGCGCATACTATATCAGCCATCTTAATGCAGAAAAACTCTGAGGATGTTGAATCTCCAATCATGTTCATGAGCTCCCCTCCTAAGCTTCATGAATTAAAGATGACTCAGTTAGAAAAACATGCATTCACAGTAGTCAAATTAGTCAAGAACTTTTGGTACTACATCCTAAACTCTCATACGGTAGTGCTAGTTCCTGACATGGCAGTTAAGTCTATCCTAACTCAATAGGAGTTAGGAAGCTTACGAGGGAATTGGATCGTAAAGGTCCAAGAGTATGATCTAGACATAAAACCAACCAAGCTGGTAAGAGGCAAGGGCCTATGTCATCTTATGGCTGAAAACAAAGATTCAGAGGTCCCTAAAGAGAAATTTGATTACATCGACAGAGCGCAGGGTCAGCTGGAGAAAGCTAATTCTCTACCTATGGTTCTATTTGTCATGACCATTGGCCAGAGTGGTATGCCGACATTGCTTTATTTCTCACTTACGGTGAGTATCCATCCCATCTAACTTCAAAGGAAAAGTAGACTGTAAAGCTCAGGGCAGCTAGATATGTCATATGGGATGATGGTTTATACAAGCACGAGATTGATGGGATCTTCTTGTGATGCGTTGACAAACCGCAGCAGATCAAATTGCTTGAAAGTTTTCATGACTCAACCTATGGTGCCCACTTCTTCTCATCCATAACAGCACATAAAATCATTCGGGCCAGGTACTACTGGCCAACGCTATTTCAGGATACAACCACCTAGGTAGCAAAATGTGAGCTCTACCAATAGTTTGTTGGCAAACCAAAATTGGTTGCTTTTCCCCTCAGGCCCATCATTATTGACAAACCATTCAAGAAATGGGGAATTGAATTTATCGGAGCACTACATCCCCAATCAAGTTCCGGACATAGTTATGTCCTAATAGCAACAAATTACTTCACCAAATGGGTGGAGGCCATACCTATCAAGAATGCCACCTCTGAAGTTGTTTACAACTTCTTTAAAGAAAATATCATCGTGAGATTTAGCATCCCACACAAGATTGTTGCTGATAATGCTTCCAACTTCTCCTCATGGGAATTTATCAGTTTTTTCTATGGATATGGGATAACCTTGGCCCATGCCTCAGATTATTACCCCCACGGAAATGGTAAGGCATAATCCAGTAATAAGAACCTAGTGACCATCATACGAAAGTTAGTCGATGAGAATCAGCGGTCATGACACAAGTCATTATATGATGCTTTGTGGGTAGACCATATTACTCAAAGAGGTCTCTCGATATGTCACCTTTTCAAGTGTTATATGGAATCGATGCTGAGCTCCCCATTTCCACAGAACTCCCTGCTCTACGCTTGGCATGAGCGATCAAAGATGAAACTTTCCAGAATTCTCTTGAAAAGAGGATCATGTATCTAACAGAACTTGAAGAAAAAGGGTAAGAGTGGTCAACAGGATCACCGAACATTAGAATCAAGTCAAGAGATTGTTTGATAAAAAGGCCAAGCAGAGGGATTTCTAGGTGGGAGATCTCATCCTTCTATGGGACAAGTGAAGAGAGCCAAAGGGCATGCACAGAAATTCAACTCTCTTTGGAGAGGGCCTTTCAAGATCAAGCAGCTCAACAGAGAGAATAGCTTCTATCTCTCATATCTAGATGAAACTGAGCTCCCGCTTCCCTATAGCGGGAAACATCTCAAAATATTCAGGAAGTAGAGCTTGCTCTCTTCTTTGTACAGTTTTCTTTAGTTGTGTGTTTGTTTTTGTTGTGTGTTTGCTTTCTATTGGTTGTGTGTTTTCCTTTCTTTTTCGTCACCCTTGTTTTTGACTCTATAACCCAATGGATAGGCACATGTAGATCTGGGATTCTCTACCCTTAAGCTTTGCTCAAAGTTAGTCCCCAGAAAGAGCCAATTGTTATCTTATAAAATTGACAAGGGCAATTTTGCAAGTAACCATACCAAAATTTCCATTTTGGTCCCCCGTTGAGGTCTCTTAACATTCAAAATGGCATAAAATCCCTTTCCGGAAAATCTAGTTTTTAGAACTTGGTCATTTTCAACCTTTTTAGTTTGGGCGTAGTTTTCATTCACGTTACATCAACCAAAACTACACCCCTCTATTCCTTTGGCGCATTCTAGGGAGTGTCAACACTCCAAATGTTGCGCCTCTCAATGTTGTGCCTCCAAATGTTGCGCCTCTCAATGTTGTGCCAAGGCGCAAGCGCCACCTTGTTATCACTCTCTAAAGTATGAATTGGGAATCAAAACCCGGTGTCAACACTCGTAAAAGTCGTGTCATGGCACAAATCTCTTCATGTCAATATCCACTTAAAGTGCGCCATAGAAAAAGTTGGTGGCATATTTATTGCACTTTTTGCTATATATAGGCGCATCAACTCTGTCATTTTCACAATTGAAAAAATGTGAAAATTTATTCCTCTGTACTTATCAGCATTCCTATGAACCCCACGTGTTACCATTTGTCACGTTCATGGACCCCACATCGTATCCTTTATCGTTATATATTCCTGGTAGGTGGCCCTTTCCCTTCTTGTGGATTATTTGTGGTTTTTATGTTGGTTTAGGTGATTAGTATTATTAATAAACATGAACCTAAAAAGATAACACAATCCCAACACATATTGCAAAACCCACCTTCAAACCATTTTTCACTCTCCTTCCAGATCTGCTAATTTGGAAGGCTCTTCCTCAGAATGGACCCCTACTCTTTTCTCCTTTGTCTCCTACTTTTCCAAGGTTAACCCCTTCCTATCAAAATCTGAGCCAAAAGAGTGAAAATCATAGAATTTTTGCAAACAACCCACTATTTTTCCTTTGGCACAAGCTTCATTCTTGTTACATCAAACACACATGTCATAGCGCACTATCCCTGCATGTGGCATAAGCCTTCTCTGCTTCCTTATAAACATTGTAAAATTCCCTAGGTGCAAGCGCTGGTGCCAAAGCAACTACAACAACATCTGAATGTTGTGTAAGCCTTCTCCGTGCCTTATAAACATTGTAAAATCCCCTAGGCGTAAGCGCTGGTCCCAAAGCAACTACAACAACATCTAAATGTTGTGCAAACCTTTCCCACGCCGTGCAAACTAAACCACTTGGCACACCTCACTCTCATGCAACATCTACCACATCTGCGCCAATGGTGCATCCTGGGACCTTGCTACACCAATCATATATGCACCCCACTTAAAAAGACTTCTAATGGTGCGAGCACACATCCCTTGACACCAACATCTAAATGTTGTGTGTAGCCTTTCCGTGCCCCGCACCCCTTTTGGCACTATTTTCTCCCATGTAACACTTTCCCAAAGTGCGCCTTACTTTTCTAAGTCCCTATAGCTTGCAGTAAAGTTGCGCCTTGCACCTAGAGGCTCATAAATTGCTAAATTTTCATTTTGTAAGCTTTGATGGATGACTTAACAGCTAACATGGCTCTTCTGCGATGGACTTCCCTGATTCTTCTTGCAGATCAATAGCTGAACTCAGATTCACACATGTCTTCATCGAGTAAGAAGCCAACTAAGTCCAAGGGTAAAGCCAAGCTAACAGAAGAAGAAATGAAATATAAATACCAAAGGGTTAGGATGCTTGAATCTCTTGCAGAGTGTGATCTTGATATCAGAGATTCGAACTCGCACATTGACATGGAGGACTTCGGGCTAAAACCAAGAAGGTCATAGGCAACCCATGGATGGATAAATTGGTTAGCAAGTGGTCTCCACTTTGCTGCAGCAGGATCCCAAAGGAGTGTAATCAACAATGAATTTATGATGTTGGTGGGCCGTTGTTATAATAAGGACACAAGATGTGTCGAAAATGAGAAGGGTGAGGTGATAATCAACCTCCTGGCCCAAAATTTTGAGATCACGTTGGGTATCCTCACCACCGAAATTTTGTAGCGAGAGCTACGAGGACCGCATGAAGACATGGACTGAAAATGAAGAAAAACATATGCAATTAATGAATGAGGTGTACCTACAAAATAAGAAGATGATAAGCAGGTGGCCACAAGTCATTCATCATAGTGACTTTTCAGAGGAGCTGAGTGACACAATCACCTTCCTGAGCAGGGTATTTGGGCTCCCTAATGCCCATTACTTTCACAAATGGATGCTCCGGTATTTAGAAATAATGAATAAAAATGTTCCTGATCAGTATTTTGAATGGGGAGAGATTATCAGCAGCATAATCTCGGAGCAGCTTCAACAACTTTCAACAACTGGGAGGTTCTATATGAACTCCTATGTGGTATATGTTGCTGCCTCAAAGAGGGACTACCCAACATTGAATCGGTATGGGGTATGGCCCCAGGTCAAAATATATGAGTACTATCTAGAGTTAAGACTGAAAACAACATATCCCAATTTAGTAAAGTCAACGATGTCTTCTTCAATGGCATCATCTGCCTCTTGAGGCCCAACATGACTTACGGTTAGATGACCAAAAGTGTGGTCACCACCACAGAGAAATGGGGAGTGTTATTCACGCAATTCCCCACTTTCACCTATCTCAAATCCACTAACTTCTTGGGAGATCCCACCAAATTACAAAGGTATGTAGGACCCAAATCGATCGTGTTGGAGCTATCCAGACATGCTCATCACATACCATGAGAAGTATTTGAAAAAGAAGAAGGGTGGAACTCCATTCCCCCTCATAGTGGGCAGGTACACCTGCACTTCATAGAGAAAAGCCCAAGAGATGTTTACAAAGCTTGAATTGCTTAATTTGAAGCATAATTTCCTAGCAAGGCCAACCTTTGATCCTCGTGATTTCCTTCCAAGGGAAAAGATCAATCCAATTCATGTCCCTTAGATCGAAGATATCTACATCAATCTATATCACGAAGTCGAGCTCAGATGAAAGGATCACTCCCACTGGCCCTGGCAGAGATCATTCAATATGGTGTGGCTATCATCCCAAAGGATTTCCAAGCAACTGATCAAGAATTTGATCAAGTTTATCTAGACATGGATGGGAACAATTGGCCATTTGCCGAAATTGATAGAAATAAGGCTCTTTAGACTATTGAGGAAAGGTTCAAAGGCACTCAAATGCACCGAGAATTGGTGCAAGAAAACGGTATCGTCTACCTTAGCGTAGACTTTACCACTCCTTTGGTTGTGTCTTCTCCCCGTCTTCTACCATTCCCCCTCCCTCTTCCTCCATCTTCTCTTCCTCATGGATATGTCCCCAACATTTCTTCCCTCATCTCACAGATCCCTTCCACCCCCACGGTTTCCTCTCCTATAGTCACTCCTAACCTCGTGAGCATTGGAGTGTTGGCTTCTTTCTCAATGCCGCCACCAAGTGTCTCGACACATTTCCCCATGTCCACTGCAGTTGCTCCTTCTTCCACCCCCATTTCCTCCTCTTCCTCTAGTCCCACTCCCCTAAGTCCAGAATGGATCTCTAAACACCTAAGCCAAGCACAAGAGGAAAGTCCCTATTACACCCATGGACTTCTCCATTATTCGGCTAAAGGGCCTAAGAAGAAAAAGGCTATAACCCACTTCTCTCAAAGTGCTTCAGGTGAAAGGGTTATGGAGATCGCGTACCTTGATCTCACAAAGAAGAAAGAAGATCTTGTCTCCTATAGATTTTACAGTGACTTAGGTCACAATGGGAACATCATCAGAGAGCTTGTAAGGAGAGGCCTTATCTCGTAGTGGATGCCCTTTGCAAGAAGCTTCAAGAAGCAAAGGAAGAGAAGAGAATATTGAAAGAGTAAAACAAACATCTTATCCAAGCCCTACAAAATATGGGCAATGCCCTCCTATAACTGTCGCCGATCCTCCCGAAGTTCTTAGTCAGGAGAAGATAAATGAGTACGCCAAGATCGGCGAGCAAGGTACAACAGTGTCCTCCTGGAGAGAGCAGATCCTCAAAGATAGTGAGGAAGTGATTACCAAGTTCACATAGCTCTATCAAAATATAGATCAAGCTAACAAGGAACTCCATGCAATAGCAGGACCTATCTCTGAAGAGTTAGACCATGCCAGGTTGTAACACGAGACATTCCAGAAGATGCTTGACTGCCCAGTCAATGACTTAGTGAAATTTGGTGTCTTTGATCACCCGCGAGCACCCAACAAAGTCCTTGCTACTTTAGACTATCGGGTTGACCAAATGGAGTTTGTCTTGGAAAAGATAGACAAAATCAAGGAGGAAGCCCTGGATGTCATGCATCAAATGGAGCAGATCATCTTAAGAATGTCTCCAGGGTTGCTCGGTGTAGTGTACACCTTGAGGAAGGTAGATGATACTATTCAGCTTTTTAAGGAAATCATGTCGCAGGGTTTAGCGTCAGAGGCCACTTTTGATATAGAATCTATCAACAACCTTCTAGCCTACTGCGACTTTGTTGGATACCTGATGGAGGTAGGCAATGAATACTTCAAACTCTCAGAAAGACTCAGAGATGAACGAGAAACTTGCGAAGTCATCGGAGATCACACCAAGGGTCCAACTTAGGATCAACTTCAAGTGATGGTCAACAAGTTCATGGAGTATCGAGCTCAGTTTCACATTACCTCTCCTGAGCAGAAGCAGGACACTCCTTTCAAGCTAAGGGATGACAATGAATAGGCTCCTTCCTCCTGGGATAAATCTCATTTTTGTAAAAGTATTTAAAAGTATGTTGGCACAAATGATGACATCATCCATGTTGCACCATGAGATGTTTTCATCCACAAAATTTCCCTAAAGTCAACATTTGACTTTTAGATATTTTGTAAATAGTTGTTGGCTCCTTTTTGTCTTCTTTCTCCTTCTCCTTCTATAAATACTTGGATACTTTTAGTATTCAAGGGTGAGAAAATTTTTATGAAAAATAGAAGTGAGGAGAGAAATACTTTGAGCTTTCTTGTAACAAAACAAATATTAATACAAAAATTGAGACTTTGTGTTGAATTCCTGTGTTATGTGTTAGATCTTTCTTAAGTTAGATCTGCATGCTTATTCTGTTGGATTCACATATGCTTTTGTCATTTGTTTATCAGTATTGTTTTGTTTGTTTATGTGAGTAAGTTTGGCTCTGTTTACTACCGCCCAAAACATAAACCCTCTAACCTTTCTACTTTGGAATTCATTTCTTTTCTCCTTTCAGATCCATCTTTCTTCTATTCCTTCCTTCATCCCTTTTTGTTCTTCGTTGAACTAACTCTACTGGGATGAGATCCCAAACCCCCTTGAAGGCAGAATACTGTAAGACTTGCACAGATTCCTACTTTGGTAGAATAGCAATAAACCAGTTTGCTTTGTTGTCCGAAAGAGAGGGGCTATGCCCCGCACACTGTTGGCTGTCTATACATAGATCTACCCACCCAATGATTTTCGGACCAACAATAGTCTTATCAATTTGAATTCCAAGTAGACCTTATAAAAGTGTCAGACATGTTTAAATATTCTCTACAATGTAAAATATCTTCATTAAATGTTGTTAAGGATTAGAATAAGCCTAGATTAAACTTGATCTGGTTATTGCACCTCAATGTGCAATGGCATGCATGGTGATCTTAAATGCATAAGTAAATATTTTTCATTAAGTTCTTCACCTTATGTCTGGCATGACATGTCCTACATGTCTAGGGGTACATATTATTTTCCCAAGTCTTGCAAGTGGGTGAATTCAAATATATTCTAACCAAAAATCAAAAATTATTGCTTTGTTAGTATCTTTTCATTTACTAAATCCTTAGTTCCGTGATGCACAATATGCCTCATGGATCTACACATAGTGTGCACTTAGTTTTTATTGTAGAGATTGTTCTCTTCATTTCATGACATCCTCTTATTTTTTTGTAGGGCAATGTCCCTAGTGGATTGTGTAATATTTGCAACATTTACACACTCCTTTGTGTGATCTCCTTTCCTTATGTTCTTTTCCAATTGTGGTGTTCATGTATGTTTTGTTTCGTGTGCACAAAATGAGAGAGACAAGGAGTTAGTATTTGGGATATTTTCGGAAGATACTTTGCATGAGAAATATCTACACATGCTTCTTTTTCTTTTATTTATGCACATAAGTATCTTTCTCATGTGCATAAATCAAATAGAAAAAAAGAAACACATGCAGATATTTCTCTTTTATTTATGCACACATATTTTTACATTTATTACATGCAAGAACATGCACGGTTAATTTTGAATGTCTTTTACACACCAAGGTAAACATTCGAATGGTTTATGGTTTTGTAAGAAAGAGTTTGCAAAGGTTTATGCACAATCTTATGTGGGGATCCATAATTAAATAAATTTCTCCAACACTCTCTTTGTGCATTATTTTAAGGTATCATGATTTTTTATATAATTCTCTCATAACATATACTTTAAAGGAACCAAGTGTTAGGTGTTAGGTCACCGAAGTGGGTACTCAATATATAAAATATACTTACATAAAGGAACTATAAAGTCACAAAAGGGTATGAAGTATTTAGATTTTGCAGAGGATGATTGGAAATTTTGATGGTTGTGAATCACAAAGGGCATCATAGGAATGATGCATGGATGAATAGTTCCAAGATGGCTAGGAATGGCTATGGGCAGTGCATCACAAATTATGGAGGCCATGGGTTGATTAAAATTTCATGCAAAACTTAAGATTCCGCGAGAATCACTTAATGCACTTAATGAGACCTCGTGGGAAAATATATAATACGTTGTGCCAAAGGGACTATTTACAAAGGACATGGATGATGGAAAAATAAAATGTGGCATAAGAAAACAAAACCAAAATGTTTTAATGCATAAACACAATGATTTTTGGGATAGATAAAAACATTGTTAAAACATGAAATCATACTACCTTAAGAAAGCCGAGGGGTTCCATGAATTCATTTATGGAATTAGAGGTATGTTGTGGATACAACAACATGTCCGACATCACACAATTCTATAATTGTATTTAGGGATGTCACTCATATTATTTACCATCATAAAATTACACAATACATCTTCAATGAAATAGAGAGACTTGACAACTAACATAAGATGTTAAGAAAATCCTTACTCATTCTTTATCAATAAGAAGCAAATGAATAACAAGTCTAATAGATTTAACAAATCATTTTCACTATACTTGACTAATGCATAGATAGTAAGAAAAAAATTAATTGAGATATTCAAATCGTATCTTATTACATAAAAAGATACATATAAATAACTCAAATAAATGTTACAAACAAACAATGTTAAAATCAAGGAGTAGTTGTAGTGGACAATCAAGAAGAGTAATCATAAAATTAATAAAGCTTTATGGTAAACATACATACTACCCAAATAACAATATTACTAAATATTAACAAGCTTGATCATTAACAAACTAATATAATATTCTAATACCCTCCCTTAATGACTAAACCAATTGGTAGACTCATTATCAGAATAGTATGATTAAGTTAACACATGAACTTAACCAAAGGGTATAGTTGTTGCTACTACAACATATGTATCCAAATGTCCCTATTGTCACTTATCCATCAAGCTTAATTACATGGGTAATTAGCCACTACAACCACCAAGTAGAATAGGAAATGGTGTTGAATACTGGGTTCACTGGATTCTATTGTTCCTTTGAAGAGTTGTCATGTCTTGAATGTGTCATGCTTCATTTGTTAGAGTGATCAGGTCCAACAAAAACTTAGAATATACATCAAGACTAAACAACAAAGAATATCCCCTAAGAGATATTTTTGTGTTGAGTTGTTGAAGACCCAACACCTACTGTTTTCCATTGTTATATAATTATAGGGCATTTATTATTCACAAAACTCATGTATTTTTTGTGTATGCCCCTTCATCTTTCACCAACCTTCAATGGAAACTTCCATTTGGGTTTTGAATTTTTCCTTAACATTACGCTTGGTTTCAATACATGTAAAGTAGTAAGAGAAAAAAATTACCTACTCGTCACCTTCCACATTATGTTTTCCTAACCTTTTAGATTTCTCTTCTAATAAATAACTCAAGTAATATTTACTTACATCCTTCATAATGGTATGATACCACTTAGGCATCTTTTGTAGGATTTTTGATCTTATTGTGAAGAGTGAGAAACAATCTCTTCATTGCTAGAATTAGAATTTTCTAGTGTTTCCATTTTTAATCCTGATCAGTTTTAATAACAAAAACTAATCCAGAAATATCATCAACGAGTAGTAATACAATACTATTAGTAGATTGACCATTATAAGAAAATAATAGTACTTTATCATCTTCAAACAAATATTTAATTACCACAATCATGTATGTGGAGACATATATTAACTTTTATGCATTCATTTTCTCACAATAACCGAAAAACATGTATAATTTTCCCATTATATAAAAAGTGGATCCGAAAACACAAAAAATTACTTGCATTAGGTATATTCCTAGAACATGTTCCTTCTAGTGTTACATGTCAGTAAGGCTTGTGATGGACTTCGGTTGAGATTGTAGATAGATTTATTTACAAATGTTACCCAATACTAACACAAGACATTCTAGCTATCTACATTCGGCTATTCTTGTTCTCGCCTAGCCATGACATCATTATGTTGTGTAGAATATGTTATACCTTATTTCTTACATAATTCTTTGAATTTTTCATAGACAAAATCTTATTCACTCGTATGAGAGATTTTATATTTTCTTTCAAATTATCTCTATTATAAGTTTCTAGGAAAAAAATTAGAGACTATGACTTTCTATGCAGAAAACAAGATCACATTTTCCTATAAAAGTCATCTATACGTAACAAATAATACTTTTCTCTAGATATGGAATATGTCTACACTTGATTGTGAAAACCCACATGTACCAAATCCAATGCATTATTAGCTCATTTTTTCTTACCAATGTCAAATGAATACAAAAATTCTTATCTACATGACATCCTAAGCATGAATTCTTGAACTTTTTAATAGACAAGATTTCATTCACCATCTTAGTGTGACTTAATGTATGCAAAATTTGATAACTTAGGTGACCATACCTCTTATGCAAAAATTCATTGCACCTTTCCACCACTTCTAGTTCATGTGTATTTTCTTGATCAACCAACTTATACAGTCCTCTAGTACCAAGTCTAACAACTATTTTTATTTTCTCATGAATGTCACAAACCATGCATTTCTTTCCTTTAAACTTCACACACATATTAGGTTTTGCAATTATTTCACTTATGGAAAGAGGATTTTTATTAATATCAGGTACAAAATAAACATTCTGAAAAGTGTACGTAATAAAATTCATTTAAATATGAACATATGTATATCCTTTCATATGGTGAACCCAACCATCACATAAGGAAACAGATTCATTGCAACTATCATCTTATACAAATGTTACATACTAGTCTTTGTGACACATGTAGTGTCTTGATGCTCTTGAGTCAAAGTACCATATTCTTGACTCCACTAATTATTTTGTGTCACCAAAAATGCAAACTCGCCTATTAAACTTTGTTCATCCTATTCAGCCATATTTACATGTTGTGATTTCTCCGCTTCTTTCCCAAGTCATATTGTCTCTTACGACAATTTTTCTTCAAATGACCAAGTTCCTTACAATAAAACACTTCCATTTACATTGTTGTGAAGTACTTACATTGTTAGAAGATTTTTTTGAAGAACTAATAGCACTACACTATCCACCCTTTCCCTTTGACCTTGTGAAGAAAGCATTTTCTCGTAGCAATTCTGTAGTGGTAATTAACTACTCTAGCCTCCTTTCTTTCGACATCGAAGTGTAGACAACTTATCATAATTGATTTCTTATGTCTACACAATCATGTGTAATGACTCAAAAAATGATTCAAAAGATGAAGGTAAATTATGTAGTACTGAGAGCAATCAAATCATGCTCAACTATAGGTTTCTCAACTACTTAAAATTGATCACATATATCCTTTGGCTGCAAAAAAAGTCGAAAGAGACCCACCTTCTTGTATTTTAGGTGAAAACAACATATTCTTCAAAAAGAATACCCTACTAGATTATGAAGCCTAATATTTTGAAGTCAATATTTTCCACAAATACGAAGCTATTGTTGCATTTCTAACTTCTGGAATTAAGTGGTCAGCAATAAAGAGTTTAAGCAACATTAAAGTTTCACGATGACACTTATCATAGTCATCAAGTTCATCATCTAATCTAGTTTCTTTGGTAAGTTCAATTTGACCAAGATTCCAATACTCGTAGATGGTAAGTATTATGTGATTCCATAAACTAAAAACAAATCCTATTAAGTTTTGGGAACTTGGTAGTAATAAATGTTGTAGACGAACCATTTTGACTTAACTTTTCACTAAAATATTTAACTAGGAAAAACTATAACGCCTTTTACAAAAAAATCATTTTTCTCATTGATCCTACTCTGACAAAGTCATTAGTTTTTAGCGAATAAACTCTTTACCATTTATGAGAAATTAAATTAACGATTTTCCATAAAATTATCTCAAAATGAGGAAAAATTAAAATCTCAAGTTTACAAACTCTTTTCCAAAATTTATTTTTACATGTTGATTAGGTCATCAAAATGGACAATATGACAAATTTTGGAGTTTTGATCCCTATCGCTTTCCATGTACATAACTAATCATCTTCCAAGTAAACTATAAGGATGAATATTAAAATAATATAATTTATAAACATTATATTAATCTATTTTTAGTCATTAAAATAATATAATATTCTATTTTGCCCTTAATTTGTATTAACATAAAGAAACTTTAGACTTAAACTTATAAATCTTATACCAATCTATAAAACTCATATAAGTAGTCTTGGCTCTCGCGCCGGTATTTCACGATCAAAAATTGTATTACTTTTGTTCAACAATGGCATAATTCATCAATGAACCAACAATGGTAAATACTTCATAAGCACTAAATCCTAGGTAAGTGCATGGATATGGAGGTCCGAATGTGGCCAAAAATATGATTTTAAGAAAACGCATATAATGGTTAGAAAAATGTGTTTGTGCTTTAAATTACTAGGTTCAGTAATTACCTAACCAAAAGAATGAAATTATAATATCATGTACACATGCCTCTTAGTAATGTTGCATATGTGTATTTGGAAGCTATATATTTACTAAAATAATTTTTTAATTTCTTATACTTTAAATTTATTTTACTAAATGTAAGAAATTATGGTCATTATGCACTTTATGGAACTAGTCTCATAACTCCATGAGTCATAGTTTAGTATATAGTTTTTCATAATCTAATATGGTTAGTACATAGGTATTTTTCATGATTTCAACATTTATCTTAAAGATTTTAGGGTTTGAATTCTACAATCGATGTCTGTTTTGGGAAATAATATAGTCATTGTTTAGGTTTTGGGACCTTTTGGATTGGTTATTGACATTTGTAGGATTTCTAGATGTTTCAAAATATATTTTACAAACCTCGCCACTCTTAAAGGTAGCGACAGCATACTAGAATACATGGACTCATGAATTTTCCCATGAGCATGGATTTGAAGCCCTAATTTCATCTTGGAATCATGGTAGAATAATATTATGGATGAGTACCTACTTTACAAGACTAGGGCATGCATCTTTAAGAGGGCCACTCGAGTAATCCTCACAATCAACAATGTAAGGGAGTGACCTTTGTTCATATGCATTCACTATATAATCCTTTGACCTTGATAAAATAGATTATTAATAGTAAGGGTTATGTAATAAGATGATCTATCTAAGGACCCCATGATATCTTCATTTTTTCAATAAAAGAACAAAATATAGCTTCAAGAGTTGTAAGTTAAAAGAGTTTATCACATTGATATCTTTATAACTCTCAACAAAAGTTATGGTGGAAGTTGATGGAAAATGTGCCAAATCTTCCACACATTCATTTCCTTTCTATGGAAAAAGAAACTTAATCCCTTCATCAAGATTTTTGCTAAGGAAATTAGTTGCATTCTCAACTTACTGTAGGAGTAGGAAAGTTGATTCAAGTGCCACATACTTCACAAGCAATCAAATCTACATCAACATTCAAATAAATTATTTTCAAAGATCCTTTAGTGTTGTTGCCAAGAAACCATTGAAATAAATTTGTATATGGCCAAGACACCATTGAAATAATTTTGTGCATTGCAAAATAGGAATTTGGTGAAAGTGGTAAGAGGGAGATAGTAAATGAGAGTAACATAGAAAATTATTGTCATCGGTTTCAAGAAGAGTAAAATACAAGTCTCATAGGCACTTTCCCTTCAGAAGAAGATAAGAAAGACTTAGTTATGAATAATAACATTGGACATTGGACTGTTATCATGAAAAGTTGAAGGAAATTGAGGATTTTATATTTTCCAACCAATAAGAAGTGGGTGCATCAACAATCTGAATTATAATTTAATGCAAAGATTATACAATAGTTACAAAAAGAAGAAGGGAGAAGTTCAATGTGTCCTAGAAATGGAATGAAGACACAAGCAACATCTTGAAGAAATTAAAATATTCCAGAAGAAGGAATATCTTAATTGATTGAACTAATATCTTAATTGGTTCAATCAATGATGCATTTTGGGCTAATTTGATCCTTAATGACCTCATTGTGAAAATATAATGTTTTTTATTATTGGAAAATAGTTTTGAAGGGACTATACCCTATTACAAAAAGGCTCAAGAGCCAGATATATAGGAGGAAATAGAAAAAATGGATCAAAATCCAGATATTACAAGAAGCCTAGCTGCATTCAAAAAAGGAACTACAAAATGGAGACAAGATAGGTATAAAACTACAAAAAAGCAACGAGTAAACAACAACAAAACAACATCAAGACAGCTCCACAGTAGATTATTTCTTAGAAGCCCTATCAATTCTTGACTTAACAGTCTGTAATGAGGTAAAGAGAGCCAGGGTAGTGACATGTGTAGGATCATTGGCATCTAGTTGAGAAAGGACACGGCCCCTTTCAGCATTTGTGCCCCAAATAGCTTCAGAGATACCGCTGAGCATGCTAATACTTTTGACCTGTTGTTCCAGAATTCACAAATAGCTCTAAAAACTGAAATTTTATGATCATGTTTGTCCTTAGAATTCCCTAATCTTTTATCAAGGGAATTCAAACTTCTTGTAAATTTCATTGATGTGTTCTTCACCAATTCCACCATCATCATTAAATTTATTTTTGCCCTTTTTCTTAGTCAACTAATGAATGTCCTTTTTAAGACTTTACAGCTCTTTTTCCATGTTTTCAATTCTCTTTAGAATATCCTCCTTCTCCTCCTGAGTAGTATAATGTTATTTCGGTTTAATTTTCTCTAATTTCATCATTAATTGAACCAATTATTAGGTTTCATCAATTAAATATGTGATTTGGGTCAATTTTAACCTCATTAACATGATTATGACTATATACAATGTAATTTGGGGCTTAATTGTCCCTAATTACATCAATAAGTCTACCAATTAGTCAATTGATTCAATCAAAGAGCTAATTTGGACCAATTTGATGATGACAAAGCAAGGATGACAAGGTAATATTCTTTATTAGAAACCCTGATGGCATTTTCCTAAGACTGAGTTATTATAATTCTTTGTACTTTTACAAGGCTTATTCTTTCATTCTTCAATAATCCTTCACTTGAATCTTACTTACTAAATGTGGATCAAAATGCAAACTTCAATGATGATCAGGATTGGAGGAAACAAGAACATCATAAGTTCATCATGCCTTAGATCCTTAAATATGAAATGGGAGTTTCTCAAGGGTTTTAACTAATCTCACCCTTCATGAGGCCTCTCCACATACCTTCAACTTGTATTTAGATGAGGAAACCTCTTATTCACCTTCCTCTCGTCAAATAGTGGATTGGATTCAAATAAGGGTTATGAGAAAATTGCAATCAGATTATGACAGTCTTGGTAAAAAGTATGAGTTTCTTCCTATTTGAATTTCTCCTCCTCAAAAGTTTCTATTCATATCATTTAACTCTTCACACTAATCTATTCATTTCCATGATATTATACTTGTATAATCCTAGCTAATAGTGATTTCACTCAATTCAACGCAAAACAGGGTCTTGCGTATAGGATTATACAAAATGACAGAGATATCATGTAAGGATAATTTTAAACACATATAATAACCTTAGTTTCTTTTTTCCTATCTACTAAAGGTTTAGAATCTAATCTTGTCATATTAAATCCCTTTCTAAATTGGAAAACTAAAACACTTCACAATACAATTCTAGGAATAAACCTTATAGAAAAATAGAGATTAATAACATGGTTTCATCTAAAAAAATCAGTCTTGGACGATTCTAAATGAATGTATATGTGCTTCAAACATCTTTAAATATCATCCACACATCTACATATCCATAACAGAGAGTAATATGTTAATTTTATTCTAGTTATTGTATTCATGGTTTGATTATTCTCATGAAATAAATACAAAGTTAGGTAAATTATCGTGGGCAAGATGAGTGTTTATAAACCATGGAACTATACACAGAACTTCATTCTATTGTTAAGATAGGATTAGTGAATATTAAACAACACAACTTTATTCTTCTTCTGTATATTATTACAACCTTGCATAAAAACCTTGAAAATATTTTTTTCATTTCTCACTCTCTATGCATCACTATTTTCTTCATTTTATTTGACCCAAAAATCCCCCATCCTCTCTGCATTGTTTAAATTCTATTAGAAAAAACAAACACATCTTAGGTTTCTCAACCCAAGGTGGTTACCAAGTTGGGTTGCACAAGTATTTACAAGGTGAATAAGGTGATCTTCCATCCACAATATGCCACTAAGTTTCCATTCTATTTCCATGAAGAATCAAGATCAAACAAGGAGAGAAGATTAAGGGAAAACACCTATTAGACAAACTAGGAATTCAAATTTTCAAAATATTAGGATTTGGTTGGAAAATAGGTTTTAAAATATATGATGCGAGGAGAGAACAAGAAAAGACTTTATTGACCCAAAATGACGTCTAAGACCTCAACACACCAAAAATTCTCTATATACCTCTTGATTTCCCTTGCATCATTTGAGCCCTATAAACTTAAAATTTATGAATATATAATATGTTTTTGGCCCCAATTACATTAAACATTGCACATTTGGTTGATTGGATCAAGGAGAGAGGTAATTTAGCCTATTTGAGTCATATGAACTTAATTATGATGATGTGATGAGATTTAGGGATTAGTTGGTCTCAATAACATCGTGCACATTAAATCAATTATGACTATATGATGTGTTTTGGGGTTTTATGGACCCTAATTACATCATTATCTAAAATAATTAGTTATATGGGTGAAGAGAGAAGTCACCCAGAGGTACATGGTAGTGTGCAAGAATGTTGCAATGAGGAAGGAGGTTTTCATGGAGGAGATGTTCACTATAGACCATCAACACACATGAGATTGCACAAAGTTATATGATGAGGTGGTAGAGAAAAGAAAAGAGAAGGGAGAGAAGATTACACAATCAAGTACAAAGGGTGTGCGGGAATCCCAACAAAATGACTAGAGTGAATAAAATATTACCATGGTGCACAACTAAGTATGCAAAAGAGGAGACCCAAGTGGAAAGGTGGGAGAGCACAAAGGAGTATGGAAGAAGAGAAGACTCCAATCCGCAGATTTGAGAGTGAAGATAGGCATGCATGAAAATGTTGTTAGGAATATCATAGTGTTCCACATGGTTTGAGTTTATAGTATGGTAAATATCATTAGCTTAAGGTTACATTGTTTGGTGTAAATATACAACTCATATTATGGGTTGTTATAAAATCTTATTATGTAGAGTGTGTATTGTTACGTGAGTAAAAATCAAACTAATATAGGAAATGGAAAGATTATTGTTAGTGTTATTAGAGAAACTTCCTAGTTTATAGGAGTTGCATATCACTATATATTTTTATATCATTGCATATGAACTTAATCAATTTTTAAAATAGAGTTTATTTGTGAAGAAATTAATGAGCATATTTTCATATGTAAACTCAACCAAATTCATTATTTGGTATCGAGCATGGTGGATCCTTGAGGGAAAAGTGGGTTATCTCATTCACAATTTATCAAACCTGATTAGATATTAGTCCAAGACATGAACGCAAGTTCATATACTCGAATGCAGCCCATCAATGGTAGTGGCAAGTCATCTCTCTATATACATTGTTGGTCAATAGTTGAAGTTCTGTTTTTGGGTCATATTTTATCTAAATCAATGTGTAACTATTATGAACAATGGTGGCATGGAATTGAGCATTGCATATTTCTCTTTAAATATGTGCATATGAGCATGAATCTACATCAATTCTTTTACTTAGATTATTTTTTGGTCATTGGTGTATGAGCATTGTGAGATCCACAAATTCAAATACAAGTCTGTGACTTGAGGGAAAATTATTAAGAAGTCGACAGGGTAAGTGCACCAATCTGGAGGGCCAAAAGGGGGTCTCAAGTGGACACATTTTTCTGAAAAATAAAAAACTTCAATTTGTATGATTTTTTTGAAATAGTTACACTCAAAATTGGAAGATGTTGTATAAACATGAATCATAGAATTTTGAGTCTAGTTTCTAAGCTACTAAATTTTATTGAAAACGGATACGTTTAAGTGGGTCAAATAACTAAATTACCAACATGCGGTACTACTTTTGTTAAAAAACATAATAGAGTGACTTTCATGTGCACCACCATTTTTTGAGCACCATTTAGTATTTTTTAAAACCCTTTGGTAGAAAGATATCTAGGAGCATCTAGTTTGGGCTCCATTTTTTTTAGAATTTTTTAGTGAGTATATTTTTTTATGATTTTTCCCGTAAAAAAATTTAAATTTTGAAAAATAATGAAGCTCTGACTATGCACCCCCCCTAACTACCTTAAAAAATGTTGAAAAGTAGATTTTGATTTTTTTAATATGTATAGAATTAGACCTAGTTTAGGCTAGTATATTTTTTTCCAATTTCGATGAGCCAAAAAAAAGATACATGACAAAAGATACACATGTTTAAACTTCAAAAAATAGCTACAAAAAGGAATAATTAGAAAATAAATAAAATGGAAACTTTATATTAGTCGGAAAAAAAGAAAAATTATATTTTTAGAAAGAAGAAAGTTTGATCTATGTTGTGGAATATTTTTTTAATGAATCGATCATTTTATGTTGATTTATCGTGATAAGTGACATTTTTGCATTTTCTTGCAAAAACACATTGTTTGATGTGTTTGTGCAGATCTCTTGCCTCGATTGGGTATCCAAACTAAATCCAAGACTCAAGAAATGGCTTGGAAAAAGTAAAAACACAAAACACATACGTGTTATAATGTGTATGCACTATAATGCATACGTGATCTTCATCAGTATGAACATTCTATGTGCTTTTGGCATGCTTCTATTTACAACAATAAATGTATAAGTTTTTTATTTATTATTATTTATATTTTATTATGATTTTCATTTATTATTATTTATATTTTATTATTTCTTATAATTTAAATTTATTTTAGTAAATATAAGAAATTAGGGTCACTCTGCACCTTATGGAACTAGTCTCACAACTCCATTAGTCACTTTAGGAGACAGCTTTTTATCAGTATAATTTGGTCAAGATATAGGTAGTTTTCAAGATTTCATCATTCATCCTAAAGCTTTTAGAATTTAAATTCTACAATCAAAACCCTAAACCCAAGGCCCTAAACTCAAAGCCCTAAACCTAAACCTTATAACCTATACTATGATCCCTAAACCCTAAACCTTCAACCTTAAATAGTCATCCCTTACCCATGAGCCCTAAACCCTAAACCCTAAGCCTTAAGCCATAAACCTTGAGCCTAAGCCATAAACCCTAAACCTTAAACCATAAACCATGAGCCCTAAATACTAAAACCTAAACGCTAAACCCTAAACCCTAAAAACTAAATCCTAAACCCTAACCCCTAACCCCTAAACCATAAAACCTAAACATTGAATCTTAAACCCTAAATCCTGAGTCCTAAATCCTAAACACTAAACCCTAAACCCTGAAATCTGTGATATAAACCCTTAACCCTGAGACCTAAACCCTAAACTATAAACCCTAATCCCTAAAACCAAAATAATAAACCCTCAACCCTGAACACTAAATCCTTAACCCTTAACCCTAAACCCTAATCCCTAAGCCTTAAACATTAAATCCAGAGCCCTTAGCTCTAACCCCTAAACCTTAAACCTGTAACTTTGAACCCCAAACATTGAGCCATAAACCCTAAACCCTAATCCTCAAACCCTAACCCCTAAGCCTTGAATCCTACACCCGATCCTTGAGCCGTAAACCTTAAACCTTTAATCCCGAGCCCTAAGCCTTAAACTTTAAACCCTAAATCTAGATCCTTGAGCTCTAACCCCTAATCCTTAAATGTGTAACTCTTAACCCCAAACCTTGAGACATAAACCCTTAACCATGCACCCTAAACCATAAACCCTAAACCCTATGCCTTGAACACTACACCTTGATCCCTTAGCCCTAAACCCTAAACCATTTACCCTAAGTGCTAAACTATAAACCATGATCCCTAAACCATTAACCCTAAACCTTAAGCCCTAAATTATAAATCCTAAACCCTATACCCTAAACTCTAAACCCTAAACCATGATCCCTAAATGCTAAACCCTAAACCCTAAACCCTAAAAACTAAATCCTAAACCCTAAAACCTAAACCTTAAACCCTAAACATTGAATCCTAAACCCTAAACCTTGAGCCTTAAACCCTAAAACTTAAACCTTAAATGATGAGCCCTAAACACTAAACCCTAAACCCTTAATTCGTGAACTAAACCTTTAATCCTTAACCATTAACCCCGGGACCTAAACCTTAAACCCTAAAACCAAAATAATAAAACGTAAAACCCGAACAATAAATCCTAAACCCTAAACCATAAACCATAAACCCTACACCCTAAACCCTAAACCTTGAACCCTTAGCCCTCAACTATAAACACTAAAGCCATAGCCATAAGCTCTAATGCCTAAACCTCATATATTTCCAGTAGGTCTCATGAGTGAGTTCATCTTTTTGAATATCAATATTAGGACCATATTTCCTAGTCTTGTGCCTAGAACCATCATTGAGTCTTCTTATACAACTACCTTGTTTATGAGAGGTGGGACAAGAAACTAAATGGATATGACATCTACCTTATGCCTTGTAATACATATTACACATCTCTACCAAACCTATTTCACCCCACATAAACTTGCACTCTTGAATGTCAATTTCTTCACACTCTGAAACAAATTTCACATTTCTCATATTTCCATGTATGGTATTATACAAGCCAGGATGACCCATTGGAAGATGGAAAAAATAACCATCACAACACAAAAATTAATCTCAAAGGAAATGAAATAAACACAGAGAATATACCAATGCAGAGGTGTAGGATCATAATCAAATCGCCAAAGAATATCCTCTCCTCTCGGAGAAAGAGAAATATCTTCTCATACTGGAATGGATGAAACATTTGAGAGAACTTCCTGAAGTGTTCAAAATAAGCATAGCAATTGGGGAATGGATAAGAACACAAAGGGGTTATCAATCACCTAGTAAATATTTCTTGTTTAGTTTTGAATGGGAGTTAGTTGGCATACGACCAGTGGTCTCAGGGCGATCGGACATTTAGGAGTCATTGAGTGTCCGGATCGTAATGTTGATGCATCTCGGAGAAACATTTTCAAACATTGAGTAATGCATCTTGGAAAATAAAATTTAAACTCGAAATCCTCTCAAATTACACAAGCACTAAACATATCAAGGTTTGTTCTTTGAATGAAACCTTCATTCCCGATAGTTGAATCGAAAAAGAATTATTCAAAAGAATGTCAAAACATTTCTTTATACCAAATTTTTCTTGGATATCTGGCATTTCCCTCCTTCAAAATATCAATAGATGAAAGACATAAAATTGTGATGACTCTCTTTTATTATTTTTCCTAGGAAGTAGATGAAAAATTTTAAGTTAAATACTCGTGTTAATACTAATAAGAATGGGTAAGACATAAAACATTACAAAGTGAGTGAAATAGTTCCCATGCGATGGGAAAAAGAAGATAGATGTATTAGGTAACGTTTATTTGTACTAAATTGTTCTTAGGTATTTGTAATTCCCTCCTTCAAAATATTAGTAGATTAAAGGCATCAAATTATGATGACTCCTTTGAATGCTCTTCCTACGAAACAGATGAACCATTTTTAGTTGAATACTCTCACCAATACTATTAAGAATTGGTAAGAACATTACAAAGGTGAGTGAATGGGAGAACCTAAACCCTAGGCCCTAAACCTTTAGCCTTAAACAATGAGCCCTAAACCCTAAACCCTAAACCCTAACCCTTAAACCCTAAACCCTAACCCCTAACCCTAAACCCCGAGCCTTAAATCCTAAACCCTAAACCATGTGCCCTAAACCATGAACCCTAACCCTTAAACCTTTAAACCTAATCCCTAAAACCTAAACCTCAATATTCAACCCTAAATGTTAAACCAAGAGCCCTAAACCCTAAACCCTCAACATTTATCCCTAAACCTTAAACACTGGGCCCTAAACCCTAAACCCTCAATGATGTAGCTCAGTAATTCACCAATACAAGCCTAGGCGTGTTGGCACATCACTCAACCTAGACTGAGTACTCACTTGAAGCATGCAAAGGTACCAGCCCCTCTTTAAGGTTGTTGTTCCAAGATTTTTAGCATGATGAAGAATTAAATCATTCGGATCTATGGTTAATGTATCCTTCTATACTACATATTTAGATCTAGATCTAGAACATAATAGACTTAACAGATAACCATAATGGAATCAAGCATGCAATATTGAATTATAACCATGATAACACCTTGTTTCATTCCATAATATCCATTATATTAATTACAGTAAATACACTAAAGATTCCTTACAATAACAGAGGTATACGCTCATGCGTGTAATGATCTAGTAGTATAATCTCACTATAACCTATTTATCACACACATATCTATGCTCTCTCTGTACATAGTTCAATACATATTTATAAGGGTGGTAATTTTCCTTCAATGCTTATCTAAATCAAAAATAGGTCACATGTTATTATTAGCCACATGTTGTTACAAAAATATCCACACATGCAATTGTGCTAATAATAGACTACTTTTAGTTAATCGACAATAGTATATCTATTCCCACCTATGTCCATGTAAAGCGCTTTGTAGCTGATCATCCAAAATAGCCAATGTGCATCACACAATTCTCCAATTGGTTTGAGTTCTCCACAGTGTTATTTCCAAAATAGATCCTCACCGTAAAACGGCTAAGTCCCGAACATGTTTATGTTCTTCACGCGTGATCCTTTCTGATACTTATGTGCCTTTGCATGCGCTCTACTTTCCCACATGAACCTTTTGTATTTCCTTCACTAAGTGCCATATTTCTACTCTTAAACATTACCCCACACTATTTTGCATTCCCGTCCTAGAAATGGTTGTCTCCAGAACGAATCAAAGAATATGAATAGAAGAATAGAAATAATTTTGATGAATAAAAGAATGTCTTTAACCTACAGTATCTTCTACTACAACTTGAATAATTAATTCAGGATATTCTTCTTTTATCTCCACCTCTAAGGTTTAGCAATCATTAAGCATGGCCTCTTCCTTTTCTATAATATCCATTGTAATTGACTCTAATTCATCCCTTGCAATCTCTCCCTTCTCATTCTATAAGACCAACACAATCTGGACATGCCAGTCATTCTCCCTTCCAATAAGTCCATCTTTTGAGTGATGAGTTTCCCAATCTCATCCAACCTTTCCTTGTGTGGTTCCTGAGCGTCTGTAAGGGCCTCGTGCTTCTACTTAACAAGTGTTAATCATTCTGTACGACCCAATGTCTCATCCTTCATGGCCTTCAGGACCTCATTATCTTCCAAAATTGTCCTGGTCCTTATAATAGCTTCTGGCACTGTATAAATATTTAGCGCTTGATCTACCTTCTTTAGTTCCTCCTACAAGCTCTGAAGAAATCCTTCATATGATGCAATCTTCCACATCACTGAAGCCTTTTCCCGCTCTACTTCCTATGCTGGATCCTTTGGTTCTAGCATGCATAGAGGTTCATCTTCAAGCACTAAGTCCACCAATGTACTCACATAATGTATTACCGAAGGAAACATCTTAGGTACCTTTGGCTCTAAGTGTGGCCTAGCCTTCATGACATTATCACCAATCTCCTCTACCATGTTGATAAACACAGTGTTCTTCTTCTGTGCCAAGTCTCTTTCCTACTTTAGGTGCGCTATTTTCTCATCCTTAGTCTTGATCTCCTCCCTTAACACCCTAATTGTTGCAGCTTTATCCATATTTTGTTATGCGACCTCCATAAAGAAATTTACCAAAGCATTGCTTACCTATTCATCCACATATACAATGGCTTTATTGTTATGTGTTTGGACTCGGGTTTCTTTTTCAACCTCCTTGACATGCAAGACTCCTCACACACATCAAATTCTAGTTCATCCATGTGTGTGTGCATCGACCATGACAATTTATTCCTTGTGTGCATTGTTGCCATATATTCATCCATTAACTCCCAACCATACAACTCCTTTTGTGTCATTGTGCTCTAGAAATGGGCATGGACAATTTTATCTCGTGTCTTTGTCATATCCCATGACCGGTGGAATATATTACCTACTTTTTCTTCGGAACTTGGGCTTCAAGATTTGGAACTTGTGTTTCTATGTCCCGAGCAGGCCTCGATTGTTGTCCCATCTCGCCCCTTTTTCTCCCTCTTCTCCATCCTTCATTTCTTCGTCTTTTTATTCTTCCACATTCTCTAGAGGTGTAGGGGAATTGGGTGCACTTTCCTTTGACTCTTCTGCTTCCTCATTCAGCTTCAATTTCCTTCATCTTTTCTCAGTTGTCTCCTTCTGTGGAGAGATTCGAGGTGATCTGTGCACTATTTATGGAGTAGCACCTTGGGTCCTTGTTCTCCTAAATACTCTCTTGAAACAACACTCTCCTTGGACTACATCCAAGTCCTCATCATCTCCTCTTCTGGCTGAGGTGGTGTAGTTTCATGTTCACCTTCTTCCTTATTTGGAGGTTGTCGTCTACCTCTATGTTCCAAACCACCACTATCTTCATGCTCTTCCTCTTCATCCTCTACTTGAATTTTTTTTGTGGGCTTAGGTGTTGGAACATTTTCCATTATATGCTTACCCTTTGGTGGCCCTGGGAGCCTAAACTCATCCTCCACATACTTAGTGTTCTCCAACTTGGTTTTGAGTTACAGGTACACAAGCATTGCTCTGGTTTCCTTAACTACCAATCTTACATGTTTCATGTTTATAATATCTGAAATAATCCTTTCAATGTAGGAATTTCACCCTGGATATATATACTTCTTCCTAAGAGAGTGGTAGTCACAATCTACCTTGTTTGCATTGAATGTTAGGCAATGCACATCTAAAAACTTGTGAAATGATGCCTAGAAATATCTTAATGTGTAGGCATATGGTAGTTTACACCATGGGCTCCAAACCCCATCCTTCATCGTAAATCATGCAATGCAAAAATGTTGGTATACGTAAACTGAACTTCCTTACCCACCATCGAAGGTAAATCCTTGGGTATGCGCCACTCTTCCTTGAACACCACGCGGATTCTATCATACCACATCTTTGCCCTCTACTTGAATGGTCCACTCATTGATCCATTGCACAAGTACTTGCCAAATATTTCTGCAGGTGACTTTTGTTTTGTGGGGTATTCCCAAATCTTCTCCTTTGGCCCATCAGGTACCCCAATCTCCATAAATACTAAAGACAATAATACAACACCAAAACTTATTCTGTCACTTTATCCATGCTTCTTCAATGATTGTCTTTTCTATGTGATCTGTAATATTGTAGAACACTCCTTAAGACATTTTCTTTACAATGTGTATCCACATTTTTTTACCTACGACCATCTTCTTCTTGGTCATTTAACTTTGTTACTAGATGTGCACTACTTGCACTCACCGGGTACTTCTTCAATTTATCAATGTCCATGACGCACGGACCTTTAGTATACCCCAACTCTTTCCTTATCTCCGTGGATTGCAGCCTTATCGCTTAAATCACTATCCAAATCAAACCCTAAGGCCCTTAGTCCTATCACTATTGAAATCAAAGCAGTTGTGATTCTTACCCTCCGTCCAATGAAGTAAAATAATTCCTCATGGACTCTTCTCATCAACCACAAATACAATGGTTCATACTTTCCAAAATATGGCAGCTCATACAAATTGGTAGACTCCATTTTGCTTCAGAAAATTCTCACCAGCGTCATCGTATACCGGCATATCCTCTGTCGTGCGCTTGTTCATTTTTGTGCTCAATAATGCATCAAGCTCCTTCTTATTATCTAATGTTCAATGGTTGTAATCATTGATTTTACATTAGTGGATATGGGAATCCCATTCTTGTCCCACAATCACACCCTCTGGATACTACATTTTTGAGAAATTACTCTCGGGAGTAATTTCTTCTTCCACTTCAACCTTCTTCTTCCCTTTATCTCCTACTGTGGGTGCTTTCTTTGGTGCCATTTAAAAATATCTCTTTTCTTCCCTCTATAATCGAGCAAGTTGAAACCCTAGTTTAAATCTCTATGCCCTATTAGAAATCATGTGCCCTATCTCATTTGTAATGTGTCTACTTTGCTCAAACCCTTCTCTTATGGGAACACAAGCTTCTCTTGTGCACAGCCCTTCTCTCCATGTCCGGTGTCACACTCTTCACACCTCAACATAATTTCTCAAATCGTTCACACTTAACCATTTTCAAATTCTCTCAATTGCAATGGTAAAAATGAACTCCACCCTATCCTTATATATAATTTCAAAAATTTAGTGAATTTATTGCTCCTACACCTACCAACAATCCTCTCATTAATTGACCATTTTCATTATTTCCTCGCATTCATCTTTGCAACCAAGCTATAACCCTCTAGCGCCCTTCTACCTTTTTGCTGCAGACTTCTCTTCAATGCACTTCCATACACTTGAGTACCTCATCACTGCGCCTTCCACTGGTAGTCTTCCCGACCTCTTCTTACCTTGCATTATACTTATTTCTTCATTCCTCTCTATCTATGGTCCTTATGTCTAGAAGTAATCTCTCTTGTTTTTCAATTCTCCACCCTTGAATAGCACCCGTAGATAGTTCCTTTCATGTGTACTTATTTTCAATAGTCCTATACCTAGATAACAATAACCTACCCCACACTAAGGGTATGTGCAGTCCTCTGCGCATAAAAATTCTTCAAATAGTAAGTATCTTCTGGTGCATAAACGTGCTTATTACACAAACACACCAACTAAATTGACAAAGCATAGCAACAAAGAAAGAAATACATTAAGGAAATACATAATTGAAAACCTAATGTAAATGGAAACACTGCCTTATTACAAACACCAAGAAGACTTATTTATAGTAGTGTTGATCTACTCCTCAGTTGAAGTAACCGGCAACCATATTCCATCAAGTGCCTCTAATCGACAAGCATCTCGATTCAAGTATGTGAGTGATAACATACAGCCCCGACCAATGTACCTTGAGCTTGTTTGGATTCCGTAAAAACTTAGAATCATAAAGGAGCACCATCTGTCTTATCTCCAACTTTTTATCTCTGATGTGCCTATCATGCCATGTTTTCTGCCTGGCCTTATCTTAATTTTGACTCCAATGTGTTATTTCTCGTCGCTCATCTAGCTTGATTAAATTTTCAATCCGTGCTTCTAAGGCTTTCTCATCAGCTAGACCTCCATCGTGCGCAATACGCAAAGAAGGTAACATAAATTCCATAGGAAGAATCGCCACTGCGCCAAACACTAATGGAAATGGTGTGGCTTTATTCAACCTTTTATATGTTTTTTGATATACCTAAAGTACTGCAAATACTTTATCATCCCAATCCTTTCTTCCAACATCACAATTTTTTGTCAATATCGGGCTTAGAATTTTGTTGAAAGCCTCAAGAGTCCCATTTTCCTAAGGATGATAGGGTGTTGTTTTATGGTGTGCAATCATGAATTCATCCAATGAAATTTTGATTATCTCATTAAGAAAATGTGTGCCCTATCATTTGGTTAAACTTAGAGGACATCCATACCTTGTAATAATGTTTTCCCAAAGAAATTTGGCTATTGTAGATGTTGTACAATCCTTTTCAGAGGTACTTGCTTTTTCCCATCTTGTCAAACAATTTGTGCAAGTTATGATGTAGCATGATCCAATTCTATGCACAACTAGAGAAATAGGACCCACAAAATCTAAATCCCATTTATCAAGCGGTTCTGCACTAGCAATGGGTCTTAGAGGCATTTTATCTCGTTTTATTGGTTTCCCAAGACATTGGAAATGATCAAAAGCCTTACAAAATTCCTTATAATCTTTATACATGGTCTCCCACCATAATCCAGTAAGTAGAATCTTGCCGTAGTGTCATCACCTACATAGTGGCCACTTGCAATACCACCATGAGATTCTTCTATAATATTCGTACGCTCATGTGCCAATACACAATGGAGTAGTACTTCATCCCAACCTAATTTTTGCAGGTCACTGCTAATGAACATATAGGGGTCATGTGCGTATAGCGAGTTGTTTCTTCTCTAAGGATTTCATTTGTTCTCGGTTTCATCCATGTTCGTAGAAAGATAAGAATGTCCTCTAGTTCGATGGCGCCAATGTAACCTATATAACTGTGCATCTAGCATGGTATCTTCAATTGCATGTGCTTCTTCTCCTAACTGTATTCTGGATAGATGGTTTGGTCTAGAATTACTTTTCCCTAGTTTTACCACAACTCTAAAATCAAATTCTTGAAATAAGATCACCCATCAACATATGCACCCTTGTAGAACGAGCTTATTTACCAAATACTTCAATGTCATGTGATCTGTATAAAAGAAGAATTGTGTAACTAGTAGGTGCTAGCAGAATTTATGTAGCACATTGATCATTGACAAAGCTTCATGCTTTGTTGTTGTGTAATTTTGTTCTGCAGGAGTCAACTTTCTACTAGAAAAATAGATAGGATGATCTATAATACCTTCTCTAGGTTGAGCTAATACCATGCCAATGGTTATGCCAGAGGCGTCAACATGTACATGAAATGGTTGGTCCCACAAAGGAAAATGTAGAATAGGCGTGGTAGTAATTTTTTTCCTTAAAGGTCTCAAATGCACGTTGTTGCGGTTCTCCCGAAGAGAGTGTACCTTTCCCTTTTGATAAATCTTCCAATGGTACGGAAACTTTGGCATATCCTTTGATAAACTTCCTGTAATATCTTGTATGACCCAAAAATCCATGCACCTCACTCTGACTGGTAGGCTCCTTAGGCCTATAATGACTGCAACCTTGGTTGGATCAACCAACAAACCTTCCTTGCAGATTATGTTTACTAACAATATCCCAAATGGTGTAGCAAATATGTACTTCTTGATGTTCAATGAGATACTCAGTATCTACATATTTCAAACATTAAGTTTAAATTGTCACAATGATCCTTAACTAATCCATACATTGTCCAATCATCTAAATAGACCTGTAAGAAGTTGTGAATAAATTCCTTGAATGCTTGAACAACTATGCACAAAAATACAGTAGGTGCATTTTTCAAACCAAAAGGCATTACAAAGATAGGTGAAACCACCTCATTCGGTAGTAAACATAGTCTTTTCCTGATCCTCCTGAGCAATTTGAACCTAATGATACCAAGATAACCCATATGTAAACAAATAGACTTTGTGCCCTGCAATGCCTTCTAGTATTTCCTTAGTGAATGGCATGGGAAAGGGATCAATCACACATGCAATTCAACTCCCTACACCCACACAAATCCGGATCCATCCATCCTTCTTGATACTAATCACCATTGGACTAGCCCATTATGACTCATCAAAGGGCTTGATAATTCCAAACTTCAACATTTTGTCAATCTCTTCCTTGACCTTTTCACGCAAGTTGGGGTTCATCCTGTAGAGTCTCTTTCTAACTAGGCATGCACCCTCTTTAAGCTTTATCTTCATCTCCCCTAATGATTCATGCACACCTTTAAGTTCATGGTACCCCTAGGGAATAAGTCTTGATAATCCCTTAGTAACTCTATGATTTTTGCCACTTCAAATTCTGACCAATAGTCTCCAATTATGGCTTCCTTAGGCTCAACATTTGATCCAATAGTCACCTTCTTTATCTTCATAGGTTCATGATAGGCACGTGTGGTTTTATTTACACTATCCAACACCTCACGCCTACCTGTTGAATGGTTTACATCCATATTTTCTACTCCTTTGTCATCCACTAAGTAGACCATTTTTCCTTTTTCTTTCTCAAGGAAAGCGCGTTGAAATAGTGTTCCATCGGCCTTTGTTTCTTCAACAAGACATGCTATTGATTCCCCTTCATCCAATAACTCCTGGAGGAGTTCTTCAGCCTTGGCACTATCTCCCATAGTTAAGCGCTTTATGACTTTTAATGCTTCTTCCACCAAAGGCTTTGTAGAGAAGAAGTTAAACATCTAGGTCATTCCTATAATTAAATGCTATCAATTTCTAGTCTCTCTATGGAGTTCTACATATACATACCAATCACACGCACATCCTTGTAAAGTGGAATAAAACTTGTGCACCCATAGAGAAGGTGGTAAAGCTTCCTACCCTTCTATCTAGAGTCTCTCACACTTCTGAACGTGGTGTTGAACAGTTGATTACCATGATAAGTGCATATTTGAGTAGGTGCATTGCTCCTAAAGAACCTAGTAGAAAGATCAATCCTAATTTCATTCCATCCTACAAGATTATCCTTATGGGCCACCCACCAACATTGTTATTTTCCTCGCATTTTATATGCTAGCATATTTCTTCTTTCCAATGGGTATATCCATTGTTCTTCCATGGTGCACAGGAATACCATAGTATCTCCTTCCCGGTGTAACAAGGTACCGAGTTATTACCTATCCTCCTGACATACCGCGGTTTCTTGCCTCTAGGAAATATGCTCTTTACTTCACGCCCTACTAACTCATAAGTGCTATGAAAACCAATTATCACAAGTAACACTTGTAGTATCCCTAATGGACGGTGCATCTTCCCACTTAATTATTCCTTCTTTAGATAGCTCAAGTACTTCTGGATCTTGGATGGCACGTACATAAATCCTATTTAGATCTTCTTCACTTAAAGGCTCAACATAGGGCACAGATTTTCCATCTGTTAAAGGGATAATAACCCTCTCCTCCTTTTCAAAATCGATATAACCCTTGTTGAACCAAAGATCAGCATTATTTTCATAGCACTAAGGACACCCCAATAGATTTGGGAAGCTATCTGACTCTTCTAGCGCTAAAACCTCAAAGTCTCCAATGAACTTGGATTTTTGTATGGTAATGGATGCATCTTTCAAAACTCCGATGGGAGTGTCCTTAGTCCAATTAGCCATGAAAAATACATTAGAGGATGACTGCAATGGGGTCTTCCCATTTGTACCCATGCATCTAAAGTAAGATCATTGACTTCTGCACTGTGATCAATCATTATATTACTCAATAGCCACCCACCCACAATAGCATTCAGAGTGATTTCCTTGTCATAATCCTGGCTATGAGGGGGAAGATTCGCATGCAGGATCTTTCGTCCAGTCTCAATACTTCCGTGTGGAGTGTTTCCCTTTAACTAATCCCCAAACAATGGAATGATATTTTGCACACTTCTCTTAAGTCATCTACGTCATTCTAGACCGTATCTAATGCTTTCTTTTTCTCCATCTTCCAAGATTTCTCCTTCAAATATCAGATCTCACCCTCAAGATTCCTAAGAACTTCCATGGTTTCCTGATAAACCTCCTTCGATAGGAAAGATCTGGGTACTATGCATATATAACATCCTCCTTAGTGATGGTAGAATTTTTCTACAATTCTTATCTGGCGTGAGCCGCCTCAATGTGGGTCGTGATCTTCACTGCAACACCTCACACTTTGCTTCCAACTTAGGCATCCACCGATTTTAAACAGTGCATTGTATCCTAACCATCCTCGCCTTTTTTTCTCGTTTATGCCGCTTACTAAGATGCTCATACAAGTAGGGGCACTCCTCATAGCTATGGTTCTTTCAACACAAAGAAAATTTAATATTCTAGGGACATTCACACCTGTAGGGGCGTAAGATCCGTATGTATAACATGTTCCGCGAGGGAACTCACTTCTTCCACTACCATGGCCTCATCCTTTGAATCCACCATGGTATCCTTGACCTTTGCCACAAATGCCTTTAAAATACCCTTCATTTTGATCATAGCACACCTGATTGTGATCTCAATCCTGATGCTCGTTCTTTCCCTTAGAGTTATCTAAAACTCCTATCTTTCGTACACCAATATCTATAGCATCCTAGATCTGACCAATCAGCCAAAAGTCTTATCTGTCATGAGTCATGGACATGCAAATTTTACAGTAGCTTGAAATTTTCTTCATTATCACGCATTGTAATAATGGGCAGTGGCTAGCATCATGGTTTAAATGGCATATCTCACAATCCAACAACAACGAGTGCACCGATCTATGAGGAAAACTATCCTTTGTGTGACCTTCGAATTTAAAATATATGCACCAAAACCCTGTGTGTGTCTCATGTGCTAAATTTGCTGATAGTTTCTCCAATTGTTTTGCCATAGCTGTGATCTGTGCTTCTAAAAAAGGGCTCACCCCAGTATCTATGCTTCCAACTGCCTCAATGCATAAGGATGCTTCAAGTGCTTCACACAAATCAATGTATGTCTTATGTGATAATGCCCTCCTAAAAGGGGTAATCAAGCCCCCAACAAACCATTATGTATATCGGCTTACATGTATATCATAAGAAAGCTTAGATAATAATGTTTTGAACCGTGCATCATACTCTCTTACACTTTCACTAGCTCCTTGCTTAATATCCTTGAGTGCACTTATACTCTTCTCTGAAACTCGAGATGTGAAACTCTTTAAGGAATGCATCTTTTAAAGTTGTATAGTCTAAGCAAGTGTGATTAGGGTCAAACTTTATGTACCAGCTTGTGTGAGCGCCTTATAACATAGTATCAAATTGGATTGCCCTACACTCGAAGCCGTAATTCCTTTTCTCGTGCCATAATATTTCACACATATGCACATGTTCAACAACATCTTGTATGCCCCTATACTTTGGAATATGAAGAGACATCTATAGGTAAATATTTTGGAGTTGGTACGGACCTTGCCCACCTAATCCGTAACCTCTTGTATTTCTCCTACCTCTAGAACCACCAAACTCGCCGAAGCTAGAGCTACCTAAGCCTCCTAATCCCAAACCTGTAGTTATGGTCGGACTAGAAGATGTACTTCCTTGTGTCCCAATAGTAGAACTGAACTGTACCGATAATTTGTGAAGCGTTACCACTCCCAGAAGTTAGTCCAAAAATCAACATGCATGTATTATGTGCTAATGATACACCCAAAAAGGTACTCCCATATAACAATGAATTTGTTTACGCTGCCATCGTTATGCCTTTCATAAGACTCTCGCTCCTACTCTCCCACTACTTGAATTAGCTTGTTGATTGTGTGTTGTACTAGATGCTAGAAAACTAAGCATAAAGGCAAGGTTGTTAGGTGGATTCGATGTGCACCCATGGCCCAAGTCGTCTCTACTGGCGTGCTTCTACATGAGGCCGAGGAGGGATCCCTGTCATAATTTCCCATATGGGGGAGTTCCTGATGCTCTGGTTTCACGTCCCCTACGTGAGCTCTAAATCCTTCACGATCCATCTCTCTCCTCAACGCCATCCACTTTGCAATGTCACGTTGCTTCTCTACCTCCCTCTCGCGCACCTCATTATACTTAAGTCGCCTTTCCTCTCTTTGCCTCTCCGCTAGGTCTATCATCTTTCACCAACCCTACTCCTGCCCTCGGGCATGGTGGGGTTTAGTTAGCCACGCCTTACTCTCCAAATTCAAAGTTACCATCAAGATCTTGATTGCAGTGGAATGCCTTGCAGGTAAGTTCCCTTGGATATCGTAAAAATTGGAATTCAAACCTACCTCTGGCACGAATAATTGGAAATTGAGTACTCCAAGATATAACTGTTCAACACACCGTGGAACCACATATCCATAAGCGAGTCCAAATCTGATCAACATCATAAAGGGATTTAAATTCTTCCCGCATCTATAAAAGTGTGTGATACCTCCACTCGCTTAGATGCATAAGCAATCAGCCACTCATACAATTCTACTTGAAAATATAGTGAAGAAGATCTCATATAAACTCTCATACATATTATGTTCCGCCCACACGCATGCATTAAACTCGGATCCATGTTTCAACCACCATGCATATTCTTCTTTCAAATTATGTATCCACTCTTCAACACTTGCTAAGGTCAACCGATGTATCTTCATCGCAAACCATCCTGAAAACAACTGAAAAAGAGGTCCCAAAGAATCGGAACCAATGGTGCAAGCTAGAATTCACCAATACAAGCCCAAAGGCGTCTTTGCCGCACATCACTCACCCTAGACTGAGTGCTCACCTGAAGTGTGCAAAGGTACCAAGCCCCTCTTTAGGGTTGTTTTTGTAGGATGTTTAGCATGATGAAGACTTAAATCATTCAGATCTATGGCTAATATATCCTTCTATAGTGCATATTCAGATCTAGATCTAGAACATAACAGACTTAATAGATAACCATAATGGAATCAAGCATGCAATACTAAATTATAACCATGATAACACCTTGTTTTAGTCCATAATCTCCATTATATTAATTACAAAAATACACTGAATCTTTCTTCTAATAGCAGTAGTACACGCTCATGCACGTAATAGATCTAGCAGCATAATCTCACTATAACCTAGTTCTCACACCTATATTTATGCTATCTCTACTACACAGTTCAATACATATTTATAAGGGTGGTAATTTTCCCTTCACCACTTATCTAAATCAAAAATAGGTCACATGTTATTATTAGCCACACATTGTTAGAAAAATAGCCACACATGTAAGTGCGCTAATAATAGACTACTTTTAGTTAACTAACAGTAGTGGATCTATTCCCGTCTTGTATCCATGTAAATTTCTTCGTATTTGATCATCCATAAATAGCCAATTCGTTTCGTGTAAGTCTCCAATCAGTTTGAGTGCTCCACATGCTATCTCTAAAAATAAATCCTCACTGTAAAAATGGCTAAGTCCCGAACCTTTTTATGTTCTTCGCGCAATCCTTTCGATACGTCTACACCTTTGCATGTGCTCTTCTTTCCTACGTGAACCTTCTCGTATTTTCTTCGCTAAGTTCCAAAATCTAACTAGTCAACAATCAACCCTCAAGCCTTAACTATTAACCCTAAAACCTAAACGTTGAGCCCTAAACCTTGAACCCTAAGTGATAATCCCTAAGCCCAAACCCACTAAACACTAAACCATGTGCCCTAAACCATCAACCCTCAACCCTCAACCCTAAACCATGAGTCCTAAACCCTAAACCTCGAACCCCAAGCCCAAAAACATATACCCTAAACCCTAAACATTAAATCCTAAACCCTAAACCATCAACCCTAAACCTTAAACCCTTAGCCTTAGGCCCTAAGGAGGAGGCACATTATAATCACTTCATTTTTCCCATAGGATAGGAATCCCATTCAGGGAGCAATCCTATATCTACAAAGTGAGGATCTGATTTTAGTAAGAAGTAGGCAAGCATCGTAGTGGTTATTTGTGGTCACTAGAGTGAATTATGGACAAAATTTCAAAATTATTACTAATTCAAGCAGTGGTAGGGCCAAAATCCAATCCGTAAGGTCAAAAAACCTACAAAACGATTATATGTTTTCACAAAACAAAGACCGACTATAATATATATGGCCTAAAAGTTTTAGGTCATTGCTAAAATTCTGAAAATGAATAAGTGATGACAAAATTAGATTTTGAGAAAATATATTCTATATTATAATTGTCAGAGCTACGGGACCACTTCCATCAAGTGTAAAGTGACCCTAACTTCTTATATTTACTAAAATAAATTTATATTACAATATTTCTTTTATTGTTTCTTTGTACTTTTATCTAAAGTATAAGAAATAATAAAAGTATAAATAAATGATAAAAAAATATTATACTTCACATTTATTTTAGTAAATATGGCTCCTTTAGGCCCTCCTAAACTTCATACAGCCAAAAACACATACATGTTTCATATCACTAGAAATGTGTACGCGTTATGCAATCACATTATAACGCGTATGTGTTTTTGGTTCGTGAATTCTCGAGCCTAAGAAAACATAATGTGATCACATTTCATTCATTTTCGGGTTTTTTCCACTTTTTTAGCTTCCCAACTTGGTGCACCTACCCCACATTTTTTATCATCACCATCAAGCGATTTGCTACCTTCTTTGTGTTGAAAAAGGATATCAAACCACATGTATTCCTTTCACTAGGATGTATATTTGGTGGTCCAATTACTTCATGTTTTTAGCTACTTAGAAGATTTCATAAACTAAGATCTTCTTATACTATAGACACTTGTTTCTTAGCTACACCCATCATACCCTCATTAAAAAATCCCTAAACCTATCCATTACCCTAAACCATCATTCCACCCCCATAAAATCATATTTTACCCCACCATAAGACATATTTACCTATCTTAAACCTCCCTAACCAACCTTAACCAATCTAAACTCATTGTTATCCTTACTACCCAACCTCTTCACCTCCTAAAACATCCCTAATCATTAACAATGAAAACAAAACCTAAGAAACCTCATTTAGAAGTGGTTAAAACCACTTCCAAGAGGATTTCCCACATTTCCTAGATCATCGGTGATTCTAACAGAATCACCAGCAATTATAAATATATCACAAAACCTCTCTAAAATGGGATCTTCATTCATCCTTAGAAAATCTATGTTGTGTTCAAGACCAAGATGACACCACTATGAGCATCCAACCACTTTTAATACAAAAATTCAGCCTTTGGAGCATCCACAAAACTATGTAAAGCTCGTGCAACTCTATCTACTTGTTTACACAATCAAAAGTAAGTATCTCCATCCATATTACCTTCTAATTTCTTTAAGTATAATTTATCATTCAAATTCAATCATACTAACCTCAACAAAAACATACACTCCCCCAGAAGAATCATATAGCTCAATCTTAGACAAACTTACTCTTTCTTGTATGACCACCCCTCCTCTTATCCGGCCCATAGAAATTCCCCCATATAAACCTTTTTGGTATGGATAAAATGACTACCGCAAATATCACCTAGTCCAAGGGCATGACATCAAAAGGTGTTGATCAATTGGATATTTCCTTCAGATCTCATTGACCGAGGTGATTTACGACTTGTTAATCCTAACGCACCTCCTAAGAAAAATTTGGATGTGTTTAAATCACCTTTTCTAAACCATACTCTAACTAGAGGCCAACCTCAAACCAATGTTATACGATCTCATCACATCATCAATACCGTCCATAAACTATTACCCATGTCCAACACATCATCGGTTCCTATGATCGACACCATAATCGAATAATCAAACTCTCCGCACAACATCACTACATAGGCCTCAAGCCCATCCAGGTCTCAACCCTCAAAATCCATCACATCTACTCCCATAAAAACATTTGATACTAATCACAACATCACAAGAAAAGAAATATGTCGTTCAAATTTTGAAAATCTCCTTCAATGACCACATCGTCGTGCACCGAATAAAGAACCCTAGAAATCTCGAGTAAAAACCTATCACTGTCAAACTAACAAAGTACATCCCTCACAGACCATCACCAAACCAATATAATCCTTTTTCCCTCCATTTTGGGGTTACATCCGTCTTCTAATCTTAAAATCACTATCACATAATCCAAACCAGTCTCCACAACATCTAAACATACCGCCTCATGTACGTGTCATGTGTCTCGTACCTTTGAACCATCTAATGTCACTCATAATCCCACTCCCTTGACATCATCTCAACACGCTTCGACCAAGTATTATACCGACACCCTTGAACATCATTCGATCATCAACTATCATATTACCACCTATCAAACTCTCCAAACCTCGAGGATGGAAACCTTCCTTGTATAATTACTAGGAATCTTATGCCTATTTATCCTATTATCCAATAGGATAAATGAGATCCAAACTCTAAAAATACCATCTAACTTTCCTTGACATGATCTTTGTGTGTCTTCTACACTTCTTCCTTTGTCTTAATCCCGCTAAGTGCATATTTAAAGTTCTCACGTAAAAATCCTTGGATTCATTGTGTTATTAGGGGAATTAACGTTGACCCCGCTAAAGTCAAATCCATCATCAAAATTCCTCCACCGTTTAATTTCAAACAACTTCGCAGCCTTTAAGGAAAACTTCAATCTATCTGTCATTTCATATCATAGTTATTAGATTGTTGTCAACCCTTACATCATCTTTTTTGAAAAGACATCCACTTAAAATGGGACAATCATTATCAACAGGCCTTTGACACCCTCAAATGATACCTTTGGTCAATACCCATGCTCACACCTCCATGTGAGGGGATCCTTTCTATCTATATATCTACAACTGATCATACATTTGGATCTATGCTTGCACATCGAGACGAACAAGATAAATAATAGGTTTTCTATTACATAATTCACACACTTCATGTGTATAGAAGTCTTTATTCTGAAAATGAAAGGTTGTGTTATTCCTTGTACTTCACAACTTCTAAATTTCATCACTACCTTCTCAATCACAAAACCTACATTGTCAAAAATTTCAATCCACTAAAAACTATGCATTCTAAACCTTATCACAATGATCACATCACTAGATGGCTCATGCTCATGACTGAATTTAACCTCAAGTTCATCTCTCAAAAATCCATTAAGGGGCATGTCATTGTTGATCAGCTCATCAAATATCCCCTTCCTACTAATCAAATACCTTGTGAACACTTCCCTGACGAATCAATCAACACTCTCGATCAAGACAATGCCCCTCTCAAAATGACCTTATTTTTTATGGGTCCAAATGTAGGTAAGGGGAGGTGCTAGAATAGTCATAATACCACCTTGGGACACCCCTATTCCATTGTCTTTCAAACTCAACTTTGAATGCACTAATAACATGGCAAAATACAAAGCCCTCATTATGGGGCTCCAGACCGCTACCTTTCTAGGTGTACAAATCCTGGACATCTATGGTGACTCACAACTCATCATATATCATCAAAAGAATATACAAATGCAAAAATGAAGTCTTTCAAAAATACAAAACCATTATCGAATATCTCTTACAAAAATTTTACCATTACAAAATTTAAAAAACCCTCAATCATCCAATAAATTTGAGGACACAATGGCTTCTTTCGCTTCTCTTATTCCTCTATGACAAGAAAAATCAAAATTGTTTGTCTTCGTGCACAAACTTGATCAACCATCTTATGCCAACACTGATCTCCTAACCATCAATCATATAGAAGATAGCTCATCTGATACTTGGTACAATCAAACATATGACTATCTTTCCACTAAAAACTACCCTCAGATCTATCCCGAAATGGAAAAATATCTTTTCAACAACATGCATCTCATTATGTCATATTATGAGGTATCTTTTACAAAATATGACTTGACAACCTCCTTGCGATGTCCCAAACATCGTAGAGGTGCATATAGCTATCCAAGAGGTCCACAATAGCATATGTGGTGGACACTTCAATGGTTTTCCCATCACCAAATGTACCTTACAAATGGCTACTATTGGCCCACACTTAATCAAAATTGTTTTGATTACTTCAATAAATGTGTCAAATGTCAACAACATGTCAACCTCACACATGTTCTTAGTCACGCTCTTGATCGACTTAGGATCTATGGTCATTCTCACAATGGGGACTTCACCTCATTAGCCTTATCAACCCTCACTCATGACAACAACACAACTCAATTATTACAACAACTGGATATTTTACTAAGTGGATGGAAGAAACCCCCTCCTTTCTACAAAACCGATAAAATTGTCAACTTCATCCATCATCACATTATTTATCACTTTGGTATTCCTCATAATATCGTCACAAACAACGGTAAATCGCTCAAAAACAAAAAGGTTCAAAAAATTTTGCAACACCTACAACATCAAGCTTATATTTTCATCTCCTTACTATCCACAAGTAAATGGTCAAGTAGAAGCCTCTAACAAAACACTCATTGAAATCCTCATGGAAAATGTTGATCAGCCGGTAGAATTGGCATCTCTAAATCCCATTTGCATTATGGGCATATCAAACCAATTTTCACACACCTACGGGCGCTACGCCCTTCTCTTTAGTTTACAAAGACACAAATTCGTCCTTCCATAAAAATTCCAAATCCCATTTCTACACATTTCCCTTAAATATTTCCTCTCGGATGAAAAGTATTGTCAAGAACACTTTTCATAACTTGAACTATTAGATGAACGTCATCTAACATCCTTGAACACATTAATGTATATCAAAAATGCATCAAATGAGCCTAGAAAAAACATCTCAAGTAACGTGAATCTAATATTGGTGATTTTTTTCTCAAAGAAAAACAACACATCACTAACATGGAAAAGAGTAAACATGGAAAATTTGTTCCAAAGTGGCTTGGTCCATATATTATTAGTCATAAGTATTGGTCTAGGACTTATCGCTTAACTTCCTCGATGGTAAACATGAAAATAATCCTCTTAATGCACTTTGGATTAGCGTTCGTTCTACTTTTTTAAGTTATCAACTCATGAGATCTTAGTCAAACTATGGTCTTAGTATATCAACACACACATCTTATCTATCATGATGATTTGGAAACATGTGGTCTCCCCCATCAGCATATCAATCATGACCTTGAATATGGGCACCACAAATATACTCAAAGCATATTTCCCATGGACAACTTCCCCACATATGTTTAGAAACCCCACAATCATTACTCACACCATCCCCTCATCTTATCTTATTGAATAACATGACAAGGACATAAGTGTAGCTTACACACTTATCTTATCCCCTTCTACGTGGTTACCCTAGGGTTTCCCTCACTCAAAAATCAAAATATCTATGGGATGGATCCAATCAAATATAGACCGATCCCTCGAAGGATGGATATCAAAAGTAAATCATGTCAAATAAATTTGTAGACCACTCCCTCAAAGGATGGATACCATAAAATCAAAATTCAAATTATAGACCACTCCCTCGAAGGATGGATACCCGATAAAATGCACAATAAGGAATTCCCGTATTGATTAGTCCTCACATAAAAAAGGGGCTTCCCACATCGATCATCCCTCATACAAAAATATCAAAAAGAAATCATCCTAGGAAATCTTTTCGCATTGATCGATTTCCAAATGCAAGCTTCCTGCATCAATCAGCTCGTGTCAAACATAATAAAGTTGGAGCAAGACTATGGAAACCATCAAGAAGAACCCATTTCCATGTGTTTGCTACACACAAAACCTTTATCATGTTAAGAAAAGGACAAGATCCAACTATCTCATATTTATCTATGATCCTAGTATGACTAACCATTATGGGTCATATGTTAACATCTAGTATAAGGTCAGTATGTGTAGTATCATATTTTTATATTATTTTAATTTCATACATTACATGTGTCCAAAATAGTGAACAACAAACATTCCACAATAATTTCTTATCCATCGTATAAGTGTGTAAATCACACAACAAGATTACCATTTGTTACGGAAAAGTCATCAAAATCAACTCATAATCACATGCATCTATAATATAAATCATACATTTCAAATATTTCCATAACTCATCATATCATAACAGAAATCATTAATTTAAACATCGTCAATAACATCTACGTCTATCACAAGGCTAATTAAAAACACGTAACATAACTTAATGACAAAATCATGTGTGTGTGTGTGTGTGTCTATATGTGTGTGCATGTGTGTGTGTATGTGTTTATACATCATCAAGGGCCTGAAAATACATATGTATCAACAATATACATCATTAGTAAGGGCTTCAAAAGATCCTCATACATCAAAATCTGTCAAAATGGGCCTACAAAACTACCTAGTAAATTGTAAGCCTATCAATCCTCTATATCACTTTTGACCCATTTAGCGGTCCTCCATTTTTACAAATACGTCGTCAAAATCACACATTTTCAAAGTATGTGCTTCCTTTTTTGGCCCTAAGACCCTCTTAAAGTCCATAATCATCCTACAAATCATGTCTTTATCAATCATGGAATTTGTAGTCTCCTAGAATATTTTTACGTCGCTCCTACAAATTCATTTCTATAGGTCAAGAACCTATTAGTTCCCCTATCGCTTGACTTCATGATCACATAATCCCACCCTTGTGGCAACATCCTTTATACTTAGCCTACATTTCCAGACACATCGTGGATTTTGTAGCTTCCTGAGAATCTTTTTCCCATCATGTTCTACCAATTTATACGTTTATAGGTTGAGAACCCATTGGTTCCCCTATCACTTGACTTCATGGTCATGTAAGCCCACCTTTGTGGCAACTTATTTCATCTAAAGCTTGCCTTTATCAAATCCATCTTATATTTCACATCCTTTTTGGGAAATCACTCCCTTTCCGTCGTTAAGACTTATGTCTATAAGTAAAAAAACCCATTGGTTCCCTAATACATGATTTACCGATCGCATAAGCCCACCTTTGTGAAACAATATTTCATAATGAGCATGTGTTTTCTCGACACACCGTGGATTTTGTAGCTTCCCAGAACCTTTTCCCCACCACTTCCTAAGAATTCATATGTCTATAGGTCGAGAACCCATTGGTTCCCCTATCACTTGACTTCTTAGTCATGCAAACCCAACTTTGTAGTATATCACATTTCATGCCCAATCTTGGGGCATATTAAATCAAAGCACATCTACTCACATACACAAGCCTATATGCCCTTGCATCTCTTTCATCCATAATCAAAATTAATCAATATATACAGTGTCCGCCTTTATCAAATCCACTTCGGATCTCGCATCTATCGGAAAACATTTTCCCTTGTCATTGTTAAGTCATATGTCTATAGAACACGAAGCCATTAGTGCCCCTATCACTTGAATTCATGGCCATGTAAACCCACCTTTGTGGCAACATCCTTTATATCAATTCCTCCCCTTCTTTTTATCCAAAACATCATTGAATAGCCTTCGTGCCTCATCAAACCATCATTTTCATCATTCCTTTCCAAAATTACACATTTTCAAATATCTGCTTCCTTTGTGGGGCCCCGAGACCCTTATCAAAATTAATCAATATATACAAGCATTCATGGATTAAATACATTTCAGATTTCACATCCATAAGGGAAACCTTTTCCTTTCCATCGATGATTCATATGTCTATAGGTCGAGAACCCATTGGTTCTCCTATCACTTGACTTCATGGTCGCATAAGCCCACCTTTGTGGAAACATCTTTTATTTCAATCCTCGTATTTACTGATACATCATGGATACCATATGCCTCTAGTATATTTTCCCATATGTGTTTCCTATGATTCATACGTCTATAGGTTGCGAACCCCTTAGTTCCCCTATCACTTAACTCTCTAGTCACACAAGTCCACCTTTGTGGTAATTTATTTTCATGCCTAATCTTGGGGAATCTCAAATCAAACACACCATTATGCACATCTATTACATCTAGCAACCTTTTCAAACTCGTGATCATTGCACTTTGTTGCAATGAACCAAAGTTTGAGGGAGGGCCACCTATCCAACACAAATCCAACCATTTCACTAGTTTTTGTCCAACGGCTTGTCTATCACAAACCACTTGACAAAAAGGGAAAACATAGACACTTGTTTCCTGGCTACACCCATGGCACCCTCATTCAAAAATCCCTAAACCTATCTCATTACCCTAAACCATCATTTCAGCCCCTTGTAAAATCACATTTTACCCCATAGTAAGACCTATTTACCTATCAGAAACCTCCCTAACCAACCTTAAGCTATCTAAACCCATTTTTATCCTTACCAACCAACCTCGTAACCTCCCGAACATCCCCAACCATTTACAATAAAAAAACCCAAGAAACCTCATTTAGAAGTGGTTTAAACCACTTCCAAGAGGATTTCCCAAATTTCCCATATTGCCGACAATTCTAACAGAATAACTTGCAATTATAAATAGATCATAAAACCTCTCTCGAAAGGGTATCTTCAACCATCCTTAGTGAAGCTCTATTTCTTCCAAAACCAAGAGGATACCACCATGAGCATCCATACACTTTCAACACATCAATTGAGCCCTTGGAGCATCCAAAAACTCGTAAGGCTTTTGCAGCTCTGTCTACTTGTTTACACAATCAAAAGTAAGTATCTCCATCCAAATTACCTTCTAAGTTCTTTAAGCATCATTTATCAGTCAAATTCAACCTTTTGTTTAATCATTTTGTATCATGTCCGCATTCTTTCAAATAATTCATCTTTTATCGCAATCGTTAGCAATTTTTTCATAATCACTAGCAATTCTCTTCGAATCGCAATGATTGTTGTCATTTTAGCATTTTAATCACATCTACATATTTTCAGTCATTTCATCACTCTATTTTTGTCTAATCAGTTTATTTTCAAGGTGTGTCTCCCTATAGATGACTATGTCGGTGAATCACATCCCATTACCGGATCTACGATCTTTTGATCATGTAAAGAACCCTTCGTCTGGGAACAGGCTTGACATCGTACATAAACTCGGCCTTTGCATGGCATTGCTTTGACACTTGAAATCGAATACATAGAAGATAAACTTGAAATCATACAAGAATAAGGGGACATTGTTGAACATTTCTTTTTCGATTGCGTCTTTCAACTTCAATCTCATCAGAGCCCTCGTTTGGGCCGCCTATCACACGTAATGCAGACCTCTCTAATTCCCCTAGAATTCTAATCATTCCTTATATTTTCAATAATCATTTATTCATATTTATCACTTAATTGCAAAAGTAATTTGACACCCTTCGAGGAATCCCATTGGTTCCTGGGATCAGCCTTTTCCCACTACTAGTTCAATCTCTATCGAAAATCTATCTTGTTTAGTTGTCTTTGCATGCAAGTTCTCTCATTCGCAGGAAGAAGGAGCCTCGCATTTGAACATGTGAATCCATTCATCCCGACATTGCACTTTGTCGGAGTAGGTATCGTTAAACAAAGCTGATGTCTTCTCGAGTTTTTGGTGTTTCTCACTATAATTGACAAACCAAAAATCACCACAAAATATGCATTCAAATATTTGAAACATCTCGCAAATATGTGCAGTCTATATACACCTATCAACATATCAGTAAGCACTTTATTATTCCATTTGTTTGTATTCTTCTCATTTTAGAGCGTATTAATTAGAGAAGAGTGGTGATCATCCCAGTTGAATGACTTCCAAGCTTGCATATAATTGAATCACCAACACCGCGATTGATCATTGAAATCTTATAGCTCATACATAGGTGTGGTGCAACAACCATTCATGTTTATGTCATCATGCAAATTCAGCCCATCATATGATCTTTGTGAGTCTTCATGTGCTCTTTATTGACAATCTAACGATTGTTGTATTGAACAATGAGTAAGCATCAAGCTCCTGCTCACCCCAGATCTAATAAACACATACTTTTCTACAATGTGATCAATATATCGGCATTGGACACTTTGCGTTGAAATATTGAACTACATGATTTTTTAACGCATTCCACAATCTCGTAAATATCTCTCCATTTTCCTTCACATCAGCTTTTTTGAGTTATTAGTCCGTTATTATTTTATTTAGCCTTTATGTTTTATTCATTGTACCAAATATTATTTGCAATAGTAATTGGTCTCATTAGTTCAATATGTGTCAATTAAATAGTGTGGTTTAAAACCTAAATTTTTGTCGGTCCTCCATATCATTTTGTCAACATATAGAGAGTCAAAAGTCACATTTAGTATTTCATTTCTTATATGTGTCAAAGTCACAATATTCATTAATAGTCTTCATAGTCAAATTGTCGATGTGTCATTTTTATGTTTTTTAGTGTCTTCAAAGTTGGCATCAATAGAGTCATTTTCATTTCATGTCATTGTGAATTGAAGTTGAAAGTTTGTAAAAAGTGTCAAAATAAATAATAATAATTTTCTTCACGGACGTATTTTCAATCAAACTAGCATCCGAAAAATAAAGTGTTTCACATTGCAGGAAGGAAGAAAAGAATAATCACAATGTGGAAACAGTTGAGTTTCATGATCACAACCCACGAGTTAGCAGCACATTGACTAGAGGATGGAGGAACATGAGGAAAAAGGACAAACAACATCCTCTCGCCGGTACAGTGATGGGCCGCAAAACAAGTTTGTGGCTTTTTGTTTCATGTGGTTTCTTTCACCGCATTTTCTCGAATAAATAGAAATTTCACATTGTGTGGGGATATGAATCAATATTTCATTTCCGTTTTGTTGAATTCAATGAGATGAAAAACTATTCCTATGTACTTCCCCAATGTGAGATATATAGTGGAAAGATGAAAGCACAAGGAAAAAGCAAAGATCATGATACTTGAAGAGGATGAACAGGGGTTCATACCTTAGACAAGGGTTCATATTGGATGAGGAGGGGTTCATATCGAGGTTATTGGTCATCCTTTACAAAACCACCAATGAGCCAAAATCATGAGCACATATGGGTGGCAAGTCAGTAGAAGAAGTGCGATTGTTTTCTCCCATGTTCGCACTAGGGGGTGTTAGGAATATCATAGTGCTCCACATGGTTTGAGTTTACCGTATGGTAAATATCATTTACTTACGGTTATGTTGTTTGGTGTAAATATACAACTCATATTTATGGGTTGTTATAAAATCTTATTATTTAGAGTGTGTATTGTTATGTGAGTAATAATCACACTAATATAGGAGATGGCGAGATTATTGTTGGTGTTGTTAGAGAAACTTCCTAATTTATAGGAGTTGCATATCACTATATATTTGTATAGCATCCCGTATGAACTTAATCAATTATTACAATAGATTTTATTTGTGAAGAAATTATTGAGTAAATTTCCATATGTAAACCGAACCAAATTCATTAAATGTGAGAGAGAAAAAGCCAACCGAGAGTGAATATGTCATTGTAAGCCATTAGAGCCAAGTAGAGAGAATAACCAGTCTAGGATAGGTCCCTAGAAGAACACCAAGAGTCTGTAAAAACTCCAGAAGAGAGTTCCAAGCTCCATAGAGAGCAACTACATGTAGATAGGTCATAAAGGCCATTGAGTGAATGAGAAGAAACCATTGAGTTTCATTCCACTATGTTAACTCTACAAACTTTGTCAGGTGGTCACCACCTGTTGTGTCGTCATTAGTCAATTTGTTTAGCTAAAGAGCCAATTTAGGCCAATTTGAGACCCTAATCATAGTTGTGACTATGTGATGTGAATTTCAACTCAATTGGGCCCCCTAATTATATCATGCATTACATAGTTGATTGGTTCAATAAGAGAAGAAATATTAATTAAATTGAGCCATGTGAAACTAATTGGAACTTTATGATGTGATTTTTACTTCATCTAGGGCTAATTACAACTCTAGACATGAATCAATCAATCAATTCAATTGAAATTGAATATGCAATTTGTGATGTAGGAGTATCATGGGGGAATTGGATTTCTTACATAATTTTTACAACTTTAGTTAACTATTGGCACACAAGGATGGTGAGAAGGCTAATGGAGAAAGGCAGTGTGCAACACAAAAGTTGGGTGATGGTGACAATTACATAGGGTTTTCACCTATGCTTTTTGTAATAGTTCAATTGTATAATGCACGTTGATTACACAGAGAGGAGCACAATGTGCGTACAAAGTTGCAAGGGAAAGGCAGAGTGTTTTACATCATGGTGTTTTGTGTAATGTTTACAAATTTTCATGGTGCAATCATGTGGGTTGAGCATATATCCTTGGGCCAATGCCTAACCGACACACAATAATAGTGGACATGTGACATGATTTGTTGAAAAAACATGTAAGAGGAGCATGATAAAGAGTCATGAAGAGAAACCACCCACTCACTTCTAACACGAAACATATAGAACCTAAGAAAACATAAAGTGAGTCAAGTCCACCATTTGAGGGGCTAGAGTGGAAAAGAGTAGAGAGACAAGATGAGTCACGTTGAACAAGTGAAACTTATCAAGGGTCCTAGAGAAACACCATTGTAATAGCTTTAGGATTTTAGTTGATTTTTGTAATAATTCTAATAGTGGGAGTAGTATTTGTAGATGTTGTCAAGAATTTTTAAATCGATAAAAACTTGTATGTGTTCGATTTGCCATGTATTATAAGGCATTGAATAAGTTCATATGTTCGAGCAACTATTGTTATCTTTGAGAGTTGTAAGGTTTGTAAAATTTAATTTTGACACTCTAAAACTCCTACAAATGTTAGTAACCAATCTGAAAGGCCCCATAACCTGTCAAAATGACTATATGCTTTCCAAAAATAAACATTGATTATACAATTTATATCATAAAATTTTTAGGCTAAATGTTGAAATCTTGAAAAATACCCATGTACTAGCTAGATTAGATTGTGAAAAACTATCTTCTAAAACATGACTCGTGGAGCTATGAGATTAGTTTCATAAGGTGCAGAGTGACCCTAATTTCTTATATTTACTAAAATAAATTAAGTATAAGAAATAATAAAGTATAAATAATAATAAATGAAAAACTTAAACAATTTATTTTAGTAAATATATCATTTTCAAATACGCATATACAACAATATTATCAAGAGGAACATGTATGCACTATAGCACATATATGTTCATTGATTTATACACCCAAAGTAAGTGCTACTAGGCTCAGAAACATTTTGGTTTTCCGACCCTAAGCCCTCCAATCACAACACAAAGAACTCGCGTGTTTTTGGTTGAAAAAGCATAAATCCATCTTCGCCTAATAAATCCTACAAAAATGAATGAGATATTTCTTAAAAATATGTCCTAGTAATGTAAAGAAAACTATCCTCTTTCTAAATATATAAATTTTAAAAAATTTTACTATTGTAAGATTTTCATTTATACTTATTTCAAATTGTCTTTCATACCTCTATTTTTAGTGATTATAAACGTTTATCTTTCGTCATGTATCTTTTGTTTCACTTCTCCAAATTGAATAAAAATTATACAATTCCGACTAAGACTAATTCTATATATACTCAACAAAATCTAATTTTTGATCTTTTTTTTTTTTTTTTAGCTAAGGGGGGCACAGTCAGTTATCCATTATTTTTCAAATTTCAAAGTATCTTTACTTGAAAAATCATTAAAAAAAGCACTCACTACAAAAATGTAAAAAAATCCATCCCAAACTAGATGATCCTATTCCACCAAAGGATTTTTAAAAATACTAAATTTGGTGCTCAAAATATGGGGGTGAGGGCGGGGCGGGGATACTGACTATTTATTATGGTTTTTTTTTGCAAAAACGAGAGCACTTATTAGCATTTTATCTCAACCCACTTACACTTAACCATTTTTTTAAAAAATAGTAGTTTAAAAACTAGACTCTAAATGCTACAATTCATGTTCTTATAACATCTTCAAATTTTTGGTGTAGCTATCTCAAATAACTCATACAAGTTGAAGTTTTTGTTTTTCAGAAGAAAAAAAAAACACATCCACTTAAGACCCCATTTTGGCCCCTCATCTCCATGCACTTACCCTCCTAGAGAAAGAGTAATCACTCCAACAACAATGGCACCAAGTAGAAGCAACATAGCAGCATGATCACGCCACTCTCCTCTTAGCACTAAGACCAATCTAAGTGTCGCACCTATCTCACTTTGTTGTAAAATCTAAGTCTTTATAAGATAAAAGAATGACATTCACATGACTATAAATCCCTAGTATGAATAGCAATGGAAGAAATGGATACCGCCCAATATGGTGTCTTTGTAGCACCCAAGCTACAACATCTCTCTCACACCAAATACGTTATCTCTGCACTTCCTCTTTTGTCTTTCTTTTATTCAAATAATTACAACAATAAATATTATTTATTTATTTTTGTCTTCATCCACCTTTTCACTTCCAGTGGTTAACCAAGGATATCATATATCTCCAGGAAAAAACTCAAGTTTTTCTCTCCCTCTCCCTCTCTAACCATAAGCTTTGATGCCATAAAAATTTAATTGAGAGCTTCAAGTCGTATCTTATTACATAAAAGGAGCCATATAAATAGCTTGAAGAAAGGCTTCAAACAAGCAATGCTACAATCAAGGAATAGTTGTAGCAAACTAACAATAAGAGTAAGCTTAGCTTAATAATGCTTTATGGTAAACATATGTACTAACCAAATAACAATCTTACTAACAAACTATTAACAAGCTTGATCATCTACAAACTAATCTAATATTCTAATAGTAAGACATGAGAAAGAAGAATGGGAATTAGGAGGAACTAGAGTTAAAACAAACACAAACAAGCTAATATATTTTGGATAGGCTTACCGAGCGAAAAAAAAAAAAAGACCCTTAACAAGAAACACAAAGGAATCTCTAATATTTAATTTGAAATCTCCAACTCACTCAACACAAAGGTTAAATGTTTGTAGTGGACCAAGCTATAAACAAGAAAACATGTGTTCTAGTTGTATATCATATTTTTTATGGTTGTGAAAGTGGGGATCGAGGTGGGTTTTCAGTTCGGGGTGGTAGGAATGTTTTCTTCAATGCTTCTTAGTGCTATGCACCTTGATAGTTAACCTCTCATATTGCATGCACCTTGATAGTTAATCTCCCATGTTGCATGCACCTCCAATATCTCCTCAAGAAAAACCTCTTTATTGCTCAAAGAATGGTCCAATAAGTAAATTATGGCCTTAAACTTCAATCACTAGGGTGATCAATTCCCAATAATGTCTTCAACCCATGCCATCTTCTTGATTCCCAACACAGATGATCCACCTCACCTCGAAGGAGAGACTTGGTAGTTGAGGTATTTTGCTTGTATAGGATCAATGGAATATCTCGGCTAAAAATATCTGGTTTGGCAAAACGAGGTCCAAAGTCGCTCTAGTTGTGGCATACGATTCAACTTCGCAGTGTTTAGAAACTTTGGTTTTTCTTTTCAAGCTTCAAATCATATCAATGGCGTCATATCACAAGGGGTGGATCTAACTTGTATGACTACTTTGTTGGCAACTCTCATTAGACAACCTAGGAATACTTCAAGCATCAAGGAACCTTTTAAGATATACAATGGTGTCTTACTTCCTCCAAAATCTTCGATATTATGAGGTAATACGATGAAATCTGAAACTCGCCTAGTTGAGCTACTCTAATTCACACCCAAGTGTAACTCATCATAGATCAGTCCTTCATATTGAGATTTATTTGTTTTAGGGCATCCTTGACCTATTTGAACTTAGGAAAGAGTTCATTGATCCACACTCCTTTGTTTCTAAATACAATATTCAAAAACACTATCTGTTGGTATGTGGTAGTCCTTCAATGTTGGAAATGTTTCTCTAACTCTACATGATGCTTAAGAAAGGTTATAAACAATAGTGTTAAACATACCCCTTCTCCTAGTCCTTTGTGCCTTAGTGATGTACCCGGTGACATTGAAGATCTTCCTAGATGAATCAACACAAAGGTTGAAGTCAAAGTTGACCTCTTTTTCATTGATGGAGTTGTTTCCTACTCTCGAGAAAAATCTTGAGCTCATCCAAGATGCTTCATTGGCATTTGAGTATGAGGCTATCACCAATTGCATAGAGGTAAGTGGAAGTTGTTTCCCTAACCCACTCGATGCTTGATTTTGCACCCTCGAGATGATAAACACGATCACTTCGTTTGCATCCTTAAACCCTTTTTGTTGTTTTATCTTTCGTGGACTTGTCTTGCTTTATTTTTATCTTATGTGCTTTCTCCTCTTTTACTTCAATGGCATTAACTCTACCATTGCCGGTGGGAAAGTCCTCCAAGGGTAGGTAACGAAGTTTTCCTTGCCCTTTGATAGATAGCGCAGATGAAGCCGAGCTTTGTGAAGACTGAACATCTTTGGCGGACTTATCTTAGTTTGTCATGTTCTTGTTCCTCAACAAAACCCGTTGGGTTGTGAGACAATAAAGTCTTAACCTCAAAGGTCATCTCACCAAAGACCAAACTAACCCCAAATGTGAGAACTATGCTCATTGTTGACTTGTTGACACATCCAATGAGATTGGATTTCCTTTACCTATTGACTTTCATGCACAATCGATCTCTTTACTAACATGAGCTCACCAAAAGTGTTATTATAATAGATTTGATTTTATGTAAGGAGGTGCTTGGAGGAACGAAGGCCTCAAGGCCTCAAACCACAATACTCTCTTCAACTTGATCATCTAAACACGCTAATTTGATAATCTCTTCACTCATGATGAATCCTCCTTTGCTTTCATTTTTCAATCTTGTCTCTCTTCTTTAGAGGGATAGATGATGGTGCCAATGGAAATTCCTCTCAGCCGGGTACCAAAGTTTTCCCCGCCCTCTAATAGATAGCCCCAATGAAGTTGAGGAACTTTGTGAAGGAGTCGTGTCTTTGGTGTGCGTCTCTTAGTCTATTATATTGTTGTTCCTCAATAAAACTAGTTACATTGTGAGACAATAGTCTTGACCTCAAAGGTTTTATCGCCAAAGACCAAATTAATCCTCAATGTTTGAATTATGCTAATCACTCGACTTCTTGGCACATGCAATGAGATTGGACTCTTTACTAACATGAACTTGACTAGAGGTGTTATTATAATTGATTCAATTTTTTGCGAGGAGGTGCTTGGAGGAACGAAGGCCTCAACAATCTCTTCAACTTGGTCATCTTAAAATGCTAATTTGATAATCTCTTCACTCATGATGAAGCCTTCTTTGCTTTCATTCTCATTCTTGCCTCTCTTCATTGGAGGGATTGGTGATGGTGATCCACCGATCCTAAACTAAATTTTCCCACAAGTGATAATTCTCCACATTCTCTCATTTGGGTTGGATTAGTGTATGATCCTTTTGATCTTGAAGGCCCAGCGAAGCCCTATAAATTACATCAAAGTCATATTCCCATGCTTCGACTTTTGGCAAGGTGTTAAAGCTAATTTGAGGTAAGTTCCTTGATGTAAGTTAGGCAAGTGAACCACCACCACTTTTCTTTAAAGATACTAGTTTGACAAGTTGATTTGCCTCACAAATTCTAGGGTGACCACTCTTCATGTGTGAAAGGAAGATGGTAGCTCACAAACTTGGACTCATTCAGCTTGATGTATGTGAATCGCTCAAAAACCTCATGTCTAAATCATCAAGCTTGTTGGACTTTGTTTTCCCCTTTCTTGTTGCTTTGAGGGGTTCATAGATTGTCCTTTGATAGATGAATTGTAAAGAGCAAGCCAAACCACATACTTGGAGCAAGTGTTTGATGTAGTATCTAATAATTTTTGGCGAACTTAATCGAGGCCTTCCATAAGTCTTCATGCCATCTCAATATCTAATCATGTGGTTCCACTCATGGCTCATGCAAATCTGCAAAAGACATCAACATAGTGTGTAACATTGAGATGTAATGGAAAGTTTTTATATTGGGGTAAGTCTCAAGTTGTCTTCCTATCTTTCATACTATGCAGGTTGACCAATTAAACATTGTAAGCTCATGCTTTCTTGTTGCAAACAAAGGCCATATAATGGCTGCATAAGGTTGGGCAATGGCATTGTCATAGTCAAGCACTTCAAATCATGTGTGATGCTCAATGAACTCTTTGTTAAAGTTGCTCTTCGGAGATGGCAAGACTTTGTTAGCTTTGCAAGAATACCAACACGTTTGTAGAGCAATACAAGTGAAGTCACCGCTCTCAAATCTTTTCATCTCCCATTCTAGGTTGATCCGAGAGAGGTGGAGAATCCTCCAGATATTATCCTCAACAAGGTGTGGGACACCAATACCATTATCAGGGATGATTGATATAGCTTCTTTATGAAATATGGACACGCACCAATCAACTTCAACTAGTTCAAGAAAGAGAGCACTATTGCACCATTGTGTTGACACAATCAGATTGTCAGCATTCCCAATGGCAATGTCTACGTAATTCCTTACACGCTACCAATAGGTGTAATCGTTAAGTCTCTAAATTTGCACCAAATATCGTTTACAGAATGCTTTGCATCCAAGCCATTACCACTCTAAAACTCAAGTGATTTGGCGATTGTGATGTTTTGGTCTTGATTCTTCTTATTCTTTTTGCATTCGCCGTGTTTCTTCGTTGCTTCTCTCAAACTTGTTTGCAGCAACATTACGTTCTTCAAGGTGACATCATATTCTTAGAGGCAACAATGTTTGTGCTGACTTATAGACAATGATCATAAATAGATTGCTTCAACACGTCGACAAATTTCTGGTGAAGAAAATCTCTTAAGGCATGGCTCTTTTTATTGGCTAGGAATGAGGGCATGCATTGAATGTCTAATGGATTGTCGCTTTCCTTGGTTGCTACTTGGCTCTAGGATTTTGCTTACTCGAAATGATTACTTTGGGAAATCGGGCTGCTTTGGGAAAATTAAGTATAACCGGCCTTCCATATCCCACTAATGCAAATTTATCAGTTTGGCACCACTTCGGCTCACAAAAGAATGCCTTTGATATTTGGGAACACAAAAGGCTCACCAAGAAGTAACCTTGATCTTTGGAGAAGTGGATTTCTTGACCTTAAGTTGGTTCTTCCTTTTCATTTGGAAGTACCCACCACTTGCATAATATTCGGACCTTGCTGAAAGCTACGTTCTTTATTGTAAGCTGATGTCTACAAGGAGCAGGGAATTAATGACAATGTCATTGAGGTGGGGCCATCACTCCCATTATCATTAGACAAATAAGGCCAATATCAAGGCCTTGGCAAACACTTTGGACAAGGATGGACTTCTGCGATGCAATAAGCAATATTTACTTTGGTAATGGATTCCAGTACTCATTTTTTCGCATGTTTGTGTTTATTATACCAGGAATTCAACAAAAAGCATTGTGCAAAGTGCACAGAAGTCATAGAACTTTTCAAAGAGCCCAAAGAATTAAAACACAAGTATGTCTCGATTCTTTACAGAAAAAAATCCAATAAGAAGCAAACTACAAGTACACATTTGGCATGTCTGCATTTATGGCTTACAAACAGCAAAGAGAAAATTGGGATATAATAAAGTGAGATATAACCAATCAATCCATATATACAACCAGTACAGTCCACCTAAATAATCTACAAATTCAATTTCATGAAGCAATAGGACAGTCTCTTTAACTTCTGCAAAATTTGGAGATTAAACTGAATTGTTTTCCTCAATGCTTGCTTCAGATCTCCACACAATATCTTTGATTCCAGGTCTAAGGTTCTTGTAAAACTGCAACAAAAATGTCCCCATGTTCTCATGATCAAAGGCATGTCAATGTGTCAAGATGAAACATTCAATACTCTTAACAATTTTTTCCGTCCAAGAAATCCAACTTAAGGAACCCTTAAATAATTGACAAATAAATTGCCTGTTTTTTTTCCACAAGTTTATGACAGTGAAAAAACCAGTTTTACCTCTTGAAATTCCAATGTGTCACCTGCATCCTTACGGAAGTTGACCATTACAAGCAAAGGTGCTACTTCAACAACCTGAAGTAAGATGAGGTCACATTTTGACACTACGGAGAAACATTGATGCCCCTTATTTTAAGGAAACAATGTCAAGACCTTAATAGCATTATGTCTTAAGAGTGTGAGTAAGAATTGCTTTTCTGTAAATATGGTAATATAAGTAAAATTGTCTCAGTATTTGGTAGACTAAGCCATATTTCATACAGTTCAATTATTTATATTTATTACCTCTGTAGCTATTGCCAGGTTGCCCTTCCTTCCAGCCTTCACACTTTTCAGCTTCATCTAAGAGCACATGAAAAAAAAGATGTCAGAAGCAAAAGAACCACCATGGACCTATCTTATTTGAATTCCATTTGAAACTAGCACCTGCTAAACAACATATTTACAGATTCTCTAAGCAAATGCCAGTGTACTAGCATACAGAGAAAGCAACTTTTAGTCAAAATTGTTAGGCTCATGATGATTTTTAGGCTCATGATGATTTTTTGTCACCTTGTGATTTTGCTTCTCTACATTGAAGCCAAGGGGTGTCACAGCTTCCTCAATTTTCGATAATATCTCAATGCATGACTTTTTAGAGATGAACCTTTTCTCTCGCTTAACAATGCCCTAATAGCAGCAAATGATTACCAAAATATTAAAATGGGAGACAACACAAGCACTGTGTCAATATATGTTAAAAATTCAACATGTTGGAAGGAAAGTTTCCAGTTGTCCAAAAAAACATTCTCATAGCATTTTTCATAAAGAAGATGTCGGTACATTTTCATGGTTTTCACAGTGACCTACTGCCTGGTGGTGGTTACAAATGAAAACCCCAGAAAGGGATGCCTTGACATGGAACAAAATCCCACTAAACGGATACGCTACATGAAATTTTAAACCACAGTCCACCCCATACGTTTCTACATAAGTCCCAAGGATTATGGAATTCCTTTCTGCTTTGTCAATGCATGCACCAGACAAAGGAGAGAAACATTGTTTGTCTTGGATGGGACATTACCTACTTACACTAAGAAAGGAATCAAATTTTTACTCAAATCTCACATACAGCAATTGAGTTTTAGAACTCAGTTTTCATTCCCATTGTTGAAATTTTCCAAGTCCAATCTACGAAGCTTGTTATAATCTACCAAATCCAAAACACCAAATTCAATTCTTCAAACTTTGAAAAAAGTACTAGAGGAGAATAAATGCAGTGGAAATATAAATAACATAATAAAAGGTGAAGTATGCTTTAAGGGTCTTGGCGCAGCCAGCAAGCCAGGTTTGCCTAGGCCAACTGAAAAACGTACAAAAACTTTTAAGGGGAAAACATGCAAGTACATTTATGGGAAAAACAGAATGGATGGGGAAAGTTCGTCAAACAATCCTTAAAACATGACCAGCTAACAAAAAGGAGTGAAGACAAACCGAGAATACAGAAAGTTGGAATGATGCTTTTCTCAGCTTGTATAAAGCATTCTAATAATAATGCAACCATGTGGATGCAACAAAGAGACATTATTACCAGATAATCATCCAAATATTATCATCCTCTAACCACCAAACTAATTCCCTTCCTAGCAGGCTAGCTGGTTTCAGATCCCTAGATAGCGAATTACTATGAGAAAAGTTGGTTGTTGCACCACCTGTGTTAAGAACAGGCATTCTTGAAAAAAAAACATTCTGTACAATTGATAATATGTTGCAAATGTTGATATTCATAATTTCCTGCTCTCTGTGGGAGATCATGCATCTTATGTTTAAAAAAACAACTGCAAGAGAGAAGCATGTTTAGTAGTTTACTCTATTTTGCAACACATACCCACAATTGGGACGAATGTAAATACTCTGTGCTAGCTTGAAAACATGTACTGGACTTCAAGACGATGTTGGTTTTGATGTTGACTTTGAATTGGTCAGGCTGGTGGTTACAAAGTACATCCTGCACTACAACTAGTCATGTTCTAGGCATGGCTCAAAATGTCCATACCATCCAACATGGCCCCACAAGTGAGATGCTGCTGATCCTAGTGACCTGAGGAATTTTCCAACTTGCCTCCCAACAATCTGCAGTGTTTTAGGCAAATATAAAAGTGCATTACGAAAAAGTGACTCATAGTTAACTAAGTCTCGGGACGGGTTTCCCGGATGGCAAAAAAATTCCCAACTTTTGGAGATGGCAGGGGATGGCTATTAAAATAATATATAAACATTAATATTTAAATATTTCAACTTTATTCAATGAAATTTATGGATTTAAACTGTATTTAATGTTTTTACATACTCTCAAGATTATAATTTAATGTACATGGTAATAAACAACATCTTTTTTAAAGTAAAAACATCAGAAAACTTTTGAAAAATTAGGGACGTCCCTCCAAGTCCCCAAAAGCCTTGAGACGTCCGGGGACGTCATCAAAAAATAGGGGACGATCCCCGCATAACATGGCAAAAACTCTCCCTGACTTGATCATGGTCATAAACTAAGTTTTAAAATCACTTAGATGGTGCTCAAAGTATGACAAAATACAGTTCCTAATGGTACAGACTCCAGAGACACGAACCATCAGCAACAAACATATATGGAAAGAAATGTAAAATCTTAAACTTAAAGTTAATCAACAAAGGAACAGAAAAGTGGATCCTAAAAAGATAATAAATCTTGGGCCTGCAAATATTGGCTTGTCTCCTTCTGTTCGGTACTTTCACTCAAAGTCTTTGGCATCAGAAACTCCAAAGTTCCTTCCGCTGTGGCAGAGGCAGTGCCTCAGCATAGAAACACTCCCAAAGCCTTTTGAGACAATTTATGAGGCATTTTCTGTGTAAAAATGGCTGTTTACAGCGAGTTTTGTATTTCAATAAAAACATTTAAATTGCAGCCAGTTTTAAAATGCTTACACTCCTTAAAATAAATCAAATCCATGATGCCAACATAAATGGAATAGAAAACTAATAACTGGCCCTATATAGAAACCAAACAGTACATCATGATCAGATGATAAAATCAATATATGAATTAACAATTTGTTTTTAATTATAAAATTTCCTTACAATGTATTAAAATATAATGACCATCCAATACTAATGATAGGTATCAATGACCAAAATATTGTATTAAATATAATGTATTCAGAAAAATATAAGACTGTTAGAATGGTTACTTTAGTAAATTCAAGAAGCAAGTTTTCATTCCTTGCCTTGCTTTATAGGAACTGTTACCATATTTTTCACGCAAAGGATTGTCAAAAATAGCACTTGGCTATTTTTGGGAAAATGGCTATTTTTGGAAAATTGACTATTTTTAGCTTGGCTAAAAATAGCGTGTGCTAAAAATAGAAAATTGGCTAGAAGTGGAAGATTGGCTAAAATTAGCAATTGGCTAAAAAGAGTTTGGCTAAAATACAAGTGCTAAATGAAATTGCTAAAAATAGAAGTCCAGTTCTATTTTTAATGCAAGAAAGGAGAAGACTTTTGTTAATTTTAGCAACTGCTGTTCCTAAAATAGCTGTGGAGCCAAAGAAAGGAGAAAAGAATGAATTAAATAAACATGCAGCTAAGGTTAAGTGTTGGCGCCAAGATTGGGAGAGGAATATTAAAATAAAATAAAGGACAGCAGTCCCACTCAAAGAAGTCTGCACCGTAGAAATGGAAAAAGTTTAAAATAGAAAAGAGAAATCGGAAAAGACAAAATTAGAAAAGACGAAGCCAGAAAGCAAGGAAAAAATAAATAAATAAAAACTGAAGTCTGAGTTTGGCGCAGCAGTCAGAAAAGGAGAACAAATAAATAATTAATTGTTGTCCCATGCACAGTTTACCTCATGCGCCAAGGATAAAGAAGACTTGTATTAAATAAAAGAAAACTGTTGTTCTATGGGCTGCTGTTCTAAAATCAGCCCCATGTGCCAGATAGAGGTATTTATTTAATAAATAAATGCTATTGTTCCAGGATTCGCTGTGGAAGGAAAAGGAAAAAATAAAATATCAAGTGAGTGAACTGTTGTCCATCACATGCGCCATAAGAGGTGAAAGAAAATATATTTACGCCGAAGGTGTTCCCCTATGGGAAAGGCCTTTCCGGTCGTTTGTGACACTATGTTAAATTTGATAGCCGTTTGGACGTTTTTTCAACACGATTAGATTTGACGGGCGTAATGACAGTTACGACTGCCTTTTTGACGTTTTCACTTTTTCCGGCTATTTTTAACAGTTTAGCTTTTTTGTTTTAGCATGCTGAATGCAGGTTTGTTGTTTTTAGTTATGCTCTTTAGTTTTTGCATGCAATAGCCTTTAAATACTCATTTGCTTTATTAGCTCTCTCTGTCTCTTTTGTACTGTTGGGCATTCATGCTGGCACCCATCTCGCTATAGTTTAGATATTAACGCACAGCTATAAAACAGCCCTCTCTTGCTTGTGGCTCAACATCTGACGCAGAAATCTAGCAATAAGTCTCAGTGTCCACAATTTTCTCCCTCAACTTCACTCAAGCTTGTCATTCTTCCAAAAGAAGGACATTCTTCTAGGAGGTGCAAGTACAAAGCTAGGATTGCCAACATGTTTAGTTCAGATGTCGTGATATAAGATTTGCAACTGCATATGTATGATTTTGTAACAAATTTAAATGTACACATAGAACATTTCAATGTAATGTTTCATCTATATTCCTACACTACCACTATCAATCACACCCCTTATCGAGTGTACAAAAAGGTTTTTTCAACAAAAGACCAACCAAACAACTGATGCAACACTAACACAATTACCCCGAAATAAATACAAACCACATCAACTACAAAAGTAATTAACTATCCAAAACGGTATCAAATGTATTCATGTTTAGAGCAAAAAAATTGGCCACAAAAGGCTACCACTCATGATATAAAATCTGCACATGCATGGAAGTCTTCATGTATTCATGTTAAATTCAAATAAAATAGTCCGCAAAATGCTACCACTCATGATATGAGATTTGCAAATGTATATATACGAATTTGTAACAAGTTTGAAATGTAGAGAGAACCTTAAAATGAAGCGGTCCATCTATATTTCTACACTTACAAAATCAATCACACCCATTATCAAAATCAACTACAAAAGTAATAACCATCCCTCTAAATCAAATAACATATATTGTTCAGCGTTCACATTGCATTGTACACATGCGATTGCTAGTTTAAAAGAGGCAGACTGCAGTCTAAAAACAGCAAAAGATCTATTTGGATAAAGGACTGATTTTGTATTGAAATCAGGATACACATACTCTTGAGCTGTTTTGCTTTGGCAATCCTAGCTTTGTACTTGCACCTCTGAATAAAAAAGCTCTATTTGCCCTCTCATATCGCTGTTTTCTAAATTTTCATTGTGTTTGATAGGAATATTGTGTTGTTCTAGTGTGGAAATCTACTCCCTCTACCGCTATCCTTTCTCCTCAACCTTTGAATTAATTTTGCAAAATAGCTTAGATTTGTGCAGTGTGTGTGGATCTGTGATTTCCTCGTGTACAAGAATACATGTATGTGTTAAATTATTGGTGTATTACCCTTATTTCCCGCATTCCTTCTCCCTTTTCCTTGTCAAAGTTTTAGTTTTTTTGGTGATTCACAAGGAACCAGCCCTCTTTGGATGTTCACCTCAACCATAGGTTACCCACAACCTTGAGGTGTTCCAATTTTGTCAACAGGAGAGAGTACACACACCATTCTATATCAAAGTGCAACTTCGGGTGACAACGGGAACCTCTAGACAAACTAAATGTAGGCATTCAAGAGAACGTGGAATTTGTAAAAGCAATGCACCATGAAATAAGTGTGGACGCTAGAAGGCCATGCACCTAAGAATGAATAATGCACGATCATAAACTGCCATGCTTGTGGGGTTTATACAAACCAAATATAAGATAATCCCTTAACTACGCATTATTAGCTTTTAAGACACGAAACATTGATAAAGTGGGTTAAGTTACTAAGATCTTATATTGAAGATTTATGTGCAAAAACACAAATCATAACCATATACTAGTTTGATCTACCTATTTAGTCTCATGGAAATTTAAACAAAAAGTTGAAATTATTTCTATACAATCTCATCTACCTATATAATTTGAGGGAAAATCCTTTTTGTAATTTTGTTTTATATGTTTTAACCCTTTTTTTGCATTTAATATTTTTTTAATTTTCAAGATCTTTTCATTTTTTAAATCATTGTTTTCATGTTTCTTATTATATGATATGTTGTGTTTTCAACACGCACCTTGTTTCAAACAATTTCTTATTCTTAATTAAAATTAATTTAGCTCAAAAGTTAATATGCCATGATATTAAAGGACTAGCCAAAAGTATCGATATTTGCTGAAAATTTAATAGTAGCTCATGACCATGGTCATAATGTGGGATGGGCCCTATCTTTACAGGGATTAGCTCAATTGAAGTTTTCAACAAGTTGTTAGACAACAATCTAAAAATTCAAAATTCTGAGGTTTTTTTGAAATAAATGCCTAATGATTTTTTTATTTTGTGCAAGTAATGCTCAAGGACAATGCATGTGCCAGCTTATTTCCACCTCGAAATTCAATCCTCAACCATTCAAGGATTACCCCAAACGTGCACTACCACCGTGGTCGCATTTTGGCTACTTGTGATCCCGCTTATTCGAGGAATGCTCGACGTAAGGCCAAATGCATGGGGCATCCACTTACTACACCTAAAACATACGCCCGGTAACACCAATAGTTGTCGTCACCTCTGCGTATCCAACAAGAGGGTTTTCCCTACCCAAAGGGGCATTGACTCATTGGTGGTTAGGTAACCTCAAGGCCCCTGTCCGTTCCAGGCAGGCTGCAACATGTCCACCCTTGGGGACCTTCTTCTTTAACCACTTGGTAGTTCTATGGATCCAAGTCCAGATTTCGCCCACCCTACAAGGTGAGTTGTTGACAGGATCAGCAATGACTGTTTTGAGACTCTCCATATTTCTCTAAGCTTGAGCCCTAAGGTCGAGTGTTGAAGACTAGGATAGGGCACAACTGCCTGCCCTATCAAGTTGGAAGTGGAAGACTTCCCATAAGGGATTAGTTTAGTGGCAATTCCCTTTACCTCTCCCCCTCCATCCCTCTCCCTCTCCATCCCACTCATCTCTCGAGAAATTGATTGGTGTTATCATGAACATGTGAGAGACTATAACACACCCTTTCCAAACAGCACAAAGCCTTTTGGATCTTATTGAGAGCTCCTTTGGTGACCAATTGTGCTATCCACGCTCTCTAAATTTTTCTTGATCTACATCAATGAGCGTTACAGTTTCTAAGAGAGGATATGCATGAAAATTACCATTACATTCTGCAACACGTTTTGATGCCCATGCTCATTTTGTTTGATGATGCGACTCTTTTAGCCTCCACGGTTAAAGGTTTTGCAAAGACAATTGGACTCATTGACTCACTTACATTATCTTTGCTACTTGATTTGTTTAGTGGGGCTGAATCAAAATGCGCCCAATATATATACACAATTTATGGGGTATTCAATTACTATTTTATGCATGGTTGTTCACTGAGATCTGCCATGTTAATCGAGTTAACACAAACCTAGTCAATGGAACAAAATAAAATTTCAAATAATACACTAGATTCACCAAGAAATACAATATTTCAATAGAATTCTTTTGTAATATGAAATTGAATGAACAAGGATGTTGTGTTTCCAACATGGTCCTTATTTCCAAAACAATTAGCTGTTCTTAGTTTAAATTTATTTAGTTCAAAAAGGTAATATGCCATGGTAATATAGGGGCGGCCAAAAGCATTAAAACGGATGGGTATTTGCTGAAAATTTGAAAGTAGCTTGTGATCATGGCCATATGAAGGTGGGTCGGAACCTATCTTTATAGGGATCGGCTCAATTGAAGCTTTCAACAGTGTTAGAAAATTCAAAATTGTGAGGTTTTTTAGAAATTATAGCCTAAGGGATTAGTTTAGTGCAAATTCCCTCTCCCTCTTCCCCTCCGTCCCTCACCCTCTCAGAGCAGTTGATTGGTGTTATCATGAACATGTGAGACTATAGGACACCCTTTACAGACAGCACAAAGCCTTTTTGATCTTATCAAGAGCTCCTTTGGTGACCAATAGTGCTGCCCACTCCTCCAAATCCTTCTTAATCTACATCAATAAGCGTTACAGTTACTAAGGATATGCATGAAAATTACCATTGCATCCTGCAACATGTTTTGATCCCCGTGCTATTTTTGTTTGATGTTGTAGCTCTTTTACCTCCACAGTTAAGGGTTTGTGAAGACAATTGGACTCTTTGACTCACTTTATATGGTCTTTGATACTTTATCTCTTTAGTGGGGCTGAATCAACATGTGCATTCATATGGATACACAATTTATGGGGTATTCAATTACTATTTTCCACTTGGTTGTTTGTTGAGATCCCCCATGCTAATTGAGTCAACACAAACCTAGTCAATGGAACAAAATAAAATTCCACCAAGCAATACAAAATTTTGATAGAATTGTTTTTAAATATAAAATTGAATGAACAAGGATGACTTCCACTCTCGTACATTATAACTAAGTTATAGAGTCTATGAGCTCTCTCTACTTGCAAAGTTTCTAAATAATATGTTATATTATTAATACAATGTCGCACAGCAGTCTTTAGTTATATCTGCCAAGTCTCAAGGGATACTTAACTCAACCACGTCATAATCCTCCGTGCTCCTAGTGTTTGTGCCCAAGTTTCCTTTGGCATGGCTCCAATATTTGGCGCAGGATGTGCCTTAGCATGGATTCCTTGAAAATCACAATTTTGGCAATGAGTGTTGGCATGGATCCTATGTCAACGTCAATCTTTAGTTGAGGCACGATCCCAAGGTTTGCGTCAATTTTCACTTTGGCACTAGGTGTTGGCATGAGATTTGGCATGACATCTTAATGTGAATTTTTGCGCCACCAATGAAAGATGTGGATTATAGCACCTGTTCACATGCACCACTAAGTAAATCCCATGGCTTTCTTGTCAACAAGAATGCTTTCAAGTTAGATCTGCTTTTTGAACAATAGCATGAAGCTTCATAACATACGTTGAATAATCCCTATAAAAGTCCTAAGCAATGCACTATAGATTGCCCTTGTTGCATAAGTACTGTTCATAGCGCATACTTTGAAGCATCAATCTCAATCTCAAATAGAAATTGAAGATTAATCAAGCCCAACGTTGCCACTCTACAAACCTTTTGCTTCAATTCCTAGAAAACACTCGCCTGAGATTTCTCCCCACGAAGACTAAACTTTCCCACTACACCCTCCCTTTGTCAAGATATCTAATGGTGCTACAACGTCTAATAATTTCACCATAACCTATCAAAGATAAAAGTTTCTCCCAAAAATTCTGCACTTCAATGAAATTGATTGGTTTTAGCTGAGTCTCAATGGCGTGAATCTTGGCAAGATCTATTTTTAGCTCTCTACCTCCAAATATAGATAGTAGAGATAAAACCTAATTTCTGTTACACAAATCACCAAAAATAATAAGAGGGTTGAATATAATGGTTATGAACATGATTAAGGACATGTCCAATGAACATGCGATTACCAATAGTTTCCATAAGAGTGGACTTTATAGTTATGGAGATTGTTGCAGGAAAACATTTTGTATTTGTTGTAGAAACTTCTTGTAGTGTCTCAGGCACATCATATGATGAGTGTTGCAGCTCTTTGTAAATTCTCCAGCTTAATCTCGCAAACGGAAGAATGGTGAGGCTAATATTTGCTATAATTTAAGGGCCACACCTAATGGTTATCCGTCAAACACTTATCACACTTTTTATTGTTTAATAGCTCGTGGTGATTATGATTGATCCACATGATGATGTTTAGGAATCCATACGTCATAATTGATCAATTCAGAAATGCACTCCATAATGTTTGTGACTTTGAACTATGTTGGCTAATACTCTAAGTGAATGTCAATCTTTGTGACACAAAAATGGTCAATCGATTGTCTTCATAATTTTTTCTTCCAGAAGGCCTGCTAAATTTCTGCATGCTTCCATTCATTGTAGCAGAGAAAATCATTTGTGTGATGATTGCTGGTATCTCCATACATGTTCATATTGCCATTAATGGAATCATGCATGTTAATATTGTTCGTATAAATTTGGTTTTCTTTCTATAGAGAAACTATAATGTCCCAAATTACTTGAACAGCTATGGTGGACCCCACTAACCAATTTTAGTGTTGTTGGTGACAGAGGATGGTTAAATGCATATATTGATATCATGTACATATACATGTGCACATTTAATTTAAGAAGGTTGTTGCATCCAACCTTATCTACACTTGCACACATTTAAGAAGGCCTTATCTCCAATTATATACATTTAGGAACACCTTATCTCCACTTATGCACATTTAAGAAAGCCTTCTCTCCACTTACACATATTTAAGAAGGCTGTTGCACGCAACCTTATCTCAACTTATGCACATTTAAGCAGGCCTTGTCTCCACTTATGCATATTTAAGAAGGCTGTTGTACCTAACCTTATCTCTACTTATATACATTTAAAAAGTTGATGTATCCTACCTGCCATGCATATTCCAAAGCTATATATATTGGAAGCATGGGTATTGTATTGGATAGGCTTTTAGTATTTTGGAGATTGAAGAATTAGAGGTGGTCTCACACGAAACAGCAAGGTTTTTAGCTCCTTTGGACGTGAACCCAAGGTTTCTAAAACCAGGAGGACATCCCTTTTTTTGAGTTGAAAGCTGTAGTTACTAGTTTCAGATTGGAAGTATTCTTTCATTTGCGAGCTGAAAACATAACTATTCAGAGAATATCGTGGTGTCGCACTTACAGTTTGAGCAGAGTTCCAGTCTTCCCAATAATATTATAATATATAGGTTCATACGTGTTTCTCTTCTTCTTGTTTTCTTTGTTGGTTACATTTCCTAATTTTAATGTTGAAAAAAAGGGAGAGAATAAAAATTATGCAAAGTCAGTTTTACCCTAAACTTTATATTAAAGAATTCTTTACGGCTTGCAATAGGAAGAAAAAATGGGCATACTACAAAAACTAATCGTGCAACTAAGCCTTGTTGTTTCCGAGAGCCATGCCAATGTTATCATACACAACCATTCTTCATAGGTATGTCGGTACAGACCGACAACACAGCCTGCCATGACCATTGATGATGACAATGATGACTAAGACACTTCATAGGATGATATTGCTTCAGATAAGGTTGAGACTCAATGTTCCAGAGAGCCATACATCAGCAGATACCTGATGTTATTTCATATGCACCTGAGGTTCCTTCCTTTGGAACCAGCTTTCCAACTTGAGAAGATGCAAAGTTCATGACACTTTGGGGACAACATTATTCTCACTTGTATACAAATATGCTGGATAATCCACAACTTGAAATATTTGCACTCGAGCAAATTTTCCTTTCCATCGCTAGCTCTGATATTCATGATGAGACTCAAGGTGTCAATATTCCTAAGAATGCTTGGGAGATAGTCCGTCAGCATTATCTCAACTATGGCGTTTAGCTTGACGAGAGATGAAAGTTCACATGGAGGAAAGTTGAAATGTCATGCTCAGTTCTCCATCCCCTACTCAAGTCAACACATTTGTTGTCACATCGGTGTACTTGTCGAGTCATGAATTTTTAAAATGAGATTAAGAGCCAAAATTTTATATTTGCTTCTACTCCTCACCCATATAAACATTAAGGGCTGCTGTTAGAGTAAAACTATTTTGGGTCAAAAGTTTATGTACAGTTAGGGAGCATCTAACATGTGGTTGAACTTTATCTAGGCTTGTTACGGTTTGATTCAATGTTACATTAAATATTGAGTTGTGTAAATTGCATGTCAGGAGTTTTACTAACCTAATAAATGATTATAAATACAATGACAAGGAAAATAATTGACCAAAAACAAGATCAAACACAAGAAAAGTCAGAAGCGTGAAAGATTCATAGGTTTCCAGAAGTATCGTCTATGAAATGCTTTTGAAGAAAATGTTCTTAACAAGAAACATGGAGATGCCTGATATATGTTACTCTTGAAGAATTGCCAGCGTCAAATTTTAATTAAGTTTCAAAACCCTAGTTTATACCACTGTTTCCTACCACATACCATTGGCTTCTCAAACAAGGTACCAAGATCAAGCCCTTGTGACATGGAAATAAGCTCAAATGCATTCCTCAATACCACTTGTGTCTCTTTCTTCTCCATGACAAGATATTCCTGTTTATTCAAGCTCCACGCATGCAAATCAGTGAAGAGTATCTGCCCAATAATAGCACGATTCTTTAAAGACAAACATAGAGCAATGGGATCTTACTTCTGAATCACTGAAAATATCATGAATGTCATACATAATCACGTCCTCTTTTGGAAACTTGGGTGGCTTGTAACCTTTCCTAAACCACTCATCCTTTAAAATGTCAGCCATTGTAATACGCTGCCAAAACTTAAAAGAGTTAAAAAATTAATTGGAGTAAGTAGCATCAATAACATTTTCACAAGCACCTCTTAAAAACATGTGAAGAACACAAACTAGATCCTTGAGTGGGTCATTCTTACAACATTTTGGAAAAGATCTGAACTTAAACCTGTATGAGATCTAAAACAGTAATCTACATGTCCATTACAAATAAATGTTTATCTGATGTGCAAGACAATTTGAAATTCACGAGAAAGGCAATGCTTAAATAAGGGAAACACCAAAAAATAAGAATTTTCATCTACATTAAAAATACATAAACAAGAAATCAAACCAAAAAGGGACTTCTTGATACTTACATACAAAATGAAGAATGCCCACATTGCTTAGCAATGAGGAGCATATCCAAAGGTTCCTTAAGGGAATGGGAAAAAGGGTAGGGCTCAAAATGACACCTTCCAAAAAAAAAAAAGATAAAGCGATTGGGTTCCCCTTGGGAAACATGAGGACATGTCCCTCACATCGAGGATCTGTTCTTGGAAGGAAGGTAATCCTTGCCAACTCTATCTTCATCACTAAACAAAACACTTGGGTATTGCCACCCCGTTGCCCAAATATTAAAAACCTAACCATACCCCATTACCGAACAGGATGGTTGTCACGTGCCCACCCAAATATGAAACTCAAAATTATCATTTCATGCACGCCCCCTTCAAAGAAAGCAGCAAATTTCAAACCAGCGAGAAAAAACACTCACAAATTAAAGATAGAGAAATAGCATATTTGAAAAGAAGGAACCAAGTAGAAGTGTTACAAACACAGGCAAAGGTGTAGGAACAACAGTAAGAAGCTTTACAGATTGTTTGTGTGATGTGAATTTTTCTTGTCTCGTTCCTTTCTTTTGCATTCCAAGTTTGCTTCTTATGTTTGGTTGTTAAAGACAAGACCACCACCACATATGTTGCATTGCATTGAAACACTTTGACGTGGAAATATGATCAGTGATGATGTTTCTTTTGCCATGAAAGTCTCAACCTAAATAAGGATTTTTAATTCGTATTTCATTTTACATGGTAATTTTCACTTGAATTCTATGATGAGTTTTGTATAAATGTGGCATTTACAGTAGGCTTGCAATAGTGTTTATACTTTTCAGTTTTCTCTTATTGTCATTTTATTTATGAATTCTATGTATGCATGATGCCATACTCAGTTCTTGTTGTCATGCATTTTTGCTAACCCAAAAATTCAAACTTTCAATCACGACAGCTAAGCCAAATGTGAAAATTTGTTCCCTGAGTCTTCCCAAACCCCTCTCCCGGTCAATTTTTCTTCTATGTCATGATCATATTGACCTTGCAGGTACTTCCAATATGATTAACAAGCATGTGCAAATGTTTGAAATGGTGTGACAAGATCAACTCCTTCATCCAGTGAAGTGCTTCTGAAGACTAATTCTCCAATGGGCCCAGAAATGCCATTTTTGGCCATTTCGATGCAGGTGTGCATCCTCCGAGAAGGATCTAGAAGCTCGTAATCAACTGGAGGTGGTATTGGAGAGCAATGAAAGTATTGGAAGTGATTTAGGAAAGTTTAGGGAAGATTTGGAGGTTTAGGGACAGATTGTGCAACATCGAGTTTTTCAGGTGTAAGGAGTGAAGAGCTAAAATTGGAACTGGACTTCACCGAATGATTCCGAGAGCCCCATCAGGAGTTAGTAGGCAATCAAATAGGCATTGGAAAGCTAAAGGAATTCTCTACATGGTGGAATCATCACTTTTGTTCCAAGAACTACGAACTTCTCAAGGCATCTCAATCTATGCAGACACACCCTATTTCCCTAAAGAAAAAGGGACCATTTTTTGGATATGTAAGCAGATTCAAATTATGAAACCTACCCCATCCTCCTTGAAATGGTCTTGGGATTCAAAATCATATAAAATTTCATGTGAAAAGACCTTCTGGAGCTCTGGGAATCGTGTGTTCAAGTTCTCTCTTGTGCAGGTATGCTTCTCGTACTTAGCCAATTTTTTGAGTGACACGTGTCACCTTCTAGCTTCATGGCGCACTTTTGTGTCCCTCTTGTCTCTTTCCCAAGGGGACAGAGGGGACACAAAAATGAGCCCCACCTCAGCCCTCCTCTCAAATCCTCCATATGACCCAAATCAACCTAGATGAGTGTTAATCAAAGCTAACTCCATCGACCCCACGATGCACCACAGAGTGACACTTGGCATCATCTGGTGAGGGTGCATTTTCTTGTCCCTCTTGTCCCCATTCCCAAGGGGAAAGAGGGGAGACAAAAATGCACCCCATTCTAGCCCCTCCTCGGGATCTCCATGTGACCTAACTTGTAGCTCCAAGGTGCCTAAGCTTGTTTACTCCATCTCTCCAATCTTCCACCTCACAATGACACTTGGCATGATCTGCTTGAGGCGCATTTTCTTGTCCCCTTGTCCCCATTCCCAAGGGGACAAAGGGGACACAAAAATGCACCCCATACTCAAGCCAACAAAACCCTAGCTTTAAAACACAAGCAGCATTCTCACCCATGAGAAAAGCGTAGTTGTCGGGATAACCTAGAAACCAAGTAACTTGCTTCCAAGTTCATTTCTTCACATTTTTGACCTTGCCTTGCCTCCATTACTGAAGTTGTGAAACCTTCAAAAACCTGCAAAAACACCAAACATGCTGCCAATATTTTTCAAGGGCAGCCATGAACATGAAAACAAGTGATCTCTTCATAGCTTCAAGTCCAAACCGATTCCAAAGAAATTTTCTTAGCTGATCATCCTCCTAGGCAAACTTGTGATCATTAAAGCTTCAAGCCTCCATTAATGGTTGTCATCACAACAGCAGGCCTAAAATCCTCCATCCCAAAATTTTCCTTTTTGATTTGCAAGAGTTCTGGCGGACGAACAAGACGAAAATCGGAGCACGGGATCACAATGCAAAGCCGAATCCAAAAATGAGGTTTTTGTTGCAAACCGACACCATTTTGACCAGTTACTAAAAATAGCATATGCTCTGTACACTCACATGCTAAAAATAGTAAACCTCTCAAAATTGCAAGCTCCGATCACTCAAAACATCCAAAAACAGTGAGGAATAGCAAGCAAGGAAAAATTCGCAATTTTCCCAAAATAAGCGGTTCGCAAAAACTTGGTAAAACTAGAAACTTCCTAAAATAAAGATAAAGCGTCATCAATGGAGGTGAATTGAGTGTGCCAGAGATGTAGAAGATCAAATTTGATCAAAAAGGAAAAATTTCCCAAAATAGTAGCTCTTGGTCCCACCTACCAAAAATAGAAAGTTTCGCTTTTGATGCAAAAAGTTGCAATTGACTCCATTTTTACTCATCTCGCTGCTTTTTGCCATCCTCACAGGGTTGTAAGGTGCTTGCATAGCTCAAACAAGGAAATCAACTTTCCACAAGGATCCTGGAGCACCATTCTGATCACAATTGTGTCAAGGAACAAAACAAAGCATATCGAGGCGCAACGGTGGAAAGTCCAAAACATGGTAAGGCTAGCAAAGAGGTTGAAGAGGATCAAGAGCTTCATTCAAATTCAATTCATCAAGAGGATGGTCATCATGAGCATGATGAGAAGGATTCTCCATGAGTAAGGAAAGAGGTCATCTCGGAATAATGCATACCCATGAAGTGTTTCTAAACACTCGATCCATGCTTGATAAGAATCTCACATCTTACAAGTCGGAGGAGGTGGAGTTTGTAGTGTTTCAATGTAGTATGCAGGACAAGAACATGGAGCTCATTTTCCATTCAAGGATCAATTTTTCATGAGAGTAATTGAATAATGTTTGAGTACCATAATCATGCTTCCACCCAAGTGGCATCTTGGTTGAAAAGTGAGTTGTGAAGTAGGAAAGGATGTCATCATGATCAAAATGAAATGAGATATTCATGGAGAAAACTAAGGACAATCTCTCCTAAAAGAGGGTTGAACTAAGCAAATTGAGCTATCAAGGCACTCAAGATCATCATGCACAAAGAATCAAGGATCACCTTATTCTCATTCATTCATTCATGTTTCATCAGGGATCAGTCTTCGCAATCAAGAAAAGGTTACCTACTTCCAAGAGAACATGTGCATAGGAGGCGTATGAATTTATCTCATTCAAGAGTGTTGTAGAGTCGAGAAAGAAAGGTGTGATCTTCGTTCAGAGCACCATAGCCATAAGAATGAGCAATCAGCTCTATGCCATCCACTTGGTAGTGTTCTTAAACACTCACCTCAAACCTTGTGGTGTGGTCATTGCCATCTCCTCATATCATTCCAACCAGTGGCCACTTCTCAAGCAATCCATTCAGGGGTCATCCCTTTCACCCGCATGATGAAGGCCTATTTCAGTAAGTGAAGGAGAAACATCAAGAAACTTGAGCACCGTGAGTTGTCTCTCATGATCAAGGGCCAATTATGAAAGCCTAAGGAGCAAATAAGTGACCCTCACTCTCACTATGTGATCAAGGAGGAGTCATGAGTGATGCCCACAATCATTTCAAACTCACATCGGGAGGTCTCAACACAAAGTGTTTCTAAACACTCATTCGGCAGTCTGAAGTGTTTGTGCATCTTGCAAAAGGAGGAGATTGTGATCACCATGCCTCAAATCAGCAAGTTCTTCATCAACAACAAATCAGTCAATCCCTTCCCTTTCTCTTTTCTCTCTCTCCATATTATAATTTTCAATTAAGAATGTACTTTTTGCTATTTTATCCTATTCACTTAAGTGACCCTTAGCTAAACATTATAAGAGTCCTTTTTCAAATAATAAGAAAAAGACTCACTTCCTACGAATATGAATGGTCACAAGTGATGAGGATAGGTGGAGTCATGTGGGGGTAGATGAAAGGACAGATTGTAATGCTATAAATTGGAATGGCTTCTCCATTCCAAAGGGTTGGCAATTGTTGATTGAATGTATGTTGTTGAGAGTTCCACTTCTACATCAAGCAATAAAGCTACAATTATTCTATTTCTTTGTCAATGTTCCTCTACTCTCTCTTTCCAACTTTGCATATATGATAATCTTGTAAAACCAAGAAAGGTGTTTGCCTTTGATGAATGAATCAATGGAAGTATGTGTCTATGGTTTGTTTTGTCTTATCATGGTTTGCATTGTTGTGTTCTTCTAATTGAATGTGGACTTACTCTGGTTATTGTATGTGAACTTTGTTAGTGCCTACTCACAACAGTAACCCTCTCTCTCCTTATTTTCCCAACTCCCCTTTACCTCTCTTCATTGCAATTTCCTCCCTTGTACTTCATACAAACACTTTGCCACAAATTCAATGGAGTGTTCGTGTGTGATCCTAGACCTATTGGCCACCCCAATATTTAGATAGCTTAAGTTGTTTACATTCAATAATTGGTGCCTCCCCATACACAAGGAGGGGCTTAGCCCCGTACCTTTGGTGAAGACTCAATAATTCGCAACACAACAAATTATTTCACCAACAATTTTTGGCGATTCCGCTAGGGAGAGATCTACCCTTGTGCACCCATAAAGATCTCTAAAAATAAAATAAAATAAACAATAAAAATTGGAAATGATGAAAATACCAAAAATATTCTATTTGAATGTTTAGGAGCCTTGTTGCAAGCCTGTTGAGGAATCTGCGCTTTTCCAATTTCATTTCTTCCTAGGTTCTTTGAGGCAAGTTGACAGAAAGAAAATACACCCGGTTGATTGTGCAAGTGGCATTGTTGACCCCATATTCAAGGAGCAACAAAGAGTTGATATTAGTCTTCCCATTGTGCCATAAGAAGACAAGTTCCTAAAAATCCTCTTGAAGGTCATACTTAAAGAACCAGTTGTTGAACCACGAGTCCTCATTCCTCCTGAAGGAGAAAGAGAAGAAGAACCGAAGAAAGGGAAGAGGAAGAAAAAGGAAGAAATGGCAGCACAAGCACCTGTACCATGGGGACAAAATACTAGTCTGTTGGCTTTAGCTCCACCACTTCATGAACTTCCAAAAGGATCAAGAAAGAACTTTCCGAAATTCTATGGAGATGGCAAGCAACGTCCTGATGATCATATCACAACCTTCATCATAGCCTGTGGCATCCTTGGAGTGCAACATGAAGATGTTGCAGTGCGGTTGTTCGTGGAAACATTACAAGATGTTGTTGCGGATTGGTTTTACTATTTGCCATCACGCTCAATTGTTGATTGGGGTAATATGAAAAGCAAGTTTGAAGCAAGATTCAAGACTGCAAAAGATGTTCATGCCCTCCTTGCTCAATTAACTCAAATGAAAAGAACCACAAGAGTCCATGAGAGACTTCATGGCAAAATTCAACAAGATTCCCGTCGTTGCCCGTCCCACTGCAAATAATCTGAAAAGGTTCTTCGTGAATGCCCAGTTGCCTGAAGTTAGTTTCATTCTACGAAGAGTTCAACCAAGAGATTTGGAAAACGCTCAAGAAATTGCCATTGAAGTGGAAGATGACCTTGTCTTGTCAGGAAAGATCAAGAATCATTCAATGAAGGATAAGGCCCAAAATTCCAAAGATGAGAGAGCTGATTCATTATTGCAAAATTTGGCCAATGATTTGACAATGTTGAAGAAGGAAGTTGCCCAACATGCATCATATAAGAACCGGAGCAGAAATCAAATTGCAGGAGCACCCCGAAGGCTTGCCTTGGAAGCTCCACCAATCAATGCAATATGCGAAGTTGATGAAGATGATGGAGAAGAAGTTATTGAATCAGAAATTGAAGAAGAATGTGCCAGGATTAGGTATTTTGAATTCTCACCTAATGAAGACTTTGAAGAATCCACGGACAGCTATTCCTGCGCGGTGTTCACTCGATCACATACGGAGAAAGTGGGATCTTTTCATACTGCCCAAGCTAAGCATTCAGATCCTCAAGTGGCAACTCTACGAAAAACAACAAAAAGGAGGGTCATCGAAGTCTGCTTCCATAGGGTCACTGAGAAAAAGCATGAGGCTACTTCAACCCAAAATCCCTCTACCTCTTCGATAAGTCTCATTCAACTTCCTTGAAAAATCAGTTTCTGTTGATCCTAAGAATAATCATGTCAAGGTTTCCATAATCCCTTATGTGCCTAACACTTCCTCATCCTTTGATATCATTGACCATTGCAAAAATCTAAAGTCCAAATTTCTAAGTATGAATACTTGAAAACCCATCCCAAGCAATTTGATAGGCTTGTTTCAAGTATATCAAAGGAAGTAGTTATGTTTCATGTTCTAAAAATGCCACTACCAAAGAACCACCTCTTACCTCTCACTCCACTTCTCAAAATTGTCTTTGCTTCCACACCTTCCACCTCTGGGAAGATATGAACCTTTCTATATAGCCTTGTTGGTCAATGGGTACAAACTGAATAATTGCATCATTGACTCTGGTGCTTCCAACAACGTCATGTCTGCAAAAGTTGCTAAAGCTCTCGGTCTCTCTCTCTCCTACCAATGGCCATTGTTACTCTATGGAAATGAAAGATGTGCCTCTGGTTGGCCAAGTCAGGAATGCTCAGGTGACATTTGCAGATTTTCCTGACAAGAAGATCACGATGAGAATTCTTGTAGCGGATATACCAGCCTCATATGGTATGTTGTTAGCTGCCAAGCTTCTGTCGAGATGTTGGTGGAGATATACAGATGGATTGGTCACATGCCATCATTCCTGTCAAATGGTAAAATGAAGAAACTTCTTCCCATCGGAAAATGAAGTACACCGTTCAAAGGCCTGATGACCCGAGGGCGGATATCCTATTTCAAGACTCAAGGTCTTTCAAATTTTTCATGACTTTGGAGGAAGATGGTGAACTTCCCATGTTGGTAGAAGAGCATCCAAGCGTCACGGAGCCAGTTAAAAAACATCATGGTGACTTGATGGAATCAGAATTTGAAAGCATGTATTTCCTACTGGATGTGAACATGAGTGTAGTTTCTCCATTGGATGTTGATGATGGTCGTGTGAGCCTTGACTTACAACAAAGCAATCTTGAAGTGACGAGCAATGAGGATCAAGAAGAAAGGATGATACCCAACAACTTCTTGTCAGGTGAGTTCAATGTTTTAAACCATGCTCTCAATGTTCACCATGAGGTTCCATCCAACGAGTATATTTGTGAATATGAAGACTTCTCCTTCTCATTGGAAGAGAATGACAAAGGATGCAAGAATGACAGGATGTTTCAGCCTTTGAATTCAAATCCACTCAAGAAGATGATGATTTCATCACAAAAATGGACTCCCTAGTTCTTGGTGATCAAGATTGGGAAAATGACATATAAATATTTCAACTCCAATTTTGTGCTCATTCCCCTTTCATGAGGATAGAGACATTATCAATGATAGAATGGTGCTTGATCCCAAGGCTGATTTTGACAAGGAATTTATGGATAAGAACATGCTTGCATCTTTCAAGGTCAACTCCACTCAAGGAAAAGGGGCTTTCACCATGAATATGGATTTCGAAGCTCAAAATGAACAAGATGAAGAAGATGATGGTTTCCATGTTGCATGCCCAACCTTGAGCTCATTCTCTTTCCAAGAGGATGAAGCAATATACATGCCACATTGTATAGGGAAGCACGTTGTGAAAGAGCCAAAGTACGTAAAAGAGAATTTCTTGGACCGATGGAGAGATATGAAACATCAAAAGGCTAGTGACAATGTCGAGGCATCCAAGACATCTGCCGAGAATCAACTTAAAAGACAATGGTCATGAAGCAGATGAAAATTGAACAACAAATGCCTATCAAATGTCATAGGCCTCAGTTTGAAAATGATAAGCCAAGTATGATCAAAACTCATCTTCGCAGCAATGAAGGAGAATCGGCAATGGGAACGAACTTGGGAGTCAATGAGAAGATGGAAAGAATGTGTCAAAACTACGAGGCAATGAACCTGAATAAGTGCGTCATCGGTTGCAGATATACAGCCATGTGGGAGTTCTCAAGAAATTGAGAAAAGGATCATATTTCAACAAGTCTGTCAATGGATTTGCAGAAGAAAGGCATTCGGTGATACCCGTATATGGGTAAGCACATAGTTTGAATTGGTGCTTCAATGAAATCGGGCTATCCCCGCATGTACATAGGTGATTTAGGTTGTTTTTCTTTGTTGTGTGGTCTATTTCCCTTCATGTTGTGTGTGTTTCCCTTCCTTTCAAGTTTGTATCTTTTCTTCTCATTTGATGTAGTAAAGATTTGACTCTATTGCCCAATTTGAACAAGGACTGGTCTGCTTACCCAAGAGTGTTGAGGCTCTCTATTGCCCTTTACATTCCAATGTCCCTGAGCGAGCTAACTATTGTCATGCATTTTTGCTAGCCCAAAAATTCAAACTTCCAAGTATGACAACTAAGCCAAATGTGAAAATTTGTTCTTGAGTGTTCCCAACCCCTCTATTGATCAATTTGTCTTCTGTCATAATCATATTGAGCTTGCAGGTACTTCCAATGTGATTTACAAGCATGTGCAAATGTTTGAAATGGTGTGACAAGATAAACTCTTTCATCCAAAGGTGAAGTGCTTCAAGACTAGTTCTCCAAGAGTAGGCTGGAAAGGCCATTTTGGCCATTTCGATGCGTGTGCATCCTTCGGGAAGGATCTGGAAGCTCATAATCAACTGGAGGTGGTATTGGAGAGCAATAAAGGTATTGGAAGTGATTTAGGAAAGTTTAGGGAATATTTGGAGGTTTAGGGACAGATTGTGCAACATCGGGTTTTTCATGTGTAAGGAATGAAGAGCTAAAATTGGAACCTGAACTTCACCGGATGATTTTGGGAGCTCTGTAAGGAGTTAAGACGCAATCAAATAGACATTGGAAAGCTGAAGGAATTCCCTTCATGGTGGAATCATCACTTTTGTTCCAAGAGCTAAGCACTTCTCAAGGCAACTCAATCTGTGCAGACACACCTTGCTGTCCCTAAGAGAAAGGGGTCATTTTTTGGAGATGCAAACAAATTGGGTTCAAACCTATCCCATTGTTCTTAAAATGGTCTTGGGGGTCAAGATCATTCAAAATTTAATGTGAAAAGACCTTTTGGAGCTCCAGGAATCATGTGTTCAAATTCTCTCTTATGCGGGTATGCTTATCATACTTGGCCATTTTTTTGAGTTACACATGTCACCTTCTGGCTTCATGGTGCACTTTTGTGTCCCTCTTGTCCCTTTCCCAAGGGGACAAAGGAGACACAAAAATGCACCCCACCTCAGCCCTCCTCTCTAGTCCTCCATATAACCCGAGATCAACCCGGTTGATTGCTAATCGAGCTAAGCCCATCTCCCCCACGATGCACCACAAAGTGACACTTGGCATCATCTGATGAGGACGCATTTTCTTGTCCCTTTTATCCCTATTCCCAAGGGGACAGAGAAGACACAAAAATGCGTCCCATCATAGCCCCTCCTCGGAGTTCTCCATGTGACCTCACTTGCGGCTCCCCGTCATCACCAATCCGGCACTATGATAATTCTTCACCGGAACTCCTCGTCTTATGATTATTTACTAATGCACAGCCTTTAGTTTGGTGGATGTAATCCATGAGGTACTTCAACAAGACTATGGGAGAAACTTTACAATTACACCTCTTGATGGCTTCTTCACACACCTTTAACGATGGCTTCCTTTGCACACTTCCTACAATATTTCTCACTACTTCTTTCTATGCTAAATGAGGGGGTGGCCTCTCTATTTATAGAACTTCCAGGCTTATCCATCCTATTTCTAAGATAGGATAAGAAATCCACTCGACGAATCATATTTCATGCCTTAACTCTTATCTCGTACATGTAAGTTTATCTCTTAAGATAAGATAAACCTTATCATTTTACATGGGTTCCACATTTTTAGACTTTTTACAAATAAAATACACAAAATATTTATGACCTCACTCCTTGTCCTTATTACCAATATAATATTTCTAATTCCTAATCATGTAGACCCTACTTCTCTAATTACCCAAACTTTGACATTTTAACATTACTGGACCACTTACGACAAATATTTACTTTTACAACATTCCTATTGTACTTTGATATTCTACCGTACTCCACATTATTGGCGACACCGTACTAACGGCGCCGTTATCTTCTATCAGATGCTACTACTAATTATACTTAACAACATCCTATTCCTAATACATACATTAATGAAATAGAAATTATGGAGGAAAATTTTAGTGTCGACATCTTCCCCCTTCTAGCTTCTACTCCGTCCTCGAGTAGACTATTCCTGTACTTGGAAAATCTTGAACTTGTCGTGGTTGACCCATTTCGTAATGGGAGTGCCATCCAATTCCTCCAAATCAGTGCGTACCATTTTCATGCACAAATTTCTTTATTTTGTAGGGCCCCATCCATTTTGGAATAAATTTTCTGTCTTCTTTTTTTTTTGTATCGGAATCATATACTAGAACCAAGTCATTCACATGAAATGGAGACCACTGAGATCTTTTGATCAAAGTACTCTGCTTCATTTTCTTCTTATGGCTTGTATCCTTTGCTATTTCCCTCATTTCCTCTAAGAAATGAAGATGTACCAACCTTTCTTTTCTTGAATCACTTTCATCCATCCTTTCATTTTTCATAACTCTCACGGTGGGAATATCAAACTCAATAGGAAGAACTAGATCAATGCCATAGGCCAACCGAAATGGGGAGTATCCTATTGCTGACTTTGATGTTGCCCTATATGCCCACAATCTTTGCATGAATCCGTTTATCCCATTTATGTCCCTCGCAAGGCCGCATCTTTTGCTAGAATTTGACACATAAAGACAAAATTTGTTCGTTCCACTTTGTCCATTTGTGCTTGGCTTGTATGTTGTTGCCTTCCTATGCTTAATAGAAAACTTATTGACTAGAATCGGATCAATGCCATAGGCCAATTGAAATGGGAGTATCCTGTTGTTGACTTTGATGTTGCCTTATATGCCCACAATGTTGCATGAATCCTCTTATCCCACTAATGTACTGTAAGGCCGCATCTTTTGCTAGAATTTGACACAACACAAAATTGGTTCGTTCAATTGTCTATTTGTACTTGGCTTGTATGTTGTTGCCTACACCGTGCTTAATAGAAAATTTATTGAATAGGGCTTCTACTACCTCATTAATGAAGTGGCTTCCTTGATCACATGACAATTTCTAATGGACAACCAAATCTGGTGACAATACGTTCATATATGAACCTTGCCACTTCATCCATGAAAAGTGTCTTCAATGGCTAGCTTCAACCCACTTGGTTAAATAATTTGTGGCAACTACAATATACTTATTTTGGCGTGATGTAATTGGAAGTGGACCTCTGATGTCTATTCCCCACTTTTCAAAGGGACCAGGGAAGAATAGGACATAATGGAACCGATGAAGTCTTACGGTTACCATGTGTTTGACAAATATCACATGCCTTACAATAATTATAACAATCTTTAAAAAGAGTGGGCGGTGATAACTCGCATCCAAGATCCTTCTTCTTTATAAGTTGTCCAGGAGAAGTGCCCTCCACATGTACCATTGTGGAATTCTTCTAGCAGCTTTCTTCCCTTGATCACGTCCAATTTGCCCTTTGTCATCGTCCATCGTGTCCTATTCGAAATAATACTCCATGCGAGAATAGAATATGGACGACTAGCTTGAGTAATCTTTCTCTTAGTCTTTGCATTGCTTACTATCGAAACTTGAATTCATTCGGATAATTTCAAATATCTATGTATTCACTAGGGATTGTGTCGAGGAGAACAATCTTTGCATCGGAAAATCGTCATCATCACAAGATGATCCTAAACCATCATAGGCTCGAGAGAGTGCATATGCATTGACATGCTTCTTTCCCGGCCTATCTATAATATCAAATTCAAATTCTTGTAGCAAAATTATCCATTTTGCTATCCTCCCCGATGGGTTAGGCTTATTGACAATATATTTGAGAGCTCGATGATGATTCTGACATAACTATAAATTTCTGCCTAGAAGTAATTTCTAAACTTCTTTACAAAAAAATGATAGCGAGCCTCTTTTTGATTCTGATGATAGTTTACCTCAAGCCTTTGCTCATTTGTCTCCGCTCCCAAAGTAAATTGGATGTTCATTCCCATTTTCATCCTTTTGGCTCAAAGTACTTCCTAGTCTTTGCATCGAGGCATCGGTGTACCTGATGAATGGCTTGCTCCAATCTCGATTCTTCAAAACAGGTGAAGACGCCAGGGCTTCCTTCATTGTCCAAAAGCTTCATGCGCCTTATTTCACCAGTTCATAAGTAACATCCTTCTTGAAGCTGGGTTAGTGGTCATGCAATCTTTGAGAAATTATTGATGAACCTTCTATAGTAACCCACATGGCCTAAAAATGATCTCAACTTACTTCTATTCATAGGAAATGGTAAATCTTTGATTTTTGAAACTTTATCGGGATCGATGCAATACCATCTCTGGATCTGACATGCCCTAACAAAACGCCTTTAGAACATCCAAAGACACACTTTGTAGGGTTTAGTGAGGCTTGTGCTTCATCTAACCTTTGAAATCTTTGTCTCCATCTAATGCGGTGGTCCAACTTGCTCTCATAGATGCAAAATCATCCGGAAATACTCGAGGTCCCAATGTAGGGTTCGAACACCCTATTCATCAAACGTTGGAATGTTCTTTGGAGCATTACACAATCCAAAAGGCATAACTCTATAGGCAAGCGTTCCCCGAGGAGTGGTGAGCGTAGTCTTCAACCGATCTTTCTCTCTATACGAACTTGGTTGTAGCGCTATATCCATCAAAGAAACTATAGCACTCTGGCCGCCTACTTCGTCCCAAGATCTTATCGAAAATGGAAGAGGTTAATGATCCTTCTTTGTTGCCTTATTGAGCTTCTGTAATCAACACAAATGCTTAGCTTCCCATTCTTTTTTATTGAGATCACAATGAGAGAAACCCATTCTCAATTCTCCACAAAGAAATATGAATCCTGCATCAAGAACTTATCTATTTCTTCTTTTACGGTCTTGGAAAAATTAGGATTCATTCTATATGGTATTTGCTTTATGGGCTTAGCACCATCTACCACTCAATACAATGTTCTACCCAACTTAGTTGACGGAATTCCTTGTAATCAAAAGTGAATAGATGTATGTACCTTGAAAGAGTGGAGGTAGGATTCCTTCTCACTCTCCATCACAACATCACCAATCTTTATTTGTTGGAGACGATCATCAACTTCTTCTTCGATAATTTTTATGGGGTCATGAGTTGGTGTACCTGGGAAGGATATCCATGTAGTGAAACATCCACCTCGCTTTCTTCATCTTCATGTCCACTTCACCGCATACTAGAGTAATCGGAGGATGTCCAATCATCGGTTTCATCACTTGAATCCACGAGTTCGCTTATGATGTCGAGGATCACATTTATCTTCACCCTCTCTACCACGTCCAAGTGTCATGAAACCTTCATTCCAAAGTAGTTTCTTGCATGAACTCTCCTTAGCCATGGTCTTCCCAAAGGCATTGGAGTGCCAATTGACAGCCATTTTTTCATCACCCGAAAGTCTACCACACATACCACACCCATAAGATATTGCCACATTTGAAACTACACCTTCGGTTTAGTTTTTCCTTTATTTAATGACCTTAACATAAGTGTTGAAGGGCGATCAATTTTTAAACCCAACATATTCATTACATACTCCGGTTATTACATTAATCTGCAGCACCTCCATCAACTAAGACATCATGAATTGAAATACCATTACATAATACCTCGAACATGTGGAGCATAGGGAATCGCCTCTGCCTCCAAAACAGGGGACCTCAACCTCCTTCCTTCTTCGAGCATTGAGTCCACCTCGCAACTCCCGCCTCTTCTCGAGAAGACATAGCCAAGAATTGACCATATGTAATATTCACAGGCCTTTTGACAGATCTTCCAAGATGGAGTATGGTCCTTGCCCTTGTGAAATCAAAAAATCCCGCACACCCAACTTTCGTCTCGTATGTTTCTTACTAGTTTCTTCTTTCATCTTCTTAGGATCATTTCCATCTTGATTATCTTTTTCTTTCTTTCTTTTTGTTACAAACACATCTACTTCATTATTTCTACTCTTATCTACTACATCAAGAGAATTCACAGGGGTTTTTCCTTTATCATTATCTCTTGTACCAGATGTAGAAGCTCTATCTGGACAATTATACTTATAATTACCCTTTTTATAACAACCATAACAAACAACTTCAAAATATTTCTTTTTGGACCTCTATCTCCTCCCCGAGAACTAAATTCCTTTCTTTGAAGAAGATTAATAGTTAACTAGCCCATCTTACTAAGCAGATCTTCATACTCAGTAGATGTACTTGGAGAAATATTTGTGCTCCCCGGAGTGGTTGTGGATTCTGACCAAAGGTGCTTTGGTGTAGGCTCTACTTTAACAACAATTTCTTTGGGCTCCTCTTCCATGCTTTCTTCTTGCCTTCTTGCAATCTCCTTTGCTTGTTCATGGTGGTGGCGGCCATACTTCACTCGTTGTCTAATCTCCGGCTTCATCCCAAGAATGAAGTGCTTACGAGGAGGAGATTATCCACGCCATTCATCAACCCATCAACTAGTCCTTCCTTCCTGGATCTGGGCATCGAGCTTCCTCCTTAGCTCTGAACACGAGCATGATAATCCCTTATCTTCTCCTTCTCTCCTTGGGATAGCTTTGTGATCTCGATCATGAGATCTGCATATTTCTTTATTCACCAAATTCTTCAAGAAAACTTTCGAGTTAATAAATCCCATGAATTTTTCATTATCATCTAGTGTTTCAAACCACCAAGTGTTGAACCATCCAAAAAGGTAGGAAAAATTTAGTCCACTATTCCCTTCTTATGAGGCCATTACTGAATACAAGATCGTTTAAACTCTTGAATGAAAGAAGAAGCATCTTCATTAGATTGGTGAAAAAAGCAGGAATCTTTCCCATTTTCAAAAGTAACCACCGTGAAATACCAACCCACAAGTCAATCAACAAGACTTATGTGCACAATTAATTGGAATTACTATAAAAATGACCACGGTAAACTATGGTAAAACTTGACTTACTACGGTAAAATTGATTTTACTGTGGTAAACACTATTCACGGTAAAAAGTGAAGTTACTGCGGTAAATACTATTCATGGTAAAAAGTGACTTTACTGTGATAAATACTATTCACAGCAAAAATGACTTTATCATGGTAACTACTATTCACGGTAAAAATGACTTTACCATGGTAACTACTATGCACAGTAAAAACAAGGTTACCCTCCAATTGATTTTTGACTAAGTGGGAATATCTCTCCAAAAAATCCACCAACGAGGAATGGTCCCGGCAACGGAACCAAAATGTCATCACCAATCCGGCACTATGATAATTCTTCACCGGGAACTCCTCGTGCTATGATTATTTACTAATGCACAACCTTTAGTTTGGTGGATGTAATCCATGAGGTACTTCAACAAGACTATGGGAGAAACTTTACAATTACACCTCTTGATGGCTTCTTCAACACACTTTAACTCGATGGCTTCCTTTGCACACTTCCTACAATATTTCTCACTACTTCTTTCTATGCTAAATGAGGGGGTGGCCTCTCTATTTATAGAACTTTCGAGCTTATCCATCCTATTTCTAAGATAGGATAAGAAATCCACTCGACGAATCATATTCCATACCTTAACTCTTATCTCGTACATGTAAGTTTATCTCTTAAGATAAGATAAACCTTATCATTTTACATGGGTTCCACATTTTTAGACTTTTTACAAATAAAATACACAAAATATTTATGACCTCACTCCTTGTCCTTATTACCAATATAATATTTCTAATTCCTAATCATGTAGACCCTACTTCTCTAATTACCCAAACTTTGACATTTTAACATTACTGGGACCACTTACGACAAATATTTACTTTTTACAACATTCCTATTGTACTTTGACTGTTACCGTACTCCACATTATTGGCGACACCGTACTGACGGCGCCGTTATCTTCTATCAGACGCTACTACTAATTATACTTAACAACATCCTATTCCTAATACATACATTAATGAAATAGAAATTATGGAGGAAAATTTTAGTGTCGACACTCCCAGTGCCTAAGTTTGTAATCTCCATCTCTCCAATCTTGCACCTCGCAGTGACACTTGGCATGATCTCTGCTATAGGCGCATTTTCTTGTCCCTCTTGTCCTCATTCCCAAGGGGACAAAGGGGACACAAAAATGAGCCACATACTCAAGCCATCAAAACACTAACTTTAAAACACAAGTAGCTTTCTCACCCGTGAGCAAAAATTAGCCGCCGAGGTAACTTAGAAACCAAGTAAATTGCTTCCAGTTCATTTCTTCACACAATTCAACCTTTGCCTCCATTATCAAGCTATGAAACCTTCAAAACTGTGAAAACACCAAACATGTTGCCAAAAGTTTTCCAGGGCAGCCATGAACATGAAAAATAGTGATTTCTTCATAGCTTACAAGTTTGAAACCGGTTTAAAGTGAAATTTTCTCGACTAATCATCCTCTCGTGCAAACTTGTGATCACTGAAGCTTCAAGCCTCCATTAATGGCTACCATCACAACAATAGGCCTAAAATCCTCCATCCCAAAATTTTCCTTTTTGATTTGCAAGAGTTTTGCGACGAAACAAGGCGAAAATCGGAGCACGGATCACAATGCGAGCCGAATCCAAAATGAGGTTTTGTTGCAAACCGACACCATTTTGACCATTCTTAAAAATAGCATATGCTCTACACACTCACATGTTAAAAATAGTAAACCCCTCAAAATTGCAAACTCCGATCACTCAAAACATCCAAAAACAGTGAGGAATAGCAAGCAAGGAAAAATTTGCAATTTTCCCAAAATAGCAGGTTCGCAAAAAAACTTGTTAAAAATAGAAACTTCCTAAAATAAAGATAAAGCATCATCAATGGAGGTGAATTGAGTGTGCCAGGAGATTGAAGATCAAATTTGATCAAAAGGAAAAATTTCCCAAAATAGTAGCTCTCCCTCCTACCAAAAATAGAAAGTTTCGCTTTTGATGCAAAAGTTGCATGATTGACTCCGCTTTTACTCATCTCGATGTTTTTGCCATCCTCACGGGGTTGTAAGGTGCTTGCGTGATAGCTCAAACAAGGAAATCAACTTTCCACAGGATCCTGAGAGCACCATTACGATCACAATTGTGTCAAGGAACAAAACAAAGCATATCGAGGTGCAACAAGTGGAAAATCCGAAACATCGTAAGGCTAACAAAGAGGTTGAAGAGGATCAAGAGCTTCATTCAAATTCAACTCATCGAGAGGACGATTTACATGAGCATTACGAGAAGGATTCTCTCGTAATGAAAGAGGTCATCTCGAGCGAATGCATACACCGTGAAGTATTTCTAAACACTCGATCTATGCTTGTGAAATCACATCTCGTAAGTCGGACGACGTGGAGTTTGCAATGTTTCGGTGTAGTATGCGAGACAAGAGCATATAGCTCATTTTCCATTCGGGGATCGAGTACTTAATGAGTAATTGAGCAATGTCTAAGTACCGTAATCATGCTTCCACCCAAGTGGCATCTTGGTTGAGAAAGTGAGTTGTGAAGTAGGAAAGGATGTCATCATGATCAAAATGAAATGAGAGATTCATGGAGCAAATTGAGGACAATCTCTCCTAACAAGGGGTTGAACCGAGCAAATTGAGCTATCAAGGCACTCAAGATCATCATGCGCAAAGAATCAAGGAATCACCTCATTCCCATTCATTCCTTCAAGTTTCATCAGGGATCAATCTTGTTATCAAGAAAAGGTCACCTACTTCCATGAGAAACATGTGCACAAGAGGTGTATGAATTGATCTCATTCAAGAGTGTTCTAGAGTCAAGAAAGGAAGAAGGTGTGATCTTCATTTGGAGCACCATAGCCATAAGAATAAGCAATCGGCTCTACTCCATCCACTTGATAGTTTTCCTAAACACTCACCTCAAACCTTGTGGTGTGGTCATTGTCATCTCCTCATATCATTCCAATCGGTGGCCACTTCTTAAGCAATCCATTCAGGGGTCATCCCTTTCACCCGCATGTGAAGGCCTATTTCAATAAGTGGAGAAACATCAAGAAATTTGAGCACCGTGAGTTGTCTCTCATGATCAAGGGCCAATTGTGAAAGCCTAAGGAGCAAGAAAGTGACCCTCACTCTCACTATGTGATCAAGGAGGAGTCGGGAGTGATGCCCACAGTCATTTCAGACTCACACCAGGAGGTCTCACAATAGTGTTTCTAAACACTCATTCGGCAATATGAAGTGTCTGTGCATCTTGCAGAAGGAGGAGATTGTGATCACCATGCCTCAAATAACAAGTTCTTCATCAACAATAGATTAGTCAATCCCTTCCCTTTCTCTCTTCTCTCTCTCCATATTCTAATTTTCAATTGAGAATGTACTTTTGCTATTTTCCTATTCACTTAAGTGACCCTTAGCTAAACATTATAAGAGTCCTTTTTCAAATAATAAGAAAAAGACTCACTTCCTAGGAATATGAATGGTCACAAGTGATGAGGATAGGTGAAGAGTCATGTGGGGGGTAGATGAAAGGACAGATTGTAATGTTATAAATTGGAATGGCTTCTCCATTCCAAAGGGTTAGCAATTGTTGATTGAATGTATGTTGTTGAGAGTTCAACTTCTACATTAAGTAGTAAAGTTGCAATTCTTCCAATTCTTTGTCAATGTTCCTCTACTCTCTCTTTCAAACTTCGCACATATGATAATCTTTTAAAACCAAAAAGGTGTTTACGCCTTTGATGAATGAATCAACGGAAGTTTGTGTCTATGGTTTGTTTTATCTTTTCATGGTTGGCATTGTTGTGTTCTTCTAATTGAATGTGGACTTACTCCGGTTATTGTATGTGAACTCATTAGTGCCTCCTCACAACAAGATAACCCTCTCTCTCTTTATTTCCCCACTCCCTTTACCTCTCTTCGCTGTAATTTCCTCCCTTGTACTTTGTCTGAGCACTTTGCCACAAGTTAAGTGGAGTGTTCTGTGTAATCCCCGGCCTATCCACCACCCCATAGTATTTAGATAGCTAAAGTAGTTTACATTCAATAATGGGAGCCTCCAACACTCGAATCATACCGAACTCATCTTGAATTGTGATGTGCAATTCATTCACACATATTGAGATCTTTTCGGTGTCATCTTCAATATAGCCTACATAGACAGGTGATTCTATAGAGTTCTTCAATGTAATCTTCTACACTCCAACTCCTTTTGTCGCAAATTTTGCAACTTCTTAAGCAAATCAACTGGTAATCTGAAAGCAAGAACTTTCCCTTCCAACTTCGGAACTAGTCTATCCCATGTGTTGATCTTATTTTTACGTCTTCACACTCTTTCTATCTGCACATACTCCCACCACAAGCATGCATGATCCCTCAACTTCATGCGAGAAAACTTGACTTTCTTGAAATCTTCCATGCCTTCCTAGTCAAAAGTATTTTTCTAACTCGGTAATCCAATCAATGAGTTCTTCGGGACTTAAACTCCCAAAATAACTCGGAATGTCCAACTTTGGTTTTCTACATATCCTCGCAACTACATGCGAATCTATCATTTGGCCCATCGACCAAGTCTTCTTACGCAACTTGGGCTCAAGGAATCCTTTTGCGGCTTCATCACCAGTTGCATCATCTACCATGGCACCTCAGCATTATGCTTTTCTCCATTGCCTCAAAACAGGCTTGCATTCCTCATTTAACTCTAACAAGTCCACAAGTCTTGATGCTTTGGGTGCTCTTGCCACTCTTTACATCAAAATATCCTTTGTGTGCTATTTCTTTCCCTCAAAATCAAGAGATTTTGTTCTTCACAACCTTCACACCTTCTACACAACAATTGCCATGCTCAAATATGACTTCAATGCTTGCCACCCACACTCATAAATGTAGCAAACAATTCATGACTCGTCTACAAAGATAACGTCACTCCGATACAAAATAATGCAGGCACGGTTAGAATCTAATCAAGGACAAACTAGACAATGCAATGCTTTGAATCAACGTAACACTTGACTGACTTGCAGCCCTACACACGAAAGCGAAATGGAACACCAATTCATTAACTTCGAATGAGAAAACATAGCTTACACACACTAGCTTGATCGTAAGCAAATAAAACCTGCAGCAACATCTGGAGAGATACATCACAAACTCTTGATATGACTATATCAAGCTACAACACAATTCTAACAATAAATCTATCCTTGAATGTTGCCAATTTCCCAATAGCTAATCTATCTCAAGCGTAAGGGTGTGTTCTTATAGAACCAAGAACTAGAGACTTGAATATTTCTCTCAACTACATCCTACCCATAAGACATTAAATGAATTTTTCAAACCACGCCACAAATATAGAATGTGTTGCAATTATTAGGCTCAAGATAGTGTCCAAATGACTCTTAACGCATCACAAGCATAACACAACTCAAAGAACCACAAATCATCTCAACTACTGATAACCGGTTAGGTAAATCTTTGTTGTCTCCTACTGATAACAATATTGAGGCAATCAAATAAATGATCATAATCAAATGCACATCACAAACCTGCACAAGAAGTCTATGCACGAAGTTACACACAACTTCAACATGTTGCTCACCATTGAATCCCTACACGGAACTTCACACAAGATCTAACACCTTCGTGCTTTCATAAGTAATCGTGCATCGTCAAGATAACTTCATAGACATAAAGCAAGCCTCCGAGGCAATGAGTATGTGTTACCGTGCACGCCATGAATGTTTCCTAGTCTTGTGCAAGATTTTGCGCTATGCCCTAACCCTGCGCTTAAGCTTACAAGTGTCGCACCAAGTGCTACAAATGTTCCACCAAGCATTTCAAGTGTTATGCTGCCTTCCTTAAGGCATATGCATAACATCGATGTGCTGCAATGCAATTTGAGTGTCACTTCATTGTGCATGGCCTACAAATTTCCAAACCACATTCTGCGATGTGCCATGAAAAACATATTTGCGCCAACTTCTAAGAATTGCACCGAATCAAGATGATCTGCGAAACCTTCAAGATTATTTTGCAATTGCCACAAAACAAGCCAAATGCAAAACATTCAAACGACTTATCGCTAAAGTATTTGTTATCAATGCGAGATTAATTGTGAACCCAGTGCTCCTCCAAACTCACACTCTCAAATAGACAAATTGAACACACACTCAACCCAAAAATTCAATCTTTATTACACTATGACCATATTACAAAGATTCACATGCACAATGCTTTATTCAATTACAACATACATCTGAAGATAACTAACACACCTACACATTCCTTGAGACAATCTCTATTTGTTATGGACTAAACAACACTCTCACTCTAGCACACACCTTGTTAGAATCTCTCTTCTTGGTCTCTCCTTGTTTGCTTTCAACTAACATGTCTCCCATTGATCTTTTCAAATCTTTCATGACTACCTCTAACAACTTAAGAGTGCCTCTTCACATTCCCAAGCATCTTGGAAATGGTCACAATGTTGAATATTTTACGTTCTTGGCCATTACCTTACAAAATTACTATGAACGAAACCGTCACTTCTTATAGTCCATTGATTGTGTGATTGTCAATTAATGTAGACCGGTGGTTCCAAAACCACCGCCGCATAAACTGGCAAATTTGTCATTTGTACTAAAAAGTGTCAATTTGATCGTGTCAAATGACTAAAACCTCCTACCTATGATTTCTTTGAGTGTTGAGCCTCTAGGAATGCTTCTAGCCTATCTAATCATCTTTGACATGTGCACAAGGTGTTAGCGTGTTGACAAGTCTCGAACACACGCAAAAATGTTGGTGGTGTCTTTGATTCATGCAAGGTTACTTGTGGACCCAAATGCTTTTGCATCATTCCTTTGTCGCACCTTACCAAAGACTCATCTAGGAGGCACACTACTCCAAGATAGCGAGGACACTTCGGCGTAGCCAAAACACTAACAACGGTTCAACAACAATTCCATTGGCCTTATATGCGCAAAAACAGAGAGCGCCACATCAAGTCTTTTTATTCCTTATTGCATTGTGAACCTCATGGATAGGAAGTTAGGGCTATACACACCTCTTTCTAATCCATAGAAGCCTTGGGAGTCTATTAGTATGGATTTCTTGTTTGGACTACCTATGACAAAGAACCAAAATGACTCTATGTTCGTTGCGAGAAGATAGGTTTCCACGGATGGCTAGAATGTTTGCATGCAAGAAGAGCATCACAACTCAATACATAAAACAATGTATCTTGATCATGTTTGGGTTAACTTTGGACCGCCTTCATCCATCGTGTGTAATATCCCCTTTTCCAAGCTAGTTCAAGCTATGGAAGACCTTATGCCCATTTCTCTTCTCATGGGCCTCGAGGAAGGAACAAAGAAGGGGAACTCACCATGGTTGTAAGTGTTGTATGTTCGTAATCAATTATTTTATTTACTAATCATGGCATTGGAGTGGTTCGACTGGGTAGTGGAAGACTTGTCAAACAAAGCAAGGAGAATTTCTATTTCTTCATTATGGAGGTCGTTCTTGTGTAGGCCTACATGGTGATTTTAATGTTCTTTTCCTTCATTAGGGTGAAGGGGTGGTGTGTGTGTGGGGGGGGCGAGGGAGGTTGGCCTCTCAGAGGATTCAATTTACCCATTAACATATTCAAGGCCTATATAAGGTGGTTCGACTTGCTAAAGGAGGATTATGTTATTCTTGATATTGATTTCTCTTGGAGGTGGAGCAAGTAGCTTCTCTTTTTCCATTGAAGGACGAAAACCCTTCCTTGGTCACCTATTGAGGACGAAACCCTTCAATAGGAACACACTTGGGGATGGAAACCCTCTTGTGTGCATTGGTGGCTTCACTCGGAAGTCACAAGTGAGCTTTAAGGAGGATTTCATGTTTGTTTCTTCCCTTCTAACCCTAGGCGACTTGCTTGGGTGAAGGGTTTGATATCATCTAGGGCACTTTTGGACATTTTGAGCTGATATTCTTGTTCTTCATATTTTATACGGCTGGAACCTACACTTTGGTGATTTTTGGAGTGATTTTTGGTTGTACTACGTTTGTCATAAAATTAATTACAGCTAGGGGGAATCGCTCATTTTCTCTATTATTTTGATATAATTTGGATTGATAAATATTGTCGTGGTTGAATTAATTATTTGGAAGCATTTTCAGCTCTATTTGTATGGTTATATGTTGATGTGAAGTCCCTATACAATTTGCTGCCCTAGAGGACTGATCATTGATTGTTCGAATAGGGTTAAAGTATATTTTCAGTCATTTTCAGATTGATGTTTGTGTGTTTGAAGGTGCAATTTCAGATCTGATCCATTAGGGTTGTGGAGAAACCCTTTTTCCCCATTCACTTCCCTAGAAGGGACATTACGGTGGTATCGAGCATCGATCTTCCTAGCATGGAGGGTTTCATTCAGAAAGAAGAATTCAAAGCAGACACTTGAAGGGGATAACATGGGCCACAGAGAGATTCGAAAAGACTACATTGAATAGGCTCATTGAAGGGCAAGTTAGATTGGCGGACACCATGGGCTAAATGGCCACGACTCTACAAAAATTATATGAACCAAGGCCTCATAATGGTGAGGGCAGCTCATCCGAGTTAACACTTCATGGCAGCCCCAAGGATCAACTTATGGATCGGCCACTAGGCCTACTTTCGTTCGATGGAAGAAGCCATTCCAAAGGTGGGAACAAGACATTCGGTAGAGCAGCATATTGCTACCAAATATGAGGAGTACAAGGATCTTCCAGATGAGATTCGTGATGTCATGTCACTCATTGAGTTTATAGGGTTGAAGAAAGGTGAAATGGGAATTGGACCAAGGTCTAAACCCCGAGCTATGCCCAAGAAAAATGGGGAAGATGTTCCAGCCCTTGAGGGAAAGAATCCCTCCATCATGATCAAGGAAGAAGAAGAACAACCGAAAGTTGTTGGGCATTGAGAGGAGCAGCCCATTAAAGCCCTAGAAGTACCCATCACTCTTTCCAAGGATGAGCCATTGACTGATTTTCAGAACAGCAGTATGAAGGGTCAAGGGTTTGATGAAATCTTGAAGCACGAGCCTAGGAAAGAGAAGGAAATCATGAAGCACGAGTTGGAAGGTAAAAATCCTTTGATATTCAATGATGATTCATTGATTTCTAATGATGGCATGTGGCAGAAAAATGGAGAAGAAAAATCAGATTTGCATGAAGTATATGAGGATGACATTATGGAAGGGTATGTCCATGAAGGAAGGGCACTTCAGTTCTTCATGATTACTTTCAATTTGCTGGAATTTCCCAAACAGCAGTCAATGATGGGCAGATTGAGGGAGTTCATAACCTTGAAGAGAGTTCCGAAGATGTTCCAAACAAGTACCAACAAAATAAGGGTGAGCTCCTTGTTGGCAGCCCAAGGTATGATAAAAATGATCACATTTTGTTTCCTCCTATATCACTGCCATATTTTTGTCATCATGGAAAATACACTAAGCATGTTAGAGACAACTATGGGCATGTTGTTTCTTCTATTCAAGGCCAAGATTACTTTGGCATGGGTAGTCTTCGGAAGATCAAGGTAACTATCATTTCTTGCACTTGGATTGAAAGGAAACTTATGAGCAATCATAGAGGGTTTGTTGTGCATTCTAACCACATGGTGAAGGATCAATGTTCCCAGTTAATAGAACACTCTTGGGGACTAAGTAACACACATGAAGACAAGATCGTAGGGAATGGACAAAAGAAGATAATTCCAGCTGAATACCTAAGGTGTAAAGATGGTAAGCAAACTAGATGTTATTTTCAAGATTGTATGAAACATCTTGCTATGGTTTTGTGGGACTCAAGTTACTTTCAAGATTGCCACTTTTGGATGTATGTGAAGGTGATGGATAATTCATCCACTGAAAATATAAATTCAGCCGCATGGAATATAAATTCAGCTTGCTACAAGGTATGCAATAATTCAGTTTTCATGAACCAAGGTGGAGTAATATATCATGCTATTGTTTGGGATTGGCTCTCTAAAACACACCTAGCAAGAAGGCCTAATGAGACATGGATTCCATGGGAGCTTTGGGGTGTAAGTCATCTTTCTAACATGAATGAGATGAGTTTGGAAAATGTGGATCATGAACCCCAAATCATTATGGGAGCTGTTTTAGATCTTGTGGCTGTTATTTCCAGCTGGTTCCACATTCTATTTGCAGCCACCAAGTGGATTTTGATCACAAGGAAGTGGTGCTCTTCTTCTAGTGACATTGACAAGGTAAGGGTAACTCTCACAAGATGTTTGTTGGCCACTACAATTCTGAATTTGAGTAATGAAATGCAATGCTACAACCATGATGAGATGTTTTTCCCAATTTCATTTGTTGGGCTGTGCATATCTTCTTGGGACAGCAATAGAGGGGCAGGTTTGAAGACATTCTTTTCATTTGAAATTGTGTGTAAGAGGATTCACTCATTGAGAACAATTAAGGCCAATGTTCCAACATATTTGGTATTGTTTGGGACGAAATTCGGGCAAAGTATGGTTGTTATACTTACATACCAACACTCATAAGTTCTGATCCGAGCCAAATTTTGAAGAGATTAGTTTGGGCCAGCTTGGAAGCATTTTCTGGAGGCCAAGGTAATCATTATGACAGTTGCGTCTTGGCTTCGTTCGCTGTTCACAACAATTTCAGCTCCCTATCCATTCTTTTGACAACTAGAGATGAGTATCCAGCCATGAGGTTGAAGGGTTTGCGATCTCCTATCACGGTTGATGTATCAATAAGGATCCCAGTCACTATCCTTTTGATTTCAGGGAACAAAACACATGGTTACAGCTGTGTTTGGGACATTCAGTTTTTAGAAGATTGTGTTATAACTAAGGTTGAAATTCATGTCTGATTAAAGTTGTGTAACCAAGCTTAGCACCTATTATTGTTGATAAAGCAATCTCTTTTCAGCTTTCCAAATGATTCCCATCCATAGTTTGGTTTGTTCAACTGGTAATTCTAGAATTACCCAAAGCAGCCTTAACAAGGTCCCATTTGGAAAGACTGGATGTGGAGAGATGGTAAAACTATCTTTCCCTATGAGACTAGAATTTGTTTTAGAAGCTTTGGGGCAATCCTCCATATCACTTCATGATTTAACAGTTGATGCAAGCCAAATATATAGTGAAGGATCAATTGGCCAAAATATGTCAAGATTCTAAGAATGACGGTTGTCATTTAGACTGTGTCAGTTGGATAGTCATCAATCAGAGTTTTGCTATTAAGCATGGGTTGAGTAAAATTATCATTGGTGTTTGCATGATATGCTCTACCAACATCACAATGATTCTAGGATTGGGTTATATCAGAATATGCAGCCCCCTTTGTTGATTCCCTCCATAGGAAGGTGACTCTTGTGGAGATTTGAATTGCACAGCGAATTGCACAACATCACTGGAAGTGAATTTTGGTCTAATAGTCATCTGTGTAATTTTTTTCTTTGACATCAAAAATGCAAAGAAACCTTTCAAGGAGTGTCTTCTCACCATTGCTTTGGGATGTTTGCAAGTTTAAGGTTGAGAGATGCCAATATTGTTTTTTTTTCAAAAGGTATTAATTCCTTAGAATAGGTGCTAGAGCTAATTAGATGGCCCTTCTTGTGTATATTGGATGACTTCTTATCCTTCATAATATATATCTATTGTTTTATAATTTAATATAGGATGCATGCATTTGACCAAGGGTGGCCAGGTGGTTAGGAGGTGTAGGGAGTAGGTTCATTGCTCTTTATACTACATATTCAAATAAAATGGGGCATTACAAACTGGAAACAATATAGATTCTACTTAAACAGCTAAAAACACTAGCTTATCTCTGATTCTTGAAACACCATATGATTGACCAAAATTATCTGCAACGGCAAGTGGAATAGATAATGTTAGCTTATCTCTGATTCTTTAAATACTATATAATTGTCCAAAATTATCTGCAATGGAAAGTGGTATAGATGAGGTTTGTTTCAATTCGCAAATGATGGTCATGGGTAATGACACTGTAAATGCAAACATGCTTCAGCGAATGAGATGAACACCCCTGTTATAGATCATAATAATACTAAAAAAAGCAACTCACAGTCCTGGGATTTGGGTCCAGAATTCTTGATATTATATTTTTTGCCCCTGGAGATAGCTGTTTAGGAATTTTGAATTCTGCTTTGTTAATCTGTAAAGCATTTGCAATAGTCAGTAGAAGTAAACTCTACTTTATTGATGAGCAATACATTTGTAGGGCAATAAAAGTACTAAACAACGTAACAACTTGCCATACTCACCTTTCTATACAAAGCAATAATATTTGACTCATCAAAAGGAAAATAACCAGCCATCAAAACAAACAGGATAACACCACATGACCACAAATCTGCAGTTGTGCCATCATAGCCCTTGCCACTGATGACCTGCAAAATCATTCACACCTAAAGGCTCTAACTTTCATACTTTATTACAACATAAATGCAATATGAACAAAATGCAAAACTCAATACATAACTGCCAAAGTACAACCAAATAACTGAAGTTGTACCTCAGGAGCAACATAGTTTGGTGTTCCACATGTCGTGTGAAGTAGTCCATCCTTCTGTAATTTACCCCGTCAGATCATCAAAATCATGCCATATCTTTAAAATACAAGAAAAGATTTGCACCATTTTAAGAACCAAAAAAATATTTGAAGCCATGAAAATCAAACAAAATCAATAAAATGGTGATGAACCAAGGATAACATAAGGTGAAGACAGCATAGTTAATACTTCATACCATTTAGATAACTGTGTATATACGATTAATCTCACCAACATTTTGAGTTGTCTAATAACTCATCTTTGGAGCGTAATGGTCATTTGGCAAAAACACATTGAAGGATGAGAATCTGTCAATACAATTTTTGGCATAATGAAAGACACCACTGAAGCAATACAACATAATCACTGCAGAATCTTAAAATCTATCTCGAAAAGAAGATGACACCCTCATAGTGCCACCAATATTGGAACCTCCTCGCGAATGTAGTTAGAAAAAATTGTGTAAATAATGGAAAACATCCCCACTGTGTAAAATCTTGTGAAGTGCAAGCCAATGAAGCAACTGAGTGTACAGTAGTACCTTATTTTACAGCTAGTCTTGCTTTAATACTGGAAACGGGATAGAATCCAAGATTTTATGTAATACTTAAAGTGAAATAAAGAAAAATGAGGAGCATATTTTGCATAAAGCTTGGCCTTGTAGTTTCCAAGAATAGTGAAATTTGAAAGAAAGGGAGCAGTGAATGGCAAGCATTAGTGAGGGTAGGTACATTTCCTAGGCAACTCAATCTAAAAATGAAAATAGTCCAAGTATAGAAAGGCATAAAGAGCCAAGATTGAAACCTCTTATCACTATACATTTTGCTTGTATTTATCAATAAGAAGCCATCTGAGATAGCATGAATTTAGAACTACAACAATTCACTGCGTAATAGTTCATCTGCTTCCACCTAACAGATTTTTCAGTCTTTTCCTAGTTATGAAGTATTTTGTTTTTGTTCTATGTGGCTTGAAAATACATAAAAATATCATAGAACTCATGGTTTTCATGAACAGTACAAGAAAAAAATTGAATTAGAGTTCTACTTGTAACATGCTTACCCTTGTATCTCTTGAAAGCGCACTGAATCCAAAGTCAGAAACCTTAAGGTCCCCAAATGTATCCAGGAGCAAATTTTCTGGCTGCAAAGTATGCATGGCATGAATAAACATCCAACTGCTCCATTGAATAACAACTGATCTAGACTATTTCAATTTTTCATCACAAGGATTTCAGCCAAGAGAGGATGCTAATATGGAGAGTTCATAATAGGAAACAACAGGTACAAATCAAGAAAAGGTTGAACTTTACCTTCAAGTCTCTATGATATACACCTCTACTGTGACAATAATCCACGGCATTAATAAGTTGCTGGAAATATCTCCGTGCTTCGTCCTCTTTCAATCTTCCAAGGTCGTTCTGACAATTTGTTAAAAAAGAAGTTAAGTACCAAATTTCATTATAAAAACATCTTTTATCCACTAAAATTGAAAATATATATATATATATATATATATATATATATATATATATATATATATATATATATATCTTTTTTGAAAATGGAGCAACAAAAAACAATAATGGGTGACATCCAAATCACAAAACAAAAACAAAAAGAGATAATTTCTTGATTCTTACAATTTTGTCAAGGAGCTCTCCTCCAGTTACAAATTCCAACACAATATAGATCTTTGTCTTACTAGCCATGACCTGCCAGCAACAACGACATTACATCATTCAAAAAAACAATGCAGACACTCCATTACAGTCTTTATAATCAGATGCAAAAAAAAACCTAGCAATGCATGAGTTCATATATTTTTGCACAGGTAATACTCTTAGGCTAATCATTACTTTTTCAATGGGTTTGTACAAGAACAGCAATGGACTAGAAGATGCACAGAATTCTTCAATAAATGGCTCAGTAACATTATATGTTTCGGAATCTTGGATATCATAGATATCTCAACCTAAGTTACCAGGTTATGCCGCCAGACCCCCATGATCCCAGTCCAGTTTGAACCAGGTACCAATGGTTCAGTTCAGCTCCGGGTTTTCCCCAGATGCACCACTGCCTGCAGGCTGTGTGTTCATCCAGGGCAAACCAGCAGTTTATTTTCCAAACAGGTTTTTAGTTAAGAAAGGCAAAAAATAAAAGTGAACATATAAGATGAACCCAGGTCGTACCCAAAACAAAATTAAATAAGAGCAGTTTTTACTTGAAAAGGGATATATATATATATATATATATATATATATATATATATGAGAGAGAGAGAGAGAGAGAAGAGAAATAAGGAGGAAGCACTCTGAGACTTGTGCCGCACCAGATGGATCTCTGCAGCATATTCCAAGGAGCTGGATGATGTATGGACATGCCCCTTCGTATCTCAGGATATTGGGGCATTAGAGATGTTGTTGTAACATATAGGGTGGTTTCATAGCTATATACTATGGTTTATACAAGGAAAATGCATATTTACTATAGTAGATACGTAAATATCCACAAATTGGTAAATAATTGGCCGATAGGCTATATTATGGGAGGAAAGCCTCCCTCCAAAAAAAGCCATCACGCTGGAACATCTCATGCCGAAGTTGAACGACCCCAAAAATAGTTCGCCAAAAATGCGTCAATCCCTGTTACCTCTTCTGACGATGGGATAGTTGTCGGGCACCGCCGATTTGTCAGATGGCGTATTTTTCATGAACGGGAAAGCATAAAGAAGGCAATAAAAAAACTAACCTTCTGTACATGACATGCACAATGCCGGCTCTGTATTTGGCAATATCCTGGAAAATGGTCTGTGATCAAAATATTGTAGTCGAGGATTGCACTATCCGCCGTCATTGCTCTGGAGCACATTGTTGGGTGGGCAGAAGTTTGTAATGGTGTTAGTAATTGCATTAGGCAGCAATGCGGTTCATAGTTGCAGTTGATCTCATAATAGGCTCCGCAAGTCTGTGCATTGTTGAAGAGTGCAGCGCTCAGTGCAGCGGTGTTTGTGTCGTATCCTTCACTGTAAAGATTTCCATAACTACACACCCCACTTGCATTTTACAAAACAATGTTAACAACACTTACAGACATCATCAATCCAGAAACTGATATTTGTCAATACAGAAAATGTGGCACTAATGCATTGTTCCTGATGCATCGTTGCGTCCATAGCACATAGCATGAGCAGCAGACCAGTTGCAGAGCCAAAAGGAAGGAATTTGCATCTACTGCAAAATGACGGAAACATGGCTTTGTTTTATGCAAATGAAAGCAACAACATATGGGAAACCCACACAGTCAGTAGCGACTTTAATGTTACAGAGGCTCTGCTTCTTGAACCTGGAAATCTTGTTCTGCACAATTCTTTAGGACAAAGCGTGTAGGAAAGTTTTGCCTGTCCGACAAACACTCTTCCAGCATACTCCCGGCCTGTGGTAAAATAAGAGCTTCGATGGAGCAGGGTATGGACATCCACCAAAGCACAATGGAAACTCTTTTTGCCAGATGCTTCAGTTGCAGGCGCCCTGGCTGATATGGATGAAAAATGTGGAATTATATATAAGGCGTGTGAACTGTTTGACAAAATGCCTAAAAAATAGGTGGTCTCATGGACGGTTGTGATGGCAGGGTATGCACAAAATGGGCTTGTTGAAAAGGCCTTTGAAATTATGAAGGAAATGCAATTGGAAGGTGTAAAGCCAGACTCCAGAACCTTTGCCAGCGTACTCCTGGCCTGTGCAAAAATGGCAGCTTCATAGTAGGGTATGACTATGGACACAGTAAATTATAATGGAAAGGGGATTTGTGTTAGATGTTGTAGTTACAAATGCCTGGATAGATATTGTATGTAAAACATGCATGCATATACAATGTATGGGAACTGTTTGACAAAATGCCTCAAAACAATGTGGTTTCACAAACTGTTCTGATTATAGGATATGCACAAAATAAATAAATCAATTCCCCACAAGCAAGATAAAGAAAACAAAAGGTTGTGGGATGAGTATGTCTGCTTTCCCTCTGCTCCTTACTACACAAATTTGGACATGCATCTTGGAATTGCTTCTACCTCTAGAAATAGCAATATATCATGATCCTTGTCCCTATTTTATGTTGTCTGAGATCCATGGTACAAAAATAATTATGAAAAAAAGGCAAAAAAGCCAAAAGATTGAGTAACATCCCCACATATTTCAATTTATCCATACGGAGGGAGTAAAATAAAAAACTACAAAATCAAGTGATTATAACACCCGTGGAATCTAGATTTCTTGGCCTAAGTCATTAAGATCCCACTAAAATCTTGAACCAAACATGATAGATAAGTGTCCCTTTCATTCAAACAAACAAATAATTGTTATGTTTGTCTAGATGCATTCTTGCCTCCAATTTCAAACATTTGGAAATTATTTAGGGCCTTTTTAGTCCAACTGAATTGGTCCCCGTTTGATCAAGCTTTTCCAAACCATTTATGACAATGTAAGCCAAGTGGTTTGCCATCACAATCTTAACGACTCCAAATTTTTATTGAATATGAGATGTTTTACTGATTCACGAATATTTTACTGGTCCAAGGCATTGCATTGAATATAAGTATGACGGCTCAAATCTGACTATCGGCGTAACCATTGCACCTCTTTTTGGTGCAAGTGCTAGAGTAAATAAGTGTAAACTAATAGTTATAAAAGGTAAATAAGGTATGAAGAGGTGTAACCTTAGCCTTTAAAGGCTATATAAGAATGTAAACTAAAGGGTGAGAAAGATATCTATTAGAGAATATGGGTGTATAGAAGAAAGTGTATAAGAGCCAGGCATATAGAGAGAGATTGGTATGTATGCGTGAGTATTTGAGTGTTATGATGTATGCAGAATGGTTTATGTACACAGGAGTATGAGATAGAATATATCTGAGAACTGTAATGTATTTTGAGTTAGATATATGAATAAAGCTATACAGAAGTATGAGATAGAATATATCTAAGAACTGTAATGTATTTTGAGTTAGAGATATGAATAAAACAGAGATATTAGAGAATTCGTTGTGTTATTTGTGTTATCTGGATGTGCCAAATTCATTAACCTACTTCAATTTCATTTATGAATGCATTAAGTTCATAATAAAGTAATCTATCTTTCCTTTGCACAATATCAGCTCTAACCCAGAAATATCACACTAAGTAAACTAGTAAACATTTACCCAGTTTATGTCGACATATCTGATTAGGTGTATGGCCATCAGATAAGTTTAAGAGACCAAAAAGATGAAAAGACAAGTCCAATCCATTGTTATCAGTTGTCTGCAGGTGTCACACCCAGTCTCAGACTAAGAAACATACACAAACTTAAATTCTTAAGGTTTTGAAATCTTGGAGAATGCAAATTTCAATGCCCGCAATTTAATCATAACCAGACTGTAAATTAAGCACCAGTTAGATCACTTAATAGGAAGAATGGAAGCTAAATGCCTAAAAGATCTAGCTAAACAACCATTATTTTGTTTATTTGGCTAGAATTTTTATATTTTTGTACGCCCCCAAGCCGTACTGTAACCTGCAGCAACAAAGTCGTATACCTGACTTCGCACCCATACCCAATCTTCATACCCATACCCATACCCAAACTGGTAACTCGGGTCTACTCATTAAATCAACACTACATCTAGGAAAAATTATTCAGTACAGTACAGCAAGAAAACGATGTTGACCAATTATCTAATCAAACTAAGCAATCAATCCAACATCTAAACTATTAAAAAAATTAAGCATGTGCCTATATATTCATGCAAAGTCTATCAAAAAGGTTACTAAGATAATAGTGTGAAGCCTTTTATTCAGTTTCCAAAACTTCGTTACTTATGTTCCAGATATTTATCAAGCTCTGTTTTATACTTGAAAAACCATCTAGAATAAGAAAGATCGCTTCAAAAGGAGGGTACAGCAGACTGTGGTCAGGAAAAGCTAAGTTCTCCCTCCGTCAATCCTTACAATAGCTGTGGTAGGCAGTCTTCAAGAAATTTGAAATTTTGATACAACTTTAGATTCTCACTTGCTATGTGAAGAATCAATAAAGAAACCTTTTTTCAGCCCCGGGAGCTGGCCCAACCAGTCGGGAGGTGTGCATTAAAGCACCCGGCTAAGAGGTCTCAGGTTTGAGTCCCCCATTTAAACGTACTAGGGAGTGTGGCATCTACACCAGCACCAGGGTTAAAGTGGCAGGCCAATTTGAACCCGTGACCTCCAATGAAATGGCTTCATGGGCAGCTTGCTTACCGATTTCCCGTACCACGAAAAAAAAAAAAAAATTATTCTCATCAATGTTTTTCATCATCACATTAATGATTATTGAAATCATAATTAAAATTACCTCATGTAACTGAACAACATTTGGGTGCTTGATCAACTGCATGGTAGATATTTCCCGCTTTATCTGTCCAAAAATATCCAACCAAAAACATTATTACACAAGCACATATATAACTCCAAACATAGCATTGATGGAAAAATGTTTAATGCCCACCAGCTTAAAATTCATGTTACCCTAGTCAAAACGCACGCTTTCGTACTGATAGCTTGTTTACATACTTCACATAGCACTTTCAGGCGACCTAAAAATGAGATCATCGTCTATCAGAACAATAATTCTTGTTTGCCCTAAACAGCAGATTTCCAACTGAAAAGCTAGCAGCCAAAGTTCTTTGATAGCATCCAGAGTATTCCATACATTTCTGTTTATGCTCTGACTAAAGCATTTATGACCTATAAGAAAAACATAACATTTGAGCAAGATGCTAGGGTCTTTCGCAAAAGGAAGGCCACGACAGTTGTCAGACAGTCACAAGCTACAATGGTGTTTTGCTTCACCAGTATGTGCTCCAAATTTTGTTTAGAAACGTCACGTCTGAATTTCTTTCAACTAAAAGATGCCTCTTTAACACAATGACCTTCATCCTGTGCTGCTTCCAAGGTTTTCAGCAACGCTTTGAATGTCCTGCAAAATATTCCTCATGAAAGAAGAAAACGTCCTTTTAGGACAACAAAGTAATCAAAGACAGGACGATCCTGGTTGGATGTTTGAGTGACAGAAATATAGGGCACTCTGCAGGATAGCAATTTTATCCCAGGAAAATTCATCAATAAAGAAATAGTCACTAAAAACAGAGGTATCACCAAAGGCAGTATCATCAAGGGAACTAATGGCATTATCTCCACATGGAGTCTTAACAAGAAGACAAAAACTTTAGAACAACAAAGCTTTCAACTCCATCAGCTACAACATCATCCAAAAAGAAGTCTACCAGCTCATATTCTATGCCAAAAATGTATCACCTAGAAGAGGCCGGTGTCTGTAGACAATAGTTTCTTTCTGTGTTGAAAAACAAGTTTAGTGGAATATTGGCAAAAGAAGCTTGGCTTAAATGCTGAACTTATGTAGCGCCCTGAGGTTTTCAATGTCAACTTAACTTCCCCAGATCCTACTGGGAGGTAGTACCCATTGTTAATGCTCATGAGAAAGGTGAGAAAAATGTCGAGCCCAAGTCAAGTGAGAATAAACAGGACCTGCAAAACATCCCTTCTAAAATTTTGAATACTTTCAAACACAACTCACTTAGGTCGAAGAGTAGCTTACTGATTTGAAAGAACACGAAGTAGTAATCTTGGTAGCGTAGTCATACATGGTCTAGACTCGCCTTTTGTTGTGACAACCAAAAAAGGTGGGATGTCCTCAGTAGACCTGGCTTGAAATAAAGACTCCCATTATCCATGAATTTTGATTTTGATTTTGATTTTAAGTTGGTGAGGCTCGGGCTCAAACCAAAACCCGTGGGAAAGTATGATGACCCAGGATTATACCAGATTATAGGTTAATAACCGTAGCAATCGGAACAGTTAAAGCTTAATAGTCTCACCTGTGCATACTCCCTGATGGTTCATGGTCAATGTGAAAACTAGTGGGCTATGCTAACTCAAAGAGCCTGTGAGAATATGTAAACATGGCCTTTCATGAAATGATTTTATCACTTAAACCTCTGCTTCAGAGAACTTTCCCAACATGAATTCAAGAGTGGAAGAAAATCCCATGGTTTTGGGGAAATGTACGCTTCTTGGTTTACCAATATTAATTCACACATATCCCTCCTTCCAAAATAAAGGTTAACTTATGCCAACCTTTCCAACTTACACTTGCCAGTTTCCCCATTTTAATTCATTTACATCAACTACATGCTTGGTATTTCTCACTTTATCTGTCAAAAAAATATCCAACCGAAAAAAATACACATGCACATATAAGATTCCAAACATTACATTGATAGGAAAATGTTTAACGCCCAACCAGATAAATATTCATGTTTCCCAAGACAAAACACACTTTCCTACGGATAGCTTAATTAAATATTTCACATGGCACTTTTAGTGCGACCTACAAGATAAGATCATTAAGGTCTATCAGAACAATGATTCTTGCTTCCCCTTGACAGCAGATTTACAACCAGGCAGTAGTACATGCAAAAAGCTAACAGCCAAAGTTCTTTGATAGTATCCACAGTATTACATACCTTCTGTTCAATAGCCGAATGCTCTGACTTAAGCATTTATAACCTATGGCTATAAGGAATACTTAACATTTGACGGAGGTGATAGAGTTTTTGCAACAGGAAGGCATTGACAGCTGCCAGACACTGTCACAAGCAAAAATGATCTTTTGTTTGCCCAGCACGAGTGCATGCTCAAATTTTCCTACGTGGCTGATATAGGCACGGGTACAGGTACGGATACGGGTAGAGGACCTTAGTACGCCTGCACAGCAAAAAAATTTCAGGGCTTAGGTACAGCTTTGGGTATGGGCATACCAAAAACATATAAAATATTAAAAATATTAGAAAATATAGCCAAATAAGCAAAATTAACCATATAATATGCATAGAGTAAACAAAATAAGTTGAATAACCACAAAACATACTAATAATTCAATGTCAAATGTCATGATATTCATTGGTCAAACTTAGAACAAGTACATTGTGCAAATGTTACAATGTATACACAAAAATCAAGATAAATCAGCATATTCATTATATTAGCAAAGGTAGAGTTTCAGCCCTAAGCAACTGAAAATGTTAAGGTGAGAGAGAAAATGTGCAATGAGAGCTAAGTATGCAATGTGAGGTAAATGTGTTGTTTAAAAAGAGTTTGGAAGTGTCTCTTTTTTCTTTTCTTTTTCCCAACAACAGATCATTATATTATGAAAAACACAAAATTACATATTCGGCCGTGCCAAACCTGAAAGCTATTGGTCCAAGCTTAAGTATCATACAACAAAAAAGTAGAAGAAATAATCATCATAAAGAATCAAGATTAAGAATATATCTGATATCCTCCTGAAGCTTGTTGGACCACCATGGAGGGGGCATGCCATAGCACAATAGGTCCTTGTTGTCCAGGGCCCAGTTAGCCAGTCCATCAGCAACTTTGTTTGGAAGGTTCTCTTAAGGTTTAGGTTCTTTTAATATTTTTAAAGTTCTTTTGACTTTTTGATATATTATAAAATTAAAAAAAAAAATTTAAAATAATGTGTTTTTGTGTTGGGTACACTGTGGGTTCACACAAGGTACGGAAAGGCACACCCGAACCGGGTGCGTAACATACCCATACCGGAAGCCTATACATGCTTACCCGGTAATAACATAGAATTTTTTTAGAAACATGTAATTCTGAATCTCCTTCAATCAAAAGATGTCTCTTGGCGTAACAGACCTCATCTTGTGGCCTAGTTCCAAGACCTTTAGCATCCCTTAGATGTCCTACGAGACATCCTTTCATAATGGAGCAAAATGTCCTGTTAGGGCAACCAAGCAATGAAAGACGGGACAGGACATCCTGGTGGAATGTTTGGTTGACAGAAATATAGCGCACTCTGCAAAATAGCAATTTTATCTCAGGACATTTCATCAAATAAATAGTCACTAAAAAAAGGTATCGCCAAAGACATCATCATCAAGGGAAGCATTGAGGGCGTTATCTCTACAAGGTGTCTTAAGAAAAGAGAAAACACCGACACTTTCAACTGCATCAACTCTAACATCATCCAGGAAGAAGGCTACGAGCCCCTATTATGTGCCAAAAATGCATCACGTAGAATAGACCAGTGTCTTGAGACCAAAATTTCTTTCATTTTCAACTGCATCGACTCTAACATCATCCAGGAAGAAGGCTACCAGCCCCTATTCTGTGCCAAATATGCATTGTGTAGAATAGGCCAGTGTCTTGAGACCACAATTTCTTTCATTTTCTATTTTGAGGAACAAGTTTAGTGGACCATTAGAAAAACGGACTTTGGTTAAACATTGATATTATGTAGTGTCTAGGGATATTCCGATGTCAACTCAAACTTCCATCAGATCCCATTGGGGGATAACAACCACTATTAATGCTCATGAGACGAGCTAAAATGTCAACAAGTCAAGTGAAAATCTTCTCAAGACCTTCAAAACTCCCCTACTAAAATTTTGAATACTTTCAAACACATGACTTTCACTTGGGTCAAGAGCACCTTACTGATTTGAAAGAAGAGGACATAGCAATTGTGATAGCCTAGCCCCACATGGACTACGATCCATATTGAGCCCAGAGACTGTAAGGAGGACAATGCTACAACTAGTTAAGCTAGGCAAACCTGCTCAAGAAGAGTTACATTTTGTAGAATATGCAATGGAAACTAGTAAATAGATGTGGAAACAACAATTACACATGCGAGCCTAGGAGGTTGTGCGGAGGACAATGCTACAACTAGTTAAGCTAGGCAAACCTACTCAAGAAGAGTTGCAGATTGTAGAACATGCAATGGAAACTAGGAAATAGATGTGGAAACAACAATTACACATTCAACAAATGAGATTGGTAGAATAGTGCCACTTCTATTCAAATGAAAGAATAGGGTTAAGTACCTATATGTACAATGTGCAAGTAAGGCTAGGAGAGCAAGCTCCTGTGATCAAAAGGGGAATGCATCCTTGCTAATTTATCTAGACTATGAGTGAGCGAGAAGACGAGGAGAGCGAGCTCCTATGACCAAGAAGGAGAATGCATACTAACGGATTTGGCTAGATTGGAATTAAGTACGAGTAGCATGAGAATTACAAGATACACGAAGCATACAAATATTCTTGCTGATTGGTTCAGCTTTCAAGGTTTCCAACCAACAAACGAACAACCCCTTAGGTAAATGTGTATGTTACATATTTATACAACACTTCCCCGAAGGGCAATTAGGACAATACGCAAACATGATGGTAAGTGGTTACAACACTTCCATCTTCCATGAATGATGATTGAACTTCCTCTGCAATTTGCATGGCAGCTATGCTTCTAGCTCTAATAATTACGCAGTGAGATTCCCTGTTGTCTTTGTAGAACTGGGAAGTTGTCCCTTCACAAGTCATGCACAACCCAAGAGGCTCCATGTGGATGCTAAGAAGAAGAAGATGATAACAAAACTCTAGATTTGATGATAAAATTTAGCAACAACAATTTGAGATTAGCACATGAAAATAGGAAAAATCCAGAGACAAATAAAATATCGAAAATAATTGATAGATTAAAACTTGAGCAATTACATGATGAGAGAGCTTACAATATATAGGAGAATGAACTCCTTAAAACAAGGATTCAACTCCAATCTTTAATCCCATAATATCCTCACATATCTCTCCTATAATCACTCCCAAACCCAACAATCTCTCACACAACTCCCAAATAGCTACGTGAGTTGTTTATTCAACAAACTCACAACTAATACACATTATCCTATATTATTAATAATGAATTGATTAATAACTCATATTAATAATATTACAAACTTTTATTTTTCTCACACAAATATGATATTAATATATTAATATCATACTAACACACTAACTTACTAATGTAATATATGAATATTACATTTAACTATTACAAACAATAATGTGAGCACTAATTTCCTAACGTAAGAGTTGCGCAAAATACGGGACTACACAAGAGTGTGTTCAGAAAGTTGGTGCAAGACTGGGTGAGGCAAGCTCAGCCAGGGACCCAAAATTTGGTGATGTCACGAGGCGTTGGAGGCATTTTGCAAAGCCAGAAGTGTGAGATACTACAAGCAAGGGCAAGAAGATCTTAGGACTTTGTGGACGCGAGATTGCGAGCAAGCACAACTCGATCATGAGATTTGTGCATGCGCGCAGTGTAAAAAGTGCGCAAAAGAGAAAGGCAAGTAGTATGCTTGCATGTAATTGCAGAAGTTGCAAAGTTTTGCGAAGCAAGTGTGCGGTATTGCGAAGTTGCAAATATTGTGTTGGTGCAAGAGTGCAAGAGCTGCGAGCAATGCATTGTTATTAAGGCAAGCTCTACACAGGGCACGAGATGTCACTAGGTTCTATGAGGCTCAAGAGGCTTTGCGCAAAAAGAGAAGTAATGTGCAATGGTGACCAAAGGTTTTGCAAGACTTACGCACGTGTTACAAGGTGCACAACACAGATAAACTTCAAATGAGCAACACACAAATGCACAAAGAGAAGTGGGCGCAAATATGTCCTTAACAGTGTTCCCCAGATACGTGTCCCCCCATATTTCAATGTTTTCAGGGACGAGGACATCCCGAGCACTTGGGAACGCTCGAAACATCCCCCCACTATCCCACCACCGCCACCAGTGTGTCATGGGACTTCCTCCTTGGGACGTTTGGGAGAATTCGAGACGTCCCCAAGACTTCAAGGAAACATGCCCTAGTCCCTCAACCATCTCGAAGACTTGCAGTCTGTCCCTGCTCCAAAAATGCCAAAAAGGTGTTTTTTTAAATTAAAAACATACTCTTTTTTATGTTTGTATCCCCAACCCTAACCCTAACCCTAATAGTTTATGGGGCCCCACCCACAATTTAAGAACTCACAAAATACTATAAATTAACCTCACACCATCACTCAATCATTATCAACACCTGAAAACATTCAACAAGGTTACACGTGCAAGAATGAGAGCAAGAGTGAGAGCAAGCAAGGCTGCAAGAGTGAGAGGTTGAGAGCATTAGCAAGAGGGAGAGCAACAACAAGAGCTTGAAGAGCAAGTGCCAAGTCTTCATTGATCAACCATTCAAGTTTCAACACATTCATCAAGCCAAAAGCCCTCAAGCTTAGAGGCATTGGGTCATTGGCGATTATATTTAAAATTTGGATGTAATCATCATTTTGAATATAAAGTATGATATAAATATTCATATATTGATATCCGACATTTTTATTGTTCGATGCAATGTGTTTAGTATTTCAAAGTTTCATTTGTTATTCCTTATACATTTTTATAACTAATTTTTAAGTACTACATTTATTCCCTCGGCCATCTCCAAACCTAGGCCCTTGGTGCCTACATCCCCACATTCCGTAACTCCATGGAACTATGTATTTTATTGTGTTTGTACCATTAGCAATGTGTAGAATCTTTAAAAAGAACATAACATTTATGTATATATGTGTTTGGAAGATCCATTTATTACTTAAAACCTTTCCACACCCATTTCTCGTCACATTTCCATTGCCATTACGGTTTCCAACTTTTTGTCTCCAATAACATAGATTTAATATGCATGCCGGCAAATTTATATGGGGATTATTCAATTGAAGTGGCTTCAGTAGATTGGCCTAGTTGGCCTAAATAAGTCCTTTTTCTGTGGGGGAAGCAATGATGTGGGTGAACAAGGGTAAGTTGGCCAGTTTGGCCTATATTAAGGCTATATTTCAAAAGTAGGTGTATGGGTGAACTAAAATGGGGAAACTGCAAAGCCTAATTCCCAATACTATGAGATTTTCCAGCACTTTTGAATACATATTGGAAAAGTCTTCTAGAGCAGAGGCTTAAGTGATAAAATCATTCCATGAAGGGACATGTTTTGTATCCTAGTTCATAGAGCCTTTGAGTTAGCATAGCCCACTAGTCATCACATTGACCATGAACCTTCAAAGATGGGTATGCAAAGGTGAGAGACTATTAGGATTTTATTGTTCGCTGGGTTGGGGTGATTCCTCCTACAATGTGGTATAATCCCGGGTCACCAAATTGTCCACTCACAACAAATGGTTTATTGTCTACTCACAACTAGTGGTTTGTGTTTGAGCCTTAAGCCTCACCAACTCAAAGTAAAAAATTAAATTTCATAGATGATGGGATTCTTTATCTCAAGCCAAGTCTATAAAGGGAAATCCATATTTTTGGTTGTCATAAAAGAAGGTGAGTCAAGACTGATCCGTGCACAGCTGCACAAAGCTATGCAACTCTTCCTTTGCACATCTCATGCGCAACTTCACAGGTTGAATGGCATTTTTGGAAGCTTCTGTAGTGTTTTCAAAGCACAAAATGGATCTATAATGGAGCGGGTAAACCTTTAGATCAAAGTTCAACTTTTCAAGAGATATTATTATCTTCCACTATTGAAGCTAACCTGCAGTTATGGCACTACAAGTTGGCTTGCACCATCCAATTGGCCCACCCCAAATTTAGCAAAGATCGAACCAACTTTCCTTGTTCCACGCTCCACTTGATTGGCACACCCCTAGGTAGCACATGACACCAAGGACTTCCTAGACTTCACTTGACTTGATCACCCACCCTAAGTTGAGGCAACGCACTAAGGACCAGCATTCCATGGGGATGCGCCCCCCAACAAATTTCAAAGTTTCGGGGATGGGGACGTCCCAAGTACTTGGTGACATCTGAGACATTCCCTTGCCGCCGCCACCAAGAATCAAGGGACATCCCCCTAAAGTGGGGATGTTTGGGAGAATTCGGGACATCCCCGAGACTTCAGGGAAACTTTCCCAAGTCTCTTGATCATCCCAAAGACTTGCACGTGTCCCTACTCCAAAAATGCCAAAAAGGTGTTTTTTAAAAAATTCAAAAAATATTTTTTTTTTTGAATTTTTTAAAGGTCTTTTTTAAAAAATTCAAAAAAAAACCTTTTTTTTTGGATGATTGTAGCCCCATCCCTAACCCCAATAATTTATAGGGCCCCACCCAACGTTAAGCACCCAATAAAACTATAAATGAACCTCACACCCTCACTCCAAATCACTATCAAAGCTTGAAAACATTGAGCAAGGCTACAAGTGCAAGAGCAAGCAAGGCTGCAAGAGTGAGAGGTTGAGAGCATTAGCAAGAGGGAGAGCAACAACAAGAGCTTGAAGAGCAAGTGTCAAGTCTTCATTGATCAACCATTCAAGTTTCAACACATTCATCAAGCCGAAGCCCTCAAGCTTAGAGGCATTGGGCCATTGGCCAATTGTATTTGAAATTTGGATGTAATCATCATTTTGAATATAAATTATGATATAAATATTAATATATTGATATTCGGCATTTTCATTGTTCAATGCAATGTGTTTAGTATTTCAAAGTTTCATTTGTTATTCCTTATACATTTTTATAACTAATTTTTCAAGTACTATATATATTTGCACCGCCATCCCCAAACCTAGGCCCTTGGTTCCCCCTCCCAAAGACCCGTCCCCCCATCCCCCATTCCGAGGCTCCGTGAAACCATGGTTATTAGTTGCATTTTTAATTTTAACCATACCTTAATCTAAATTCTACCTATGTTGTTTCTATTCAAACATTTGTTTCAAATTCAGCTTTGCGAAAGCAGCCATGCAACCCCAAAACAATGCCCAAACTGCACCTAAATCAAAGGTGAATTTGAAACAAATGTTTAAATAGAAACAGCACTCAAGAAAAAAACATTCCGCAGTGGTCCGAAAATGGCACGGTTGCAGGAGCAGTTGCAAAATTTGTTTAGTTAAAGTCCAAAATGCCACAGCAGCCCACGAAACAGCCATTTCCAGTTTCAGCTGTTAAAACCCGCGACCCAAGCCATGCATTGCATTTCTTGTAACACATATGTAAACATTGCTTGCACAAAGTCACCTGGATAAGCACAAGTGGTAAATCACTAGGGCTTTCATAGCGGTGCCCCAAGGTCAATTCCTCAAAAGACATGTTCATGTATTAAAATTGAGTTATATAGAGCATCCAATTCTTGGTGTTGCATGCCTCAGCAGGCAACGCATGGTGCAAGTCCTTGGTAACAGGGGACAATTAGAAAAAGGACAGCGGTTGCAATTAAGTAATGTACCACATCCAATTCGAGTCTAGCATATCTCAACAAACAAGGCCGGGTGCAGGTTCTCAATGAAAAAATAAAAATAAAAAAGATAATGCTTGCCCAATTGAATTATATACCATATCCAATTATGGTGTGGTGCACCATAATGGAAGAGGCCATGTGCACGTTCTAGGTGACAAACCCTGGTAAATTGGGAGCACTTTAAAAAAACCAATGCTATCTAAGGGGATAATTTCTAAAAAACAATGCTAGCACCATTGAATAACATACCACATCCAAGTTTGGATGGAATCTAACTCAGCCAACAAGGCCAGGTGCAAGTCCTGAGTGAATAGCCCTGGTTTAAGGGTCAATTCACCCAAAAAGATAAAGACAGGTAATACTTGGATCAAGAACATATACACAGATGGCTCCTCAATGCACAAATGTGTATTATATGATTTTAAACCTCCTCTAGGCCAAACTAATGGTAGGATTTTTTTAAGATTGTTTCTCTGGGTATCTAGTTTTAAGATAAATCCCCGAGCTTTGTTTAATTGCTTGACTCAAGTTTTCTACATGCACAAATCATGGCAACAAAACTGCAAATTATAGAGTCACATGAGACAAGCTCGAAACCAGCGTTCAAATCCCAGTACACAATAAAGTGTTAAAATTGAGTAAAATATTAGACAACCAACTGGCTAGGTGGAATACTGCATCAATTTCTTCACTGCTGACACGCCAATGAACAATAAAACCGAGATGAATTTGACAGAAGATATCCCTCGATAATTGTACCCCTAGGTGAAGACATAAAACATTCAAATTTCCCAAATTTAAAAGAAAACAACTAGAAACCCTACCCGCTCAATCATCTTGTTCTGCAGCACCCTCTGTTTATCGTGCACTTTTATGGCCACACGTTCGCCAGTGTCCATATTCCTGGCAACTCTGACCTTGCTGAAACCCCCTCTCCAAGAGTACGCCCCAATTCATATTTCCCCACTCGAGTTTTCACTGTCTGCATCTGCGAACTCGGTATAATTCTGAATTCTAACGATAACCCACAGAATATTTTTCACTGTATGAAACCAGAGAATGTGGAAGGCAAAAGGGTAGTGTTCTGTATTAATCGGGACAAGTCGAATGTCATATTTGAAAAGCCAGTGGTACAAGCCTGACAGCAATGAGTATGATCTGGTCATCATGTCACTTCTCCTGCCTAAGAATGGCGTTGCAATTTGAGATGATACATCACTTAATTCCATTCTCGGAATGACGTGCTCCGCAATAAGTCTTGAAATTTGATGACAGTTCTTTTCAATAATTTGTCTCATCTCTCTACTCTTTCAAGGTAGGGTTTCGAACGAGGGTTGATTTCGGAATCGATTATACACGATTGATTGCTTTCCGCGCAGAAAATCCAAAACAAATACCACATGGAATATGGATAGCCTAGTACCTAAACAATGAGCAGCTCAGAAATATTTGTTGATTTTTTCCACTTTTTTATCTCTCTTTGTTTTTTTAAATGTTTTTTTCCTTCCGCTTTTGGGAAACAAGCGTGGATCTGACACATTTGCTTTTAAATAAAAAATAAATTCAAATAATTATGGATGGGAAAGCATGAGATTTATACGATTCATCAAAGTTTTATTTTATATCACTTAATTATTGATAGAATAATTTTTTTAAGTAAAACTGGTAGGACAACATCTACATTTAGTGATGTAAAATCACTTTTCACACATCACTTTTTACATTTATATACGGCATGACATTGATATCATTGAAAATGGGCATGTTCCAACGAAATGAAACTCTTTATGCTTAAATCATACAAATTATTACTCTAAATTTGGTCAAAAATAATTAAAACACACTTCAAAAAAATTTCTTGGCTTCACATAATAAACTCAATCCTTCGCTATATTATTTGTAAATCAAGTACAATTAAATAGGGTATGTAATTCTTATAGATATGGATAAAATTCCTATTTTGTCTCAACCAAAACTTCTTCTATAACTAGCAATCGTATTACGAACAATGTAATGTGAATGCCGAAAGGGAGGTGGAGGTGGATTGTGCGGGGGAGAATGTATACGTCGATGATTGTGGCTATTCCTTAGACCACTTGTCATTCAAATATGGCACCTCAAATCGTATGGAGCAGGTTTTAATATGGGAATTGAAATTGACTGGAATTTTCTTTTGATTCAAGACCTCGAATTGTAAAGAAAGATTTCTAATGAAGTCTCTCACACATGACACAAAGTGAGCACACTCTGAGTGTATTCAAAAGGGATTGAACAGGAAAAGCTAGGGGAGAGGGATAACCTAGTTAAAAGCCCCAATAGCTCAAATATTTCATCCTCTATCTCATGAAGACCATATTAAACACATAATCCTCAAGAGAATGCATTAATATGTAAACATATAAACATGAGTTGTGAGGTTGTCTAAATGTATGTATACCTAACAATTAATAAAGACTCTTTTATATCTGTAAGCAAAACAATTTTAATTTTATTTAATTTATATTCTTTATTTCCTTTTCAACATTTCCATTTCAAGTGAGTTTTATTATAGATTGTAATAGACTCTAGAACCCTCATGTCTTTATTTCCCTTGTAACATCACCATTCAAGTTGATTTCTACTTGAATTGGTCATTCTTGGCCTCATGAGTACATTAATATTTAGATTATAAATAACTCATAACTATGATGGTACAAACTTGGATATTAATGGGTCATGGGGTGGCTTATGAATTGCATAAGATGTTGGTTAAGATGTGAATGGTTAAAGTATAAATTCAATGTTAATTTGAATGTGAAGTTTTTCAGCTCCCACTTATGCTTATTTATAATTTGCATTGTGCTTAATGAGATCCAATTTTTTTACTTTTTTCTTTATGCATTTCCATAACATGTTTAGCTTCAAATCTAGTGTGCATTTAGAGGATGGTGGAAAAGGTTTTCTCTTTAAACCTACCAAATGCATTTCTATGTTATTCTCGAAGGCTTTAAACAATGTTATTTTTTTCATATTGTACAATTAAAATATTCTAGGGAACCACATTTAGTTTAGACATCTAGTTAAAAAATCATTTAATTTGAGCATGGTTTTTACATTTTATATACATGTAATAAGAATCAACACAATAATGTGTTGCAATGTTATATTATATATTAGAAGGTTTGCATGGTAGTAATAACATTAAAGAAATGACAATTCCAAAAAAAAATGTCTATTTTAAATATAATGAACCAAATCAATAACCATATTAAATAACCATGCATTAGGGATGCAAGTTCACACATATCTACAAGCATGAGATCACAATAAGACTATGGTAGTATGTTACCACGACACAACGAGAGGTACATGTGAAACATGTAGAAAAGGTGGCAACACATGTAAAGTTGAACTTAAGACATTGATAGAAATGACTTATGCCACTGATGGCAAAACATCCAAATACAACCAAACATACAACAAAGATTTAATTCACACCTACAAAATGAGTAGTCATTGTGCTAATCTTACAAAAGAGGCCAACATCAATTGGAAGTTGTGCACCACAATGGCCAAACTCACCACACAAAAAGGAAGCGTGCAACAAAAGTCCAATATCAAAAACATAATCCTATTAGCCGAGGACAAAAACCAAATACATAAGCCTTGCAAGGCTTCCACACGCCATCGATGATGCCCAATCACCCTCCAAAGTTCTCACAATTGTCAACCATGGGTGGGTTTATCCATCTTGGCATATGTTTTTCAATGTAAAGATTTGTGACGATATCTAGATATATTTACACTTAACAATTAAAATAAAAATTTCAAAGTTTATAAGAAAATCATTATCACTTTATTCAATGTAAATTCTTTCATAATCTATGGAAAGAATACAAGTTTGTTGAACAACTTGTCATCACTATTACTATTTTCTTATTCCTCGATTAAGGTCACGTATCTATCCACCTTCCTTTTGGATCGGCTTTTTATCTAGGAACTAAAACCACCATCAAGAGACAAAAGAATAAGAGAATTTAAAAAAAGATTTTTTTATTCTTTAATTTAATTTTGGGTTTAGTACTTTCATCTATGACACACTTGTAACGAGGGATTGCTCAACCGGATATATCATGTACAACAACATTCCCCTTTGACAATAAGCAAGGAAATTGGAACCATTATTAATATGACTAATCATGATGTCAATTGTCTTTCGAATATAGGACCTAAAATCCTATGAAGCTTTTTGGATAAAGGATTTGAAATTATATGGAGTTTTCATGGCATTACAAGACCTTGAGTCGCACATGATGCACTTTTTGACTAGTGATTTTTTTAAGAATTTAGATGACAGTAATGTTATTGGCTTTTTTGGATACATGAGAATGCATTAGGTTCTCGAAACTGTCTTCTACCTTGCATAATTTCACTAAAACCATATATGAAATAAGAGGCACCTTATCAATGGATATGTCATCAAACAACAAAAATTCAATGGCCATAGTTGTAACTTGGATCATATATTTCTAACGAAGCCTCATTCACACAATTATTTACATTCTTCAAAGATAATATTTATTCAATAAGATATAACTTATAATTAACATATTTCTACAACGAATGTCATGTCTGGAGATTGTCACTTGTCTGAAAAAGGATGAGAGAAATTAAGATAGGATTTTTATTAAATGATATTTTCATTGTTGAGAGAGGATGGAGAAGCACACATCTCTTAAGGGAGAGCAGAAAATATGTTAGAACATTATAAACTTATTAGTTTCTCAACACATCAAACTTGTAATGCACATTTAAAAATTCATAGCTCGGAAAACTAAATAAACACACTTTTAATTTCAAATCAAGGAAAAAAACTAAAGCATATAATGAATTTCAGGAGTCTAACAATCTAATTAAATGTTTTCAATATTTCTGTTACATATTTAAATTAAAGATGAGGAAAAGAAATAACAAAAAGGAGGAATATATTAACCTCAACACAAGCGATAATTGCCTTTTTTTAATCATTCCAAATTTTTAATAAATAAATCAAAATAGTGTTAATGTAGAATTCGGTGTCTGTCTTGAGACTGGGTTGTTTCATAAGCATCAAATGCTTTATTTTAGCAAAAGTTCTCTATGAGGAGGAATATTCATTTGATAATTATTTTAGTGGATTCCAATTACTAAGAAACAATCTTTTGATAATTATTTTCCTAGATGACACATTTAAAACAATAAAATATTGTTCTTCATGAATGACTTCTCTATAATTTATACATATAAATTGGTAAGGAAATTTCTAGAAGAGCACATCGTATACTGTCGACACCTAAGCATGATGCTAGAAACTTCTCTTTTCATATTTAGATACACCCAAAACAGAATGAAATTTCTTGACAACGAATGGTTAAAATGGGAGGCTACAAACATTTCACAACCTAAAAAGTAGGAATATATAACACCACCAAAGGTCTTTGCCAAATAACATAATCCTAAGGCTAAGCGATCACATGACACCTACGGAGATAGAAATTCCATGGCTTTACTGGATATCAAATTTCTGTCACGGCTTATCCAATGTAATCACCTCCAGCAAAGCCACTAACAACATATGAACTACATTTGATGTTTCCCTGTTATATATAAGCTCTGCTAAAGTTGCAATCAGAGATGGAAATCAAGTACATTGTATTGAATAGAGTTATGCGATGCCCTTTTCCTGCCGTAGAAGACACTAACATTGAAACCATGGCCAACGCTATAAAGAAAGAGGATAATAAACAAATTGTATAAAAGGCCTTACACACCATACCCTTTAGTTCATCTTGCAACTTCCTCTGAGCCACTCCACTCCACAACATTCACCATAGCAGGGACTGAAATTAAAACCCTAAGCGATATTAGCCGACACATCAAACAGAAGGATCAAACGGGTCGTAACCACAAAAACCGGCTACGCGCGCCATTTGGTCTTGCCCATACTTGCAGGTAACGAGGCTATTTTGCATCCTTTCACAATAGAAGTCAGATCTGCCCCATCATCAAACGACGGAACACTAAACACCCTCAACTTTGCATCAAATGAAATAAAATAGGCCTCCCTGGTATTCAGGCACTTAATGACAGAAATGGTTGTCAGCCATTCACATCCACAACAACAGAAAGGATAAGGGTTTCAAACAGGGAAAATACATAGTTCTTTGGAAAGCAAACAATTTAAGTTTCAGGGGGCACCAAAATAAATGGATGGTGACACAAAATCTGCAAAGATGAGTTTAAAATCTCTGCAAAACCACAAAGAAACAACTTTGCCATGATATGGCAAATCCTACCGAAGGTAATGCTTTATTTTTGTTGTGTTGGATGCATTGGGTCTATGTTTTTGGGGTGCAATTGGTTTGTTGGAAAGGGGATAGATGATTTGAATTGCAATTTTCGTTCCTTTGATTGCGATGTTGTCTTACTTCCGGACGTGCTTGTTTTTTGTACTCAATTGAAGGTGTGATGTTGAAGTCGCTTAGCAATGTAACATGTTGTCTATAAGTGTGGAAAGCGTTGTCTGAGTATGACGCTTCTATTTTAAATAATACCTTTATTTTATATTTATTATTGTAAATACTTAATATGAAATATTTCCCTGCATAATAATTGTCACATTAAATAAGTAGAATGAATACAAAGACAAAAATTAAAAATAGATAATATTGAGCATCTCTAAACTATATATACTCTTGTATGGCATAAAAGGAATAAGATACTATTTCAGCGGGTTGGAGATAATGCGCTAGTAGGAAGAAACGACATCTTAAACTAAATAAGTACCTACCTAACTCTGTTTTAAGCATTTAAATAGATGCCTATTTTTTACTTATTAAATAAAGCCCTAAAAAACAAAATAGCTGTTTGCAGAGGTTATGTCGGATGTACGTAAATACTAGTGGTTGCTCCTAAAGGAGCAAGGTTACGCGTTAATGTGTCGATACACATTTCACTTTTAGTGAATTTTATGTGTTTTTTTTACAAAATATTTCAAATTAATGATGACAGGAAACAACTTGTTTTGCAACCATCAAACCGAGGAAAAAATGATAAAACCTTGGCATGACATTTTCTGCAACAGATAAGCCTGTTATAGTTAAGCCAATAATTACAAAGAGATTATATGTACACAAAATTTCATTAACAATTTTTTTTCATGACATTATTGATCAAAGTCAGCCTAAGCCTGGTAAAGAATTTATCAGGGTTATACTACAACTATCCATTCCTTCAATCCGCAGTTGAACAGAATGTATGAAAGTTTATCGAACCCTTAGTGAGAGGAGGCCCAATGCACACAAGAAGTGAGATTCTTCCATATAAAATACAAGTTCCATTGTTGATAGTGCTAAACAAGCAGAAGCGAAATGTATAGGCCAACTCCAATGTTTTTTGGCATGGTCTCCTTAGCAGGAGATCAAACCGTACAAAGAGAAATCACAGTCTATTCCGGGCCACCGCTTGAAGATAGAAGCATTTTAGGAGGTGGGCATGAAAATGGGCCTGAAGTTGCTACTGTAGCAGAGGACCTTGACTGCATTGATATTTCCAAGAACCCATTTTCTGAAAGAGTTCAGACTGTATCAGATACAGAAGAGCCAGGAAAGATACTACAGAACCATATACAGTGCTCTGATGAAGACCCAAATGGACATACATTAGTTCAGACTGTAGCAGATACAGAAGAGTCGGGAAAAATACTACGGAACCATATACAGTGCTCTGATGAAGTCCGTGATGGACATGCATTAGTTCAGGATGAAAACGACACAAATGGGGATGGGGATGGGGATGCAGTTCAGAGCAAACCAGATACACAAGGCCAAGAAGAAGAAATGTTTAGAATTCCAAATGAGGAAGAACACCATTTAAGGTTCTCTGATGAAGAAGTCACAAACACCATCACACAGTGATTTCTTAGTTCAAGATGTAGAATTTGATACTAAAATGGAAACAATACCAGGGCTGGATGGCTGTGAAGATGTCTCTGAGAACCCCATTCTTGAGATAGCTCAAAAGGATGAACCAAATGAATCTGAACATGGAGAGGTACAACCAAATGGAAACATCAAAGACGAAAATTATGAGGATTTAGGAGATGGGAATGCATCAGTTTTTTACGAATATGATGACTATGAGGATGACGATCATGACTTTTTCATACAGAAGCTTAAGTCAGATATCAGGAGACTCAAGGGGCCCAATCTGTCTGTTATTCCAGAAAAAGCGAGAGTGATTTATTTGATTCTAGTACTTGGGACAGTGAAACTGAAGAATCCACAGGAGAAAGTCCAATGGACGAACGTTCACCTGAATTCAGAACATTAGAACCAGAGGAGGAGGAATCCATCGAAGTTTTGTATGAAAAATATCCAGAGAGGATGCGATATTTTGATATGTTGAACTATCAACAGATATATACAATGGGTCGGTGATTCTTCCTTCAGTTTTGTTACTCATTATTGACAAGCCATAGATGTTACAAAATATTGATGCTACTTTTGTTTGTTGTTGCAGGGCTTGTTCAGATTAGAATGAAGAATTTGAGGGTCCCAGGGTTCTCAATTATGTTAAAAACATATGTGTACATACCTTTGGACCCTGGTACATTCTTTTTGTTTGGTAAATTGTTTCCTTTTAACCCACACCCACCACTCACGAGTATCTATTTGGTCAAAATTCTTGCACATACGGTAGGCCACACCCATAATTAGATTATTTTGTTAAATTATACCTTTTAAACCACAGTCCATTATGAGTATCTAAGCATTAACCTTGTAAGGTAGGACACATCCACAATTGATTGAAATTGACAAATTCGAAATTAGCCTCTCCTCAACCATAGCTACCAGGGAGGGGTATCTATTCAATGAGTTTTACTGGCTCTTATCCTTAACAATTAATGTAGGGATTAGATATTCGGGCATCTATTAGCAGTGTGATAATACTGTAGATTTCTGGAAATGATTCCATGCTAGTTTTTAATTCCAACTTTTTGAATCTACATCTGAACCCATTGAAAGAATGGGTATAAAAGTAGATCAGGAATTGGGAATTAATAGTTACACAGTCATTTCCAGAAACTATCTATAATTACACATTCATTATACCCATTCATTATAGGTTAGTCACTTGGAACTACTACTCATCTTTGTCATTTCCGAAACTATTTACAATGCAAGAGTGTGCACTGGAATTGAATAAGGTTGCATTAAAAATTAAGGTAGAAATCATAGATTTGAACATCTTTTAGCAGTGTGATAATATTGTAGATTTCTAGAAAAGATTGCATTGTAGTTGAAAAACTTTTTGAATCTACTTGTGGACCCATAAAAAAGATTGGGTGAAGAAATAGATTAGTAACTTAGAACTAATATTTACACAGTCATTTGCAGAAACTGTCTACAATTAATGTAAGTCTCTACACTCAGAATTGAGTAAGGCTGCAATACCACTTGTATATCTCTTATAGATTACAACACCACTTGTATTCATCGATTCTCAGTAGAATTTGCATCTGGACTTGACCATTAAATTAGATCATGCCCAGGATTGGATAAGCTATATGGCTCAAATTTAGTAACCATTTATTTCAGTGATTTGAGCCTGGGTTTTGCTATGAAATCTCCATTGATTTACAACTTTTAACTCGTAGTTTACCAGTGATGTGAGCCTGAGTTCTGCTATGAAATCCCCGTTGATTTATTAACTTGTTGTAATTGATCAGATTTACACCTTTTGGCGCATTAGGTGTTGTAGGCCTATGTGATGAACTAAAGAAAGGTTCCACATTCTCACCTTGAACAATTTTCAGAATGTTCATCAGGTATCAAAGAATCTGCTCTTCTTTTTGGAGCTTGCAGTCGAATTGGTGTGGTATAACCAAAGTGCAATTGTCTAGCAATTTGAACTTGCTTGAGGAACATAGAATACAATCAAACTTGGGTATATAGCCAAACTCCACCCACTGACACATAAAAGCATCAAATGTTAAATTTGGGATACTAAAGCAAATCTTTACCGCATCTCTGAATTTGCTTGAAACATGAGACAGTGGCTTGAATTCATCGTGATGAACATTGCAAACAATGTGGACCGGATAATAAGATTAAATTCAAACGTCAGATCCAGTTATGCAAACAAGTATCATTTTTAAACATTCAAAGGGTGGCCACCAAATTTTCTTTCTAAAATAAGAGACAAGAAATAAACCAGTAAAATAAGAGACAAGAAAACCATAATAAGATAATATCTTTGGTTCAAACCCAAATGCAAGTCTCAAGCATTAGCTCACATTTGCATTATATTAAACGCGGGAAGAGAAAACTCATTTTCTTACAGAGAGCAGGTATTACCCCTCCCCTGCTATTCACCATACAAGAAGAAAACTGATTGAATGATGCTAAATTATATCTATCAGATACTAAAGTTGGCTTTTGACATGTTTTTGTCGTTGATGTTTACCTATATAATACCAGAGGAAAAAGCCTGTGACATGAATCCCTAAACCTCAATAGGGAAACTATCAATAACCTTGAAGACTCATCATGCCAAAGCTCTCATGCTCAAGGGAAATGAATTACCAATCACAGTTAACAGGAGTTTGCTGATAGAATTCCATAGTAAAAGAAGGTAGGGCATATTCTTTAAATTCCCATGTGCAATTGCACTTTTACTTTAATCTTGGCCCTTTCACCATTTGGAGTTTGGAAAGGACCAATATGTGAAAGACAGGTGTAGAATTTCTAAATGCATGTTTCCTTGAATTTTCAAATTTTTGACTTCTCAATAATCTTAACATACAAAACATATTTAAATATGTACATATGAAAAACTCGTAACTTCTTTACTTTAGTAGCTCCAGCAACCAACAAACACCCAAAGTAACAAGACAAAATAGCATTTTCCAACAATACATCAACATCACAAACTAATTCTTTTTTTTATCAGTCTATGTAAGTAACTACAATTTTTTACAAGATAGAACTCTGCATTGACAATGATTGCATCATATTAGTTGATATTGGAAATCATACCATGTATGAGCTAATCCTTTGAGGCGCCTGAACTTGAGATGGATCAACATATAAAACATCAAGTGTAAAGGTCCCCGACTGAAATTGTTAGCCTTTGTACTTGCCACTATGTTGGCAATCCAATGGAGAAAGGGAAACGTTCTTGTATCTGAAAGTACAAGAAAAACTTTTCAGTCTACTAAATCAGAGTTCCCTTTTGATTCAATATCATTGAGATGGTAGCATTATGCAGCTCAATAAGACTTTTGTTGATATTATGATATCTGAACATTTTCCACTGACACAACATTGCCACGAGAAAACAGGCAAGCTCGATATATGACTAAAATCAAGGACATGCTCTAGAAAGACCAAGGTATCCAATCACGTGAATAAACAAACCGCATCTATCCAACCATAATTCACTCAAGGAAGACACAAATCTCCTTAAGGATGTAGACTAAAGGTATCTTCAAGCCTGCCATTATGGTTATATGGGCATGGTAGTGGTACCAATGGTCACTTAGGAATGTCTTGGCATCATCCACGCTTGGAAAAGGCATGCTATCTCAACACTACCCATGACAAGAATCACCAATTGCTGATATGAGAAGAAAAAACTTTTCACTGCAGCTTCAATTGCCTGAAGGCTAGAAGAAGATGAAGAGTAGGGATTTGTGTTGTTGGCGGTGTATGAGAATGAAACAAATGCATAACTGCTTCTTGAAGACGAGGTCCACCAAACAGAACAAAAAAATACATTTCTCTTGTCCTAACAATGCAAAAATTAAACCATGAAAGAAGTTTCAGATTGTTGTCAAACGAATATATTTCTTGGAAGATGGAATGTCGGGGACAGTTCATGGGCCTTTTCAACAAATCCATTTTGTGCATATCCTGAAATCATGGCACTCATTGAGATCACATCTCTTTGAGGCATTCTATCAAACAATTCATGTGCATTTTCAACAAAATCATAATGAGCATATCCTGCAATCATGGCATTCCAGAGCCCAAATTTCTTTGAGGCATTTTATCAAACAATTCACATGCCTTGTTTATTCTTCCACATTTTGCATACATGTCACACTCGTTATTAGATAGTTTCTCATGGAATACAATTATTGCGGATACGTAAGACATGGTTATTTGCACAAGGTAGTCACACCTGTTTCACCATATGCAACAAACAAGTCTTCAACCCGATCAATTTACATTTGCCAACATACTCCCAGCCTGTGCCAAAATGGGAGCTTTTGGAACAGGGTATGGACATCCATCAAACCATATGTGGGCAAAACTAACAGCGAACCCAAAAACAAGATTATATCTGCAACAACCCGATTTCGTCAAGATGCCCTTCAAAAGTATACAGCGGCCTTAGAAACATCATCCTTCCAACTTCTTTGAGACACTTCTCAATTTCTCCAAACAGACCTCTGTAACCAGAGTACACAGCAATTGTCAAGAATGCAACTTTCACCTCCCAATTCTTGCTCTCGCTTAATCCAAAGTGTAGATCCAGACCCCAGATCTGCATCCAGGTAATACAAATCATATTTTATGTCAGAGGTATTTAATTTTATTAAAGAAAATAGTCACAAATAGATAAATTTATAGTGCCCAGATATCCACTTTATATTTTTTTGTTAATGCAGGTGTTTCCAATTGAAAAAGCATGGTCAGACGAAACATGCCTGTGATGGATCAAGTTTCTTGGGAAAAATCTCGAGATAAAGCCGCCACTCTTGACCTTGCCATTTCCTGTGTTCTTCTTCAACAGGCATTCCTCCAGACATGAAGTCCTACGAAGCGGACAAGACCTTTTTGTGGATTGCAGAAACAGGCTCCATGACATCTGTAGGAAGGCCAACACCGTCTATCCACAAATCCAAATCAACTTCATTCTCTATACCAGAAGAATCTTCTTCAAAAAGGCAAGGAATGTATCAGTGTGTCAATTGATTGAAACTTGAAGTTCGTAATGTATTTCTTAAGGAACTCACAAATCGAATAGGTGTCCAACCTACACTAAGTACATCTTCACAGCTGAAAGGAAGAAACATATTTCCCTCGAGCAACTCAAAACTAACCTAATCTGTACGCATCATAGTCAATACATTAATGTTTTACAATTGCTCAGCTTTTTCACTAAACAAAGGCCACATAAAGGCAATGACCAATGGAAGGCACAACATAAAAAAATTAAAAACTTAAAACTATAGTTCAGCCCCATTTAAATACATATGTCACAATATGATTCAAAAGAATGCAAATGTTTAATGGGTGAGGTGAAGACAATATCCATGCCTTCGGCAGATAAAAGACACTAACTCCGTCCAGAGACAAAACATCGGGATTTCCTCTACCGCATCTATACATCTTCACCAGGTCGGGATTGGAGAGATGCCATCAAAACACTCATAAAATTCCCCCACGAAGCACAGGGGAAGAATCCTCGCATTATGGTTTGTGTATTTGTGGGCTCAAAAAAACTATTAACTTTGCTTTTCTCGACACAATGTCTACCAACTATTCCATGTGGACAAAGTGCACATATCACAAGATATCAACATCGCCTATAGCTCATCATTAGTCTGCTCAATGGCCTATTCTTTTTCGTAAACCGGAGGCCCTTTCTCACTTGTAGACGCCTTTCGGTGTAATAATTTCTCTAATATAAGTGTCACATAACCACACGTATAATATATCACCATGTATTGTTCATCATTATTAATTTCTATACACATGTTATATATGCTCATAGTAGTGTGAGCACTAAACATAATATTTCTTACATTCCTCCCTTAGTGAGAACATGGAAGAAAACACCACTCCTGGAAATTCAATGTGTCACCACAAAGCTTGCTCATTAACTAGACTCATACATACGTCGTGTTGTGCTTGTGCATCCAAACTTACAAATGTGCAACATCAGGGTTGCATACATACTCGACAAAGATGTATTCTCACATATGGATTTTATGGATGGATACTACAACCACCTAGGCATGAACAGTAATCACTTATTTGTTCATCCTTCACATTTATTATAGATGGTTTCATATGGGACAAACCAAAACTTATATATGAACAAGGACATACCACGGGGTTCATTAGCTAGGCAATATCCTAGTACGTAGTTTCATATTGAGGTATTTAAAATTAATAAAATTAAAGTCAATATACCGGTAGACATGAGGGGGTGAAAGGGTTTAATTTATTAATATTTTGAATTAGGTATTGGGGGTAGGTTAGAGAGGTGGGCCAAAGGAAAGAGAGATTTAATTTTAATATAAAACTAAAACATTTGAACCCTAGTTTTAAAAACTAAATACCTTAAAATTGCAAAAGGAGTGTGGTCATAAATTAAATTATAATCTCTTTTTGAATAAAGAAATCTCAATTAAGAGATTTTTAACCAAGAAATAATAAGATGGTAGAAAACTAGGATTGAGTATGCTTTTCAACACAAGTGATATTATTTCACCATCTTAATTATTTGAAGAATTATTGATAAATGATTAAAGCTTAACATTTATAAGGTGATTGGTAATAGTCTTCAATGGCTTCAAAATATCTTTTGAGAGGAAATGTATATTAAAAAAATTTGAGTGAGAAATATGATATATTTTTTGTTTAATATATTAGGGTAGAAATAAAAAGGGGTAAATAAAATTGTAATTGAAAAATGGGTAAGTAAGGTACATGGAAAAAATAGGGGTATTTTCATTCTAATAATATAACAGAGGGGGTATTATCAATTGAATAATTAGAGGTAAAAACTAGAATTAAGGGTATTCTTTAATACCCTTCGAACGCACATGTTATACCATACTTTTACTAAGTGAACCACTGTGGGACATACACACATATGTTCATCTTAGATACACATGGTTTTGCATAGGATAACTAACAACTTATTCTCAAATATCACAATGCCATAGAACTATAATTTGATTCTTCACATTATCTTTACATTAAGGAAAATAAGGAATCATTTTATTTTGCACACAACAAAAATGAAAATGAAGATTTTGAGGACTAATTTCTCAATGTCACGTATGTAGCCAAGTTATTGTTGATCATTGCTACCAGATCGCGAATAACATAAATGGTAACCACCGCCACCGATCATCGTGTCTATGGCATTAGTTGGTTCAGTGTTGTTAATTTTTCACTAATATACTATGCACCTCTAAGGTAGTGACAAACTAGAGGGCGTTGATCGCCCTCTTGCCTTCATCCTCCAATAAACTTAGCTTAGACAACTAGATCAATGAAAAGGTGGTCCCACCTTCCCCCCAAATTTAACAAACATAATAAACTTCAACTTCAACCAAAAATGCATTCGTTTTGAATAAGATTAATAAAAAAATGACACTTTTGAAAATGTTATTGATTACTAACGCGTAATTTCTCTATTTTGTCTCACTCTTGACATAATAATATCATTAGACAACGAACATATTATGAACTCACATGACTGATACAACGACTTTACTAAATAATTTTGATAACTTAACTAACTATGAAATGACATTAACAAAGAATATAAGTTTTTTTGGACTAATACCCATACCATGGTTTTTATTTATAACTAGATGTACTTAACACCAACTTTTATGGCCAAATTTAAACTTACAAGGTTATTAAAAACTATTTTTACACTTTTATAATGATTCGACTAAAGCCAATAGATCAGATTGTAACTTAAAGCGATAAGATTCATATAAATATTATTAACCCACTACTAAAAGTATATTTGTCACTTAATTGAGTACAAATGTACTCAACAAAAAAATTACATCGAAATGTTTGTATAGAATAATAAACTAATGAAAAATGACTTTGATGTCAACACTTATGGACTTGCATGGTGAATAAAGATGCTCTCACAAATATGAAGCAAAATACAAAAATACGAACAAGGTGTAGGAGATCATTTAAAAGATCCCACACAGGTAACTAGTTACAAAGCAGAAATACTCGCTTATTGTCATGGCCATACGATTCATCACACAATCAGTAAAGATCGACATCTTTATCCATGTCTCTCACAATGAATTTCTTCATGAAAGGTCCAATCTATGAATAAATAAGGTGGGGTACAATTGGTACCAATAACAATCACATTTTTACACAAATTAGCTAAGGATGTGTATTTTTCACTGAGTCACCACCCACTATGTTCACACCATCTTAAATGTCTTGAATTGTTTCCTTATACAATGTTATCATTAAGACCTCGGTGCCAACTTTAAGGTATTCTTATTGAACCCGACAAATGAGATGAGGAAAAGTAATGAGGTGGGTAGTACTTCCACAAAGGATCATTAGGATTGGCACAATGGCTCTCCAACTATGTGGTAAGGTTCCTTCTATAATAATGAATCCTTCATCTTGCTAAAGAACTCTTCCAAGACCTTTAACCTTTCCCCTGCTCCCGAACTCCATTGCAAATAAATAAAATAATTTACAATTTACAACCTAGAAGATAACATGACACTAGTAAATAGGCATATTCGATCCGTAGGAAAATGTTTTGAAAGTGATGTTTCTTATAGTTGTATACACACTCAACTACTATGAGTTAATGACTAATATAGTGTATCAAGCACATGAAAAACACACAAATCGTAATGCTATGGTTTTCACCTTATGTGTTGGCTAGGGGTTCTCCTCATGAGTCTTTTAGATGTCTACCCATCGTAAAGGATATACACTCTTTTTGCTCACGTGATTATAAATTAAAAATACAAAAATAGTAATAATAGTGTTAAGTTAAAGGAAAGAACTCTATAAAATACATATAACATTAACAAAAACAACTTCCATCACTAGGGCTACATAACATAGAGAATGCCCCTCTACGCTTTTTTAAAACATTATTTGATCTCCCTGCTCTAATACCAAGTGCAAATTTAGTTAGAGGATAATTAAAACACACTTCAAAAATTCTTATTGGCTTCACGTGCAATAAACTCAATATTTTGTTATATTATTTATAAATCACATACAATTATATATGTTATGCAAATCCTATAAATAGAGAACAAATTAGTAATTTGTCTCAACCACACCCTTCTCATATTACAACTCCTCTAAAATAAGTGAGTTGTTAAAACAACTCGCGTAAATATACAAATAATATCTCACCCTATATTGTTCACCAATATTAATTTCTATCTAGATAATCTATTGCTCATAATTGTGAGCACTAACCATAATATTCCTAAAATTACAAAATATTTTATCATAAAAATCATCATTTACAAAGAACAAAAACAACTAACATATATTGTTCTATTGATATTGACCACAAAAACAAGTGGGTCAAAAGGAAAAAGCCTATCAACTAAATATCTAAAATAATAAATCATAAATAAATTTTAAGAAAAGGAATTGAAAAGGAACTACACGAATTCTGAAAACATAATTTGCGGTAGGCGTCCCACCTTTAAAGATGCCTTTGGTGGAAAGTGTCAAGTTCCGACGGTTTCAATAAAGTTGTCGATTTTAGATTATTTTTATAGTCCTAAATATTTACTATCCTAGATATTTATAGATTTTAGATATTTCCTATAATAATATCTAACAATCTGATTTTATACTTTAGATTTTTTTAGGCTACAATGTTTATCTACTTTTTGGACTATACAATCTTTAAATCAGATTGGCCATTCTTGACTTGGTAATAAGAGAAATCATTTCGTAGTTGCAGTTTTGCAGAGATGCACAGTGCATTCTTTATTTTAAAACAAAAAACAGAGTGCAATGCTTTACCTAAAGTAAACAGTTGTAACTGAAACACATCACATAAAAGGAAGAAAAAATGGAGCGTGGTGTGCCTACCGTGATTAATGTCATAGGCACTGAGCGACTTCCTTACCCTTCCAATGTTCACCTTGTTTGATTCCTTGGACTGCAAATGGTAGGGGAGCTATTCACAGTTAAAAATTTTGTTTGATGTCAATTTTTTCAGTTACAAAAGGACCTTAGGTTAACTATTTTGATTTATATACTTGATTTTCTTTTTTGTTTATAGATGGGCTTTATATAATGGAAGTGGACCGAGTTTCTTGAACTTTCCGGATCAGCTAATGCTCTCCACGTTGTAGGCGAGTGCCCAAGTCCATGACGGGTTTGTTTCCATCTCTTTGTTGGGAAATATAGTTTTACAGATAGGAGGTAATATAATATATTCATTCCTATGGCAAGCCAAGTAGCCTCATTTGCCTCTTCCCCGAGTTTCGAACCCGAGACCTGCAAGAAAATGATGAAAGAGGGCTCCAAGTGCGGAGTGAAAATAAGCCTGATTATTTTGACGGCCTGTGCAGAAGCCGAAGGGCATGCTTTGCAAAGCCAAGTGATAAAAATTAGGAAGGAGGATCAACACCTGGGGGAGGATTTCAAAGACGGGTTGAGCCGCAAAGACAAAATCGAAATCTTGCAGATAGTGTGTTAGATGGAGGATGTGTTTTACAGCTACTCCAGCACGCGTATACATGTTCGCCTCTTGGTAATGAAATGTGTTTGTACATTAGAAAGGGGGTTCCTGTGTTTTAAACGTGTCTGTATATATTCAGCTTAGAAGTTGTGTAAAGTGTAGGTCATAATTCTGAGAGCCGAGTAGTAGTATATTCCATAGGCTTGTTTCATACGGTGTAAATGTTTGCATCAATAAAGCCTTTCATAGGGCTTTTTTTAGTATGCTGCAAAAAAAATTGTTCCATTTTTCTCTTTGGGGCAGTTTGGGGGAAGCTTTTATATGGGCCATTTTAAACAATAGTAAATACATATCTTAAATTTTATTTTATTATTTAAAAAAAAATTCAATACCCCTAAGATATCAAAAAATTTATGTGCCTTGTGTAAGGTTCTACAATTTACACACGTCTACCAGAGCATTTGCAACTGCAATATTTGAAAAAAATCCTCCATTCTTTTATACTTTGATGGATGTTGACACCATGTTCCAGAGCTCATATTTTGGCACAGGTTGGGAGTACACTGTCAAATGTAAACTGAGCGGGTTGGAGACTTGTTTGTTGCATACAGCGTGATTCTCTCTTGAGGAAACCCATGTCAAAATAAATATATAAATATTTACATTTTCTCTGGTGTAATTTGCAACTCATGTGCAATTGCTAGTTTTATCACGCATAAAAGAAATGAAAGTAGATTGAAGGAGTTGGTGACCGTGAATATTAAATAACAAATGCTTTAAGATAACATTTAATGAAACTATAAATAAGATAATGCCAAATTTGATATTAAACCAATGAATAGTTTGCCACCACTTACCAAGGCTTGATCATAATTTAACCAACAATGGTTGGCTCTCGGGTTAGAAGAACCAAGAGAAATGTGTACTAATAGGACAAGAATTAATCCCTTGATTTTCACATACAAATTGTAATTATTATTGATACAAGTAGTGTTGTCTAGCATTTGATGGTGGTATTCTGACACCAAAGGTCATTTTTTTGTCACCGAAAGGATTTATCGATTTTAATATCAATGGAGGGTAATTTTTAGAGTTTTAAGAGGTCCAAGGGTCAAATCTCTAGCATGATTATTGCACATTATAAAAATAAGGCATTTGAGAAAATTGTGATAGTTTATGTTTGAATGTGTTTATGTGGGAGAAGAAAATTGTAGAAGGGTCACCATGAAGAAGAAGCTCACCATACAAATTTGAGCACAGTATAGACTTTTCCACATTTTTTATTTTTCTCGATGTTCATATTTAAATTTACAAATACATTTGAAAAATATTTAAAAATTGTGATATTAGAGTAAACATAAAGCTTTAGCGGTACCTTCATAGAACATTATAATGCATCTTCTCATGTCAAATCTAAAATTGTTCCAAATGAAATCGCTTTACACATACATTCAAAAACAACGTTAATCGGCAAAACATGGGGAAAAATATTAGAAAAAATACTCTACCTATGCTCCCTAATTTATACCAAAAAACCCAATGGGAAGGTTGTGGTTGTAAAGATTCAATACACCCACATATAATGGGGTCTCTACTAACATTTTTTTAAGGAAACATTTATAACGTCTATGCTTAGATTTTCTAAATTTTTGAGATGGATTATTTACAAGAATTCATTCCTCTTCACATTACTAATTATTTCAAATTATTGAACTCCCTCCCACACACACAAAAATGAGCCAACCACTACTCCCTCAATCTCCATATAACACATACACTATGTATATACTAGCAATCGTACATGAATGTACGATGGAAACGTCAAAGGGGGTGGAGTGAAGAAATAAAACTCAAGGATGCAAAAAGGAGGGAGAGGATGAGGGGCAATGAAGAAGGGGTTTGAGGGAGGAGAAGTGCATTGTATTCCATTGTATTGTATTTATCTTGCTCGAATTATTGACATGAGTGAAATTTATGTTTAAAGGGGAAAAACAAAAAATAGGGAAAATAAAAATGTTCTATTTTTTAGACCCAACTAAAATGCTTTCTTCTTGAAGCACTTTGTAGCCCCACTTTTAATTTAAAGATGGATTAATTACATGAAAACGGGTGACGCACGAACAATCATTGATAAATGAGTTTATCCAACAGTTGGCCATACATGTTCGTGGAGCAAACATTTTAGACCGATAGTCCATTATGCATGTGAGTGCAATTTAAGCTTAATGTGGCCCCAATAAAACCGGGAAAAAATCAATAGGTTCCATGGTCAAAACCCAACCAGATTCTTTCTTCCTATAGCACTTTTTAGCCCCATTTTTAGTTATAAGCTCAAGTGAATACTAGACTAATTGCGGTAAAAAAATGTGATGAATGAAAAATCATTGATAATTGATCCCCCTCGGTGATTAGTCGTATGAGTGATAGGTAGATTTAATCTACCAGTTGAACTCTGTGATTTTTTATTTTTATTTTTTTACGTCGTCAAGATTTTAGAAGGGACACCATTCAATTTGTTAGAAAAGAGGAAGACGTCAATGAAATACGGTAATGAAATAGTGAAATTAAATGCCTGCATTTCTCACACCTTTTCCATAGCTCAAATTATAATACCAAATAATATTTGTTATTTGTGTTCCACTTTATCGTCTCAATCTTGCTCACATTATTCACATGAGTGCAATTTGTGCTTAAAGGAAAAAAAAGGGGAAAATGCAATACTTTTCAAGGTAAAAATCCAAATGTGAATGGCATAAAAATTTTCAATTGGATAACATTTGATTTGTTAGATAAGATAAAGACATCAATGGAAAGTTGGAAATTAAAAAGTGAGAATTAAATACTTGCATGTACTACACCTTTTCCATGGCTTAAATTATAACACCCAAATAATATTTGCTATTTGTGTTACACTTTATCGACTCGATCTTGCTCACATTATTCACATGAGTGTAATTTATGGTTAAAGGGGAAAAAATAATCAATGGGGAAAATCCAATAGGTTCCATGTTTGAAACCCAATTGAAATGCTTGTTTCTTGAGCACTTTATAGCCCCCCTTTACAATTCTAAGATCGAGTAAGTGTAGGGAAACAGATGATGTGTGAACAATCATTGATAATTGAGTTCACATTATTCACACAAGTGTAATTTGCACTTAAAGGTGCCAAAATAAAAATGGAAAAAATCCAATAAGTTCCATGTTCAATACCCAACCGAAATGTTTGTTTCTTGGAGAACTTTGTAATCCCCCTTACTATTCTAAGCTCAAGTAGGTGCAGGGAAATAAGGCGAGGTGAAAATAAATGTCTTGAATTGTGTTGTCATGTAAATGTGCAACAGGAAAGTTTTCATTTTTCAAGCATGACAATGGACCCCTATGTCAAAACTTTCAAGTTTTACCTTTCCAAGACACCCCAGGTCTACCCATTCTTAACACCAAGCCTTACTCAGTCCGTGTAATGGTCCTTAATTGTATTTCCATCCAATCCCCTAGGTGATTTAGGAAATAAAATTCAGTCCCCTAGGTTATTTTAGGAGCTTTTGAAGAATGCTAATTTTTGAACAGTTTTGGGAAGCACTACCACTTTGGTCTTCCCGGACTAATGCAATCCTCAGAGTGGAACAAAGGATAAAAATTCAAAATGGAGATGCATTCAAGTGCCAAAAACATATTTGAAAAGGTTTTGGGAGATTTTGGAAATATTAAGAGGTTTTGGAGCCAATTCAACGAAAGTGGGTTTTTGGGCCTAAAGGAACAAACACTGTGAAGAAGTGCCTAAGCTTCAAACAAATATTTTAGGAGCTCCGTGAAGATTCAAGAGATAAAACATTACCTATGGAAGGTATTTTCCATTCCCTAAATTGTGTAAAAAATGAGATATCATGAAACATCATACACTTCCATAAGCAACTCACTCTTACGCGCACAATCAGGCGAGTCCCGAGAAAGAATGGGAAATTTGGAGGTGATGAAATAATAATAAAGGCTCAAAACCATCACCATTAAACTCATTGGGTTGTTTTCAGTCAATTTCATATAAAATTTCACCTCTAAACTCATCTAGAAGCTTGAGTTATCACCATCACAAGTTGGCTCAAGGTAAGAGTTCAATACTTAGCCAATTTTTGAAGTGGACACGTGTCAACACCAGGAGCCTAGCGGGATTTCATGTCATTTTCATACGTTTATCAAAGGGACATCGGGGCATAAAAATGAACCCATCCATTTTTTCCCCAAGACACCAACAAGGCCCTCCACATTGTCAGTTCAGCCCTCAAGAGCTAATCGGAGCCTTTCCTCTCACTACACGAATGATCACCAAGTGTCGCAACCTGGCACAAAGTGGAAATTGATGTCCCTTTCATCTCTTTAGAAAAGGGACATAAGGGAAATGAAAATTCACCTAGCCCCACTTAGCCCCTTGATTCCTCATACGCTCGAAACTCAGCTCCAAGGTGCTTCTCTCAAGCTCCCTTGCTCAAACACACACCCAAGCGAATCTTGCCAAGTATCGTGATGAGGCCCGATGGGGAATTCCACATCCCTTTCATCCATTTAGAAAAGGGAAATCAGGGACACAAAAAGGCACCCAAACCTCATTCTTTCTCATTTGGTATGAATACAGATCCAGACTTAGTCATTTTCATGTTGTTTCATCCCACCACATCTCCACACCCTGCCAGAACTCTTCAAAAAATTTTCCAGACATCCCAACCTCCATTCCTGTACTCAAACAGATCCAAAAAGTCCTTCTCATAGTGAAAATACAGATATTTCAAAATAAAATCACAAAATTTGCAAAAAGAACGGATTGAAATGGTGAAGAAACAAAGTTTTTTCGAAGAAACCCAAAGTCACCAGATGAAGATTCATTCATATCTTTCAAACTGTTCAATGGATGGAGATGATTTTTTTGCAGATCTCCTCATTTTTGAAGGCTTTCATGATGCAACAGATGGATGGTCAAATGATGCTCTAGATTATTTTTTACAACAAAAATTCATTTTGGTGCCCTAACTCTCATTCGTTAGATTTTTCACCAATCTGACGGTCGGATTGAGCTAAAAAATTACACACAAAATCCAAATGAAAAAACTATCACAATGGAGTTAATTTCATCACGATTAGAGGCAAAAACCAGACTTGCAAATTTTGAGCTCCATTAATGGCTGCCATGACGACTCAGTGCCCGGAAGCCATTTCTGTGGTGAAAATTTCAGTTTTTATTTTCAAGCTTTACTGTTTGGAAAAATCAAGTGATATTCTCGAGGATAAGATCACAACGATTTAGATTAGTTAGAAAATATGTGTCCTATCGCAAATCGAGCACCGGAAATTCACTTTCCAAAAATAGTAAGTTTTCCTATACATACTTGCTATGTTTGGAAAGTCATCATCAAAAGTGGTTGTGGCAAAGACAATGTGCATCCAAGATAACCCGAAAGTCGAATGTTTGTTGTCTAGAGTAGAAAATAACAAAAATGAATGCTTACTAAAAATAGTAAGTTCCCTATATGGGTGCTTACTAAAAATAGTAAGTCACCCCAAGAAGTGGTCGAGGCAAAGGCAGTGTGCACATGGAGTGAATGAAGAAGTTCATCACATCAGGATGGTCAAGAAGAGGCAAAAATAACCTCTTACCAAAAATAGTAAGTCTCCCATATGAGAACTTGCTATTAATGGTAAGTCACACTCAAAGGAGGTTTTGGCACAATGGGACATAGAGGGATGATCATTCAGGTCAACATCATCATTCGGGATCATCATAGGCATTTCTCACAAGGCATTTGAGATCCATCTCAAGGAACTTAACAATGTCTTTCAACACTCACTTCATGGCTCGACTTACGGGATATCATGTGTGAGGTGGAAGGTTGCAATCATCAGCAAAATAGTTCATTCAACTTGACAGGATCAGTTTTGAGCTCCTATCTCTTTGAAAAGGATCTTTATGAGTCAGTGTTCATGGTCATCAGTGAAGTCATTTAACAAGTTTTTTTGAACACTTAACTCAAGGTGTCCTTGAACCATCCAAAGGAGCTTCTCGGGGTGCAAATAGTTCAGGATTCAGAGATCATCACATTGGGACATTCCATCGAGCCATCTAGAAGGAACTGTGGACTTCATCGGAGGCGGGTCTTTCATCATCAACATCATTCTTCCCCCTTCTTCTTCCTTCTCTCTCTCCTCTCTTCCTCCCCTAACTTTCTCTCTCTTCAAATTTTCTAATCCTTTTGTTTGGGGTTTGCACTTTTGATATGCCTTTAAGTTATTAAAAAAACAACTTTAGAAACATAATGTAAATTAAGTCACCTTGATTATATAAAAGGGACTTAATATTTTCTTAGGAATATCAAGAGTCTAAAGTTAGAAAAAGGCATATGAAGTGTCATTAGGAAGATGAAGAGGCATCTCTCTTCTATAAATTGTAATGAGCCCCTCATTTGGGCTTCTTCTTAGCTGGTTGTCAATTTGTAATCTCATGAGAGAGTAATTCTTGTGAAGGAACAAAGAGATAGCTGAAATTCTTCTATTTTCCCACTCTTGCATTCCTCTATTCTTTCTATGTACAATTTTTGCTCGAGCATCAATACAAGGAGGAGTTTATAGCCTTTTTTGACTGAGGGATTTATTGATTCTTTGTGCTCATAAGTCCTAATTGGTCTTGTTGTCATTTGTAGGGTTGTTTCTTCTTAAATTTAATGTGTGTTGGAAGTTTCTAATTAATGGGTGTGGGACTCTGATTTTCTACCCACAACATTAATCCCCTCCTCTCTTTTCCCACTCCCTTTCCCTTCTCTGATGAATAATCTCTAGCAAGAAATTTCTAGCTTTGCCACAGGATCGTGGAGTGCCCCTATTGGATCCTCGGTCAAAGAACACCACATAAAAAATCACTTTTCACGTGCATGTAAACATAGGAAGTTGTACACATTTAAGTAGAGGGAATTAGATTCCCAGAGTGTTGGCAAGAAACCCACAAATTTGTCCACCCAAAAATAATTTCTCACCAACAATTTTTGGTGCCCACCATGGGGTAGATTTAGCAACATCTACACCCAAAAAATGACTTGGAAAAATAAAAAAAAGATTGAAAAATCTAAAATCAAAAATTGGAATTTGAAAAGTCACCTAAGCCTTATGTCTACAAATCATGGCTATTCTAGGTAACCCTCTTGTTGAAATGCCCAAGCTATTATTTCATATTCAAGAGGAAGAGACATCAATTTTGAATATAGGGAAGCCATTGACACAACCAACAAAAATTTCACTCAATACTTCATTTCCACAAGAGTATTGGACCTCAAAGAAGAATGTGTTGCTGAACTAGAAAGACAAAGACAAGTTCAGGCTCCACAGAGAAAAACATAGATTTCTAAGTCATGGCGGATAAAGGTACACTCACAATAAAAAAAGGAGGAAAAACTAATCCCATCTTCGAAGAACTCCAAAGAAGACAAGAGTTGCTTAGAAATCCAAGGTCTCCACTTTGTCAAAAAAAACATTCTCATGGAAGTCAAATAGTCATCAATCCATTGGACATTGAGTTTCCATACATCAATGAGAATATTGAAGATTTCACCGATGTAGAGACTAAAGAAGAAGCTAGAGAAAGAGAAGCAAAAGTGAAGCAGAGATAAGAGATCAAATTGAAGAAATCAAGAGAGCTCAAGCTCAAGCCGACACACAGTAGCAATAAGAAGCCTTTACCTTAGAAAGGTTGGAGGCTAGGATCAGAAATAGAATGGCGGATCATGATCATGAAGAACACAGGCCAAATGTGTCATGGGGTGGAAACATTGGCCCACTTGCACTTCAACAACCTCTCCATGAATTACCAAGAGGATCAAGAAAAACTTCCCAAAATTTAGAGGAGATGGTTCTCAACTTCCCGAGGAGCATGTAGCAACATTCATCATCACTTGTGGTGTATTGGGTGTAGAACATGAGGATGTGTTAGTCCGAATATTTATGGAGTCACTTTAAAGAAAAGCTTTCAAGTGGTTCTGCATGTTTCCCTCGAGGTCTATTAATTGTTAGGAAGACATAAGAAGTATCTGAGCACAATTTCAAAACCACATAAGACTACCAGGATCTCTTAGTCTAGTTAGTACAAATGAAGAAATAAGCTTAAATCAATGAGATATTTTATTACAAAATATAACAGGATAATTAGGAGGATTCCTGAAAGATGTCATGCCTCCTGAAAAATAATTTGAAAAGGTTCTTCATTAGTGCTCTACCACCGGAAGTTGGTTTCTTCCTCGGAGATCCCAACCCAGAGATCTCAAAGAAGCACAAGATTATGCAATAGAGACCGAAGATGATTTGATCTTGTCTAGAAAAGTGAAAGGTCCTAATGGAAAAAAAAGGTTAGAGTTCAAACTCAGTCACCATGGATCCAATGTTCCAGAAAATGGCAAATGACTTGGTTTCCATGAAGAAACAATTATCTCAAATCACCATGTGGAATGCTCCAGGAGCCTAATCCTCCAAACCAACCGAGAATCACCCCACCTCCCCATAGGCTTTCTCTCAAAGCACCGTTGTCAATGCTACGTGTGATGTTGATGAACCAAGAAGAAGAAGAAGAAGGTGATGATGGAGACTACCTTGAGGTCGAAGAAGTTAATGGCGAGACTCAAAATGGCCTTATTGAGTATGTTGAAGGAGATGAAGATGAAGATGATGAAGAAGCTCCAAGATTCTCATGTGTGTGTTCACACGGGCTCAATCAAAGAAAGCAACTTCATCTTCAACAAATGCAACGAAGAAGAAGAAAGAAGATCCTCCCATTGAAATTCCACAAAATAAGATCATCAGCAGAGGGTCGTCACTACCACCATCAATGGACTCAAAAAAAAAAAACTAGACCCACTAGTTAGCAAGAATCCCACTACCACATCAAGTAAGTCTTCTAGTCCTTCCCCTAGTTCTAAAGTGTCTAAGAATAATTCTTCTTCAAATGCTACTCCTACAAAATCATCTAAAGTAGTACCAAAGTCTACTTCCCCATCCCCTTCTAAACTAGTTACCACACCTGTTAAAGAAAATCAAACTCCCAAGGTAACCAAACCTTCACCATGTAAATATTCCATCACCCCGAAACCTCAAATTCATCCACATGACCCCATTTGATTATGTAGAATACGCGAGTAAATCCAAGGTTCAATCACAGAACTGGAGTACTTACAAACACACCCTGCTCTCAATTTGATAGGTTGGTCAATGTAGTCCATGGTGGTAGTGCTAAAGTGTTAAGCTCAAATTCTAAAGGCCTACTCCCCACCATCCACACCACCTTCACAAAACATGTTAGCCCTTAGTGCCTCCAAAACCAACAAGGTAGAACCCTTCTACCTATCTCTCTAGTCAAAGGCTACCAACTCAATAATCTGTATCATAGATTCTGGAGCCTCTGACAATGTGATGCCCATGAAAGTTGCAAATGCCTTAGGACTTACCTTGACATGTGATGAAAATGGATCTTGCTATTCCATGGAATCCAAAGAAGTGTCGTTGGTGGGTAGGATAAAGGATGCTCAAGTTGCTTTGGTCAACTTCCCAGAGAAGAAAGTGCTTCTCACTATTTTGGTAGTGACATTCCAACTTCATTTCGGCATGCTCCTAAGTAGAAGCTTTATAGGGATTTAGGTGGTGAAATCAAAATGGACTGGTCCTCTGCAACCATACTTGTGAAAGGGGAGATGAAGAAGTTGCTTCCGATGTGTAAGATGAAATACACAGTACAAAAATCAAATGATCCAAGGGTAAACATTTTGTTTCAAGGTAGCAGTATAGGAAACTATTTCCTCACATCGAGAGAGATGAAAATTTTCCTTTTCTCACCATGAAAGAAGAAGAGGAAATTTTCTTATGGAGGATGAGATGCAAGAATTTTTTTCTACAGGAAAGACAACTCATCGGTGGAGTAACATATTCAATAGATGAAGATTCATGTTGCATAATGGATGATTTGATTTTTTTGAAGACTACATTGATGATGAAGAAATACAAAATGATGAGTTCAGGGATGTTCATGAGTAATCTCTTTTTAGACTTTGATTTTTCAATTAATGATGGGATGGAGATATGTGAAGAAGCAAAGATAGTTGAGGAATCAAATTCTCTTCCCATTTAATCATGGATGAACATATGGAGGAGGCCAATTTCATTCTCAAACCAAGGAGTAAGATGATTATCCATGAGGATGATATGGATTTTGAGCTCAAAGGTGTGCCATTTCACAAAGCATGGACCTCTTCTCCTTATCGGAAGGGTTCATAAGGCAAAATTGTTTGTACCTATATGAAAGAGAGCCTTGGGGAACACAAAACACAAAAGAATCAAATAGAGTTACTTCAAATGAATCATGGGAAGGTATGGATCAGATTTTTACCACTCCTCTAAGTCACAATATAGAAACTCTTTTGAAAACAAAGATGAATCTATGATGAATTTGGAAGAGCCATCCATGCAAGATATTTTGAAAGTTGTAGAAGAAATTGAATATCCTCAGCTTAGCCTTGAACTCTTGACTGAGCCATGGAGATACAAGACATATGTGAATCAATGAGGGATCCTTGTTTCATACACTAATGTTTGATGTGGAGATGGAGTAGTTAGATAGGCTGGATGACTTCCTCAATGGAAAAGATGAAAGTGGAAACATGTCTATTTCTCCCACATTGCACGAGGAAGTTCATGAATGTAAAAGAAGAAAAGTCCTTGGAGCCTCTTTAGATATTTCTAATTTTAAAGGAAACACTTTTCATGGTGGGAGATGATGAGGAAAATATTGAGTTGACTCACATGGAAGAGAGTTGTCCACAACAAGAGCATTGGGAATATGTTCAAAATCACTTGATCACATCACTTTGGAACTTTTTGGAAATACAGAGAGTGAATATGCGAATGAAAAGAGATCATAAGATTCAAACAATTTGAACAAGGATCAACACTGGAATGATGAAGAAGTGTTTCAAAGAAATATCAATGTTATGGATAAACATGAAAGGCAACCAACACTCTAGAAATGATCTCAAAGAACATAAAGGCAAGGGAATTTATGGGCGAAGGCCTAAGAAACAAAAATATCATGTAGGTTCACTCCTAAAAAGTGCATGGAAAATCATGAAAGCACCTATCTTTCATAGGCATTTGAGGAAGGAGGCTACTTCCTTGAACCAGTCAATGACTTCATAAGACATCGACATTCTACGTTACCTCTTTAGGGTAACCCCTGAAAAGAAAAGTTCTTCAACGAAAGCGGGTTTTCCCCACCTTGTACCATAGGTGATTTGTTAGGTGTGTTTTCCTTTCTATTGTGTGTGTCTTTCCCTTTCCGTGTGTGTTGTGTGTTTCCTTTCATTTTTTTTTGTGTGTGTGTGTTCTTCCTTGTTATCTCTCTCTCTCGTAAGTTGTAAACAACTCCGCAGGGCCAAATGGATAAGGCACTGGTCAATGTGTTATATGTTGAGATTATGGGATTCCTCATGTCATGTCTTCATTGTGCTCATCCATAACATGTCCCAAAGCTAGAGCCATTTGTTTCATGCAAATGTGCAATAGGAAAATTTCCAATTTTCAAGCATGACAATGATACCCCTATGTCAAAACTTTCAAGTTTTACCTTTCCAAGACACCCTAGGTCTACCCATTCTTAACACCAAGCCTTACTCATTCCATGTAATGGTCCTCAATTGGATTTCCATCTAATCCCCCTAGGTGATTTAGGAAATAAAAGTTCAGTCCCCTTAGGTGATTTTAGGAGCTTTTGGAGAATGCCAATTTTTGAGCAGTTTTGGGAAGGGCTACCACTTGGCCTTCCCAAGACTAATGCACCCCCCTGAGAGTGGAAAAGGAAAAAAATCAACATGGAGATGAATTCAAGTTCCAAGAACATCTTTGAAAATTTTTTGGGAGATTTTGGAAAGATCCAGAGGTTTTGGAGCTAATTCAACGAAAAGTGGGTTTTCGGGCCTAAAGGAGCAAACACCATGAAGAGTGCCTAAACTTCAAAAAATATTCTAGGAGATTTTGAAGATTCAAGATCCCAAAAAATTACCTATGGAATTTATTTTCCATTCCCTAAATGGTGGAAAAAATGAGACATCATGAAACATCATGCACTTCCTAGTAACTCACTCTTCTTCGCACACAATTAGCGGTCCCAAAAAATAAGGGGATCATTTGAGGTGATGAAGTCATAATTAAGGCTCAAAACCATCACCATTCAAATCAATGGGTGGTTTTTAGTCAATTTCATATAAAATTTCACCTCTAAACTCATCTGGAAGCTCGAGTTATTGCTGTCACAAGTTGGCTCAAGGTAAGAGTTCTCACACTTAGGCCAATTTTTAAAGTGGACACATGTCAACACTAGGAGCCTAGCGGGATTTCATGTCCCTTTCATCCCTTTAGAAAAGGGACATAAGGGAAAAAAAATGTTCCCAACCCTTTTTTTCCCCAAGACACCAATGTGACCTCTCGCATTTCAGTTAAGCCCCAGAGAGCTAATTTGAGCCTTCCCTCTCCTTGCATGGATGATCACCAAGTGTCGCAACCTAGCGTGAAAGTGGAAATTGATGTCCCTTTCATCCCTTTAGAAAAGAGACATAAGGGACACAAAATTCACCCATACCCACTTATCCCTTTGATTCCTCATACGCCCAAACTCATCAACTCCCAGTGTGCCTCTCTCCAAGCTCCCTCGCTTAAACACACACCCAATCAAATCTTGCCAAGTGTCACGATGAGGCATGATGGGGAATTTCCTGTCCCTTTCATCTCTTTAGAAAAGGGACATAAAGGAAACAAAAAATTCACCCAAATAAATGCTTGCTTTCATTTTGGATGAATATAGATCCAGACTTAGTCATTTTTCACGTTGTTTCATCCCCCACATCTTCACACCCTGTCGGAACTCTGGAAATTTTTTTCCAAACATTCCAACCTCCATTGCTGCACTCAACTCAACCTCCTCCCGAATTCTTATATAGTGAATATACAATTATTTCAAAATAAAATCAAAAATTTGAAAAGAAAAGAATGAAAATGGTGAAGAAACAAAGTTTTTTCGAAGAAACCCCTAAAGTCACCAGACGAAGATTCATTCATATCTTTTGAACCGTTCAACATTTGAGATGATTTTTTTTTGTAGACCTCCTCATTTTTTAATACCATCATGATGCAATAGAAGGATGGTCAAATGATGCTCAAATTATTTTTACCATGAAAATTCATTTTAGTGCCCTAAAAAATCTCATTCGTCAAAATTTTCACCAATCATGATCGATCAAGCTAAAAAATTACACACTGGACTCCAAATGAAAAACCTATCACAATGGAGTTAATTTTATCACATTCGGAGGCAAAAAATAGATCTAAAATTTTGAGCTCCATTAATGGCCGCCATGACAGCTCCATGCCCAAAGCCACTATAGGTGAAAATTTCATTTTTTATTTTCAAGCTTTCTGGTGGGAAAAATCAAGTGAAATTCGGAGGATAATATTGTGATGACAAGCCAAGTCTAAAAATATGTGTTCCATCGCAAACCGAGCACCGAAAAATCCACTTTCTAAAAATAGTAAGTTTTCCTATACAAACTTTCTATGTTTGGAAAGTCATCATCAAAAGTGGCTACGAAAAGACAATGTGCATCCAAGATAACCTGAAAGTCAGAATGATTTTCCAGAGTAGAAAATAGTGAAAATGAATGCTTACTAAAAATAATAAGTTCCCTATATGGGTGCTTACTAAAAATAGTAAGTCACCCCAAGAAGTGGTCGAGGTGAAAAGGTGTGCATAAGAGTGAATGAAGAAGTTCATCACATCGGGATGGTCAAGAAGAGGCAAAAATCACCTCTTACCAAAAATAGTAGTCTCTCTCAATCTGGGCACTTGCTATTAATGGTAAGTCACACTCAAAGGTAGTTTTGGCACAATGGGACATAGAGGGATGATCATTCGGGTCAACATCATCATTAAAGATCATCATAGGGCATTTGAGATCCATCTCAGGGAACTCTACAGTGCCTTTCGACACTCACTTCATGGTTCGAGTTACAGGAGTATCATGTGTGAGGTGAAGGTTGTGATCATCAGTGAAATAATTCATTCAACTTGACAGGATTGGTTTTGAGATCCTATCTCTTTGGAAAGGATATTTATGAGTTAGTGTTCATGGTCATCAATGAAGTCATTTAACAAGTGTTTTTGAACACTTAATTCAAGGTGTCCTTAAACCATCCAAAAGAGCTTCTCGGGATGCAAATAGTTCAAGGATTCAAGAGATTGTCACATTGGGACATTCCATCGAGCCATATGGAAGGAACTATGGACTTCATCGAGGCGGATCTTTCATCATCAACATCATTCTTCCCCCTTCTTCTTCCTTCTCTCTCTCTCTCTCCTCCCCCCCAAATTTCTCTCTCTTCAAATGTTCTAATCCTTCGTTGGGGTTTACTTTTTGATATGCCTTTAAGTTATTAAAAAAACAACTTTAGAAACATAATGTAAATTAAGTCACCTTGATTATATAAAAGGGACTTAATATTTTCTTAGGAATATCAAGAGTCTAAAGTTAGAAAAAGGCATATGAAGTGTCATTAGGAAGATGAAGAGGCATCTCTCTTCTATAAATTGTAATGAGCCCCTCATTTGGGATTCTTCTTAGCTAGTTGTCAATTTGTAATCTCATGAGAGAGTAATTCTTGTGAAGGAACAAAGAGATATCTGAAATTCTTCTATTTTCCCACTCTTGCATTCCTCTATTCTTGCTATGTACAATTTCTGCTCGAGCATCAATACAAGGAGAAGGAGTTTATAGCCTTTTTTAGATTGAGGGATTTACTTGATTCTTTGTGCTCATAAGTCCTAATTGGTCTTGTTGCCATTTGCAGGGTTGTTTCTTCTTAAATTTAATGCGTGTTGGAACTTTCTAATTAATGGGTGTGGGAATTTGATTTTCTACCCATGACATTAATCCCCTCCTCTCTTTTCCCACTCCCTTTCCCTTCTCTCGCAAAGTACTCTCCAATAAGAAATTGCTAGCTTTGTCTTTGCGGAGATCAACGGAGTGCCATGTTGGATCCGCGATTGAAAGACCACCACAAAAATCACTTTTCACGTGCATGTAAACACGAAAGTTGTACCGTTTAAGTAGAGGGACTTAGATTCCCATAGCGTTGGCAAGAAACCCACAGATTTGTCCACCCGAAAAAATTTCTCACCAACAAATTGTAAGACCAAATAATATTTGTTATATGTGTTCAACTTTATCATGTCAATCTTACTCACATTATTTGCACGAGTCACATTTGCCCTTAAATGGGCCAAAATAAAAAAGTGGAAAATCTAATAGGTTTGAGGGTCAAAATTAAATGTGAACGACGTCAATGTTTTTATTGGACAACGTTTGATTTTTTAAATAAGAAGAAGATGTCAATGGTAATTTATAAATAAAAAGTGAGAATTAAATACCCGCATATTGCACCTTTTCCACAACTCAAATTGTAACATGTAAATAATATTTGCTATTTGTGTTACACTTTATCAACTCGATCTCACTCTCATTATTCATTTGAGTGCAATTTATGCTTGAAGTGGCCAAAATAAAGAATGGGGAAAATACATGAGGTTCTATGTTTGAATCCCAACCGAAATGTTTTTTTCTTGGAGCACTTTGTTGCCCCCCCTTATAATTCCAAGCTCGAGTAATTGTAGGGGAACAAATGATGTGTGAAAATTCATTGATAATTGAGTTCACATTATTCACATGAATGTAATTCAATGGTCTTAAATGTGCGAAAGTAAAAAATGGAGAAAATCCAATAAGTTCAAATATTGAAACCCAACCAAAATGCTTCTTTCTTAGAGCACTTTGTAGTACCCCTTTATAGTTCTAAGCTCAAGAAGGTGCAAGGAAATATGCGATGTGCAAACAATCATTGATAATTATTCGTTATCCCTATTCCACCGTAATGCCTCGATTTCACGAGTCACATTATTGACATGAGTGCAATTTGTGCTTAAAGGGGCCAAAATTAAAAATGGGAAAATCCAATAAGTTTTAGGTTGAAACCCAACCGCAAATGATGTCAAGTTGTTTCATTGAATAATGTTTGATTTGTTAGATAAGACAAAACATCAACAAAATATTGGAAATAAAAAAAAGTGAAAATTAAATACCAACATATATTACAACTTTTCCACGACTTAAAATCATTATTTGTGAATGACTTAAAATTAAATCATTGATAATTGAGTTCACATTATTCACGTCAATGTAGTTAAATGAGCTTAAATATGCGATTTTTTTTTGGAGAAAATCCAATAAGTTCCAACCTTGAAACACAACCAAAATGCTTGTTTCTTAGAGCACTTTGTAGTCCCCCTTTATAGTTCTAAGCTTGAGTAGGTGTAAGGAAATATGCGATGTGCAAACAATCATTGATAATTATTCGTTATCCCTATTCCACTGTAACGTCTCAATTTCACTCACATTATTGACATGAGTGCAATAAGTGCTTAAAGGGGCCAAAATAAAAATGGGAAAATCCAATAAGTTTTAGGGTCGAAACCCAACCGCAAATGATGTCAAGGTTTTTGATTGAATAGTGTTTGATTTGTTAGATAAGACGAAAACATCAACAAAATGTTGGAAATAAAAAAGTGAAAATTAAATACCTACATATATTGCAACTTTTCCATGACTTGAAATCGCTATTTGTGAACCACTTTGTCAACTTAACCTCAATCGCATTATTCAAAGCAGATCCAATCACAACATAAAGAAAAACATCATTAGCTCTCTACAAGGATTAATTTAAGGACTGTTTAGAAGTTTTTCATGGTTATAACGATAAAATACTTGCAATTTTTTGAAATAACCGTCACACACACACATAGTTAAATATAAATAAAACAATCATTTATATATATTATTAATAGTGTAAAAATAACACTATGTTGCATTTGTGAACGGAGGTATTTGAAAATTATTGTCACCTAAAAATTGTTTGACAGACATAAGCGGCTGTCAAATTTAACTCCTTACTGTCTCTGGATGCTTCCATTCCTTCCATGTGATGGGCAGTTAAACTCTGCACTCTGCGTAGAAATGGTCTCATGCCTTTCATTCTCTACAGTTACAAAATTTTATTACCACGGCTAAAATCACAAAAAAAGGCCCACAGCTTTTCAATTTCCAGGCCTCGGTACCAACAAACTCCACAATTGGTAAAGATGAGAGCTGTTGAATTAAGATCTGACAGAGAGTAAGTATACAGAGGCAAGATGGGGACATAACTGCAGATATATATGCATGGATTATTGAACAAGGAGATTGCTTAAAGCTCCAAAATAATTACGCCGAAGGCTTTTCTATTTGAAATGCAACCTTCTGGTAGACCGTGCATGCGTTGAAATCTTAATGCTGTCAACTACTCCACGTCCACGCTGCAGCAGGTGAAGTCTGTGACAGGCCTGCATGGTGAATATTTGGTTGAGTTACCAGGTTTCGATACTTGTACCTCCATGTTGCAGCTGATTTTTTTTTTTTTGGCTTTTTCCTTTTACCCCCTATTTTGATCTGGGTCTTTGTAAGAGCATTTACATTTTATCTGCGATGTGATAGCTCCGATCCGATCCGTCATAAAGCTCCTCACTAGAAAGCTGTACATGAATGAAATATGGTCTTTCTTTGTTAACGTATGATAATTAACCAGTTGTAAAAGGTAAAGGTTTGTGTAAATGCAATCACCACTGTCCAGCTTTATTTTGCTATTTAGTGCCTTTTTGTTTCATGATCGTAAGAGGCCTTACATGTGTAGTTTCGAGTCAAAAATTTACATTGGTCTTCTCTACGCCAAAAACGTAAAATGGCCAATTTTGTCACAAGTTGCAAATGGCCATACATGGTTGTTAAATGTATAAGTGGTACGATGTGTGCGAAGAAGGAGACATCGCTCTCGAAGCAAAGATAGCGACATCATCCGATTTCAACACACGCCCTCAAACTTCAATCTTTGTTGTCCACATTCGAGTGGTGTCATAAGGAACCACCCCAACTTCTATAAATAGGGAACACCTTTGGCATAAAATTAGGAAATCTCGTTCCTTGAATCAACATAAAAAACAATGCAACCTCAAAACTACTGGCCGTAGAAAGCAAAAGTACTCGGCTACTATAACAAAGTAATGCAGAAAGCAGAAGTGCCCAACTACTATAAATTATCACGGATTCTTAAAAATAAAGATTGCAATATTCCGTCAATAAACCAAAAGTTAAATGGACCTAAAAAGGTAACAAAATGGTTATAATGTTCACATGAGCTAACAAAAAGTTAAATTGAACCTAAATAAAAAAGAATAAAGGGTTAGCATATGGGCGTCAACTCACACGATAATGAAAATCACCATGTGCTATGAAACAAAGGGTGAAATTCTTATCGTCAACTGATGCGAAAAGAAAATGTGTCAGATGAAACAAAATTATACGCAGCTACGTTGGCTTTAGAATGCATGCTCATAAGCATGTTACAAATTTAAGATAAGGTGTTTTGGGGTCATTTTAATGTTTAGATAAAAATGATTTATACATTTTCGGATTCATTCATATTTATGTTGAACATATGTTCCCTGGAACAAAATATCAATATTTGAGGCTTCAAAATAGCATGTGCAAATAATGCAGGTATGACCACCTACTGTTCAAATAAGACCACTTTCTTCTCGCAACATAATAACTGTAATAGTTGTGCTTCAACATATTTGTCATGTCGTTCTTAGACTCGTAAAGCTTCAAATTCTTTCTCCTTCCCATTTTTTCCACCCTCTCACTTCTCCACCCTCTAACCCCTTCTTCTTCACCCCTCTTCCTCTCCTATGGTTTCTCCCTCTCAAATTTGACTCCTTCAAAATATTCCCTTAGGTGTTTCTATCGTACATTTCACGTATGATTGCTAGTAAATAAACCCAAGCCTTATTTATTTTTGCTTTACTCGGACTTAATAATTTCAGTCAGTTCTTATGCTTGAGGGTAGAGCTATGATGAAAGCCCTGGATAGCCTCATAATAATACACGGATAAATCATCATGAGGAGGTATTTGAAAAACGTGATAATCTATAAATATATACGGCTTCGGTTGTTGTACAGAGGTTGGACGCATATAGACATTAACATAGACGCATGTGCAAATACATTAAAATAATATTGTGTCATTGATACATGGATGTCGAAGGCAACAAACTTCATTCTAATAAAGAAACGACTTCAACGTAAAAAAAGATTAACGAGCTACCGAAGAAGAAAACAAAAAACAAAGAGTAAAGACTCAAATGATAGAGAAATAACAAAAAAGTCACATTTGGAAATATATTAATAATGATTTTTACTTTCTAATACATTTAGACTTTAGTATTATGTCCATGGGGTGAAATTTCTAATTTTTGGTCCTTCATTCTCGGGAAAAAAATTATTTTCTTCTAACCAACTTTTTCGCACATATGTTGTTATAGATTCCATTTCCATCCACCTCTTGGTTATGTTTAAACAAATCTTCTCGCATGTGTTTCTTCTTTCTATATATTTCAATTTAATTAGAGATTTGTGTTAAAATAATTTTGTCCAATCTTATAAAGTTCTCTCATTTTGAGTTATCCGTGTAATTCAATTTCTCTAAATCATCGTCAGATTTCAACACATTATTACATAGTGAGATGTCATTGATGGTTATGGAAATTATAATATTACATTTTGAGAGCTTCAACAAGTTCGATAGAAGTTATCCTTTCATGTTGTCCAGTTGTTCAAATTGGGCGATCAAAAGTTCCGAGTCACGTGGATGACAAAGATCATTAAAACAATGGCAGAATTCTTATTACGCCGAAGGCGTTCCCCCTATGGGAAAGGACCTTGCGGACGTTTCTGCGATGATGTTAAAATTGACGGCCTCCCGGACGTTTTTCCACTGTGTTTTATTTTGACGGCCGTTTGCATGTCGTTTTTTCTATTGCAGGAAAATTTTAACCGTGGCTTTTTCGTTCTATTTTTAACAACCTATTTTTAACGCATGTTTTTTTATTGACTTTTTTTTATGTGGATTCAATGAGAGCAGGGCGGGCAAAATGTGACGATTTTCCCCAATGTTTCGTTTGTGGGGGTGTCCGGAGGGGACGGTTTTTTTCTCGTAAGGGCCGAGGCGCGGGCGCCTTCACCTCTCTTGAATACGAGACAAATGGATCATCCGAGCATCTGATCGAAGAGGATTTCCAAGGATGTTGTTCTGGAGGAGATTTTCGTTGCGAAGAAGCATGTCTCATGGTTTGGTGAATGGAACCCGGGATATTCAGTGTTGGAGAGAGTGATAAAGAAACAATTAATTTTATTATGAATTACCCTATACCCATACACAAACCATAATGGGATGTCCGTTCTGTATATTTCATGCGGGAAGCTCCAGAGTTTTTGATGGATTCTAGGGCTTTCGCATACTAAAATATAGTCGCGAAGGTTGGGCCCCCTGCTGGTTTTGTGGCGCCTAATCATGGATCCGCTGTCTGCAACTGTGGACGGACGGAGATTTTTGGCGACATCTCCTGCAAAATCGCGGCATGGTTGTATTATGAGACGTGCCCTGCAAGCTAGGGCTAAAACAGATGGCCTCTGTTGATGAGTATTGGCCATTTCATTGAAAAATTCTTCGTTTTTTTAGCAAAATGATTTATTTTCTGGGTTTTATTAGTTTTAAAATTTGGTTGTTTATTTCAGTTGAAAAAAAACTTGGTTTCTTATTTGTAGAAAAATGAAAGAGAGACGTCATGGTAGTTTCCCATGTCACCTCCTCTTTGGAAACTACATTTATTCAAAATCCTCTCTACCTTCCTGAAAACACAAATTCCTTCTATACCGACAATAATTGGAAGGCCCGTCTCCTCTTTTCTTCAATTTTATAATATATTGTGTCCCTTGTTGATGAAATCAGCAGTATAAATTACATTGGCCCCTCATAATTAAACCCACACTCCAAAAATTTGAACACCACCAGGGCAAAGTCATCAGACAATTGAAATTTGGGAGAAAAGTGAACTCTATGAGCACGAAGAATGATGGGTTCTCTAAAACATCATCCAGTGATGTGGAGTTTGAAGGCATAGTTATTGTCGGAGGTGGAATTGTGGGGCTTTCCACAGCAGTAGCTCTTCACAGGTACTGTGTTTTCATGCTAACTTTATTTCAAAGTTTTTTTGGGTACATTTAGATCATGTGGGTTTATTGAATTATACTAAATGAAAAACATATTGTGCTGATGTCTGAATTTCTATGGAAGATATGGGTATGGTAAATTTTATCTAAGTGCATACATTGGGTGTTTTTTTATTTATGGTTTGTGGAGGAATATATCCTGAAAAATAAAGGTTTTTAGCTGTTGAAAGTGAAACAATCCAAGTTCGAGCACCAGTGGAATGAGAGTCCCTTAATTGTCAATGGTGAAAGCTGGTCCTAAACGCTCAAAACAAAAATTAGGGTTAGCGGTATCAAAGGGTTGAAGGATACAATTAGGCTGTGGTAAATTTGAAAAACAAATATCCATGTTTTAGAAACTCTGGTTTGTAAGGGGCTCTTTAGATCAAGTAGGTATGTTGTATTTTTCTAAAAACAATCAGGTGGGGTTGTCTTGAAGATATGATAAATATGACATTGAGGGCAGCTATATATATTGTGTGTTTTGGGGTGTTTTCTTAATAGTTTAGGCACTGATGTCCCCTAGAAAATAAGGGTGGTAGTACAACAGAGGTGACGAATAAGAAGTGATAATTTTAAAAATGAGTTAGGTGTGGGTTTTTGTCCAAATGTTGGGGATGAAGTAAAGTGTGCTGTCATGCCATCTAACAAGGTACAAATCACTCAAAAAAGATGATGCTGAGTTCAATTCTCAGCCAAATTATGCAAACGGATACTTTGGAAATAATATTTTTGCATCTTGTACTAATGAATGCTTAAAAAAATTATGAGCCATTTAGTGTGACTTTTACAGGCATGTTCACTGGATTGCTGGTTATTCAGGCTTGTAATTATATGCTGATATAATTCAGGTTTGGGTTAAGGAGCTTGGTGTTGGAGAAAACAGATTCATTGAGAACAACAGGATCTGCATTTACCCTCATGATCAATGCCTGGAGGGCACTAGAATATCTTGGTGTTTCAGATTCAATTTGTAGGCAACATCCACAGATAAAGAGGTAACGATTTAGACATGCCCTAATTTTATGCTTTCCATTTTAGTTGAAACATCCCTTTTTCTGATAAGGAATTGGCTTTCTTTGTGCAAATCTGCAGGGCACAAGTGACTTCCATTCCTTCAGGGATTACCAAGGATCTCTCATATACTAGCTCTGGGAAACAGTAAGCATACCAACATAAGCTACATTATAAATTCCTTAAAGGGTATTTGAAAATTTGCTCTACTTATCATTTTTGCATTTTTGGGATTGGTATCCCATTGCAGAAATGACAAGAGATATGCAAAATACACATATGAGCATTTCTCTGAGTCACAGGAGTAATTAGGGGGACAACACACTAAAAGTACATAGTTACCTTTGTTGTAGCAGAAGCAAATGCGAACAACAAAAAAGTGCAGAGGTCGTGACAAGGAAACATAAACTGGTTAGCTTTTTCTCACAAGTTAAGCCTGATAAATGAGAGAGGTCTGTATCAACTATTATGCTGAGCAGCCACACCCATTAACCACTTTTAAAATGACCCATTGAATTGTATATCCAAATGCATCTGGCTGAAAGAAATTGAACATTTTGTGGAGGTTTAAGGTTTTCATTTTTAGTAGTGTTTTCTTTTTCCTTTAGAGGATATCCCAAATTTTTCATTTTGAAAATCTATCATGTTATTGGAATGTTTTTAGTACTACTCACACGCCCAAATTTGCCTTTCACTTCCATTTATTCATGTCCAACTTCTTTTCAGTTTCTCGTTTGTTTCAGAAGATAAGTTTTCCTTGCTTTGTGGATCGGTGGAAATCACGAGGTTAGATCTGTGCAAAGAAGTGTTCTTCTTGGAACCCTTGCAGAAGAATTGCCTCCATGTTAAATCAGATTTGACTCCAAAGTCGTTTTTATCCAACAAACTGAGAATTCTTCCTTGACAACAATACATTTAAAGTAAATAACAGTGGCTCCGTACTCCGCTTCACCACAAGCCTTGGTGCAGCCGAGGCTTTACTTCAATGGGATGACTTTTCCCAGTGTAATTAATGTATGACATGAACCTGAAAAGGACCGTTTCAATATATTTTTTATAAACTATTCATACTTGAGATTCATAAAATATTACAAACAGTGAAATCTTTTGCTGCAGATGTGACATGTAACAGTATCGGGCTGGAGTTGTTTTGCTCATGTGCGTAGAACAAGGAACGGGGCAGTCTGACGTTGAAAAATAAGGCCCGACTCGAGCCTTTGCCTCTTCTCCATGTGCGTAGGACATCATGAGAGCATGTGAATGTTCGGTTAGAAGATCGTCATATTTCCTTATTCCTGATGTGTGTAAGTTCATATATATGTGTGCCATGATATTTTTTTACTTCTGGTGTTCTGATGAAATCTTATCTGCTATATGATGGGTGTTTCTTCCAGAACGTCAAAAGCATAAGGTCAGAAACAGTTTTGTGACAAGACAGGTTGTTCGAACTGCTTACCAAGAGCCATGAACTTGTCCACCACTCTGTTCAACTGGGGAAGAAGTCTGAAACTCCGAGAACTGATGTGTTACAAATTGCATACTTGCTGCAGATCAAGAATTGTACCAAAAAGGAATAGGGTACGTGAGCACTAGCAACTCTAGATCAAGAAACTCTTGTGTCTTTGAAGAATGTTAAATAAGTGATAGCCAAAATTACTCCACCGTTCGTTTGGGAATGCTGACCGCCTTCTTATTCTCATGATGAAGCTGTAAGATGTAATATCTGGCAGACATGTTGTTTCTGGTTGTGTTGTAGTAGGTTATACAGACTGTTTTATGTAAATTCTTAGGTCACAACATCATGGTTCTTCCAATTAATGCCATGTGAAATGAACTTATGTCAGGAAAAATGCTTTTAGATGGACTGCATTCCAAGTAAATTGTGAGTTTGCTTATTTATAAATCAGAAATCTGTACTTGCTCCTTTGACACTAGCATACAAGTGGTGTGAATATGATGTTTTTCATTCAATGAAAGTGACTAGACAATACCTTAATAAGGCCATGCATGTAGTGGTATTAAATGAAAAAAAGAAAAATTGCACGTGGAAATCAAGAGATGTTATAAGTGTGTGAAAAAACCATATCTGCATTTTCTTTTCTCCGAATCGTGTAGGGAAGCAGTCAGTGGGGAGGTGGGGGAGTTGTGAATGGGGATGAAATTTATTGTGTATATCTTATAATTGCAAGTGAGAATGAGGAGTCCAGGGGTATTAATGATGATAGCAAGGAAAGGACTATGTTGGCTATGTATATTGTTTTTTTATGCAATGCAGAAGTGTAGATAATTTTCAAAGTTAGATGAAAGACTCCCGCTAACCGTATCAAGTGCTGAAAGCAACAATGAAAAATCCCAATATCTTTGCTTCTGAAGCGTAATAGAAACAAGGATTTCCCAATGCAGATGATCAATTAGTATTTCTCGGGTTTTTGGGAGCAAACTATTAAATCTGATAAGAACTGTCACATATCTCCATTCACTGTTCTGATCAATCACTATTTCTTGGGCCATTTCCCCTCATTTCTGGGAGAAAACTATTAAATCTGATAAAAATCTGTCACATCTCCATTCACTGTTTTGATTCACTGGGAGAATGTTTGCAAAGTTTGACGAATTTAGTTTTACAGATGATAACTGATTTTTCTTAAAATGTCTTGAGGCATTCCATGCATTTTGAGAAATGGTTGCAATCCAAGAGATCACATTCCAATCAAACATTTAGTCAAACTTTCGGATCAATAAATTTTTACATGGCAAAAAAATATCTTCTTGAAGATGATGAAGACGGATTTGAAAACTAAGTCACGTGTATTTTAAATGTTATCCCATCTCCTTTGATGTATTTAACGGACAAGTACTCTATTTTGGTGGCCAAACTTTTTGCAACCTGATGTCAATTTCTAAGTCGCTAACCATTGGCTATTGATAGTCAAGATCTTGAATGTGGGGAAATATAATATATTTTGTCCCATGCTCATTCATGCCCTTATGTCGTGCCAAATTCTCAGAATTTCTCCAAACCTTTTCTCTGACAAAACAAGGGATATTACTTTATTCTATGGGAATTTCAGAATTTCAAATCAGGCCTGCACCAGTTCACTTTGAATTGAAGAAATTTCGTACACATTGTTACAAGCATACCATTTGTGCAAAAATACAGGAAATAGATAGAATCTTTGAACTTTGCTCAAGTGCAAGCTAATATATGCCTATTTCATTTCCCTCCCAACCTTTTCTTTGACATCAGTAGATATTTTAATTTAGTGTTCTTTTGGATTCCAAATTGGGCCTACACCTATCCAGTTGAAACTAAAAATATTTCATCCTCTATCATTCAAAGAAATATATTTTTTAATTTTTTTAATTTGTTGGTTAAACATTTTTCATTTTCGATCCTCGAGAAAGGAAATTACATATATATTTAGCATTACTTGTGAGGACAACTTGTACTTCGTAGTATCTTGAATCAAACCCACTTTCATATCTTTACGTCGAAAGGTGTATACCTCGTTATAAACGGGAGTGCTTTCTGACAGCGTGTCAGATCATGTCCATCCACATAGAAGCCCGAATCAACGACCTTAAACTTTCTCAAGCATCCATGTGTGTGTTTTCGATTGATGGAGAAATGGAAGTCCCAATCACCTCACATGATATCATGTTGTCAGCCTTTATTTCATTTATCTTTTCTAGCTATTCAATCTATATTTGCGTCTACACACTTTCCACAAATATCTCCTTTAATTGTCATGTATACTTATCAAAGCCATTACATTTTTATGTTATGTTTCATCCCAATACTTACCTTCCACTTTGCCCTCCTCTTCTTCCTTTCTTTGTCTCTTCCACTTTTTATTTCTATACACAATCCCTTTCGGCGTTCACATCGCATTGCTCGCGTACGTTGCTAGTATTAATACTCATGGAATAAAATATTTATATATGAATTATTGTATGAGTTGTTATATAAACAACTTATTTAGTGTGTGAGTTGTTCAACTGTTGAACTATCTCTCATTATAAGAATTTGTTGGTAGAGAGATTTTTTGGAGTACATCTCCTATAAATATGTATATTGCCGGATGTATGAATGAAGAAAAGATATAAAAAGTTTCTATGTGTCGATATGCTACTGTACCATTATTTGTTATCAGAGTGATTCATGGAAGGAGTAATGGTCTGTTAAATCTGTGAAGGGGCAGATCCGCTGCAAGTTATGGTTTCCCCGGCTAATGATATATTATTTTATGCGGGAGTTTCATATTAATTTAGAAATTTTGGTTAAGTCTAGATTTGTGTTTTCTGTAAATTTTTCCTGATATAAGTAGAGGAGTTTGTGGAAGATAGCGCATTTGTCCATTGACCAAGGGAAGTGAAGATATTTTAGCGCCCAACTTTCATAAATTTTCATTCTGTTATAACTGTTCATGTGCAGACCTGTGCGTAACATTTTTTTTGGCGGATCCATTTGGGAAGAAGTAAATAAAGTCATTTATTACAAACTACAGATCCTTAAGATCAAAAAATTCTAGAAATCTTCCCCATGGGAGACTGTAAAATCCAATTCACTGTGGAGTTAATTGAGTTTTGATATTGTTTCACCATATCGCCTTTTATCAGTCCTCCTGGATAATTATTCACCTGGAGTATGGTTTTGTCAGCTGAAGTCGTTGACTATGCATATGTGGCTCCCCTTTGAGTTTTTTGTATTGCTAATTCTGGTCGGTTGCCTTGCAAGTTTGGAAAGATCTGAGCTCGAGCGAAATACGTGGTACGTGTGTTCTTGGACATAGTAGATCTGAATAAAGTGATAGAGCAGGGTGAGATCCAATCCTTTCTATACAATTGCATTTTGGATTCAAGTGATTTACTCAGTTTGCAGATGTTCCATTTTGAAGATAATCATTGGTATTAAAGTATTGATAATCAGATGCTTCATGCAACGTCTACATGTTGCTCTACTCCTTGGTCGTGCTCTCATCTCCTTCAACATCGCATTTCACATTTAGGGTTGGTTATTTTTGAGTCTTATCATTATATATTTTAGATGTCTTCTTAGGAAGTTATTTATTTTAATTTATTGTCAATGTCCTTTTGTCATCTCTACCAAGCTATATTATGGTTCTTGAATATTTTGTTAAACATCAAAGTCAAAGTTGGTATGTGAAGTATATTTATGTCATAAAAGTAGTTGTTGTTCGGGCTTAAAACTTTAATTGTCGTCAAGTTATAAAAATGTCAAAATAGTGTCTATCATTCAAGCCTTTGTCTTAAAAGAGTCGTGTTATCGTTAATGTTATTTGTAAAAAGTCATGCCATTGTAAAAATCTCCAAAAAAAAATAAAAACTGACTCACTTTTCAAAAATTGGACACATTTTCGCTTGTAAGTGACGTCCATCTTGAGGGGATAAATTGTACAATGAGCTCCATGATCAAATCCAATTGAGATAGCAACATGATACTGGAGGTCAGAGGCAATAGAGGAAGGAGGAAAATCAATGCCTCTCAGCAGTCACCAATGATGGGGCCACATTTTTTTATGGTGGCATTTTTTTGGTGTGCATATTTGCTATCAGTTTTTGTAGTGTGTTTCTTTTGTAGAATTCTTGTTTTATGTGGTTTTGGATGCTGGAAAAAAAATTGTGTTGGAGTGCAAATGAATTTTAGTGATCCTTTGACTGATGTGATCCTCTGACTATCGTACTTCATTGGAAGATGGTCTGCGCTTGTGAATACGTTCACTTGTAATGGTGACCATGTGCAACAAGATCTAACTAGAAAGATCCGGTCAGTAGTATGTACTTCGATACAATTTGCTTCTTAGTGTTTGTGTGTGGAAATTTCACATTGTGGGGGAACATGACACCAATGTTCCATTTCCATTATGAGCCCAAAATGACTAAAGTCAAGGGAAGCTTCCAGTGGTAGTGGCAGTTTCCTATGTTGTTCGAGATTGAGTGGCAACGATCAACAACAATGGCTACAACTAAGAACATTACGATTCTTAGAGGTGGTAATGTGAAATCTTTCCAATATGTGTTCTATTATTCAATTTTGTAATAAGTGAGTTGTGATTCCTATATACTTCCCTGATGTACAAGCATAGTGGCGAAAAAAATCACTAGAGTAAGTCAGTTCATGGATCTTGAAAGGGTTTGTGGGAGGATCCAGAAAACCACACAAGGTGGATAGTTGATGGGGCATGTTCACATCAAGGTTTGTGGTAAGCCTATTTAAAACCATGGAAGGAGAGAGCCTTTCTTTTGATCAAGATCATGAGTCACATTGTAGGACATGTTTCACAAGGGTGATCATACTGCAGATGAGTGTGTGGATGTTTACCCCATGTGTGTTGATTTGTTGTTGTACCATTATTTTTGTACGCCAAATCCACTATTTTTTAAATCCAACTTCTCCACCTCCATTAACAACAGTTTATATGGTTTTCTTTTCGGTGAAGAATTTTGCTACAGGATTACATATCGAGCCCCACCCACTACAAATTAGTTAGAATTATTAATTACACAATCCTTCTTTGTAAATCGAATAGCCATTTGTTATTTTGGATGCAAATGCATTTGATTTGGGTGACCATTGATGGCTCTGTCTGTGTGCCCAAACATCCCAGTGCATTGCGGTCAGATATAACAAAGTGGTAATTTTAAAAATACCCTCTAGGTAAATCAAAGAAGAGTTTGTACTCAACAATGTATGAAACTGTATGGATTCTCGGTATTAAACTTTTGCTTCAACAAGTTCGATAGAAAAAAAATTCGTTATCCTTTCATGTTGTCCAATTGTTCAATTGGGGAAGCTAAAGGTCACGCATTTGAGTCGCATGGATGACAAAGGTCATTAAAACAGAGGCGGGAGCTTGACTATTTTTAAATTTTATTTTTACACCAAATCCACAACATGGACAAAAACCTCCTCGACATCACAAAAATATGTGCTAGGTCTCCCGGATGTGGTGGCGGGTGATCTCTAATTATTTATGCCAAAAACATAGTCAAAGGTGCTTTCCTAGTGGTCTAAGGTCTCAGTTTGAGTGCTTCCGGTACACCAAGCAATGAAACACCCCTAAAAATGCATTTTTCATAAATGGAAGCAAAAATGTTGCGTGCGTGTAGTATACTGTGGATTAGTAGAATGTACTACCTGTGAGGAAAGTTGTGGTCTAGACCACACACAAATGGTAAATAAACAGACGAAATAAGGTTTATTTTAAAATAACAGATAGATCTACTGGAGAATCGTATATTGTTGGCATATTCCCATTGAATTCAATGGCTAAGTTGTAACCTCATTGCATTTTTTAAAAAAATTGGTGTGATAGGAGTGTTAAATTTAGATAAATCAATGGAAATATTTCACAATGTACCAGGCAATTTACTCCCAGCCTTGGAACAATTTGAATAAAGAAACAATAAATGCTCAAGTAAACAAAATTGTAGCTTTAACTAATATTTGTGTCATGCAACAATTAAGTTTTCCTTATTCCAGTGAATGATCAACATTAACGAAACCGATCCGTAAACCTTGGCTTTGGAAATCTACGAATCACACAAATAATGTTGTTCTACTTTCAACTTTGGAAAATGACAATTCTAGAGCTTAGTGACTAAATTTTTAGTGCTTAGAATCAAATTGTAGAGAATGCTAACAAAATTCAAACACACAACATAAGAATTTATCCTAGAAACCCCCAATTCGAGGGAAAACTAGTCGAGAAGGGAAACTGCTCTTTCTTCCCACTTGTATTGGCCAATTAATTAAAATTTACAGATTACAATAAGTATAGAGAGAAGCAACAATGTAAACCTTCCCTCTAGTTACTTGCTTTCTCTATTTCTTGCACCCCGCTCCCTACAAATCCCCTCAAGTAGTGAAGTCCTTTGCTCACTTGCTCTCATATAATTAATTTTTTCTCTTGATCTCTTTGGATCTTCCCATGCCCATTTCTCTTTCTCCTTCTTATATTTATAGCCTCCCCCATGTCCTCCCATACAATGAAGAATGGGAAAGGTCAAGAAGGGAAGAGACATAACCCATACTCTTCGAATCCGTGGTTGTTCGTGATTCATTTTATTTTTCCATCAAAAGTGACAGGACCGCCGCCTTGCATGCATCGGACCGGGTGGTTACAGGGACGCCAGATCAAGCCCAGGTGGCGGTTCTGAGACCATCGCCTACAGGCGATGGTTTTGTAACCACCGGTCTATCTGCAGTAATGGCAATTCTGCAACCGCCACTGCACATGAGTGATAGTTCTATTAAAATGCTAACAAAACCTTCTTTTTATTATTTTATTCATTTTTCCTTCATAGTGTTGATGATTTGATGAAGTAGTGTGTTTTTCTGGATCCTTATGGATCATACCTCACCTGCTTAGGAGGATTTTAGTCCCACAAAATATTAGTGGGGCAGTGGTAGAGGAATCAACTCCCTCTCTTTCTCCTTCGAGTATCATCGGACTGCCTTGTGTCTTCTCTTCTCGTCCAACTTGCCAAGACTCTTGTGAATCTCTTATTTATTGCTCTAGTGCTACGTCCTCCAATTTACCTTGAGAATCCAAGGTACAATCTTCTTTAGAAGGTATATTTTGAATGTCTCCTTCTTCATCACGCATAAATGGATCTAGTAGGTGCAAGTTCCTGCCGTTTTCTACCTAGTGCATCCGCATGAGGCGTGGAATATCAAGTCTGAAGGTGTCTTCTCTAACCCGCTCAAGTATGGCAAAGGTCCCATATTGTAGTGGTTTGGTTCTCCTTACTTGACCTTGTTTCTTGAGATGGATTTACCGGATCCTCTCCATGTATTTTTCTGTTCTAGTCACCTTCGAATCTCATATTTGATCCTCTTTTTGCTGCCCTACTATCGTGTCCAAAGTGAATCAGTAAGTAGATATGGTGACTGTGTAGCGAAAGTGTATACCCCTTGTATTAGTAGTTCATGTGGTTTCTTCTTCTACAAAGATTGAAAAGTGCTATCCAAATTCTCCATCCTTTTGTTAGAAACATTTGTGCTCTCTACTCCATTTTTCTTTTCTTTCAGTGAAAGTAAACAAAACTGATGATTTTATGAGTCTCTTTGCTTGGTTGGCACTTACCATAGCATTCTTTGGTTTGCGTTGGTGTGCCCGGATGTTGAAAATGACCCCATCCTTGACCCATCTATACTAGTTCTTCCTCTTTGTGAATACAACATCCCTGGTATACAAGTAAGGACTTCCAAAACCATGTCAAATGCATCAAGTAGAATTATATCAGCCTCTAATACATCTATGTATTGGGAATTTATCCCAAATATGAACTTACACTTCCTTATTACTTGGATTTCTACACCCTTCTTCACCCATCCCAATGGGTATGGATGTGGATGCTCATAATTTTCTAGACCAAGCTTCTCTACAACCACATCAGAAATCAAATTGGATTGAGAACCAAAATCAACCAAAGTGTTTACCTTAGTCTTCTTGATTTGGATTTTGATCTGGAATAGCTTACTCATATCTTCTTCTTCTTTTCGCTATACATGTTAGTGGTCAGTGCACCCCAGCCTCTCGTCTACATCTGAATCATCCTCTATCTCCACCTCCTCATCTAGCTTTGGATTTCTTGGGTGGTCATGGATTTCTTATTTAGGATGCAACTTCCAATATGTGGAGTTAGTATGACCATTGATATCACAATTCTTACAAAAATTCTTAGGATCTTTACAAGTATTCAAAATAGTGGCGACTTATTTACCTTTCCATTTACCTTTGTTACCTGTTGATCCCTGCTCCTTTTGTTGCTGATTTGTTGACTGGTCTTCCTTTGGCTTTGTTTCTCCTTACTTCTTCTCATCATCAATGTAGTATGCTTGTATACAAGCTTCGTTGAGATCCTTGGGCTTCATGGAGATTACCTTCCTCCGAAGGTGAGTGTGAAGTCCTCCCAAATATTTGGTCAAAATATCCTCATCCTCCAAGTCCATATTGAGCAACATGGCTTGTCTCCGAAACTCCGTAGTATAGTCCTACACACTTTGACCACTGCCTTTCCTAAAGTATTGTCATTTAATCATCTGGTCAATCTTATGACCAATATGATAGAAGTTAGTTCTAAGTAATTCCTTAAAACCCTTCCAAGTATTGACAATAGATTGTTTCTTCTTTTCACAAGTGGCTAGATGGGTTTCCCACCAAACCAGAGCATGACCTTCCATTTTGAGACATGCAAAGGTAATCCTTTGTGCCTCCATGACATTATGCACACTAAAGTAAACCTCTAATTGTTTTAACCATTTATCTAACAATTTTGCATCTACTTGTCCTTCAAAGCTCTTAATTTCAACCTTAGTCTCAACTTTAAAGGGAGTATGATCAGATTTTACCTTCTCTTTTACAATTGGGATTTCTTCTTCATGCTCCTCCAAATCATCTTCCTCTTCGTGGCTCTTTCCTATGCTAAATTTTTCTACCAGTGCTCAAACCACTGAGTCCATGGAATCTTACTCAACTGCAGCCATCTTTTGCAAATCTAAAAGCTCTTGTTGTTATCTATATAACATATCCATCATGGTATCTAGCATATTGACTCTACGAACCAAGTTCTCTTCCTCTATTTGCACTCGAATTCTCTGTTTTCACTTCTTTGTAGAAATATCCAATTCGCAAGGTAAAAATTCTTTGCCTTTGGACCTTATCACTATCATAAAAATCACAAGAACAAATACCATAGTCCTAGATATATAATCATCTCTGATACTAAAATGATCCGTAAACCTCGACTTTGGAAATCTACGAATCACACAAATAATATTGTTCTACTTTCAACTTTGGAAAATGAAAATGCTAGAGCTTAGTGACTGAATTTATTAATGCTTAAAATAAAATTACAGAGAATGCTAATAAAATTCAAACACACAACACAAGAATTTTATCCTAGAAACCCCACATTCGAGGGAAAACCAATCGGGAAGGGAAACTGGTCTTTCTTGCCACTTGTATTAGCCCATTAATTAAAATTTACATATTACAATAAGTATAGAGAGAAACAACAATGTAAACCTTCCCTCTAGTTACTTGTTTGCTCTGTTTCTTACACCTTGCTCCTACAAATGCACTCCAACACTAAAGTCCTTTGCTCACTTGCTCTCAACAATACAATTTTCACTTAATCTCTTTGAATCTTTCTCCCATGCCCATTTATCTTTCTCCTTCTTGTATTTATAGCCTCCCCCATGTCCTCTCATGCACTGGAGAATGGGAAAGGTCAAGAAGGGAAGAGACACAACCTAGACTCTCCGAATCTGTGGCTATTCGTACTTCATTTTTTTTTACCGTCAAAAGTGATAAGACCTTCGCCTGTGTAGACCAATGGTTATAGGACCGCCGCCTTGGTCGGGCAAAGGGTGGTTACAAGACTACCACCTTGTAGGGTGGTGGTTCTACAACTGCCGCTATGTGAAGAGCAACGGTTATGTTAAAATGTTAATAGAACCTCCTTTTTCCTTATTTTCTTCATTTTTCCTTCATAAGTGCTAATGATATGATGAAGTGGCGTGTTTTTCTCGGATCCATATGGATCAAAAACCAAAATATTATGCCCAAAAGAGATCTCAGAGTGCCCACTTCCCTTCGACACCTTTTTGTTATTGATTATGATACTATCGACTATACTTATGGATATTATTGTAGCTTTTGATTTAGCATGATGATTAGATGTTAGATATACTGGATTATTGTTGATTTCGATTCATATATGATGCATGTGGATTATTAGAGACATTTTATATTAATGTTGATATGTTGTTGATTAGTTATATATATATATATATATATATATATATATATATATATATATATATATATATATATATATATATATATATATATATATATATATATATGTTTTTTGACATGTGATATTTCGTCATATTGAGTAGACCTTTGATAATTGAACTAATGTTGTGATCATTTTGACATGGATGAGATGTAGGATAAAAACATTGCTAGAAATTGTAAATGATATTGTATTTACCTAGATGATAATTGATTCATATATAGATGATTATGGATTTATACGGTATATTTTATCCTAGATGTTTTTGATGCGGCCATGAGGCCGAAGGAGGTGTTATGTGTTTTTAGGTGTACATGTCACAAAAACATCGGGGGGATTGGAGACCAACCACATTGGAATTCTAGGTGAATTCAACAAGGGTCACCATGGCAACATGTGTTTGTGTGTGTGTGTGTTTGAATTATTGTTAGGGGGAAATTGTGACCAAGGGGTTATGTGTTGTATTTTGTTTAGTTTATTTATTTAATTTTAGTATGTGATTTTTAGTGATGTATTCTCCTTTTATTAATTACTTGATTTATGTCTAGATTAGTAAATTAATTATTTTACTAAACTAAATTATAAAAGGGTCAAAAGAATGCATTTATTAGACTTGATGGCTCTTGGTTTATGTGTTTTAAGTGATGTGTAAGTAACTTTGAGTGTGAAACACTCCACCTTCCCTTAGAAATTCGGATTTGTCCTTAGGGGAAAATTTTGGAGGCTTGTGGGACAAGTTAAACTTGTCCCACACCTCTTAAATTTCTATACCAACCCTACCTATGGGTTGGGGGTCAAAATTAGGCCCCATTATGCATTTTGGGAAGACAAATTGTAAGTCCTTATTGCACCTTCTTGCATGTAATTACTTTTAGTCCTTAAGGGGTGTGGGCATGGATTGTGTGTGTAAGTAAAATGTCATTTCTTCAACCACTTATTAATTGTGCTTTGGAGTTTGAAGTTTTACTTGTGAGGTGGAGTTTGAGGATGAGTGATGTGGCATCCTACATGGAGCCACCTCACCCTCCTCTCACCCTTTTCTATTTATTCAAGTTCTTTTTCTTGTTTGGGGTTACTTCATTCTTTTGTGCTCTTTCATTTTCTTGGAGTTAGAGGATTTTGGAGAGCTTGTGGTCTTGTGGGAGCTTGTTGGTGATTGCTTGGGTGTGAAGGAGCTTGGAGTTGGACTCTTGGAACAAGCTCTACTATGGAAAGGTAGGAGCTTTACTTTTTCTTATGTTATTCCTTTGTTTTGTGTTTGTGTGCTTGTATTTGTTGAGTGTTTGGAATGCTTTTTGGGTGCTTGGGTAGATTGCCTAAGTGTGGTGTAGGAGGGAACTATGGGGAGAATTCATGTAGGGAGGCATAAGAGTTATTTCATGTTTTGGAGGGAGTTTGGGTTGGGTGCCCCACCTTGGACAAGGAATGCTTGCATTTCTTACTTATTCTTGTATGAGGGAGGCATAAGAGAATGAGGGAGGCATAAGAGTATGTGGGAGGCATAAGAGGTACTTGAGGGAGACATAAGAGTATGTAGGGGATTTGAGACATGTATTGGAGGCTTTTAAGGTGGGCACCCATTTCCCATTGGGAGGCATAAGTGGCCTCCCCATAGGTTCTTGCTCCTTTGGCTTTCATTTTTAAGCCTTGTTTATTTTGGTTGTTTTCCTTCTTGTGTTGTAGTTAAGTTGAATGTGCTTGGAATGGTTGTGAAAGTTTTGGTGTTGTGTTGTGGAAGCTTGTTTTTGCCATTGGTTGGATTCACCTCTCATTAGTAATGTGGTTGGGGCTCGGGGGCCAATGAGGAGGATGGATTCTCCTCATTGATATTTTGGTTGGGTGGAGAGTGTTGCCTCTCCCCCCATTTTTGTTGTGGATCAAGCAAATCATGAAGGAGCTCTCTTGTTGGCATTGTGAAGCTTGGAGCTTTTGGTGGAGTCCCTAAGAAAATCCTTCTTGTAATAAAACTTCCTTAGTGTTTTTTTCCCACTTAGAGTGGAGGAACTTGTAATATTGCATTTCATTTTAGCTCACATTCTTGTATGATATTTCCCACTTAAAGTGGAGGACATTGTATTAGTAATTGTAATAAAAATTTGTGTTGATTCTTGGACATTAAAATTGCATTGTATGTGAAAAGGGGAAGGAAAGATTTGTCTTTGTAGAGTTATTTTTTTGTAATGTATGTGGAAATGAAAGGCTCTCTTAGTGAAGCTAGTTGATGCAATAAAAGGGTGATTTGGAAAATAGCTTGTTACTCTTTTAGTGGAATGACAACCTTCATTAAGTGTGTTGTTCTTGCTCTTGTTTTAAAATATATTAATGGAAATGTTGTTGTAAACTCTCTTGTGGAGTGTTGGGAAATTGTATTAAGAAATATTAAACCTCATTGTGATACTTGAAAGCATGTAAAGGAAAAGTTAGCTTAGTTGTTCTTTTACTTGCATTATTGAAAGAA